>JANBXA010000651.1:138245000-138845000 GCA_030556225.1 Cricetiscus sungorus
CATTAGTAAATTCGGGAGATGCCTCTTTAATACAATGGAGAAGTGTATATTGGTCCTCAGCTCATTAGTTTTACTATGCCCTATTAAAATATCTTACTTGCATTTTTGTATCTGCCAAGATGTCAGTTCTGACATGACTCTCTTCAGGCGAAATGTGGTTGGCCTTTCCTCGTTTTTCGCTGACACAGAAAATGAACAATTTCCTAACATCATTTAGGATAATGCTATCTGAATCATAGCAAGTTCAAGTATAAATGAGGTGCACATGCTAAGTCATCTGCAGAAAGGTACAATTTTACAACTGGCTGAATTAGTTCAGGGCATGGAAATTTAGCAACCAGACTAACCACTTCCAAGAGTACATCTGACTGAAAAAAAAAAAAAAAAAAAAAAAAAAAAAAAGACCAGGCTTAGTGTCCTCATTTCCATCTGCATATAACGTTTGACTTTAATCTAATGTATGTGCAAGTTGTTTCCTGCAGTGTTAAGCATTAACTATAACTTGCCCTTATCTGAGTGCATTTGATGATTTGGGTTGGCCATTAAAATATTTAAATTGAGCACTTAAGTACAGTTTAGAAAATTATATTCTCTACATTTGAAATAACCGTAAATAAAACTCTCTTTAAATTATTATGGAAGAATAATGCTAAGTGAAAAAAGCAGAATACAAAATTGAATCTACACTGTAATTGCAACTATATAAAATTGGTTATGCATGCAAACAAGATTGGGGGAAACAAGAAAACGTAAGTGATCTAAGAAAGTAGATTGAAGACTTGCTTTTAAAAACCTCATTCTCTTTACAGTTCTTTTTTTGTACAATTTCCAACAAATATTTAGAGCATTTTAGGGAAGAAGTTGTATGTTCTCTTAAATTAGATGTTTTCCTATCATTGGTGATAATTTAAGTTATATAAGCATAGGAAAGATAATTTGACTATTAGGTAGTACGGTTGCTATCTCATTTCATTCAAAGAACTATACTTTAAAGTTCATGTGAGTACATACATTAATGCATGTTTTTATACATTATTACCACCATTCATCACTAACATTACAATCTTCAAAAATACTAGTCTTCTACCAGAAGTAATCATAATAAAGACAAATGAACTAAATTACTGATGAAGTTGAAACTTGCAGTATTTTGATGAAACAGCCAGCAGGAATTGTCAGACTAATTAACTCAGGGTCAAGCTGCTGCTGAACCAAATGCCAGAATGATCAAAATCCAATACAGGCTATGCCCCGTTACCCCACTAAGACTATGTGTTTGTACTTAAGAGTAATGATCTGATATGTTAGGAAAGTTCAACTCAGTAAAAATAACTGCTGGTGAGAACTATTTGTGCCAGGGCTGTTGTCAGCAAATCACTCGAGAGTTCTCATAGGCAAGTTCTGTCTTTACAGCTCTGAAATCGAGGGGTTCCTCACATCATCCTAGGTAACTCATACCAAGTAAGCCTGAGGAGGATCTGTAGTTGAGTATTCACAGTCTGAACCATATTATCATGTGGTGAGAGACAGGGATGAACTGAGTTGGCAGTAACAGAACACGCCTTTGAAACATCAGGATTAAGGGACTGAAGTGATAATTCACTTGGCAAAGTGTTTGCCTTGCAAGCATGAGGGCCTGTGTCTGATCACCCAGAACCCACATAAGAAAAGCCAGGTCCACTCGTGTGAATCTCTAGTCCCAGCACTAGGGGGCTGAGACAGAAACATCCCTGATGCTCACTGGCTTAATGGTCTCAAGCCAGTGACAAGGCGGGGAAAGTGGGTGGAGCCAGCCAAGTTTATCATCTGGCCTTCACAGACACACGCGCATCCACACTCATGCTCACTTGGGAAAACACACACATACACACGTTTGCGCGCTTGCACACACACACACACACACACACACACACACACACACACACACACTCACACACCATAGGCTTAAATAGACAGACTATTATCTCTTATGATGCCTCCCCACACACTTTCTCAGGTTAAAAAGATGAGCTTAAGACACTCTTCTCTATGTCTTCCTTTCCTGTCTCCCTTAATTGTTTCCATTGTCACAAAAATATCTCAAGAGCTTTAAGTTAGGAGCACAAGTTATAAGTTTCCAGTTTACAGCGTCTCAAGTTCTCAAGTATCTGTGTTAACCTTCTCCTCCATCCCCAAAATATCTCACAAACAACAAGAGTACATAAATGTGCTTCAACTTATGCAATAGGTAAGATTGACTAGGAACATCAAAAAAAAAAAAAAAAAAAAAGCATGTTAAGTCGGATACAATGAAACAGGGCATGTGTTCAGAGTGGTTTTCAACAGGAGCCATGTCAAATAGATGCCACAAAGAAAGGGAGATGCTACTAGAACACGTGGCTAGATAACAGAGATGCTACAAAAATGCCAATGAACTCACAAAACAACCGCTTTAATATATATTAATGCATCTTGCCTTAAATGGCAATAGTACTAAGATTGAGAAACCCATGGTACCCACACATCGGGAAGCTTACAATTGTCATGTCTGAATCTTAATTATCTTGACTCAATGGAACATCTTGTCATTCACACACAATGACTATTTTAATAGCCTGTCCAGTTTTAAAATCACATATGGGAAAATTTGGTTGTGTGGAACTTGAATCGCTTTGTAAAAAGGACTCCATGGCCCCTGTTCCAATTGTTATATGACTTCCAACCACAAGCTTCACAATGAAGACTTCCCTTGGTTCTTAAACAAGACAGGCCACTTTGTAAATAAAGACCAGCATAGCATTGTCACAAGTTCCTCCTTGAAACTGTGACTTTCTTAGGACTATGATCCATTTCCTGGTTACTCCAAGCTTATACAGTAGGTGGGCACTAAAAATGATAAAGGGATAGGTGTGGGGATGATAGAATATTAGCAAATGATTATAAAGAAAGGAAGTTAGGTCTGTACTACACTTGACAATGACAAGGTTTGTTGTTATTCTCTCTCCTCCCCCCCTCTCTGTGTGTGTGTGTGTGTGTCTCTCTCTCTCTCTCTCTCTCTCTCTCTCTCTCTCTCTGTGTGTGTGTGTGTGTGTGTGTGTGTGTGTGTGTGTGTGTGTGTGTATGTGTGTGTGATTTTAATCTCAGGCTGACAAGATGGTTCAACTAACTCCCACAAGTTGTCCTATGATACATGTGTACATGTGTGCGTTTGGGGGGGTGTGAGCTTGTTTGTATGTGCATTTGTGTATGTGTGTTTGTGTGCATTTTTGTGTGTTCATCTGTGTGTGTGTGTGTATGTGTATGCACACATATGCACACACCAACAAAGTGTAATTTAAGATATTTTGAAAGGAGTTTCAAAACTTACCTGGGGCTGTAACTGAATCTTGTTCCTCCTCCCCACAAAAGATACATTAAAATTCTAACCTAGGCACATATTAGAAATGTCCCCTAAGTGTAATTAGTTAAAATGAGGGAATTAGGGTAGTCCTGTAACCAAGGACAGAATGGGGAAATGTGGGTACAGATACTGATATGGTGTCCTAGTTAGGGTTTTTTGTTGCTGTGAAGAAACACCGTGACCACAACAACCATTACAAAGAAAATATTTAATTAGGGTTTGCTTACAGTTTTAGAGGTTTCATTCATTATTATTATGATGGGGAACATGGCAGCATGCAGGCAGACATGGTGCTAGAGCTAAGAGTCCTATATCCTGCAGGCAACAGGAAGTCAACTGACAGTCACATTGAGGGAAGCTTGAGCAAAAGAGACCTCAAAGCCCGCCCCACAGTGACACACTTCCTCTAATAAAGCCAAACCTCCTAATAGTGCCACTCCCTTTGAGGACCATTTTCTTTCAAACCACCACATACAGGAAGACCAGCATATAACAAAAACATTAAAACAGAGACTGAGCTGGAACTTCAAAAAACAAGATGACAAAGGTTTCCAGAAACTGCTGTGAGCTAAGGGAGCCATGGGATGGACTCTAGTCACAAGTCTCTCAAGGAACCAAACTGGCAGCCATCTTGATTATAGCCTCCAGCACTGGGAGTCAATGGGAGAACATTAAGTTTCCCTGTTAAAATTGCTTGACTTTTGGCATTTTGTTACACCAGCCTATAAATTTAGCACAGCTAGGGCGTGGTGCACTCTCCTTGGGTGTGGTTGTAAGCAAACAAGAGTCCACAGCAGCTTCCCCTAGATGTTGTTCAAACCCAGCAATGGAAACTTTTAGTGCTCCCACTTGGAGGTTCATTGCCCTCTCACACTTTTCAACACTCTCCAGAGAGTTCCTCACAAATCCAGTGAGGGCCGGGGTGATTGTGACTTGACCTTCTTCTCACCCTGGCTCTCCCCCACAGGAAATCTGACTGAGTATAGTGTTTGCACTTCCTCAGCTCCAGTGATCTTCATTCCCCCTTCATTTCAGGCATTCAGCAGCCCCAGTCACCACGCCCACTGCATCAACTCTCTCACCAACTTTCCAGTCCCTAAAGGAACAAAGACCTGCATTACCCTCCTGTGAGGAAAGGAAGGACATTTGGCTTTGGTTCTTTCAAAAGCATCTGGAGTGAGGGAGGCAGGAGTGATAAGCAAGGGGCTGTTGCACATATAGGGAATCACTAACCAGGGCCCATGGTGATTTGGGCTGAACTATATTGAGGGAGGTTTACTCAACTGTTCTTAGACATAGATTGAAAGAAGTTTACGCAGATGGTTCCATCCTCTTTCTCCTTAGACTCTTCCACATTACCACACTTAGGGAGATGTGTCTCTCTCTGAGTGTTTCTTGCCCTCCCAGAACCATCCCAGGATTCTTAGGCTATAACCCAGAACAACAGAAAGCCATTGGTGGAAGAGAGCATTCCAGGAGGGGAACACTCCAGAGAGGACACTCCACCACATGGAAGTTGCATCTTTGACCCTAACATCCATTTGGACTCCACCTGAGGACGATTGGTGTATGCACCCAGGGGTCTGAGTTTGTTGCATGCCCTCTTCCCTGTCTCTCTACTGGATTTATTAGCCAGCCTTAAGATACACTACTTAGTTGAGACTCCTCTCAAGGTAAGAGCAGAGTCCAGCATGTATAAATAGTTCTGCTCATTTCTTGCCCTTGCCCCTATATTTCTACCCTGGACCATGAGCTGGATTTTCAATCCCTCTAGTTTCCTCCGTGGCCTTCCTCCTCCCACACACCCCTCCTACATCCTCACTGACATTTCTTCTCATGCTTGTCACTCCAGATCTTCATTCTTTACCACCATTTCCACTATGATGTTCATCAATAGACAGGGTTCCTTTGTTACCCAAATAGGTGTTCAAGCCACCCACCTGATCCCTTGAATCTGGGTTCAGCAACTCCAAAATTTGTTCTCAGAATATTTGCTTATATATGCCACTGTTGTCCTTTTACCATCATATTTATATGTCTGTCTAAGGTAACTAAGTATCTTCTTCTGGTTTCCAAGGAATATGGGAATACACCAATCCCTACACTGTCCTAACTAACATAAAGGATGTACACAATAAATCGTTAACTAAATCAATGAAGACATAGTAAGAGAATTTCAGCATGTACAAACAGCTTCATCACTGGGTATACATAGACCAAGCATCAACCATGTGCTTGGTTTATAAAAAGCAATTCAATTATATCCTTTTATTCTCTGTAGAAGTGCTTTTCTCATGTAAAAAATTTGACCTTTGCAAATATTTAGCACAAGACTATTTTATTGCAGTTAAAATAAAACTTAAAATATTCCCCTACAATCAGCTGTGCATTAGCATGCACTAACCTAATTAAAAAGCAAGAACTGTAACAGAAGAAAGGAGATGGGCCATACATGGATTGCAAAGAAATAAAAAGAACTAAGTCTTAAAATGAAGAGGAGACATTCTGTCCCGTAAAGGTCAAATGAACATTGTCAAAGTAGCTTTTCCACTTGGGCTTCTACTTACTAGATTGGCAATGTATCATTTTAAAAACCGCATGTAAATATGTTTGCTCTTAATAAGGAAAAATACCTTTGTAAGTAATGAGAGATTAAATTCCTTTGTCAGATTGTCACCTTCAAATGGTGACAATCAAATGTGTTTTATCCATTTGTATCCCCGGTTCTCAGTAGCTAGAATGGATTCCACACACTTATTCTGAACATTTGGCCATTTTTCTATCTACAAATTAAACTATTTCAAAATAAAAAGGAATCTGAACTTACCTTTTAATTACAATTTTTAAAAAGTGAATGTCTGAGAACAAACACCTTCGTTTTAAAATATAAAACTAAAGAGTTGGGCATATAGCTCAATTGGTAGAGCATCTGCCTATCATGAAGCCCTGGGCTTGATTGCCAGCTGCACATAAAACCAGGCGTGGTACCACAGACCTGTGCTTGATACCTGGCCAGGACACATGATACCTTGCCTTAAAAAAATAAAATGAGTGAAACAAAGAAAGTGAGAGGGAGAGAGAGAAGGGAAGAGGAAGAGAGAGCACAAATAAACAATAGGATTTATGAAGGCATGAGACTTCATTGGGGGATTCAAAATTAAACCAACATTAAATTGAATCTGTTTGTGGCTATAAATGTGGTTTTCATAATTATGTCCATAAACCTAATACAAAACCCAGTGCAAAATAAAAGGTAAATTCATATGTATGCCACTTTAAAAAATGGGTAACATGGTCATTCCAGGTTATGTCTTGCTACACTATAAACCATCTCTGTATTAAGAATAGTCTAATGAAGATTTCAGAAGGCAACAGAGGTTCCATAGTCTATAAATGTTTTGTTGCACTAATCTGAAAAAAAAAATTTAGTTCACGATATGCATGACTCCTTTCTGGTATATGAGTAACCTGCAAAGGAAAGCTGGGTAGGAAAACATTCATTATTCTTCTAGATGGGGGTAATTTTTTAAATGATAATTTGAGAAGAGCTCTCTCCAACCTCCTAAATGAACCCCTGTTCCTTTTCACAGGTGGTCTGGGCCTTGTTGGCTTATGTCCTAAGTAGTCACTCATCTTTGTTTTATCATCCACTGTCTTCCTGTACTGCTGCTGCAGGCATTCTTGGTAGTAACAAAGAATTTCAAAGATATGGTCAATCCCATTAAGGATCTTGAATACTTTATGAAGATGCACCAAAAAAGCAGAAATAACATAGTAAAAACCAATAATATCAAGCTGGCCTCAGATTCTCCTGTGTATTTTTAGCATTGTGGGGAACCTCCAAGATGTTTGTTTATGTAGATTGCATCTCCTGAGATATCTAGTATAAGACCTGAAACAGTAAATTTCATCACACAAGCACGCATTTCATCAGTCCTGTCATCGCATACCATGTGATCTCTGGAAAGACAGCAGTGGAAACATCAATGAAGTCTTCAAAGTGTTATGAAAATTATTTTGACTTCCTAAGCTCATTGAGGGGATCATTGGAACACTCATGGGTCCCCAGATCCACATTCTGACAACTTTCAGTGAAAAAAAATACAAATGTATTCCTCATCAAACATCATTCTAGAAGAGCTTTGGAAGACAAGGGCATGCATTTCCCATACTGTGAAAGAAATCGTGGGGAGCAGAGCCAGAAACCAGAAGCAATTCAGGGAGCTTGCTCTTTAGAGTGATGCTTAGCAGGCTTAATGATCTGTCAATCACTCCCGTGTTCGCACTGCTATGTAACCCAGCTTTTCTCCACAGCTTATATTTGAAATAATAATATAAGGCTACTTGGAATGTGTCCCAGAGAAGTGAAATTTTATGTCTATACAAAAACCTGTGCAGAAACGCTCATAGCAGCTTTGTTATTTATCAAAAGTTAGGAACAAGCAAACTATCTTCTTAAGGGTTCAGCAAACCATGGAATACTACACAGAAATAGCCAAGGAAGGATGTATCAATATATACAAGTTAACAGGATCTCCCAGTTAAAACAACAATGTTCAGTCTCAAAGTGTTAATGCTACAAGATTAGTCATGTAATACTCTCAAAACAAGATTATGAACAAAAGAGATTAGTGGTTGGGAGCATCCAAGGATGTTGACGAAGGAGGAAATGGGGAGACAAATATGACTAAAGAGGAGCAGCAGGAGGGATATGGCTCTAGTTTGCTGTCCATTGCTGTGGTAAACACCATGACCAAGGCAACTTGAGGGGGAAAGGGTTTGTTTAGCTTACCTTTCCAGGTGGAATCCATCACAGAGGAAAGACTGGGCAGGAACTCCAGAAGGAACTAATAGAGAGCACAGAGGAAATTGTTTACTACAGTGTCACTCTAGCACTGGGGCTTCTGCTCAGGGGTCTTGCTTAGACAACCCAGAGTCCCTGCCTAGGTATGGTTCCACACACAGCAGACTAGAGGCTCCTATAATTAGAAATCAAGAAAACATCCCTAGGATATGCACATGGGCCAATCTGATGGAGGCAGTTCTTCAACTGAGGCTCCCTCCTCAGATTTATCAGATTGGCCACACAAAGCTACCCAGAACGATTATCTTCCAAATGGAATCCTTCTGTATCTCAGTTGTGGGGTGATCCATGAATAGATTCATATTGAGATAAAATGAGACTAAAACACAACTTACTTGTACCTTATTTTGGTATTTCACTATGGTTATCTAAGGTCTCACATTCAGATGAAGCTGGTTCAAGGTACGTGTACCACGAGTTGTGATTATTTTAATATTTTAAAGTACACAATTATGGATACATACATATCCCTTTGTACTGTCAGCTCAGAGTGCATAGAAGCAATGACATGCTATTGGGAACAAGCATGTCTGGAACCCAGATCTTCGTTTCTCTCTTTTTATTTAAAGATTTTATTTTCTACGTATGTATGAATGTTTTGCCCACATGTATGTAAATACATCATGTGTATGTCTGGTGCCTGAGAAGGTCAGAAGAGCTATCAGACTCACTGGAACGGTTTCTTGTGGATGCTGAGAAGTGAATCCGGATCCTCTAGAAGAGCAGCCAGTGCTCTTAAGGAAGTTTATCTCAGTGGTAGAGATGACTAGCACACCAAGTTTCCATAAATGTGAAAAAATAATAGGGGTCAGTCATGAACCACAGCTACATGGAACCATGGCAAAATCTAGGGAAATATACAAGAGTCCATTGAAATTTCTTATAGTACCTCAGAGCAAAGAGATGTTCCACAAAACAAACACCCATAACGACAGGAGTTGAGGGTGGGGTAGGCACAGGAGCCAACTGTAAGTATCAATGGCCAAATCCAGGAAAATGTGAGCAACGAAATAATATAGAATCATCTCCAGGGAATAAAATACAAATCCCAGAGTCCAAACCAGCATAAACTATTAAATGAAAAAACAAATGAGAGAAAACAATTTTCTTTACAAAATTTGAAGTCCACCCTGGAGGAGACAGAGTCCAGCCCCCCTCCTTATGGTTAGCGCTACACTTCTGGTTAGCTAACTTCTGCCATCAAGTGTGGCTCTGTAGAAGAGTTCCTGTCACCGAAGTAAAAGGAATGCAATGAGACAGATCTTTACAATAGGGAAGCCAAAGACGGCACTTAAGATCTGTGTTTCTCTGCCCAAGATCCATGTTGCAAACCTAATCAGGAGAAACAAAATCCCAATTGAGGGTTATTCAACAACATACCGAACAATAGTCCTCAAAACTGTCAAGACTTCAAAAGCAAAAGAACCTTCACAGTCAAGAAGAGACAGGAAACGAAACAGGGAGTCTTGGATGGGATCCTGGAAGTGAAAAACAGGGCGACTGGTTAAAACTAAATATAAACAATAATAGTGATGCATTGATCGTAATCATCAGTCTTAACCCATGTGCCGCTGTGATGCAAGATTTCAGTAAGGTGAGCTGAGAGAGGGACCTGGGAACATTGCACAATGTTTGTCATTTTTCTGTAGTTCAGACACAGTTATAAAACGAAAGTTTTTTGTGTTTGGTTTTTAAGTCTTTATATGCAGGGTTCTCTAACGTACATTTCTTGGAATTACCTCATTATGCGTGTGTACTTTCTAATGAGCCTCAGAGAGGATGAAGCCATATTCAATGGAGAATTACTGATAAGGGCTGATTCTCTTTCTTAGGTATTTGACTATGAAAGATTCATAAATGTGAGTGACCAATGTGGACAGATCAACGACCAGGAAATCATATGATAGCTACAGCCATTCATAAGCAGAAGCTGATCAGTAGAGAAGATGTCAGTTCTAATAACGAAGTGGAGACAGACTGGCCAATTCTCAAACATAGTCCATACCTGGAGCTACAGCAGCATCTCCAGGGCTGTGTTAACCTCTGACCCTACTGGCATCAGCTGGGCTCAGCTGGGTGAGTGCTGAGACTCTCCCTTCCCTCCTGCCCCTTTTCTGTTCCCTCCCTCCTCCTTCTCTTTCTTCTTCCCCTTTCCCCCTCCTTTTCTTTTTTCCTCCTTTCTTCCCCCTTCTAATCCCCCTTTTCCCTTGTTCTTTCTCTTTCCTCCTCCATCTCCCTTCATTTCTTTCTCCTTCCTCATCTCTTTGTCCTTCTTTTCTCTTTCTGTGTGTATTTCTCCTTCTCTGTGTTCTTCTCTTTAAGTGGTGTCTGTTTTTATTTTTGTAGAAAATACACACCAATTTGTTCAAGTTTCAGAAAAGGTCATTGGATTCCATTTAATAAAATTCCATGATTACAACCCTTCAATGGGATGTGAGTCAAACCAGAAAATACCTTCATGTTGCAAAGGAGAAAATTATGCATTAAAAGCACCTGTGTGTAAAGTGAATTCGTGTGAAAAAGATTAAAATTAGTAGACCTAACTCACAGAATTTTGCAGTGTTGTTAATACACTCAATACTCAGGAAGCAGAGAGTGATAAATGCTAGTCTTGACCTGCTCTCTTCTTTTTAGTTAGTCCAAAAGCCCATCCCATTGTATGGCACCATCCACAGTTAAAGTGGGTCTGCTTACATCAGTCAACCTAATGAAAATAATCCCTTACAGGCACACACCAAGGCTAACCTAATCTAGATAATTCCACACAAGGAGACTGTAAGCCTTGCCTTCTAGGTGATTCTGGATCCTGTCAAGTTGGCACCACTAATCATCCCAATACCTTTGCTGCATTTGTTAATATTCTCCATTGTCATGGGTGTCATTAATATAACATCAGAGTGTCTAAACTTCCTTCAGTCTTCTGACGCAGTCAAGTACTAAGTCGCTAGGGTTTATGGGCCTCAGCAGTAAGTGAAGTCATGTTACACAATAGTACACAGTTAAATTAAACTTTAAAATAAAGGAAAAGAAAGAGAGGGTTAATTGTTTACTTGGGGAAAGGGCAAACATGTTCTGGAGTATTGGTATTGTGTAAGTGAATGTCACCTTGTAGGAAAACCAAACAATGCTTTTCTTCAGTGTTCCTTATTGCATTCGATTGTGAGTTCCTGATGATGAAGGCTATATATCTTACATTTACTTTTGTCCATTTTAACAGCTCAGGACCTGCTCTGGGGAGTGACTCAGTGCACTGATGTTGTTGAGGTTTCCAACCTAGTCATCATTTTCACTGAAAAAAATTCAAAGGATGTAACCTTGTAAAAGCAGAAACTATATAGTACATACCACATGACAATATGCTAGGAGCAGTTAATGTACCTCTGCCCTAAACAGTGGGATCTGAAGTGACTAATTAGAGTAATTACCAACATTAAGGAAGTGCATTACATTGTACAATATTATCTCACTTAATTCTACTAACAACTCTGTAGGTAACTATTATCACTCCCCCTCCTATTTCAGATAGAGAAATAGACTTCACCAAGTTAAACACGAAATAATTACTTACTTTTCATTAGCACATTCTCTTTTGTTGTCATGAAGCCTACAAGTTTAATTACAATCTTTCTTTTCTGATAATTCAACATGTCCTAAAGTATCTGTATTTGTTTTCTTAAGTTACTATTACTCCTTCTTTAAAAAAACAATTTAATATTTTATGCTAAACTGTAACTAGGACTGGCAGATGGTTCAGCAGGTAAAGGAACTTACTGCCAAGTCTGACAACTTAAGCTTGATTTAGACTCTACATGGTGGAAGAAGAAAATTGACTCATGAACCTTGTCCTTTGATCCCCACATGCTTGCTATGGCACATGTGCCCCCATCATAAATAAATAAGTATGTTGATAAAGAAATAGACAAAATTATTTTTAAAAGTAAATCACCAGTTTTCTTAATAATTCCTGCTGTGGAATAATCCTTTTATGCACTGTGAAAATGTGTTGCTCTCATTGGTTTAATATAGAACTAATGGGCTAATAGCTAGGCAGGAAGATGGTGGGAGAGCCAGATGGAGAAAACCCTGGGAAGGAAAAGGGCTGAGTCACCATCCAGATGCAGAGGAAAAAGGACTTGTAGGAGATGAGGTAACAAGCCATAAGCCACATAGCATTGGGTAAATTAATAAATACGGGTTAATTTAAGTTGTAAGAGCTAGGTAGTAACAAGCCTAAGCTATCAGCTGACTGTTTATAATTAATAATAAGTCTCTGAGTCATTTACTGGGGAGCTGATGGTCCCTACAAAACACCCAACCTATAAATTTCATCATTTAACACTTTAGTATGTTTACAGATTTTTTTTTTAATTTCTCTGTGTGCAGAGACCCAAATAATTGGAAATAAGTAAGTATATTTTCTGAATGGTTACAGAAGTTGTTCAACCTATTTACCTTGCATATGTCTCACAGCACTCTGTGTATGTGGTTTGTACTTGCTCTTTATTTCTCTGTCCAGATTCATTAGTTTGGAGACTCACTACTAATAGTCTATATTTCACTAGTATGACCTTGAGATCTCTCCAGGGGATTTACTGTAATGACAGCAAACTCCTTGTGAATAGGGTTGTTAAGTCATGGACACATCAAAATCGTGGAAGGTATGGGGATTTCCTGGGGGGAATTGTCTCAAGAACTCTAAAACCATGACCCCAGTAGAATAGGAAATATGGGAGGATGGTATTAGGGGCTAAAAGTTTGGGTCAGAAAACCAATGGAGTCAATAACAACCTTCAAGAAAACACTCTCCAAGGCTGGACATGGCTAGAGAGAGTGCTAAAGACTGGTCCTTGGATCTCTCATTTGAACGTTGTATCTTTCAAGGCAAATGAGTTTTTCTGGGAACTTCACTTTGCCGAACTTTCTCACCATGCATGAGGAGAGCACATGTTAGCTTTCTGGGTTGGGTCCTAGGTTCCCTGACCTCTGCAAGCTGTTTATTTTTAATCCCCAGACAGGTAAAGCTTCTTTTCCAGACTTTAATCTCTGCTTCTCTGGAAATGCACTTCCCTGCTTCATTACGCCTCCCTGTAATATCCAGAATTAAATGGCACACCTCATTTATTCTGCTTGTGGGTTGCTTTTTTTGTTTTTTTAATGCAACATTGGAAATGACTTTGAAAGGACTGACCTAAAGTTTTCACCACTTAATTTATTTTATCCTTTTTACCTCTAGATAACTGTGAAAGAGAAAGTTACTTAACATTAAAAACTTATAAGATCACCCAGAATGCTGGCAGAGGAGGCTTGGTGTATGGCAAGCACAGCTTTTGTGGGACAAGAGAACAATGTTTTTCTGTCTAGCATCCCAGGTAGGATCAGGACCAGACAGAAAAAAGTAAACAGAAACCTATTTCTACCAGGGCTGCTGTAGATATGATGAGTAATTCCCTCCTGAAAGATTTTCACTTTGGGGATTCCTAAAATGAACAAGGTATTTTACATAATGAGTTTATGAATCTATATGCATATAACATCTGTGAGGTTTGGCTTAAGGCCAGTTAGAGCAAAACAGCAGCACTGTAAGCTAAGGTTCCAGGAACAAAAGTCATACCTGTGCTGGCTGACTAGACTCCATAATGATGGAGAGACGAACTAGTCCAGATCTACAGTCACATGATCGTGAACTACTTTATCCCCTTTGAAAGCCATTAATTACTCACCAGTGATGCCTGATTTAATGTCATTGTGACTATCAAAACCTTAAAATGTACTAGCTTCATCTGAAACACATAATGGTGTCTTCACTGCCATGCTGTAATCCATCTACCCGGGGCCCCACTGGTGTATTTGATAAATGCCTTGAGATACGACTTTCATTGTTCCATATCCACTAAAATCTCACATGGAATCCCTGGTGGATTATGATAGTTGGGGAAACTTTAGTGTTCCTGGGCCATGATTGTTTATATTTAGCTCCAAATAGACTTTATTCTTTTTAAAGTTACAACTATCTTCTTTCATCAACTGTTTGATGGACTAGAACAAAGACAAGGGTGGGACTTCGGGGTGTGGCTGAGCAGTGGGGAAGGGGTTTAGCAAACTTGAGGCCTTTGGATTCAATATAAACACTAAAAAGCAAATAAATACGACAATGAAGATGAATAACCTCTTCAAGGCCTTACTATGCTGGTAGTGTGGTTTGGTTGGTTGCTTGAGGGTTTTGTCTGTTGCCTAGAAACACAGTCTCACATAGCCCAGGTCTGATTTGAACTTTGTAAATCATCAAGGATGAGCTAGAATTCCTGACCCTTATGTCTCTATTATAGGTATATGCCACCACTTCCAGGCTGTCCCTCCCCTTTCTCTGCCTTACTTTCCCCACTTATAAAATGAGACTGAAACGTATGTTAGTTATAAATATTAAGTTCTACTCTTCTGATATTTAAAAAACTCCTTTGGGGCAAAGATTAAAAATAGACAGTAGACTATGATTTGGAGAACTCATTCCTTCAGTTGTCCACATGTATAGAACATTTTCATTGAAAATTCACAGATCCATAGGGTGGGCTTGTGACTTATTCACAAGTAGTTGATAAATGTTACCCTGGCATGGACAGTCAATAAATATTAATTGAACAAATGAATGATGATGGGTGATGTTCTTCTGTAAATATGTTTTTAATACTGGTTAATGAATAAAGCACTGTTGGGCCAATGGGAAAGCAAGATAGGCGGGGCTAGGAGACAAGGAGGAAAGAGGAAGTAGGAAGGAGGAGTCAGCATGTAGAGTGTGGAGAAAGCAAGATGGCCCGCCATGCTTGGATAAGATGACCACGTGGAAATACTTAGATAAGTAAAAATGGGTTAATAATTAAGACAGAGCTAGCCCATAAACAATAATAGTAACTGGCCAATAGGATTGTATCAAATACAGAGTCTCTGAGTGTTTTTGGCGGCTGACGTGGCAGTGGGGTGGCGTGGGCAGGAACCTGCCCATAACAGAATGAAAGGGCTGTTTGTGTCTAATAGTTTAAAGAGCATTCACATGTTTAGAAAGATTTTATCATGATAATTCCTTTTCATCAAAAATGAAGGAAGGCCTGTGTGACAGTTAATGTTGATCATCAACTGGACAAGATCTGGAATCACCTGGGAGATGTGCTCCTAGACACACCTGTGAGGATTGTTTAGATCAGATTAGCACTGGCCTTGCCTGTGAAGGATTATCTTGAGTAGGATAATTGATGTAGAGAGACCACCCAAAAGAAGGACTGTGTTCCTTGGGCTTAGGTCCTGAACTTCATAAAAGGTAGGAAGCTAGCCAAGAGTAGGATTTCTATCTTCTTCTTGACTGTGGCTTGACATCAGTGCCTTGAGGAACTTATCTCACAAACTCAGAGTCACAATAAATCCTTTCCTTAACTTGGCCTGGTCAGGTATTTTGTCATAGCCAAGCAACAGGAAAAAATCACTAAGACAAACTTGTTTGTCATAACTAGGACATTCAAAAAGTTCTCAAACTAAGGAAACATGTCTAATTTCTCTTGGTTTTGTTTTTTTGAAAACAAACAATGGGGGTTAGATAGATGATTCCATGGTTCAGAGCATTTGCTCTTCTTACAGAGATGAGTTTGGTTCCCAGCACCCACATTGGGCAGCTAACAACTGACTGTAACTCCAGTTCCAGGGGATCAAACATTATCTCTGGTCTCCAAGGGACCTGCTCTCTCTCTCTCTCTCTCTCTCTCTCTCTCTCTCTCTCTCACACACACACACACACACACACACACACACAAAGAGAGAGAGAGAGAGAGAGAGAGAGAGAGAGAGAGAGAGAGAGAGAGAGGGAGGGAGGGAGAGAGAAAGAGAGAGAGAGAGTAAAATTAAAATTAAAATAAGCACTGGGAATGGCCTCTTGTTAAACATCCATGACAATCAGTCTTTTAAAAGAGAGTGTGTACTTAAGGGACATAAACCATGTGCACTTCCCACCATGTAGATGCAATAGTAACTAAGTGGATCAATGTACAAAGTGAACCACACACACACACCAAAACCAATTTGTCAACTATCAAATCACTATGTAACTATTGGCACAGATCTAAGCTGTGTGGTTTCAACAGTAAATCCATTATTAGAATTCATTCTAATTGGATTATTGCTGGTTTCAAACCCTTCCCATCCATTGGTGGATCCTTCATCACCCCACCCTCATGGCAAAAGAATTATTTCCTTCCAAAGAAAACTAATTAATTTGACACATCAAAGCTCAAATATGTAAACTGCAGTTTCTTCTGCTTAAATCAAAATTCACATATAAAATCACAAAATAAGTTTTTTTATGTTTTGTTTTTTTGTGTGTGGGAGGGGGTGGGGGTGTGAGTCAAGACAGGAAGGATGTAGCTTAAAAAACATCAAGAAGCAAGTGCTTGAGCTAAACCTTATGAGTTTTTGTCAAAGTCTCACTATTCAGAAAAGATTTAATTGGTTTTCTCAAGAAGAAGAAGGAGGAGGAGGAGGAGGAGCAGGAGGAGGAGGAGGAGAAGAAGAAGAAGAAGAAGAAGAAGAAGAAGAAGAAGAAGAAGAAGAAGAAGAAGAAGAAGAAGAAGGGGCCTTTTAAATAAAATTTGAAACACAGATTTTATCTCTTGTTATGATTTGTCATGATTTGAGTTAAATATTGACAGATTATATACTCTGTCAAGTGAGGAGGAGATTTGGATATTGAATTGAGATACTATATGTAAGAAAACAGAAACTTTAAAAAGCTGGGGACCAGTAGGATGGATCAGTGCTGGTGCCTCCTGCTGCAAGGCAGAGCACAGGGAAGCATGGTGACAGAAACCCCCCTCATCAGCCCAGGAGCACAGAGCAGTTGGCAAAGAGTAAGGAGTGAAGCTCCAGTAGCAAGTAGAGAACCATGGCTCATTCATACATGATAGACTCTAGAGCATGAGCACTCATGACTTGACTTGGTCAGAGGCCTGAAGAGCACATTAGGGAAACATCATAACAAAGGTGAAAAGTCAGATGAGGTGGAGGGGTGGGGTGAGGCATCTCAATGGAATTGTGTGGGATATAAAGTCAGAGACAAGAAAAGTCAAGTCTTGCCTGGGCTACTATATCTTCTCAAAGTTGTCAGTTCCATTGTTGACCCAACAACCTAAAGAAGAAAAGATCTCCTCTGGTTCATTTTTAGAGACTTCAGTCCATGGCTTTGGGGAGAGTTAGCAACATCATGGCTGAGAGGAAGCAGAGAAAAGACATGCAGGAATGTGTCAGGGCATTGACATAGCCCCCAACAACTTCCCCAAATCCTACCTGCACAACCACATTACATCAAGAAGAATCTGTTTATTAGTCTGAGCCCTCATGACTTAACTCAGGAAAACCTTCAGGGTCAAATCCAGAGCTGTGCTTCACTAATCTCTTAAGTGTTTCTCAAAGTTAAACACTTGTCTAGGCATTGCTAAAACTTCCAGCACTAGCTCTGAGTCCCACAGTGACCAGAAAAACCTGTTGCCAGTCAAGCCTATGTAAGTGTGTTGGGGAAGATCATGTTGGAAAAACAGCTTCCGCATCTACTCACTGCTTAAGATGCTTCTGAACCAGGACTGCTAATACAAATCACATGTGTTCCAGAGGACACTCTACCATTCCTAATTATTTTAGGGTAATGTATTTAGTTACACACTAAATTAACACTAATTGAAGTTGGAAGAGGTTCAGAAGGCAATTAAATATTTCTTGGAATAGAGTGGTAGAGTAGGCTATGTTGTTTTTCTCAGTACAGAAATTGTGTTGAATGATTGCACCAAGCTAAATTGACATCATCCCCACCCACTCCTGAGTTCCAGCAAATAATTCTATCTTCTTCATTTTACAAATCAAATGGAAAATGAGAGAAAAGATGCAAGCTTAGATTTTTTTTTTCTTTTGAAAATTAAGGCTAAAAGCTCTGCAGATCTTATGATAAACCCTATCAACTCTGGTCATATATTGTGCACTTGTTTTGTAGCTTTGCTTCTATTGTCCAGAAATAAGAGAAAAATATTCAGAGACTTGTTCTAATAGAACTCTGTAACATAACCTCTAAAAAAAGCTTTTGTGGGCTGGAGAGACAAGTTAAGATGAGATGACTGCTCTCCCATTGGTTCTGGGTTTCATTCCCAGCATCCATTTGGTGTGGCTCACAGCATCCTTAGCTCCAATTCTGGAGACCCACACCCTCTCCTGGCCTCCACAGAGGTGCACAGACATACACAGGCAAAACACCCATACATACATAAACTAGAAATTAAAGGTAAAAAGAGCTCTGTATGTTAAACCTATCTTTGGTTCCATTTCCCCTAAAAGAACATTCTTAATCACTGACCCATCTCTCTGGTCCCATGCATGTTATATTTCATACCTTATTTTTTTTTAATAAGTTAAACCGAACACACATACACACACACACACACACACACACACACACACACACACACACACAAAATGTAGGTATCCAATTTATATATAGTAGATATCTACATTATTTGTCCCCAAGTCAATCATTATGCTCTATGAATACCTTCTTTCCAGAAAACTAGCATAACAAATATAGCAAATATAAATGATATACAAAATTATGTTTAGCTTGATATGTTATAGATGTGAATGTAATTAACTTTTAATTAATTTACTGTAAATTAAAATAAGTTTGCAGCTTACAACACCACCCTGGTAATTACTTACTTGATATTTCCTCTGGGTCTGTCTGGAATCAGAGGAATAATTAAGTGACTTCAGGTCTCTAGTGTGTAATGACAATTTGGAGACTCAGAGGAAGATTTGTTCCCTCTCATGAGGGAGATTTCCTACAGGGAAAAGAAGTAAGAATTAAAACTTAGGGGAAACAAATGCATCCAAAGGGAGGAGATCTTAATTTAACAGAGGGAGAATTGAATAAGGGACCAGCTCCCTGAGGCCCAAGGAAGAAAAAGACCATAGATACTTAAAGGATCCAGAATATTTTATAAAATTAAAATAGTTCACCCAATAGTCACATGACACTATGTTTTAATAACAAAAAGAGAGACTTCTGTTGAGTATGCATTGAGAAGAGTTAAGTATGCAATCTGAAGATGATGTGTTCAGTTTTTAAATAAAATTTGAATATAATCCCATGGGAAGAAACCAGGTGTCCTGGGGGGGCAGTGCTGAGGTGATATACCAGTGAGTCTTGAAAGATAAGAAGTAGTACAGCAGAGGTAGACCAGATGGACCATTGCTAATTGGGATGATTAATTTCAATTGACAATTTGATTGAATTGATAAACACATGGGTCATTAATAAGACACTGTTGTGGGATATGCATACAATGTGAAGAGGTATTGCTGTGACTGTTGTAATAAAAAGCTGAATGGCCAATAGCTAGGTAGGGGAGATAGGTGGAACTTCTAGGCAGAGAAAGGCAGAAGATAGTTGATGCATGTGGGAGACAACAGGAGACAAAAAAAGGAAACAGGAGGTGCAAGATGAAAGAGAGGCAATGCCACAAAATAGAACATAGATTAAAGAAATGAGATAGTTTAAGTTACAAAAACTAGTTAGGAACAAACCTAAGCTAAGGCCACACTTTCATAATTAATAAGTCTCCATGTCATTATTTTTGGGCTGGCAGTTCTGACAAAAAAAAAGTACGGCTACAAGATACATCTTTGGGTATGTCCATAAGAGTTTTGATAGAGAGGACTAACTGAATTTAAGGGGCACCAGACTAGAGGTCTAAACTGAATGGATACAGAAAGGGGAGGTGGCCATGTAGCAGTAGCATTCTCCTTCCTCTGCTTGCTGATCCACTAAGATGGAAGCAGGCTTGTTTTCTTACCACCCTAAAGCCATCTGGCTCCATGTTTCCCTGACATAATAGACTGTCTCCTCTCAATCTGTAAGCCAAATAAATCCTTTCTTCCTTAAATTGCCTTGTCATATAGTTGTAGCAAGAAGAACAGTTAATTAACACACACTAAGTCAAGGGGGGACCTGTTCTTCCAAGTCCAGGAGACATTCTCATAAGGGGAACTGCATGTGGTTCACTGTGGCTGGGAGGTAAAGGGGACATGCTACCGGGTGAGCAGAAGGCTCACCCTTCTACAGACAACATGCCATAGAATTTACATCTCTCTCCCTCCCTTTCTCCTTCCTTCCCTCCCTCCCTCCCTCCCTCCATCCCTCTCTCTCTCTCTCTCTCTCTCTCTCTCTCTCTCTCTCTCTCTCTCTGTCTGTGTGTGTGTGTGTGTGTGTGTGTGTAGGTGTGAAGGTGTGTGTGTGTGTGTGTGTGTGTGTGTGTGTGTGTCTGTGTGTTTGTAGGTGTTCATGCGGAGGGCCTTGAGCACTGCCCAGATTTTTGTTGCTATTGCTTTTATTGCTTTGCTTTGATTGTTTTTAGACAGAGCTGAAACTTGCCAATCAGGCTAGCCTAGCATTGTCCAGCAAACCCTAATCCCCCTGTCTCTGCCTCTCTAGTGCTGAGATTACAGCATGCATAACCCAGCACAACTATTATTGTCTTGGTTCTGGGTGTTTAAGAGTCCTCCTACTTAAAAGGCAGACGTTTTCCCAACAGCTAACTGTTCATCATTGCCATTAGGAACTTTAGAAAAATAAGGGGTGCTCTACAATTTGCCTTGAAGAAATATACCCTGAATTAATATGGAGGCTTTGTTTATTTGGGGAGAGTGGGCCAGGAAGCAGCTTGGAAGATGATGCCTAATCTTCTAAAAAAAAAAAAAAAAAAAGTGTTAATGTAGACTGCTTACCACTCAGCTGATTGCTCTTAAGTTTTTAGTCCCTGGGACACTGGGCTCGGGTTAAAAGGAAGGCAGTGGGAGACTGCAAATTAGGCTTGCAATAGTAACCAAGACAATTGTTGAGGATAATTAAAGGCAGGTTTGACAAAAAGAATAATAACAAAGTCCTGGGAAGGATGCAGGAACATGGAAGGACAAGCAGTACCCAGGGGCTAGCGATGGTGTGGCTGTTGCCACCCTGGGCCTGAAGGGGAAGAGGAAGAGCCATTGCTGGAAACGCAAAGTGGAACCTTAGGGAATGGAAAAAAGACATTCTGGAGACTAGTGATGACCTTAGGTGATGGTCACGACCAACTAATACAAACCTGCAAGGGGAAACTTGGAAAAGATATACTTTTCCCTCTGTCTCCTTGTCATAGGTTCCTCTTGGCCAAAGCCAATGAGAATACAGAAGGCAAGAGGAAATTTTTGTATGATCCCTACAGAACTGATTCCTAAGCAAAGGAGGGTAGAAAACATGGCAAGTGGACATGGACCAAATGGACCCTATCTAGCCCAGGACATTGTCTCTGACCCTCAGCATGCTCTCTCCCCCATCAGGCATTTATAGCA
Organism: Cricetiscus sungorus; assembly: GCA_030556225.1. Taxonomy (NCBI): domain Eukaryota; kingdom Metazoa; phylum Chordata; class Mammalia; order Rodentia; family Cricetidae; genus Cricetiscus; species Cricetiscus sungorus. The sequence continues at coordinate 138,266,648 of JANBXA010000651.1, forward strand.
TGTATATCTCTACTCAACACCTAAATCCTAAGAGGGTTCCACGCTACCCTCAAAATGGCTCCATCAGTGGCATTTTCAAAGAGATAGTAAATAGAAACAGAAGAAGCCTAATTTTTCCCAGGGTATGTGTGAGCAGGACTGGAAATCCTCAACTTCCTTCTACCAGCCACACTATGGAAAATAGCTGCTAAGCAGGCAGGAACCTCCCCTGAATGTCCTCTGAATCCCACACATAGTTCTCCTTGTTCCATGGTGTAGCAACAGCCCAGGCTGCCCCAATTATCTATCAGTCAATTGTGCAGGCAGCACAATGGCGGAGGAGTTTGTCTTCAAGTCAAAATCCTGTGTGTGGTCTCCCAGGCTGAGCAGCAATTAGAAAGAAGGGCTTTAATCTTCCATGCCTTAGGAAGCTGGTAGATAGTTGTAGAATATACCTTTCCCACACTGGGCTGAGTGGGCAGACAGCACACTGTTGTCTCGGAAGGAAGGTGTAATGAAAGGCCCAGACCCAGGAAACACATTTAGAACCCTCTATTGGAATAGTCTGGATGCTCAGGGATTTCTGTGAAGACCTCTACTGGAAACTCTAACCCCTTGTCTGCAGTCATGCCATGTGAACTTTGACATTCACATCCCCTCCTGTCTTCTCTCTGTTAACACTAGGAGCTAAAATGCCAGGTACCTTTTACCCAGAGAACATAGCCTGAGATAGACGCTGTCTTCATGGACACATATGATACAGTCTCCCTTTGCTAGGTACTTTCCATGAAGAGAAGGGTGTGACCCTTGGAACAGCTAGCTTTACCTGTTTATCCTCTTGTTCATACTGTCAAAGTAAATGAGTGAATAAAGATTCGAGTGTTATCTTTAATTTGGCTTACTGTCTTAAGAACCATTGTAATATATAGTGATCTCTGTGTGTGTGTGTCTGTCTGTCTGTCTGTCTGTCTCTCTGTTTCTCTCTCTCTCTCTCTCTCTCTCTCTCTCTCTCTCTCTCTCTCTCTCTCTCTGTCAGTCTCTTTGTCTCCCTCTCTTCATGATAACAAACTCCTCCCTTGTCTATCCAAGGACAGAAGGAGACAACCAAAATCATGAAATAACCTCTGCTTCCAGCTTATATTATAGCCTCTGCCAAAATAACAATCTTAAAACAATGCTACTTCCTAGAGAGATCAGGAAAAATTAGTTCTGCTGTCATGCTCTATTATTTAACCTGCCCGGATCTTTCAGAAACTGGCTAGATCAGATGACAGTGCACTACGAGGACTTGTGGAAGAACAAACTCTAGTCTTAGCCTCTAATGTTAAATGAACTGATTAGAGCATCAATATCCATAAGAAAAGGTAAACAGAAGCTGTTTGGCCTTAACTGGGATAGGGAAGACTTTGTTCCTAGTCTTGTCCTACAGTTCTCCTATCCTTCAATGTGATATGGTCCAGAAAGACCTAGAGTTTCTGAACATTCCAGAGCATATCACTGTAGCATGTCTGTTTTCTGCCAGCCTGCCAGCCCGCCAGCCTGCCTGCCACCGGTCTGGGTCCACAGCCACACCAGCCCCAAATAACACTCTGAGACTCTGTATTTGATACGATCCTGTTGGCCAATGACTATCATTGTTAATGGGCTAGCTCTGTCTTAATTATTAACCCATTTCTACTTATCTAAGTATTTCCACGTGGTCATCATATCGGGGAGCCATGGCCAGCATCTTCCTTCCTCTCTGGGCTACATCTTGACTCCTCCTAACCACTTCCTCTTTCCTCCTTGTCTCCTAGCCCCGCCTATCTTGCTTTCTCATTGGCCCAACGGTGCTTTATTAATTAACCAGTATGAGAAATATATTTACAGAATAACATCTCCCATCATATCACATTGTTTGTTGTGTCATATATGCTAGATGGTAAATGCTCCAAATGATGGGGTATAAGGCCCATTGAAATTTGTAGGATAGGACAAGTGAGATAGCTCAGTAAATAAGGATGTTTGCTGCTGAGCCTGATGACCTGAGTTCAATCCCTGGAACTCACTGTAGAAAAGAGAATCAACTCCCTATGGTGTTGCTTTTTTTATTGTTGAGGTTGGATGGTTGGTTGGTTGGTTGGTTGGTTGTGGAAAGCAATATGCTTCACTTGGAAATACTGTTCCAAAGCATTTGTCATGTGACCCAAAAGGTAATATGGAAAGAGACTGTCAAACAAGCACAAGCCAGGTTTCTGGATAAGTAATTTGGTATCTGTGCCAAGTGCAAGGCAGACGCCGTGGAACTACAGGGTATATTTAATTTTTATTTAATAGATAAACCATAGGACACATTTAAGAAGCTCCAAGCTGGAGTTGAAGTATAGATTTCTGCAGTTCTGGATTTAAAAAATATTTTCATCAAGTGCAGGCAGATCTACAGGGTTAAAGTAAGCTAAACAAAGTGGGCTGATTACAACCACATTAAACCCACAAGCATTGTATCCAGAAACTTGCCCTTTTTTATGTGTAGCCATAAAAAAAGGCTACACATTCTCTATGTGTACATTCTCTATGCCTATCTGATGAAGGAAAGAAAACCCAGGGTTGATTAATAGCTGAGATTACTCAATAGTTTGGTATGAGGCAAAAAAAGAGTTGTTATTATGATATGAACTCATGATGTAGGAAGATAAGCTACAGCAATATATAAAAATTACCATGGGAGTGGTCCCCTGGAGAGGGTGAAAGAGACAAGATCTCCCAAGCCAATTGGGAGCATGGGGGAGCCATTATAGGTATGAAGAGAAATCTGGCACTAGGGAAATGTCCAGAGATCTATAAGGATGACCCCAACTAACAATCTAAGCAATAGTGGAAAGGCTACCTTAAATGCCCTTCCCCGATAATGAGATTGATGACTACCTTATATGCCATCCTAGAGCCTTCATGAGTCAAGACCAGGCTGGAGAAACCTGCTAAGCTGAACAAGGGGGAGCTCATGGACCCCAGTCTGATAGTTGGGAAACCAGCATAGGACCGACCCAGACTCCCTGAATGTGGGTGTAAGTTAGGACTAGGCAGTCTATGGGGCCTCTGGTAAAGGATCAGTATTTATCCCTAGTATACGAATGGACTTTGGGAGCCCACTCCACATAGAGGGATACTCCCTCAGACTAGACACATCAGGGAGGGTCTAGGCCCTGCTCCAAATGATATGACAGACTTTGAAAACTCCCCATGGAAGGCCTCACCCTTCCTGGGGAGCAGAAAGGGGATAGGATAGGGGTTGGTAGGGGGGACAGGGGAGGATGGGAAGGTACAGGAACTGGGGCTGACATGTAAAACAAGCTTGTTTCAAATATAATTTTTTAAAATAAAAAAATCATTAAAAAAAGGTTACCATGGTAGACACAGCTTTTGGGAAAGAAACAGCTGAAATAAGAACATATATGGGTTCAGGGGTTGTGCCAATAGGTTGCCCTGAATCCAGAGAGAGCTAAATTAAAGAATTAGAGTCAAAAGGTCTGAGCAAGTGTGGTGGGAGCCCAGACAAGATTGCTAAAGGAAATGTGGATGGTAAAGACTGCTCATGAGATTTCAGATGAGAAGCAGGACTTTATTGAGGAATAGATGAGAGGCCATTCATGTCACACTCTGAGTGTGAACATGAAAATCTAAGTAATTTGTCAAAAGAAGCTTCAAGACAGTGTTGCAGTTAGGCTATGACACGAGTGTTGCTGACTGCCTTTGGCTGGGCTCACAAGTCAGAATTAGAAACAAAAAAGCAAGGCAGGAAGGCCTGAAAAATGTGTAAAATGTGTGGTCGGGTCAGAAGATGAGGATAATGAGGATGTGGTTGTTAAAGAGATGCTAACCATTAAGATGAAACCAAGTACTCTGCACTGTAACAATAGGAAGGATGTGGACCAGACCTTTTCTTTTGGGCCACCAGCCAGTTCCCAAAACACAACACAGAGACTTAATATTAGTTATGAAGACTTGGTCTCATCTTATGCTTATTTCTGGTTAGCTCTTTTAACTTAAAGTAGCCCCTTAAAATAACTCTTTATATACATTTTGCCCCAAACCTTTTAACCATTTCTTTCTATGTGTCCTATTTTTCCTGCTTCTTCTGTGTCTGTCTGTCTGGTGGCTCTCTGGCCCATGGGCATCTCCTTCTGCATCCCTAATTCTCTTTTGCCTAGATTTCTCCTCTTATTTATTCTCTCTGCCTGCCAGCCCTGCCTATCCCTCTCCTGCCTAGCTACTGACCATTCACTCTTTTAATCAGGCCAATCACATGCCTTCAGTCAGGCAAGGTGCAACAGCAACATATCTTTTCTTAATTAAATAAATACAGCAAAACCAATTGTATGCATCTTTACATCACTAACAAAGGCAGCAGAAACAAATGTAACACACCTTTACACAGGTAAAGTAATATTCTGTGACCATAAATAAATGTAACATACATCCACATAGTTAAACAAAGATGTGTTGACAGTTCTCCAGGAATTGGCCAGGCCTCAGGCACCATAGTTTCCATTTGTAAAGTCATTACAAAAACTCCCCTGAGAGTGCAGGCATGGCATCCTACCTAGGGAAGTCAAGACACTCAGTAATGACCGCTCTAGCTGTAGTCCCAGGCTAAGTTGGTGGAGGCCATTGGCGTGGTTCATGTGGTGCTGGTTTTGCAGGCATGAAGGATACAAGAGTTCTGAAGTTATGGAAGCTTCCATCAAGACTTTGTAGGAATCCAAAGAGACTAGGCAATGTGTAGTAGCATCAGATTGCCCACAGGAAGTCCCTGAGACAGCAATGCTCTTGTGAAGCCATGCAAGGGAAGATAAATGCATTGTTGACTGTAGTGTGTGCTGTGCAAAGTGGCAGGGAATAATCCAGTAGAATGATCCAGGTAGGAGGCCATGTGGGCTGCAAACAGCAGAGGCTTGGGGCAGAGATGCTCGAGCCTATCGTGACTCTTACCATGACACCATGTGCCCAGGTTGCCAGACATGGAGCTACAGGATTTGATGTTCCCTCTGCTGAGTCCCTTTGCTTTGATATGACCCTTCTTTATCTATTCTTCTACTCTTCCAATTTTTTTTTAAATGGAAAGATTCATTCTGTACCATTTAAAGTGCATATTTTTTGTATTTACAGAGGCACATACCTTGAATCTCAGAGGATACTTTGAACTTTGACTTTTGAACAATGTTATAATTATTATGACTATGGGATACTTTTTTGCACTATGAGGTGACCATGGTTAGGGTTGGGTACTCACAGTGCAGTGTTTTATAGTGTCTTATTTTGGTGTCAAAATGACAAGAGCTGGACATATGATGGTTAACTTTCATAGTCAATTTGACTAGATTCAGGAATACCTTTAGGCGTGACCATGCAAATGTTTTTAGAATATAACAGAGGAAATATGGTCCACCCTGGATGTAGGAAATGCCATCCTATGGAATGGGAACCCAAGCAAAAGGGGAAAAACAATGTTTAAAAATATAAAGACTACCTTTAGGTTTCAAGGAATGTACAAGAGATGGAGAGCTAGATGTGGCCCATGGACTGAAACTTGCCAGTCTCTGGCATAAATTAAGCTAAATCCAAGGAAGTCCATGGAACAATACACTGTCAAAGAAGGGGTTGTGCTTAGACCATGCTGCTAAGACCTGCTGCTTCCTCCTAGTCTTCCTCATTCTACTCTATAGTAAATAACTGAAGAGAGAATGAAGGGAGCTCAAAGAACATGCGAAGCTGCCTAGAATATGACGAATGCAAGGCAACTTTGACTAGCATACATGACTGTACACTCTATATGACAGGAAAAATGACCAAAGAAATAGACCTATAGATCAGTGGTTTTTTTTTTTCTGTCACTATGTCAAAAATGCCTGGCAGAAGCAACTTAAGGAAGGATATGTTTTGACCATGGATGAAAGGATCCTGGCCATCATAGCAGGGAAGGTGTAGCAGGGCAGAATGAGCATGTCATAGCAAGCCAGGAATGCAAGAAAGGGGAATGCTGGATTTCCCTTTTAAAAGGACAGGAAATACACGCACACACACACACATGCACGCATGCACTCACAGAGAGTAGAAGAAAGACCAGGAGATAACACAATCAGTTAATTATTTGCCACACAAGCATAAAGCCAAGTCTGATTCCCCAGCATCCATGTTCAGAACAGAGAGTGGTGATGTGTACTTGTAGTGCCAGTGAGAAGGGAGGGACAGGTGGATCCCTGGGACTCATTGGCTAGCCAGTGTAGCCTAGTCAATGAGCTTCAGGTCTCACTGAGAGACTCGGAATCAAATAGCAAGGTGGATGGTTCTGAGAAATGAAACCTCAAGTTAACTTCTGACCTCTCCAGGCACATGCACATTTATACAAAGGCACAAACATGCACACTCATGTTCTCGAGTGCACACACATACGTGCACACACACAGAGACACCACACATACTAAATGTTTTAGAATGGATTATCTGAAATTCAAATAAAGTTTTATTGAAACACTACCTTATTCTCTTTACATATTTTACAGATTTTTCTGTTCCATAGCCACAGATCTGAGTAGTTGGAACAGAAACCATATGGCCCATAATGCCTAAAATACTTACTAGCTGGTCCTTGAGGGATAAAATTTTCTGACCCCTTATATATACTCCTCCATTTTATAATGGAATGCACTGTGAACATCTAATTTTATGGTTCAGTGGGTTGGAAAACACAAGTTTGGCAATTTGGATATCCCATGGTCAAGAATTCAATCTGTCCCAAGACCAGGAGCCAGTCAGGGTCTCCCTTTCTAATGACTAGTGGTTGACAGGGTATGATGCAGTCTTATTCCCAAACCCCAGGGCCTGTGTTGTGCTGTTTCTGCTGTAGTTTGCAAGTATTCCGTATAGCCTTTCTATCTAGCACTGACAGGGGAGGGGGTCATTGGAGTGATGACACTGTCTCTGCCATAAGACTAAATTAGCTTGGGCTATAGCTCTTTTTGGCTTTAGGTCCCACTGAATAGGTAACCTTATGAAGTTACCTATTCAATGAACTGTTAAAGCCTACTTATGGCATATGTTTCCTCAACAGGCCAAAGAAGGCTGTAAAACACTTCAAGAAAGACAACTGACAGCATCTTCTCTCCCACGTCAGGAGGGATGTGCTAGTACTATAACCTTGTAAGTTCTTAGTTTCTTCCTCACTCTGTGGAAGCATAGACTGCACCATGTCCACATTCTTCTCTAAGTCTGCTTCCTTGAAAACTCAGCTTGTGATTCCCTGGAGACTGAGTGTATTGAGTATACTTGCCCCTGATATGTAAATACAATCTTCTTTTTCACTTGTGAAAAATTTTATTTAAACCCTAATACTATGTATTTGCTCCAGTACAGATGCCACACTTGGAGCTGGGCTCAGTGTCATTCTGTATTAGACAGAAATCTTCAAAGAATGTGAATATATATAAGTGTAATCTGTCCACCCATCTATCTATGTCACAGTGATTGTGATTTCCAAGTACTCAGGATACATCAAATATGAAATCTGGGGTAAACAAACTCATGTCTCTTCTATGTAGTGTATGTTCTCTGCTTGTTAGACAGCTCATAGGATCCATTGAGCATTTCTTCCTTGATGATACATTTTTCCCTTTGTACATGTTCTGTTGGATCTGACTGTCATCCTGGGATTAGAAGCAGTGAGAGAATGTAGAGAATTAGCATTTATTTGTGGACTTCAGAAAGAGCTGAAAGATCAACTACTCAAACCCAGTTACAGTTTGAGCACATATTTTTCCTCTATTGGGGTTCTACTCTTACTCACTAATGACCTTATATCCATTGTACCCAAGATTGGTTTCACAGCCGTATCTGCTGGGTGACAATAGGATAGTGGTTGTTTTATGTAGAGAGCTGCGAAGTGCCGCGCCTTAAAGATGGTGCTGGCTTCCACCTTCCACCTCCCCAAGGGTGAGCGCTCTCTGGTGTAAACAAGCCCTTATTTGGTTAAGTCTGTTCAGCCTGTCTGCTTCCGCGTTAGAGTAGCCTATCTGCAGGGTCCACGTAGCTCACTGGGGTTGGTTAGTGCAAGGATATTTAAGCCTGTGTAGGGGTCCCCTGGGTCTCCTGCGGGTCAGAAGAACATGTTTCAAGGATCCTGATTAAAACTGCATGAAGAAGAGCTTCCCGGAGTCGGGTCTTCCTTGCTGGCGGGGTCAGGCACAGTACAGTTTTAACCATACCATGGTGAATCTGGTTCCCCATAACATATGATTATTTGAGTTTTCAAAACTTCTAAGCTCTGTTTTCCTTCATGAAGGCTTTGTAGGGCCAGGAGAAGCCAAGTGACTCACTACTGTTGCCATAGCAACTTCATACCTCAGCCAGTTCTTTCCTACAGCCCTGTAACTTTCTCTTTTCTCCATCCTTGGGTACTACCTATGAAAATTTGAATGTCATAATGGCACCACATGAGATGGCTTACTCATATCCTGTATTACTCTGAAAAATGCATTTATTCCTACATCTTTAAAATATGAGACACAGATGCCAGAATCTTATTTCAAAGGTATCTTTTCTTGTGACAATTACTGAGCCAATCACAGAATCAAAGTCCAAGCCAAAAATGATTAGCACCAAAAAAATACGAATAATTCTAAGAGAATTGGATAGATGAAGTATTTTTAAAAATGAAGATACGATGAGTAAAGACTATAAGGATAATCACCACAGAACCTATGGAATCTCTAGATCTGAGGAGAAAGGAGTATGTGTGACCTGACACCATCAAAGAGTCATGTAGAGATGTAGTGTCTAGTGTTAACTTGCCATCCCTAGAGGATGACACCATAAGGAATATAGGGAGGTAAATCCTCTCTTCCTGAAGATGGTCATTGGTCAATTCAACTAGGTCAACCAGTAGGAAAAGAGCTCATTGGTGTAGAAACAACATCCTCCAATGAGTACATATGTCCTCCAACGGTAAAGAGCAAGATTAAAAAAAAAAAAAAAAAAAGATGAAAAGTACATTAAGAGAGACAAATGGAAACTATGTACCACATAGTTTCACATAGACCAAATACAAATCTGTAGATTGAGTGATAGGGTCCCTAAGCATGTCCTCAGGACATAGTAACATGCTCCAGGGCTCTAAAAATCTCCTAGCAAAGAAATAAGCTTGTTGCCCAGTTACCCTAAAGCAAACGGCAAAGCTTAGTTTACAAAGATGAATCATTTCTTTGTGCTACAATAATGAAAGCCTACAAAGTCAGTGATGGATCAAACAATCATTCAATAAATTCAAAACAAACAAAAAGGATAAAAGGCAAAAGAAAAACCAGCCATAATGAAAATAATAATTCCAAATAAAAAAGGAACTCAGGTGGGTCCCAGATCTCGTCAGAGAAGTTTCTTCTTGTGGTCCACGGAAACTAACACAGAGTCTGACATACAGACAATGTGCAGAGAACAAAAGACTGACATGCTCCATCCCTCGAGGCTCAGGGAACAATGAGGAAAAGGTAGAGGAAAAATTGTGAGAGCCACAAGTGATGGATGATGCCAAGGAAATTGTGTCTTGCAGGCACAACAGGAGTGACACGTGTTTGAACTCACAGACACTGTGGCAGCATGCACAGGACCTGCACAAACGTAAGCCAGACAAAATCTCAGCATTGAGAAGATGAAGTAAATGCCTGCTCCCACTCCTAAGCAAGACGCTATTAGCAATTGGCACCTGCTGGAGAAGAGAAGATCCGTTTTCTGCAGTTGACTGTCACTGGATATATCAGCTGCACTCCAGAGCAGGCTCATGGCCAACACACAAAAAAAAAAAAGTCATGGATTTTTATGTACTTTTCTATGATTTGGAGGGTTATGTCTTTTTGTTTTTCATTTTGTTTTCTTGAATTTTTGTTTTGTTTTGCTGTTTTTTGAGGAAGAGAAAGAATATGAAATTAGATGGGTGGTGGGAAAGATCTGGGTTTTGGGGAGGGGAAAGAATATAAAAACGTATGAAATTTTTATACAAATAATTAAAAGTATGATTATTTTAAAAGAGAATGTAGGACTGGCAAGACAGCTGAGTGAGCAAAGATGCTGGCTGCACAAGCCTGGTGACCTTGGGTCCTATCCTCCAAACCCACATAAAGGTGGGTGGAGAAGGCAGATTCCATAAGATGTTCTCTACCCCCACCTCACATGCTCCATGGTGTATACATGCGTTATACATGTACATGAACAATGAGTTTTTAAACTTTCAAGAAAATGTAGAGGATTCAGAGACAAATAAGGAGCTTCAGGAAAACAACCGCTAAAACTATCAATATCCTGAAGCAGAATAAAAGTCATAACCATTTAACAATAAATAGCTATTAAAGCAAAAAATAATGGCACTCAAAATAGACTATGTGTAATACTGTAAGATAATAGCAAAGAAATGTCCAGAGGATAAAAAAGAGGAAAATATAGGAGAAAAGAGAAGGTAAGAAAAATTTAAATAATCTGAAGTACAATATGTTGGTTTCTGTAGAAAAAAAAATAATAGAGGAAATTTAAAGAAAGGAGAAAATTTTACAAGGACTGAAAATCTCAACTCTTTGGAGCTTTGGAACCTCATTTTCAGGGTAATGATTACAGGGGATAGGGGAATCAGAGCCAAAGAAAATTTTCACAAAATCTCAAAGTATTAGTTATGCTGTGCAGAGACTTTCACAGCGTAAAACCAAAGCTTCTGAAGCCACAATGGGACTTAACGGCTCAAATGCAACGTCTGAAGCTAGAAGATACTGGGTCTTCAAAAGCAGGCAGTTGCAGACATTAAAGAATCCAATTCATGGCCAAGCAGTGGTGGCACATGCCTTTAATCCCAGCACTCAGGGCAGAGGCAGGTGGATCTCTGTGAGTTCCAGGCCAGCCTGGTCCACAAAGCAAGCTCCAGAACAGGCTCTAAAACTGCAAAGAAGAACCCTGTCTCAAAAGAACAACAAAAAAATCCAATTAATTTCACCTGCATACTCTTTGGAAAATGGATGAACAGAAGATGTATACTTAAAATTGGAGGAGAGACTAGATCGAGCAATAGACCAGGGCTCAGGAGACAAGAGCATGCATCCTTGGGAAGTAGCAGAGGTCAGTCCCAGGGCAATAGCTGCACAGAAGACACACATAGGGCCACTAGGATCAGAACTGGAGCCTGATGTTCTCAGTGAGGAAGAGATGCAGGATAAAGAAGTGGGAACAGATACCCTTCTAAGCTTGAATAAAAATAAATTATATAGAGAGCTGTCTTATAAATGTGCTGGATAAGGGCTTTGCAGACACCTTTGTCCCCTGTTGCCACTTGCTGCAGCCATGCTCAACCCCACCATGTTCTTTGACATTGCAAGACCTTGGACTACATCTCCTTCAAGCTGTTGTGTGCAGATAAAGTTCCAAACACCAAAGTCTCATGCACTGAGCACTGGGGAGAAAGGATATGGATATAAGGGTTCCACTTTTCATAGAATTATCCCAGGATAAATCTGGCAGGGTGGCAGCTTCACATGCCATAATGGCACTGGCAGCAGGTCTGTCTACGGGGAGAAATTTATGGATGAGAACTTCATCCTGAAGCATGGCATTTTGCCTATGGCAAATGTTGGACAAAACTCAAATGTTCCCCAGTTTTTCATGGGTACTGCCAAGAATTAGTGGCTGTGTGGCAAACGTGGTCTTTGGGAAGCTGAAAGAACGCATGAGCATTGTGGAAGTCCTGGGGCATTTTGGGTTCAAGAACAGCAAAACCAACAGAAGATCATCATTACCGACTGCAGTCTATTCTGATTCTTCTGACTTCTCTGCTCTCACAGATCTTCTTCAGGGTCCATAGGTTCCTTATTCCCCTCCAGGACTAACTGGATTGAAGAATAAGTTTATGATTATGAATAAAAACTAAGTAAGAATATATATATATGTATGTATATACATACATACATACGTGTGTGTGTGTGTGTGTGTGTGTGTGTGTGTGTGTGTGTGTGTGTGATGAGTCAATCATTATTTGTGAAAAACCTAAAAGGTTGTTAATGGAAGGAAATGTCAGCATAACACATGTGGCTCTACTATGAACAATATTTGCATGGTAAAATAGTGACTATTAGTAGATTTAAAAAGGTATGGAGAGCCAGGCAGTAATGGTGCATGCCTTTAATCTCAGCACTCAGGAGTCAGAGGCAGATGGATTTCTGTGAGTTTGAAGCCAACCTGATCTACAGAGCTAGTTCCATGGCAGTTAGGCTATTATACAAGGAAACACTGTCTCTAAAAAAAACAAACAAAACAAAGAAGAATGTATGGGGAACTGGGCAGTGGTCTTTAACCCAAGCACTCAGGGAGCAGAGGCAGGCAGATCTCTGTGAACTGGAAGCCAGTCTGGTCTACAGAGTGACTTCCAGGACAGCCAGAGTAGTTACACTGATACATCACCATAGAACACAGAGAAACACTGCAAAGAAGAGGAAGAGGAAGAGGAAGAAGAAGATATGGAGAGCAGACATGATGGCAGTGTAAGATAAGCACACCCTTGACTAACATCCTAAGAAGTCTACTGGTGATATGTAAAATGACACAAGCAAGAAACAATGTACATGTCTATTGTTTATACCTCCTGAGATGGTTGTCTGTTAGCTCAAACCAGCTCTAAGCTTGATTAATTTCTTTGATCTGGGGAGTATGGGTGGGACTTTGGACAGGTTCACACAGCCTATGCTAGTCACTCTGTTCTAGTGCTGGCCCAGCACAAGGCAATGCAAAGAGTTCTCAGAAAAGGGATCATAGTACCATGTGAATGGTTAACAACTAGCTTTCTCATAGGAAAAGAAAAAGAGCCCTGGTTAGTAGTTTATACCCATTTCCATGGTGCAAATACTACACCTGATTTTAAACCACTAACTCTGCCACTGCACACAGAACCAGGCAGAGCTGAACACAGTGAACCCTCATGAGATGCCATGACATAGTTCTAGCACTCTCCTATGTAGAGTACAAGTCATCCTTTCTCACCAGACACCTATCTCCATCCCAGATCCAGGAGCAGCTCCAAAAGTCTCTCTTACTCCAAATCCTACTTGACAATAAAAACCTATGGAGAAACAATTATCCTGCTATAGCACTTGCTATAACATCTTCAATTATCTTAAAACATGTTTAAATGGGTGCTTATGGAAGAAGCTCCCACGAAAGGGGTGGCTTTCTCTCACAATCTGAATGAAATTGGAGCAAGGCCTGAATTGGAACGAGCCAAGAGAGAAAGCCAAAGAGCACCAGAAACCTTGACTGACAATCAGATGGCCATTACTCTACGTGTGTGTGTTGTGTGTGTGTGTGTGTGTGTGTGTGTGTGTGTGTGTGTGTGTGTGTGTGTGCGTGTGTGTGTGTGTGTGTGCGTGTGTGTGCATGAGAGAGAGAGAGAGAAAGAGAGAGAGAGACAGAAAGACAGAGACAGAGAAAGAATATGCAGATACCATTTAGAACTATTATGAAAATGTCTTCATTTAAATTAAAAGTCACAGAAAGTTGTTAAGTAAACCATGGCAGAATACAGAATGGTGTGGGCGTGTTGGTGATACAAGTTTTGCAAAATCTGTAAGTGTTGAAATATGCAGGAAGCTTCCCAGCATCACGACTCAGCCCTGCCCACGTGGACCACGGCATTGTCTTTACGGCAGGTATGTAGCACCATTGTGACGGGCAATTATGTGAGTAGTAGCAGAGACCCTTCAATGTGCAAAGGGAAGAGCCCAAGTGAAGGGACACTAGTCCGCTAGATCATGTGGCTGACAATCAGATGGCCATTACTCTACGTGTGTGTAGAGTAGAATCCTTGCTCTTCTCCTCCATTCCCTCTGCCTTGCTAAACACCATTAAATTACATTCCTAAAACTAGCCACCAAGGTCTATTCCCTTATTTGGCCATCTACTCCTCCCAAGGCTGACTATCAAAGTTCAGCTATCAAAGTCCAGCAATCAAAAGCCCCCTTTGGCTCAACTAATTAGCATGCCCAATTGAAATTAAACACCTCGTCCTAACACAGCTTCCCTTTGCACCTTTAAAAGCCACCATTTTCCCATGGGTCATGTCTGTCTCCTCTCTACCCAGAGACAGTTCTTTGTCCTCCAGGACAAATGCTCCTGCCCCGTTTTCAAGGTTCCCTTCCCCTTCTCCCTTGTCCTCTATCTCCTGTCTTTGTCCTTATCGCTGTCCTCTGTCCATCTGGGGCAAATAAATCTCCTTTGAGCGGAGAACTTGGTCTTATGGGTCCTGAGCTAAAGGATACTTTTCCTTCCACGAAGCATAAAAAAAGAAACAAACGAACACATAGCTGTTACATGTCCATTGTCCATAGAGAATGACTTATGCAAATAATTTGACTTTTATCCTAAAAAAATTTCAAACACATACAAAGATTGGAGAGAATAGTGTACTGAACCCCCAAATATCAATGACTCAACTTGAAAACTTATCACCGTGTGGTCAATTAATCTCATTTCATTTAAATCCACATCTAAAATCTCACTCTAACTCTACTTACCAAGCCACAGGGGCTAGAGATAAGGCTTAATGGTTGAGAACACTTACTGTTCTTCCCAAGGACCCAGGTTCAATTCCAGCCCTCACATAGTAGCTCACAACCATCTGTAACAATAGTCACAGGTTATCTGAAGCCCTCTCTGACTTCAGTGGACACCAGGCATGAGTGAGGTGCAAACCACACACACACATCATCATATAATCTAGAAACATCAACATGCGTAATTTTTTTAAAGAATTAAAAATGAGCCATAGGCATTTTATATTATTTGCAAGGCCTTCATTCTGTGCCTCCCAGCACTAAGAGTTTTTTTTAATGTATCTGCAGCACATTTGCATTCTTAAAATTAATAACTATTACTATCAAAACTGTTGGGCCACTATTATAATTTCCCTAATCACCTCACCATTTAAGCTAAAATTTTGATAAATCAAAATCAAAACAATTTCCAAATATAGCTCTTGTGTGGTTTACCTTAGAGCCTCTTTTAGTCTTTAGATTTCTCTCTTCTGCTCTTTTTTTTTTTTCTTTGAAATTTTTCTTGACATCTCCCTCCATTTCCTACTGAAGAAAACTGGCCCCCAACTCTAGAGTGACTTCATCAACATGATGTCCAGAGCATGCTGTTCTTCAGCACTCCTGTCATGTGGCTGATGGTGTGGAGACCGGGTCCAATTCAAGTTCAATGCAAGGTGTCTCCATAATGACTTTTTTTTTTTTTTTTTGTGCTCACAAACATTTGTGGTTATTACCTAGATCCATGAATTCAATAGAGCTTGTGTAACAGTGATGAAAAGTCCATATTCACTGACTAATGGCAATATGGTACTATGACTAACAGATATTTTTATCCCAGCAATTAGTTACTCTAAGACATGAGTGTTGTTTTGCTTTGCTTTGTTTTGTTAAATAGGCAGGATGTTTGAATTTCTCTCCTTCCGTACCAACTTAAATGCTAAACCTGCTCTTTCGTACCTTCCAGTGGTGATTAAGAAGTTTGTTCATGAATCTATTTAATTAATTTCAATCCCAAGATTGGCTCCTAAAATTGGCATCTTTATTAATTTTGAATGGGTTCTTTGATTTCTGGTAAGAGTACTCTGGCTGAATCGGCAATGAACACAGAGGACGCCTCCCCTACCCCACCAGACTTGTGGGTCTGCAGGGACCACAATCAAGCAGGAGCCACTGCCCCACCATGGTCTGAATCCATAGGTCTGGTCTAGGCACAGGATAGAGCTCCTTGCTTGCCATCCCTTATAGCTGGGGCAAACATTGTACAACCAAGCACCTCCAGTGACCCAACCAAGAGCCCAAGAGCCCTAGCACTGGGCAGATCGACACCATTGTAGCGAGAAACTACAGGGTGGTGGAGAGGAAGAGAGAGAGGTGGGATGGTTTGTGGATTGGGGTGAAAGACAGATCTGGAGAGGTGAGCATGGTGAGGAATAGACTGACATGAATGGCTATCTGGCCACTTGAAACCAGGGATATGTTTGGGCATGGACTATGACAGGGGCCAGGTTTGGGTCCCAGGTCCTGAAGCAGCTGAAGGGGCCTGTGTTAATATCTGTGGCTCCTGTCATCACTGGGAGCTATGCAGAGGCTTGTAGTCTGGCCATCACCTGGGGCCATGTTGGTTTCCAAGGGTTATGCTGCTTCATGGGCCATGCTGGTCTGGATGGCCTATGCTGCCACCTGGGACCATGGTGACATTGGGGCCTCAGCCACTGTCTAGGACCCTGTCTGGGTCTGTAGTTCTACCCTAGCCAGGGTCTGTATTGATGTCAGTGGCCCATGTTGCCATCAATGACCACATAGATGCCTGGGGGTGGCCATAAGGGTATCCAAGGGTCAAGATGCCACCAGGAACATCCAGATCTGAGTGGCCTGTGTGTCACCTGGAGCCATGGTGTCCTCTGGGCCAGGACTGCTGCAGAGGGCCATGTCTGGGTCCATGGCCCTACAGCAGCCAGTCTCTGAGTTGATGTCCAGAGCTTCTGTTGTCACCAAGAGCCATGCAGATGACCAGGGCCTGGTCAGCCACCTAAGATCATGTTGGTGTCCCAGGACTGAGTCACGTCCAAGGACATGCTGATCTGGGAGGCCAGGGCTGCCACCTGAAGCCATGTGATGTCCAGGTGTTGGCTGCTTCCTAGGAGGCTGGGGCTTGGGTGGTGTCTGGGCTCCTATTGCCACTAAGAGCTCTAGGGATGCCTGGGGTCTGGTCAGCCACCTGGGACCATGTTGATGCTCAGGAACCATGTTGCAGCCAGGACAGTGCTGATCTGAGGTACCTGTACTGCCACTGGGGTTGTGGCATCCAGGCTTGAGCTGCTATAGAGGGCTATGTCTCGGTCTGTTCTGCTGCATTTGGGGTCTGTGGTGATTGTGTGGGTCATTGGTAGCATGCTGTGCTGAGCCCCCCACATACACACACACCTTCACTGGCCCTGGGATGGCTGGTCCTACCCCCTCTCTGGATATTGCAGCACATGAGCTGTCCTACCCCTCACAGGAGAGCCTGTCTATTCTCTCCCCCTCCCCTGCCTCAGGAAAGATGGCCCCACCCCTCATCATAGGCTTGCTTCTCACCTGGGGAGCACACTAGAGCTGATCCTGTGTTTAGGGACACAGGTGAGAACAGGAGAATGGGAGATCTGACCCACCCTTCCCCTCCTCCTTATGCCCCCTGTAGCAATCAGGAGAGAGGGCTCTGCACCTCAGCTGGGCATAACGCTAGAGTGGCCCTGGAATATGAGTGAGGCAGACCCAGATCTGAGGGTCCAAGCGCAGAACTGGCCTCAGCTCCTTGCTGTATGCTGCACTGGCTAACTGGGCCAGTGCTGGAGAGCTCATCAGGGTAGAGACAATGAGGGAAAGCTGGAAGCTGACCAACCCAGCTACCACCCAGGCCCAGACCCAGGGCTATGAGTTGGCCCACCCCAACATCCACCATATCTGTGAACTGTTGGAGCATGTGAAGAGGATGGACCTACAGATCCAAAACAGCAGGATCTCCATGACACAGGACAACAGGATATCCAAGAGGAGTCCCAGTGAGTCATTACCCGTGGTGTAGCAGAAGCCAGAGGCCTTAAGCCAGATCAACGACTGTAGCAAATTTCACTTGCAAAAGTAAAGATGAACAAGACTAAAGGGTAAACTGTGTGTCTCAATGGACCACACTACAGCTTCCACAGGATTCTTCTTTTATTCTTTTTTGTTGTTGTTGTTTCATTGTTATTTTGTTTTGTTTGGTTTTGGTTTTTTCCTCTTATATTTGGTTTGTTTTGGGGGTTGCAAGGGCAGAAGCAAGGGGACAGGGAGATAAGTGGGACCAGAAAGCATGATGTGAAAAACCTCAAAGAATCAATAGCAATTTTTAAAGAAGAATATTCTGGGTTAATTTTGCTGGAATTCTTGTCCCAGGTGTATAATCAGCC
The DNA here is from genome assembly GCA_030556225.1 of Cricetiscus sungorus. NCBI lineage: Eukaryota > Metazoa > Chordata > Mammalia > Rodentia > Cricetidae > Cricetiscus > Cricetiscus sungorus. Next base: position 138,284,637 of record JANBXA010000651.1, read on the forward strand.
ACTTTTTCTGGAGGTGTGCTTCCTTCTTAGGGTCAACAGCATTCTGAGGTAATGTGGGAGTCCTAAGGGTCTTGTCAGTACTATAGTCATGATAGTTTCTCGGTGGTTTCCTAGGATGGGATTAGAAAAAAATACATTTAGAAAGTCCTATTGATATTTCTCATCAAAACCAAGACCGTGACGTTTGCATTTAACCTCTCTCGTCTTAATTCTGTATATTCCCTTTCCCCATGCCACAAATCCAAATAATATGAGCATCATATTTATTTGATTTATCCCATGATACACACTAACAAACAAAATAGGGTATCAATGTCTCACAAGTACATTTAAGGAACACCTTGGGGACTTCCAGGAAAGATTTTTTTGGAAAGCTAAATATCCCATGAGAGCAAGAAAAAGAAAAGAATGGGAAACAGAAGTGATAAGGTGGATGTGGTATGATTTGTACCCAAAATGTGGTAAGCTCTAGGTTACAGACCTTTACATGTTGTGGTCCAAGAGGCTAGCTGTATACTGTTTCTATGGAGATCAGCAATATTCAAGAGCAGAATTAATTTATCAAATGAGTACGTATTATAATTTTTCTTCTAGTAGATATCAACAATTCAGACACAACACATTTACTTCAAAAATATTGACCTGAGTTTGAGATTTTTTTAAGCCTCTTGATTTCCTAATTCTATGCTCTAAATTGAAGCTAGAGACAATGAAGCTGTTGGGGGGTGCAGGTCAGCTGACCCTAGTCTAACGAGAGGAATTATGTGCCTGTTTAGAAAAGAGGACAACTATGGTCACAATGTGAATGCCCCTTAGGAGAAAAGCCACGAATACTGCTCAGACAATTAATGGACTTACCAGAAAACAAAAAACAAAAAACAAAAAGCAAGGTTTAGATTACAGAAGAGAATTTTTATCTACACTGAGCAGCCAGGAAGATTGTTTAGAATTAACTCTTATTTTTATCCCAGAATTCAGAGGCACTTTTCTCTCCTCTTACAAACTTAGACCTCACAATGCATAATTTGCTTTTTCCCCCTTCCCATCATCTAAACGATGAGTTCATTTCTTCTCTTTTAGGCCTTTCCCTGCCGATCTGAAAGTTGAGAAGTGATTTGTGGAGGGAAAAGATCATGGCCATGTGATGTGAAGGTTTCCCTGAAAACATTTATCTTCACTAGTCTTCTTGAAAGGCTTGCATGGTGCTCTTGCCTCCACTTGAGTCCATATTAGGAGCTACATTACTGCCTGCTGACTTCCAGAGAAACTGTTAAGTACCAAGAAAGCAAGCACTTAGATGCTTTTAGTCACTACCAATGGTTTGCTAATAAGAGCCTAAAAGGATCAGAAGGGGCAGGGGAAGGATGCAGAAAGTCTCTAATAGCTCACCATGGGACTTCTGCACCTGTTTATAGACAGAAGGCCACCTCCAGATTTCATTAAAGCCCAGTTTGGTTTAGAGAATTGTGACTGTCAGGTAACCCTCATGATGGATGGTGTGTTGATTATGGATTGGTCAGGCTGTGTGTATTTAAGGTAGTGTGTAAAAAACTTACATCCCATCCCATGCTAATGTACCTATAAACTGCCACACAAGAATAGATTATGTTCAAGCTCTTTTTAATCTCTGTCTCAAGCATTACATCCACAGAGGGGACTCCTTCACCCATTTGTCTCTGTGTTTGTATAAGAATAGCCTGGAGATCAATGGGTTACAGTATCAGCTAGAGACTTTTAACACATAGAGACAAATATAATATGCTTATTGTTTGTGGGAACATTGCTTTTCATAGCATATGTAATCATAGCAACCATGGCTTCCACTTACAGGATGAACATTGTTCTGGTTAACCTGCACAGGAGGTATTTTAATCTGTGTTTTATATCCGAAGGAACTGTGTGAAGAAGTCAAGCAGTCTACTCAAGGCACAGTACTTGTGAGTAGAAGATGCATTGAAGAGCAGACACATGCAATTGCAAAGCTCCCCAGTAAGAAGAATATTCTCTATCTTCAGTAGCATCAATGTTCACTATGGACCTTGGATTTGCCTTGTTAATTCATAAGCATCTAGTTGGGATCTGCACCCCAACTGTGACATCACATTCCAAATCTGGACATGGCGGTGCACATCTGAAGGCCCATCCCTTGGAAGTAAAGGCAGAAGGACCATAGGTTTGATGCCAGCCTGGTCTACAGAGTGAGATCATGTTGTCCTGCCTGTTTGCCCCTCACATCAGAAATAAAGAAGAGAAAGGGAAAAAAATAAGAACTGGAGGCAGTGATCCAATGGTCACTTAGTAGAAATAGGTATAACCTCTGCTTTCTAAGTATTTGGATCCTAGGAAGAATACTGCTCCCAGAGTTGGGCATGTACAAGCATCTTGTATCTGAGGGAAACAGATTCTGCAAACTGTACCAGTGAAAATCAGGTAAACCCTATTTTCTGTATGATATGTTTCAGAAGTTGGCAATATAGTCCAAACACTTGCTTGTTTGGTTTGTTCCCAGGAATTAGCTAGAGTAGTATGCTCAGGTGAGATGGGCATATGGTTTGGTTTGACTTTCCTCCCTTCCTCAAAGTTTGGCCCAGGAGGATCAGATTAGCTTCACTGCCACTAAACTGGACAGGTGATATGTCCTTCAGGGGTAATTATAATGACCCCAAGGAAGACCTCCTTTAAGTTTCCTTGGATAGCTTCTAAAACATGGTAGATGTTCCTTGAGAATTAACTAACTTTCCAAATATCCAGTTTAAGAAAGATTTGTTAATAAGTAACCTTTCTTAAACTGACTTCAGATTATCTCCAAGATGTGTTTAGTGAACAAAATAAGTATGAGAACAACAAATGGGATTTATGGTTTTCAACTGTATATGGAGGGGAAATAATAGGTAAGTGTAACTTCAGCCATTGACTCTCTATGATTCTCTATTGTTTGAGTTTTACAACATATGCATATACTTGAATATTCTTCTTCTTCTTCTTCTTCTTCTTCTTCTTCTTCTTCTTCTTCTTCTTCTCTTTGTTTTTGCTTTTGTTTTTGTTTTTTTGTTGGTTTGAGATAGCATTTCTCAGTAGCTTTGAAGTCTGTCCTGGAACTAGGTCTGTATACCAGGCTGTCCTCAAACTCATAGAGATCCACTTGTCTCTGCCTCCCAAGTACTGAGATTGAAGGCGTGCACCACCTCATCAATAAAAACGAAAGACTTGCTGAAATTTCACAAGTGTAAAATAGATTTTAAAGCCATTAAGGAATGATTTACTGCAGCATCAGCCACTCCTCTTGACTCACAGATGAGGGCTGCTCTGGGACCGCATTTTGTGCTATGAACAGTGGCTGATGCAGAAAACTAATAGTTGCCACAGTGCAGAGAGGAGAGCTCAGTACAAAGGGCTTCTGCATCATTGCTCCTTTCCCACAAGGCTCCCACAAAACATCGTGGAAAAGGGCAAAAGACTGCAAGGACCAGAAGTCAGGGAGGATCAGAGCCAACAGTGACTTCTGAGCATGACAAGACTGATGCACTCAAACTCATAGTAGCTGTGGTTGCCTTCAAGAAGCCTGCCTGCACAGGGTCAAGACAGTCAACATCCCAGCATAGAGTAGGGAGCCACTCATGAGGCCCCGCTCCTAGCTGAGAAGCTATTGATGGGTGATAGGCTCTGGAGAAGGGAAGTTAGTTTTCCTAAGGGATGCTGCCCATGGTAGGTTGGCCACACTCCAGTGGATGACCCTACACCCAGGAGTATACAGAAAACACAAATTAAACTCAAAGGCCTATTTAAAAGAAAAAAAAAGAGGACATGGATAGGAGTGGGGAGATGGAGATAAATCTGAGAGGAGTTAGGAGGAGAAGCGGGGTGAATATGATCAAAACACACTGCATGGAATTCTCAAGAACTGATAAAAAATATTAATAAAAAGAAATAGCCCACCATAAGCTAGAAGGGGAAAGATGTGACAACAGACACATGCAGCATGATGTAAAAGGTATGTATATTTGTGCATACACAGTCATACGTGCATATATATGCATGCAACAATTATAAATAAAAGAGGCTATCAATTTGAAAGCGAGAGGCTTTGGAGGGATTCAAGGGAGATTATCTGGAAGAAGCTAAAGGGAGATAAATGATTGTATGAATAAGGAGACAACACATATAAGACGGTTGATGGGACTGACCAAGTGGAAACACAAAGACAGGAAAGACTTACTCTTTCAGGATGTCAGAATCTAGCAATTACAACCTGTGCTTGGGTACAAGGACAGAACCTGTGTGAATTTGGAAAGTGTTCACTGAAGACAGAGTTGTGGAGTAGAGATCTGCATGACATTTGTGATATCTGTTCTTGATTGTCAACATAAGACTGAGAATCACCATGGAAACAAACTTCTGGGAATTTCAATGAGGAAAGATCTAGATTATGCTGATTGCAGTAGGAAGAATCACCCTATTATAGACAGACCATCCCAGGGACTGGGGTCCTGGATTAAGTAAAAGAAAGATGAGAGTAAGCTCAGCACCAGCACCCATCACTCCTGCTTTCAACTGCAGATGCAATGTGACCAGCCACCTCCATGAGGTGCTGCTGCTGTGCCCTCCCCTCTAAGACAGACTGCATTCCCCTGAACTGTAGCCAAATCAACTCCTTCTTATCTTAATTGGTTTCTTGCCAGGCATTCCATTGCAGAATTGAGGAAAATAACTAATGTGGCACCCATCATTATTTATTCAAACATGGAAGAACCTACTGTGTGCCAGATACTGGTGTTAACACCCCTGTAGGGCAGTGGTTCTCGACCTTCCTAATGATGCAACCCTTTAATACAGCTCCTCATGTTGTGATGACCCCTGCCCATAAAATTATTTTCATTGCTAGTTCATAACTGGAACTTTGCTACTGTTATGAATCATAATGTAAATATCTGTGTTTTCTGGTGGTCTTAGGTGACCCCTGCGAAAGGCTCACAACCAACAGGTTGAGAAGCACTGTTCTAGAGAGACAATATGATGCATCCCTCAGTGCAGTCATTTGCAAGGGTGATTCTTACTGTTCACTGTAAAATTACTTTTCACTTATTATTTTAAAGTTGTTAATAGTGTAATTGAATTCATTTATAAAAATATTCGTTAAGGCCACTATCATATCTGAAGTAATAGGAAATCCTGGCATCACTGCCACCTTCAGAAGTGTTCACATCCTAAAGAAAAGTGTCACTTTGCAAATGTACTTTTTCTTGCACATAATTTAAGGCTTCAGGTCAGGCCACTCTCAACGTGCACTATATAAGCATAAGCAAGACACACCCACCTTCAAAGGCTTTACAACCCAGAGATAGTATCTATCTGCATAGATCATAGTAAAATGCCTTCCCAAGAGTTTTCATCCATGAAAACCTAAGGGGAGAAATAATGGAAAGCAAAGTAGAATTTATTAAATCGTTCTTTTATTGTACCTGCACAATCATTTCTGCCCTGATTTCCACAGGCGCACAAGAAAACCAAATTAAGTCTTGGATTTATTGCCTGCTTTGGGCATCTTGATATCTACTACGTAAACCTAAGTCTGTTTCCTTGCAACCACTGTTAGAGGCATCTTGTATTTCTCACTGAGAAATTGTATAACAAAGAGACAAAGGAGATTAAGGCAGTAGACAAATCGGGTGGCATCGGTAGACCTAGCACTCCCCAACCATAAGATAGCTCTCCCGTTTCTCAGATCAGATTGTATTTCTTTTGGCTCTAGCAATATATATTAAGAGACAGTGTTATAACATAATGGCACAGAAATATAAAAAGAAAAATAATGGAATAGATGCATTAGGCAAACACCAGCAAAAAAAATATAAATATATAAGGCATATAAGGAAAGAGACAGGTGACGTAAAAGGAATAATCCATGAAGGAGATGCGACTATTCTAAGCCTAATGACAAAACATCTAAACAGAAATAATAGGGTAGTTGTAAGAACAAATGGAGGAGTCCAAACCATAGTCAGCAGTTTTAGCATAACCTACACAGAAAGCAGACACTCAAACCAACAAAACATGAGCAGGAAGAGAATATTTCCACCATAAATGTAATGATAATGGATACGCATTACCCCTTAAGTTGAATAAATAAAAAGTACCTATCAGGCATTACATTTTCAAGTACCCATGTCTCATTCACGTAAATTGATTACAAACAGGTGACGAAGGAATCCGATAAATTTTGAAGAATTAGTACATGTCCTGACCACAAAACACCAAAGTTGGAAATTAATAATTGAGGCAAAAATCCAGACACTCAGATGGCTTGAAGTACATGCCCAATAACTCATTAATTAAGGAAGTTCTCGTGATAGAATAGAGAAAGTACTTTGGAAGCAAATGATAGCGAGTTCCCATCAAAACGTTTTTGTGTTGTCAAAAGAGACACAGCGAAGACATGTTGATGTCTGAACTTGGAGATGTACTCACTAAAAGGATAAGAGTCTTGTATCATGGGACTCACTCATAATCCCAGCTCTCCTACCACTCAGGAGGCCAACGAAGGAGAATTGTGGTAAGTTTGAGGCCATTCTGGCCAACAATAAGGAGGAAGAAGAGGGGGTGGAAAGGAGAGGGGAGAAGAGGAGGAATATGGCACATTTGGGGGCTGGAGAGATGGCTTAGCTGTTAAGAGCACTGTCTGCTCTCCCAGAGGACCCAGGTATGATTCTCAGAACCCATATGGCAGCTCATAGTCTTCTGTAACTCCAGTTTTAGGGCATCAAATACCCTCTAGGCCCTGTTATGACCTCCATAGGCAGCAGCAACACAAGTGGCACACACACACACATGCATACAAGCAAAACACCCATACATGGGAAATTCTTTAAGAAAGAGTATTTGTAGTGCTATATTATCTATGATTTATTAAAGCTTTCCCAAAGACTCAGAAAGCAAAGTCAGCCACAAGCCACAGAAACCAGACACACACCTTTAATTCTAGCAGCCAGAAGTTAGGAGATGGTGGCACACACCTGTAATTCTAGGACTCAGAATAAAGAAGTAGACAGGTCTCTCTGAGTTCAAGACCACCAAGGGATACACAAGATTGAATCACATACCTTTAATCCCAGCACTAGAGGGGTATAAAAGATACTAGCAGGGTCTTCAGTATTTTGTACCAGGCGTTCATCCTCCAGCCACATTGAGGACAAAGACATTGATTCTCCAACCACACTGAAGATAGGAAGGCTCAGTATCAAGGAGGAAAGGAAGGCATTGAAGTCTCCGGTTCTCCAGCCTCACTGAGGAGAGGCAGCAGTTTGAGGCCTGGTGAAGAGCTCATGCATGCATCAGCCCTTTCAGCCTGAGGTAGTGGTAAGAGCTAGTGGCCAACTACTTTGCTTTTTTGACCCTTAGCTTGAAATTTAAACCCCAATATCTATCACTGGGTCTTTTATTTTTGTGTGTGTGTATTACAGTTTTTTAAAAGGAACACAGAAACTTTGCTGGATTAAATGTGTGTGTGTGTGTGTGTGTGTGTGTGTGTGTGTGTGTGTGTGTGTGTGTGTGCGCGCGCGTACCATGGACACATACCATAGACAATTGAAAGAAGATTGGCTACTAGTCTCAAAAACCAGTAACGCACTGGGCAGTGTTGGCACACGCCTTTAATTCCAGCTCTTGGGAGGCAGAGGCAGATGGGTCTCTGAATTTGAAGTGAGACTGGTCTACAGAGCAAGTTCCAGGACAGCCAGGACCATTACACAGAGAAACCCTGTCTTGAAAAGCAAAACAAACTTTAAAAATAACGAACACTCCTGGGTACACAGAAAGTGTTTCCAACACTTTCATTTCAGGAAAACAAAGTAAATTTTACTGTCAAATTTTGATGGCCCACCGCCAGCCTTCTCTTTCATACCTCCCCGGCCCCTGTAGGGAAGTCCCATTCTCCTTCACTGTCCCTGCTACCTATACCCGGCACAGCTCAGTCTGGCCCCACAGGCTTCCCCACAGCTCCTTCCTTGCCTCCTGGGTTCCTTCATGGCCTTTCCCTTCCTCTTTCCCACATAAAGTTTTCAATCTTGGCTCCTCCCCCGCCTCCTGGTTCACTTTGATGGGAAATATAATAGAGAAGGCATTCTCATCTTCCTGAGAAGAATTCACCCCCCACAGATCACTGTTTCTCTTCCCAGTGTTTCATTTATACCCTGATCATATAAGTCTAGAAAACGATGCAAAACCCACTGGGACGACTCTACTTTTCTGTGTTTCTTTCATCCAGAAAACGGCAGGGTAACGGCTGACAGGGGGCCTCCCTCCCAAAATCAAAGGCACTAAATCTCGCCTACGTCAGTGAGATTCAAGAGTGCCTATTTCAGATAAAAGTAGATTAAGTGTGCCAATGTGTATCTTGGCATCAAAAAGATTCACCAATAAAGAGAACTGTGTTGACTCTTTCTTGATATCACTTTTATGAATATACAAAAGTTGCATGTTTCATTAAACCCCTGTCATCTTTCCTCCAGATTTGCGATTTGGTTTTTGACATTACACAAACCCAGGGTCAGCAGCACTTAATTTAACAAAATTCTGACTGTTCCGAGAGGATTTCATATTTGCATTTTAACTAAAGTCTAAGTAAGTGTTCCTGTCATCTGCCTTCCAGTTGCTCACTTGATGTCCCCAACTGACATTTTTAGGGGAGGGGTAACAGGCTGGCATCGATAGACACCATCTGACTTCCTTAGTCTCAGCGTTATGTAATCATGTTAAATACAAACAATGTCAGATAGCTGTATATAAAATAAAACTTAAAAGTCAGTTCATCAGCTCATCTAGTACCTGTTGGAAACCTGGATAGCATAGCCCTACAAGTGAAATGGGGGTGGGGGGATGGGAGGGGAGGGTGGCCAGGGTGCATGTCACAGGGGAAAGAGGGCAAGAGGGAGGAAGGGAGGGAGAGGAGACTGAGATCAACATGTAAAATGTTTAAATTATATTATTAATAATAAAAAAGTCAGTTCATCAACATGAAAGAGTTTTAAAGTTAGTAATTCTTCTCACTTTTATGATATAAAATATTATAGTACTGAATTGATAATGATTTATTTATTGTATCAAGAATTGAATATATTCATAAGCACATTTCTGAGTTTAACTTGCTTGCTAAGCTTCTTTTCTATGCTTAGAATAATTTACCTGGGGCAGTTTCTTCAATATTCACTGGCTGGGTGGGGATGCCCAGAGAACTTCCCTATGTCCTCAGCACTGCATATCACTGTTTTAAGACAGCAACCTTAAAATGAAATTAGAAGTACTGAACACTCTGTTCTTTCCATACATGTGTGAATCACATAACTAAATGACATGGAAGAGACCCCAGGAAGATGCATGCCACCAATATTTCAATTGTCTAGGGGTCGTGATAATTTATTCTGCAGAGGAGAAGTTGGTAATGATGTCTTTCCATGGTCTATGAAGTGATTTATCACGCTATGGTAGAACGCCTCAACTTCAAGAAGGAATCTTAAAATTGTATGCTATTATAAATACATTTCTGGGGTTGACGTACTTGTGCATAAAACTTCTCTATAGTTAGAATGACTTGGTGTTCTCTTCAATAGTAAATTGATAGGTAGGCATTTAGAGCATCCTTGACAATAGCCCATTGCAGACACAAAGGTTATACCTATTCACAGTTTGAGAAATCCCATTTTATCCTGCCCTTGACATCAAGACTTTTTTTTGATATAGGGTTTCTCTATAAACTCTATAATAATCTAAACTCTATAATAATCAGAATGGGTTAATACATATTTTTGTTCTTGTTACTAACTCTGAGCAAAGTCTTTTTCTATGCAACATAAAACAAAATTCAAAATAGATGTCTCCTTTTGAATAATTCTGCAAAAGGTCCTTCAAATGATGTTGGTATTCCTTAAAATAATTGCTCAGTGACTATTAACAACTTCCCAATGACAATCACTAACCTAAGAGATTCAAAGCATATGTAAAAACAGAGGAGGCAGGTTGGCAGTATGGCTAAGAGCATAAAGGTGCTTGCTGCCATGCCTGACAACTCCCACAATTTGTTCTCTGACTTCCACTTGTAAGGCATGCCATAAATGTGCTCATAATGCCATAAGTGTGCCCATACAGAGAGGGGGTTAGAAGGAGGGAGGAGAAAAAGAAAAGGGTGAGAAAGGAGAGGAGAAAGAGGGAAGAGAGAGAAAAAGACCAGAGGGAAAATAAATGTTTTTAGAAGCAGACAAGACATTAAGTGTGCCTAATGGACAGTCTCCCCGAATCCCTAACATCTGTTTGTCTTGTTAGCAGAAGCATCGGCAGCACTGGACCATCTTTATCAGGCTGTAAACAGAAGATGAAGACATGGGGTTGATGGTCAGAAGAAACTGATGGCAACATGAAGTTTTGCCAACTGTAATGACAAGAGGAGCCTGCCATTGTCTCTGGTCCCCTTTTGACAACCTCTGTACAAGTGCAGTAGGCTGAGTTGTGAGCTAACAAGTGGATAAATTCTCTGTTAGTTAATAGTACTTGATAGTACTGTGTAAGGATGTTTAAAAGTACCCAAAATACTATAAAGAGGATCTAAACTATTTCTGGCCAAGAAATAATTTCATTCTATATATATGCAGTTTGTGATGAACACTGCAGAATTTTCAAGCTAGAGGAGAGAATTTGTATGGAAGAGGAAGGCGTGAAGGTGTCACAACCTGATTCCTATTTCTCTGATGATTCTTTTCCATTATTTCCCTGTGACACCTAAGTAGTTTATTCCCTGTGGCATTATCATTTGCTAGAATTCCCTTTGCAATATGCTCTTACATGGGAAGTGTATCTATTCCTAAGGCAGACGAACCATCCACCTGCGATGGATAACAGGACTGTCCACCTGACAGGAAGACAACCAAGAAGACAACCTCTGGATGTGTCTGTGAGGGAATTCTGAGACTGGACTAACTGAGGTTTGAAAATTGCCCCCAACTGTGTCCTATGGACTGGGACCCTGGGCGCGGTAAAGGGTGAAAAGGATACAAAGCATCAGCCTTCCTGCTGCCTCCTTCCTCTCCACAGATGCAATGTGACTAACTGCCTATACTGCTGTCACCATGCCTTGCCCATCTTGAAGGGCTGTCCCTTCACACTGAGAAACAAACTACACTTTTCCTTCCTTAAGTTAGTTTTGTCAGGTGTTTTGTCATAGCAATAAGGAAAGGAGTGATTAATACAGACAGAGGAGGGACAGCCATCTCTCCCCATGGCACCAGGTGGATGTAAGACACTGTTAACAAACTATTGAAATCATTATTAGTGCTGATGCTAAGTTCTTAATGAAAGCAATCCCTCTCGTGTCTAGTTTCCTGCAAATAAGCAAAGATGTTGGGTGACGGGTGATTTGATGCCATGATTAGCAGCTACAGGACCCTCTGTTACTGTTCTTTCTGCCCTGAGCAACATGGGCTGTCATTCAAATAGACAGGTGACCATCCCTTGATGGGAGATGTTATTCTGTAAATATGTTTCTCATACTGGTTAATTAATAAAGCCTGTGGCCAATAGGAAACAAGATAGGCAGGGCTAGGAGACAAGGAGGAAAGAAGAAGTAGTAAGGAGGAGTCAAGATGTAGAGCATGGAGGAAGGAAGACGCCGGCCATGGCTCCCCAATATGATGACCACGTGGAAATACTTAGATAAGTAGAAATGGGTTAATAATCAAGACAGAGCTAGCCCATAAACAATAATAGTAACTGGCCAACAGGATTGTATCAAATGCAGAGTCTCAGAGTGTTGTTTGGGGCTGGTGCAGCTGTGGGCCCAGACCGGCGGCAGGCGGGAAAAACTTGCCCGTAACAATCCCTTATACCTGAACTGACTGTTTTGAACTCTCCCCAGACAGCTGATAAAGCCACATGATTATCAGAACCACTTACTCCTAGGAACATGTACTCTTAGTCAGGACTGTTTCAAGCAGTTTAGATCTAACTTTCTAGGCAGCCATTTCCATCCAGTCCAGAGGGGGCGCACTTCCCCGGAGAGCCCTGCAGAGGGACTGCTGTGACTGGTGCACAGGGAGCAATGGCATGTCTAGATAAACGGAGGATGCACATGGAGATCACCGGGTCTGCAGAAATGGGGGTATGACAGGAACAAGTGCCACCTTGACTGCCAGCAGTGGGGGACCTGGGGACCACAGGGTTTATGCAAGCCTTGACAACCAAAGAGTTGGAGCTAGGGAACTGCCTCAGAGGGTGACAACAGAGTGGCAGGGGTGACCGTTGAAGCAAAGGCCACGGCATCAACAATGACAGCATCAGAAGCCTCAGCAATGGCTGTAAAGATCAGGAGGATCCTGTATACCACAGGCCTAGAAGCTGTAATATAAGACACTCCTGGGAACTGAGCAATCCCAGAGGCAACCCTAGGTCTGCAAGTCCCAATGACAGCTTCCACCAACATCTGAGGGGTGCTGACTCCCTGTGTCTACACAGAGCTAGAACATCTGTAGAGCTAAGATGTCCCAGGATCCCAGTCCTGTGAGAGCTGTAAGACACTGACGGCACCACCAACTGCTGCTCCCACCTGCTTGCAGCTGCTCACAGATGCTAAGGAGTGCAAAGACCAACACGAGGAGAGTTTTTCTCATGTATTCACGATTTCTAACTGGGTAGAGCAAAAGGATCCTAGGCTGCCGATTGGTAACACTCCACTGACTTTGGCTATCAAATCGGCACTTCCGTCCTGCCCTTTTACTTCCATTGCTATCCTGTTCTTTCCCGCACAGGCGACTCAAGTTTAAAATGCCCACATTCAACCCATTCTCAATCAGCCATCACATATTCATTAGACCCTTCTTTCCTCCCAGCTGTTAATAGGATCCTCACTACCAGGGCTCCAAACAAGAAATCCATAAAGGATCCTCATTGCTAGTCAGGCATGTCAACGGAACAAAGTCAATGTAATAGTACCAGGCTGAGGTTGCCTAGTAGATAAGACTCTACCGGTGATGAGACTGTCAATAAAACCCCCACTTGCCGGGAAGTTGATCTGTTCCTTCAAAGTCACTTTGCCTCATCCCTAATCTGACTGATTTATCATAGATGGACATAAAAGTTCAATGTTAATTGTTTTTTCAGTCTTTATATATGCCCCTGTGTACTAATTACATGCCTACACTCATTTGGTGTCTTACAGTTGGATTTGCCTTTTGCTCCTCCTATAAAGTCATTATCATTTTTGGAGAATTGCTGCACCCATGATGGGAATGAATTAGTTAAGTTCTGATGATTTCAGCTCCTTAATAAGCATCTTAGATATGTGTAGCATGTATTTTTTCCGCCAGCCCGCCCACCACTGGTCTGGCATGCCGGCCCCAAATAACACGCAGAGACTCTGTATTTGATACAATCCTGTTGGCCAGTTACCATTATTGTTTATTGGCTAGCTCTGTCTTAATTATTAACCCATTTCTACTTATCTAAGTATTTCCACGTGGTCATCTTATCGGGGAGTGGCGGCCCCAGCATCTTGCTTCCTCCTTGCTTTCTACATCTTGACTCCTCCCTACTACTTCCTCTTTCCTCCTTGTCTCTTAGCCCTGCCTATCTTGCTTTCTCATTGGCCCAACAGTGCTTTATTAATTAACCAGTATGAGAAACATATTTACAGAATAACATCTCCCATCAGATATGTTCCCTTATTTACCCTTCTGGGAATATATTGCTCTGGTTAATCCCTCTGGGATTGGTCACTAGATTTTTCTCCTGCCCTTGACTTGCCCTCCATCTTTTCAGACTCAGCTTCTTTAAATCTATTTTGTGCTTTCTCTCCAGAATTCAGACCTGATCTTGATACTAACCTGTGATGGTATTCCAGTAGCCCTCCCTTACATGGTAGATTATCTATTACAGGTCTTCTGTGATAAAGCTGATTTCTCTTCATAGGAAGGTCATGGCCCTTTCTGATCTGAATCCTGTCTAATTCTCTTTCTCATCTCAGCCTCTCCCTATCTCAGATTTCAAGACTCAGCAAATCCAAACTAACCACAGTAGTTCTGCCATGCTATGGGCTGCTCTAGCCTCATTGGTATTCCACACACTGGCTCTTTCCTTGCCTTGTCCTGGTCTGGAGCCTTGTATTGTAGCAGGATTCTCTAGCACATCATCTTCTCCAAAGAGGTTGGATTCCTTTCCTAATTCTTAGCAGGCTGGAAACTCCCTTTGCAATGCCCCCAATACCACCCTTCTTATCCCTACCCTTGTCTAGATAGATTGTAATTACAGTTTCTGACCCTTCCATGAACACATCTTTCTGTCCCCACTGGCTTGGAGAGGGCCTCACTTACATTGAATAAGTGTGTAGATTGATAGATGAATGAATGAAGAAAGAGCAATTTAATCAAAATATACTTTAAAAGTTTGTCAAAGGATAGAGGGACACATTGTTGTCTGTTTCCCTTTTGGAAGGGCATTGGTTACCATGATGAATAAATCAACAATAGAGCACACCTGTCTGTTGTTTCAACAATTTTGATACTTTCATTTTCCTTTTATTAAACTCTGATAAATTAGAAATGTAACTAATGCCTGTCAGTGGTGACACACACCTTTAATCTCAGCACTAGGAAGGCAGAAGCAGGCAGATCTCTGAGTTCAAGGCTAGTATGGTCTACAGAGTGAGTTGTAGGGAGGCCAGGGCTTCACAGAGAAAATGTCTCAAATAAAAATGTAACTGATAAATTAGAACATAGTAAATATTTTCAACTCGGTATATTTACTTTTGTTAAGTGATAGATACAACACAGTTGTATTAGAAAGGAATGTAAAAGAGTAGATTTTCTGTTAATATTTAACAAATTTGCATTGTTTTTAGAGAGTCCACTTTCAGCATATCAGCTTTTTAAAAAATGTGACAGATGACTTGAGTCCTTGGGTAAGCTCGAACAGTGTGCTAAGTGTTAAGCGTGACTCTAAATTATTCGGCAACATCATGAGAAAATATTTAGAAAGAGTACGTGGAATTTTATATTTCCACTACCATTTAAGTAGTTTTTTTTTTTTTTAAAAAAAAAAAAAGATATTTTAAGCATCTGAGGTAGTGCTAGATAAATGTACCTTTAAGTAGAAGAATTTGGATGGGAGTTTATAGGAGGCAAGCAAAGATGGTGCCTTATGTGAGAGCCAGACCCTTCAACAGGACCCAAGGAGAGTTTGCATAATCACATTAATGGCACATCTTCCAGTACATTAGCAGAACAGTTAAAGCAAAGTGAAACTCAATGGTCTCTGCCCCCCATGACTCCCCAGTGCCCATTCAAATGCCAGGAGACTGTGAGCACCGATCAACTTAAGCTAGATACCTCCTCATAGGTTTTATCTTCCCATAAGATTTAATGGTAAAGATGCAGGGAAACAAAAGACATGCATCTTACTGATAATGTCAAGAAGGGAAAAATGTCAAAATTCTGGACATAGGCCTGGATAGGGTGTTAAAAGTAAGTCACAGAATCCTCACAGCTCTACAAAGCAAGTATTTTCTACTCTCTATTGACATCTGATGGTTCTTACTATGCCCCAGTATATTACATTTTTATCTTATTTTCTACTTACATGTAGAAAATCAGAAGAGGGTTTGGCTGCTAAGGGCTAGGCTCACGACCAAAAAATATAAAATGTGGGAAGAACTTATCTAGACTTATGGTTCTCACTAATTATTCTCTTTATTTGAAGGCACAGTACTTTTTTATTATATTGATTTATTTGATCTCTCCCTCCTTCCCTCCCTCCCTCCCCCCTCCCTCCGTGTTTGTGTATATGCATGTATCACAGCACACATAGGGAACTCAGACGACAACTTATAGAAAGGAGTTCTCTCTTTCTACCGTTTGAGTCTGGGGTGATTTGAGTAATTATGTCCCCCATACTCTTAGGCATTTGGACATTTGGTACCCAGTTGGTGGTGCTGCTTGGGTAGCTTCCGATGTGACTTTGCTGTGGTGAGGACATCACTAGAGGCAGGATTTGAGATTTTAAAGGTCTCAGCCATTTCTAATTCACTCTCTTCGCTTTGGACTTGCAGTTCAGGGTGTTAGCTCTCAGCTGCTGCTCCAGCCACATGCCTGCCTCGAGGCTACCTCCACCCACCATTACAGACTCTAAGCCTCTGGAACCGTAAGCCTAGATAAACCTTCCTTTATAAGCTGCCTTGGCTGTGGTGTTTTTGTTGTTTGTTTTTTTAACTTTTAATGGTTTTTTGTGGACTTCACATCTGGATCCTACTCATCTCCCGTCCCCTTGCATCAACCCTCTGCCATGCAACCCCCTCCCCCATGAAATAAAATTTAAAAGAAAAACCAAACCAACCAACCAATCAAAGAAGAATCTCATAGCGGAAGCTGTAGTGTGGCCTTTTGAACTTACCTTTAGTCCGTTCATCTTTACTTGTTCACTGCTAGGAGCAATTGATGTGGTTTGGGGCCTCTGGCTTCTGCTACACTATGAAGAATGGTCTCTCTCCCAGGCCTTCTCTTGGATATTCTGCTGTTGTCCTGTGTTGTGGCGATCCTGCAGCTTTGGATCTGTAGTTTTGTCCCCTTCACATGCTCTAACAGTTTACAGATGTGGTGGATGTTGGGATGGGCTAACTCATAGCCCTGGTTCCGGGCCTGGCTGGTAACTAGGCTGGTCAGTCCACCGGTTTTCCTCCATGGTCACCACCTTGGTGAGCTCTCTAGCACTGCCCAGGTCTGTCCATCCAATGCAGCCTGCAGCAAGGAGCGGGGCCAGCTCTACTGCTTTTGCCCAGGCAAGGTGCAGGACCCTCTCTCTTGATTGCTGTAGGGAGCATGCAAAGCAGTGTAGGGGCGCGGTCCCTCTCCTGCTTTTACACCCTCAGGACTGGCTCCCCGGGTCCCCTACAACAGGGTCAGCTTTAGTGTGCTGTTTAGGCTGGGTGAAGGCTCCTCCAGTGCATTGCAGTTGGTGAGAGGCAGGGCTAGTTCTCTCTCTCTCCCGTGACTTCTGGGCCGACTCTCTAGCCTGCAACGGGCAGCAAAGGGTGGAGAGCGAAGGGCCTCTTTCCCTCAACCGTGCCACCGCATGGCAGACGGAAGGGGGCAGGTCAGCTCTGCTGTTCTCATGCCCTCATCCCCTACAACAGGGTCGACTTCAGTGTGCTGCCCAGACTGGGTGCAGAGCCGGCTCTCTTGTGTGCTGCAGTCGGTGAGGGGCAGGCCTAGTTCTCCCACTCAATCATGGCGTTTTTAATCCGTAATGGGAAAGTAACCAATACAGGGTCTCAGGGACTGATCTCAAGTTGCCTTCATACACCCAGCCATGTTGTAAACCTTCATAAGCATTCCTGCCCTTTGTAGAACCACACATCAGCAACGATACTCAGCTTTTACTGATGGTTACTAGATGGTCCTGCAGCAGGGAGAGAGTTTCTGGGACAGGAACACTGAGCTCGAGCATGCTTAGGACACACTCACTGTGTCATCGAGCACTAAGTATAAGCTCACGGTATCACTGAGCTATATCCTAGCCCTTACTTGTCCAAATATTTTGATACATGTCTTCTCTCATTTGGCAAACAATGAAAAAATTAATATAAACCCAGTTTCATGAACCATCAGTAAAGCATTATAAATTAATGGTATAAAAAGTCTTCAAAATTATTTATGTATTCTAATAAAAAAATTAACCACTTAACAACTTCTAGTAAAGGGGCAAAGTCTTGGCTTTACCCAATGATTTGCCTACAGGGAGGTCACAAAGGGGTTATTAATAATGGAAACATAGAAAATCATTTAAATGTCAAATCAGAAAGAGCTGAATAAGTTATGATATGATGAAATACTACACAGTCATTTTAATGGCACATTTTAAAATATATAATAACACAGAAAATGTCATCGTTGTTAAATGAGAAAAGTGAGCTTCAAATTTTTATTATGGTTTGGTCCAAATTAAGCAGAGAAACACATTCAACAGACATACATACATAGGTCTATACATAAATACCTACATACACATAAGTGGTATATATGCCAAACAGAGGTAGATAGTTAATTATGGTGATGGGATTTCACACATATTTTTAAATATTTTATGATATAGACTATTAAAAAACACATTGGTCCATTGTACCACAAAAATTAAATGAAATTAAAAATGCTCTGAGGCAGGGTGGTGGTGGCACACACCTTTGATCACAGCACTTGAGAGGCAGAGATTGGTGAACCTCTGTGAGTTCGAGGCCAGCCTGGTCTACAGAGTTAGTTCTAGGACAGCCACACCACACAAAGAAATCCTGTCTCAAAAAAAAAAAAAAAAAAAAAAAAAAGCAAAACCAAACTCAAACTAACAAAGCTCTGATGGGGAAAGTTTCCATTGCTTCCTAGGTAGGAATAAGGCATGATTATTTTTTAAGACATAGCTTTCGGAATGAGTAGAAAATCCACTAGAAAAGTTAAATGTGATCTTGGATCATCTAACGTACACTAACATGACACCCTGTGGTGTCATCCAACACTGAGAAGGGTTGAGGAGGAAATGTCTGGTTTTTGCTAGCATGCACAGGTATCTGACACAGAGGGGTCCAACACCACCCAGCCTTGTTGCATTGTTCACTACAGACAGTAGAAAATATGTAACTTAGGAATGCTGGCGGGATGGACTTTCTGGGGAAGCTGTTTCAGCAGAGCTAAAAATCGCATTATCTTTCTAGGGAGAGACTTACTGGAAGCCATCTATAACTGCCTTGAACAAAAAAAAAAAAAAAAAAAAATACGCCTCTGAGACTTTGAGTCAGCAGAACCACAGACTCAGTCTAACATTTTTTTTTTTTTTTTTTTGGCACTAATAGTTTAATAATGGAAACATTTTATTTGGGTACTTATTAAAGCAAAATGAAATGTCCTGTACCTTTACTTTGTGACATTAAGTAAATGAATTCATTGAGGGGAAAAAAATCTGTAGTCAGATTTTTCTTTTGTGATTGCCGGATTACAAATAATGACACAGAGACTTATTATTAATTATAAAAAACTCAGCCTTAGCTTGGGTTTGTCCCTAACTAGTTCTTACAACTTAAATTAACCTGTGTTTTTTAATCTATGTTCAACCATGACCTCGCTCCTTCATTTCCATACTACCCATCCTGTTTCCTCCACTCTGGCTGGTGACTTCATTTTCTCTCCCCAGAATTCTATTCCCAGGAATCACATGGTGGAAGGAGAGAATCAACTCCTGCAAATTTTCTTTTGGCTTCCACATACATGAACAACAGCTGTAATGTTACTCTTCATGGTCCTCCAAAGGCACTGTAACATCCAGTTATTCAATGACCTGTTTAGGAAAGCCATTGCCTGTATCAAAAGTGAAGCAGAGGGAGATTGGAAAAGTAAATTTCTTGGTGTCTGTTTGGGAGATATACCCTCACTTTAGACACATACAGATATCATATACCTGTAGTCCCTACTATATGTTAAGTGTTAGGAAGAGCAACACAGGCCATCCCTTAGAAAGACAGTCACAGCAAAGGAGATCACAGATAAGTTAACAATAAATATGCTAACCATGCCAATAATTACCACAATTCTAGTCAGTAATATAATCTCGACTCTGTGATGAGTAGAGGTCTCAATGGTAGTGGCTCAAATTTTCAGATGAATGGCAGGGAACAATGTCCATATAGGTTTGGATCTTGAAAATCTTGGTAATATCTAGACCTGATGGATTTTTTATGATAAAGACATTAATGACCTTTGAAATAATACAGAATATCCTGACCCAGGCTATCAACTGGTCAGCTCAACAAACATCACTTTCCTACACCAAGTATAGTAATAAGAGTTGGAGAAACAGAAAAGAATTTAATATATCCATGCCCACAGCTACTTGGCTTCTAGTAGAGAAAGCCAGCATGAAAACAGACAATTAGCACAGCAGAAGAGGGTATGCATTGCCAGGTTCTCTTCTGAAGAGGAGACAACATTTTGCAGAATACAAGGAGCTAGGATAGGAGAGGTATTTCTCAGGAAGAGAACAGGAGAAAGACAGTCTAGGCTACAAAGGCTGCGCAGCAAGATGGTCATTGCATCATAGGATGTCAGAAGGCAGCCAACAGAAATGAGGCTGTGGGAGGCAGATCAACCACACATGGGAATATGTGGTTGCACAAAAGGCTTTATACTTTATCCCTCGGACAAGGAGGGCACAGACACTGCATAAGAATTTAGCTAGGGAGTGATTTCTAGGTTATCTCTGGACTTCTAGGTTATCCCTGGCAATAGCACAGAATTTAACATAAAGGAAAAGGAGCCTGATGTTCCAGAGAATCACTAGGGCCATGAACCTTGCTATTACACTTGACCGATAGCTTGTTATGTACTCCAGGACACTGTGCTAGGGGGAAGCGCAACATGTAATGTTTTTATCTTGCAATGCTGATAACGTGCAGAATGAACAAGCTGTGTGTTTGTGGGCAGTGGGCACACAGTTAGGCTACATGAGTCAGTCACAGAGGCCTCAGGTATTTCCTATCCGGTTCACCCTTGGGGTCATCAAGGCCAGTGCTGCCTGGCTCACTGTGGCTCTTTCCGCAGACTCCAGAGTCGGGGAGGGAAGCCCTGTATCCTCCTTTATGAGGACTATTCCTCTACTGGGTGCTGTTTTTCCTAAATCTAAGACCTCCTTTCAGTCTGAATTTGTCTATCTGTCCTCTAAAACAGAACCTCCCGATAGAATGTTTAATAACCCAGGCTGAACATCCCTAATTCAAAATCCTGAATCAGGAAGTTCTAAAAGTTACAATTTTTGAGTACTGACAGGTGTGTTGATATATTGTTTATGATCTAATAAAGCCGCTGAAGATCAGAATGCAAAGCCAGCCACACTAGTCAGCCATAGAAGCGGGGCAGTGGTGGTACACGCTTTTAATCCCAGGACTCAGGATACAGAGGCAGATGGATCTCTGTGAGTTCAAGGCCACCCAAGGCTACAAGAGAGTGAATCAGTCTGAAAGAGTTCATGCCTTTAATCCCAGCACTAGGGAGCTATATAAGGAAGAAGCAAAGGGTCTCATGTGAGATTCGGTTTCCAGTCACTGGAAAGACAGGATCTCCATTTCAGCCTTGGTAGAGGTAAGAGTTACTGGCTGGCTGCTTGGCTTCTCTGATTTTCAGTTTGAACCCCAATATCTGTCTCTGGGTTTTTATTATTTGTGCTATGGACAGGATAAATAAAAAGGACAGTCACGGGCACACAGAAAACATGTAAAATTACCTTCTCAGAACTCAAGAGTAATGCACTTGCTTAGGACATGTGAAGCCCTGGATTCAAATCCTGGCACCTACAATAAAATAAAAAACATGTTCATTATGCTATTTAGGTATATATGAAATATAAATGGTATAATACAATACATTAAATAGTGTATACCACCTAATGTATGTATAAAAATGAAATTATTTCATGTTTATACTAGGATCTCTTCCTTCAAGACATCTTATATCCTAAAATGAAAGCAAATCGAAAACACTTCTTGCTCAGGCATTTCAGATGAGGAATAGTCAACCTGTAACAGCAAATTACTCTTTAAGTATCAGACATTTATACTAATTTCTCAGTATGTATTAAATGATTAGGTTCTCATACAAGCCTTCTGAGATGAATACTATTATCAACTTATATTTTTCAGAAGAGGAAGCCACAGCTTTCCAAGATCCTATGCAGGAGCAACACCGCTGACTAAACTCAAGGATTGCATATATAATATATATAATATTACACATATATAATTTAAATTTGTGCATGTATGTATGTGGAGGTCAGAAGACAACTGGTGGGAGTCAGTTCTAGTCAGTTCTCTCCTTCTACCATGTGAATCCTGGAGAATGAACTCAGATCATCAAGCTTGCTTTATCCATTGATTCATCTCACTGGCCTTGGAGTTGACGTTTTTAATTATCCAAATATGCTGTGAGACTGGAGAGTCAGCTCGGTGGTTGAGAGTACTCGTTATGCTTCTAGAGGACCTGGGTTTGGTCCCGCGCACCCATATCAGGCAGCTGACAACTACTTATATGTCTGGCCTCTATGGGCACCTGCACACATGTGGCATGTTTCTCTCTCTTCTTGCTTATTAAATAAACAAATAAAGCATGTCCATAAAGAACATGCTGTCCATTTTACCAGCTATGCTAGTAGGGCTTTCCTGTATTGTAACAAGTACTTTGGGTGAATCAGCTTACAGTTGGCTCACAGTTTTAAAGTTTCTGGTGGGGTCTATAACGGGTTGGGCTCTTTGCTTTTGGACTTCTATGAGATGGATGGGAGTTTTCACCTCATCACAGCTAGGTACTTTGGTTGTTTTTTGAGACAGGGTTTCTCTGTGTAGTCTTGGCTTTCTTGGAACTCACTCTGTAGACCAGGCTGTCCTTGAACTCACAGGGATCTGCCTGCCTCTGTGTCCAGAGTGCTCAGACTAAAGGTGTGTGCCACCATCGACCAGCTCACCTCATCATATCTAGGAAGCAAAGTGAAGAAGCCAAGGCCCCACAGTCTATCTTCCTCAGGAGCACCCCACCCATAACCTAGAGATCTCTCTTCATCTCCCCCAGTTGTCATCTCATCACGAGCTGCAGTAAACATATAAGATCAAAGCAATATCACCCTGCCCTGATATTAGATATTTACATACCCCGTACCAGTTTGATAGTCCTGAAAAACATGTTTGGGATATTGGCAGTTCAGTGGAGATTCTCGTACAGTCTTACCAAGGTGCCACCTCATCCTTAATAACCTTCTTAATAACCTTCTGCATGTAAAACTCACCAAGAACTCATTAAAACTACTTCCCTTAAATGCTTAGGACTGAAATAAAATCTTTTCTACCAGGTCAGCAATAACAGCAAATCTAATGCAAAACCTTTATTGATTTAAAAGGAAATCTGATTACATTAATCTTTTTATTTTTTTGTCTTGTCTTTAGGTCATAGGTCTCCAGGCCTTTTTGTGAGAGAACTACTTTTCATATTTCCTAAAGCTCCTAAGGAGAATAGAATAGCAACAGAAAGTGATTTTTTATTTTTTATAAATAATTTCACCACATAAAGATTCAGGATCTACTTACTGGACAAATGATGG
Organism: Cricetiscus sungorus; assembly: GCA_030556225.1. Classification (NCBI taxonomy): domain Eukaryota; kingdom Metazoa; phylum Chordata; class Mammalia; order Rodentia; family Cricetidae; genus Cricetiscus; species Cricetiscus sungorus. The sequence continues at coordinate 138,307,785 of JANBXA010000651.1, forward strand.
ACCCCTGACCTTACTCAACTGTAGATATTTTGTATTATCTTTCTTCTTTTTGAGTCTAAGCTTTATTTTCAGAAATGATTTAAGATATTTAGAAAAAATTTGGCACTCAGCACTATATGGTTTTGAAACATGTGAGTTATGGACCTCTGATGTAATTTTTTTTCTCCTCGCCTGAAAAAAATTATCATGAATGACTCAGAATGCAAAGCTTTAGCAGAAGTGTTTATTAGATACGAAAACTAATATTCTGAAGTGAGAGGTCCGGAAAGGAAGTGTGGAATAATCTCGTGTTTTTCCTCAAAAGCAAACGCACTGGTTTCTTTATAGGAACAGGTATTTCTTAAACCAGCCATCTAAGAAGCCCCAGGATTGTTTCATGGCCCCTGGGCGCTTGTTCTGCCTTTTAATACTGTAAACGTGTTGGTGGAACAGGTTCACCTCAAGAGCTGCTCCCCTCTTTAGTTGAACTTCGTGTAAGAATTAAAAAAAAAAAAAAATCAACACGCAAGTCCAGGCTGTGCCTGGAAACTAGGAACCTCACAATCCATTCTATCATCTCAACTCTAGCCACATCAAAACTGTGAGCAACATTGTTATAGAAAGCAACCTGTGGGGTGAACGTTAGCAGCACCACCTTTTTTGTGACATCCCCCAAATTTCTGGCAGCATGTTTAGGAGAGGGGGTTTATCCCTGATTCTCAGAAGAGAACCTCGCTGTCCTTTCCCTATGCACTTTGGAGGAGGATGACCTCCTGGATGGTGACGCTCTACAGCTTTCTGAGTGTCAGGCTCTTTTGCATCCTGACTTGCAGCCATACAGAAACTTCCAGCTCGGTCTGTGGAGTTGGGTGGGAAGCAGCGCCGAAGGCTAAGTCCTCAAACTCTTTCCCGCCCTGGTCCCTAAAGCCAAAAAAACCTGAAGCTGTCAGAGTTCGCCAAGGCCGACCAAGAAGAGCGCTGGCTGCACCGCGGGCACCGGGAAGGACGCGCCGGGCGAGGCTGCAGGGCGCGCGAGCGGTCGGACGGGGGAGCGAGAGCCAAAGCTTGCGGAGCGCAGCCGAGCGGGTACCGCAGTCCCGGGAGCCGCCGCGGAGGGAGGCAGAGAAATGTGCGGAAGGCGGGGCCTGCAGGGGGCGGGGCCGTGGAGGCGGGGCTAGAGGGAGGCGGGGTCTATGTGGGCGGGACCATGGAAGGCTGAGCTTCTCGAAGGTAGGCGGAGCTAGTGGTGGAGCCCGCGTTCCAGGGAGGTGAAGCCTGCGCTCCAGGGAGGTGGAGCTAATGGCGTGGAGGCGGGATCCGAGGCAAAGAGGCGAGGCCCGAGGCGGGGAGGCGGAGCCTGCGCCCCAGGGAGGCGGAGTCCTCGGTGGGAGGCGGGCACGGAGGCGGTGCCAGGGCGGGCTGCGCAGGCGTCCCTTGCACCTTGTTGATTAGTCAGTGCCGGGAGCGCTGCTATGGCGTTCCTCGGACCCGCGGCTCCTCCTCACACTGTGCTCGAGGCGGAGGCTCGGAGGGGGCCGAGGAGGAGGAGGCGGGCGGCCGGCCGCCGCAGCTGCAGAGCCGGGGCCAGGGGAGGCGGAGGAGGAGCGGGAGCCGCCGCAGCCAGCCGGGCCGCCTGCAGTGCTCCCCTGGCTTGAGGGCGCGGGGCGCCAGCCATGCCTCGGTGTGGCCGCTGAAGGCGGGCGCCGGCGTCCCCGCCGCTGTGCCTCGCTGCCCGGCTGCCCGCGGCGGGAGAGCGAAGCCGCCCGCCCGCCCGCCCGCCCGCCCGCCCCCCGCCAGCCAGCCAGCCAGCGGTGCAGCGGGCGCGGGAGCGCGGGGCCGGAGGAGGTGGGGAAGATGGACCCGGTGCCCTCGTTGGGCTGCAGCCTCAAGGATGTGAAGTGGAGCCCAGTGTCTGTGCCGCTCGACCTGCTGGTCAGCACTTACCGGCTGCCCCAGATCGCGCGACTGGACAGCGGTGAGTACCGGCGGGGCGCGCGGGTGCCAGGAAGGGTGGGACCCGGGAGGGGGGGCGGGGGCAGTGCTCGCCCCTAGCCGTCTAGTTGGCGTGCGAGGCTGCCGCAGCCCTGGCGCGGCACTCCACTCCCCCCAGCAGCAGTCGCCAGAGAGGTGCAAATCTGAACCCTTGCAGTGCAGTTAATAAGGGCACCTTAAAAAATAAAAATAAAAAAACAAGACAGAAACCTGCATATAGTAACCTTGGACGCAAGAATTACTCAGTCTGGAAACCCTGAAGTTGTCTTAGGCAACTTTCTGACGAAAATAATTGGGCTTTGGGTGGTATCTTGTTTGGGGTGCTCTCTCCAACCGGCCCTCCCTATGTCTGCCAAGAAGCTGCTGATTTCAGAGGAAAAGCTCCCGGGTGACCCAATGAAAACGATCACGTTTCTCGGAGATCTTTTATTACAGCCCGTCTATTCCGTTTAACACAGCAACGAGTGATTTAGGGTTGTGTGCAGAAAATGTTTTTTAGCAGGAGTGATGGTATGCTTACGGTTAATTATTAGCTTAGCGCGCTTCCAGCTTAGAGAAAATATTTTAAGCCACTAAAACATATTGATTTGCAATCTGAGCTCTGAACCAAGAAATGCCTGTATTTCCTGAAACTGACCACAAGAAAACAACCAAGAACACTGCGCCCCCCCCCGATTATTCTGCACTGTGACATATGCAAACAAATATGTAGATGTGCTACTGTCAATCAAGTGGACACCTTTAGTTTTGAGAGTTGTGACATTGGAGAGGACAATTTAAATTGTGTCTGCTTTTTGCGCAGTAACTTCACCGGGTTTAGCTTCATGGGACTTCAGATTGTAGGAAGAAGTCTGCTCAGCTATAGGGCAGCAGGGCAGGCACATAAGCTAAAGCTGTGGCCACTCGCAAGCCAGATCAAAACAGGTCTGAGCAGAAGGATGCCATTTCTTCCAGACACAGGAACTTGCATTAAGCATTGCCTTCTAGAGTAAAGTGTGTTTCACGTGAGATGTATGAATGCCTCCAAGGAGGTCTTAACTCTATTGCTTGTCTGTGGGGCTCGGCTAGACACTGGGAACACTGACAAGAGAATTAATAAGTGAGGAAGTTTTGAAAGCTGGAGAGCAACATTGGCATGCTTGCTCTCCTTGTCTGGTTGTTGGTGGTGGTTGTGGTGGGTACTGGGAATAAGCTAGGAGTTTTTAAACTAAGAACGAAGTGTGCGATGGTAATAACTGTTGAATCCAGGGTAGGACAGATGGCATATTGAGACGTTTCTGCTTAGCGTGGGGGTGGCAAAGTGTGTTGGGCTTTAATATGTATCTGCAGGTGTGTGTGTGTGTGTGTGTGTGTGTGTGTGTGTGTGTGTGTGTGTGTGTGTGAGAGAGAGAGAGAGAGAGAGAGAGAGAGAGAGAGAGAGAGAGAGAGAGCGCAGTTTCATTTCCTCCTTCACTGTGTAAAATTGTATGTTTTGGCAGGTTGTGTTCCAGACCTTCCCTCATCTCTGCCAACTTCGACAAAACTTCTTAGCAAGGCAGTAGAGCATTGGTGCATGTGGTGTGCAAATCGCTCAAAGTGCAAAGAGGCTGTGGATCAGCCTCAGACATAACTCCCAGTCTTATTACCCACTTTCCTATCCCCGTCATTCATTAAATGGGTCTGAACCAGCACCGAGATCACCCCACACTTCTTTTCAAATTAGGATGTGGGCTGCAAGTCTTTACACTGTGTCCTTTCAAGCCTTGGGATGGATTTGATCACCACGTGTAATTCTAGTTCTTTACTGTAAATTCCTCTTGTGATTTACCACTTGAGAATCACTGCAGCATGCAAGTCATACTTGTAGCCAATACTACTGTACACCTGATTCCTTCATTAACCAATCCCATCTCCTTTTTGTTAGCATAGATTCTAATAGCTGCATGATATTCTGTGGGAATGCCTATAACATATGTCTATCTGATCCCCTGTCAATGGACATTAAATTGTATTTATATCTAATCCCTCATTGGTGAATATAAAGTTTGCCTTCTCCTCCTCCTTCTCCATCTTCATCTGTAAGTTCTGAGATAATGAGCATTCCTATACGTAGGCTTGTTTAGGGGATGAGAATGTATTTCTCCCTTGTTGAAAGCACATGTGAATCTTTTTAAACTTGTGACACACATGCCATTGCTCTAGAGACCAAAGGTTAGACTTATGCAAACATAGGCATTGTGGGAACACCACTGGGTCCACATCCTTACTATAGTAGGGCTCCTTGTTTGCTTCTTAAATTTTTGCTAATCGCATGGTTTAGGGGACAAGTTTCTTTAACAATTTAATTTGGGTAGACTTTAAAAGATTCTTTACATTAACATGTTTCACTACAGTATTGAGGATATGTTAAGGGCATAACTGCCATACTTTCAAATGCAATGGGTAAACTCTCAGATTTTGTAGAGTCCTAATCCTTTGGGTATGTTTTGGCCAGTTTTAATCCTATGGGAACATTTAACACACACACACACACACACACACACACACACACACACACCTGCTTTGACATTAAAAGTAGTCATTTTCCAAATCATTTCTTTTAAAAGAAGCCGGAAAGAAATTGAAAAACATGCCACAAGTTGGCATTATGCCAAGAGGAAGGAAGACAGGGGCTGCCTTTAAGCTGTCCTGGAAGAACATTATAAGTTGGAGTGGTTAGTGTTGACCATTGGATGCCTGTTGCATACAGATATAATTTCCCCGTGTTGTACACATTGTCTCTGTGCCTCAGCAGCCCTGCTTTAAGGATTTGGGGAGCCTGGATTCAGAGAAGTTGAGCAAGAGATTCAAAATGAGCATTGGGGTTTCTAGCAGCCCTTCTGCCCCTTATCTTTACAAGCTGTGCTGCCTCCTCCTGTGGAGAGGCAGTGGGGTGGGGTGGGCCCGACTTCTGCTCTAAATAGCCTCACTGTCTCTGAAAGTTTGAGGACCAGAAAGTCAGAATTTAAAACGGTGTAGACGCAGGCTGAATTAAGTGCTGGAGTCATCCATCCCATGTAGATACTTTCTGCTTCCCAAAGGAGGAGCAGAAAAGGGGAAGAAGGGAGAGAGAAGGAAACAAGCGGTGTTTAGGGCTTGTGTTTGTATCTGCCCAAATAACTTCTTGTACATTTACTATTTTAAAAGTATTAACTCTACAGTAAGAAAAGAATTTTCCAATTCTTTGCACCAGACAGGCCAGATAGATGCTTTCAACTTAATATGTTCAGTGATAGAAATTTTAAATTACATTTATTTATTTGTGATTGTGCATGCACATGTATGTGCATTTGTACATACATGCCACAGTGTACATGTGAATGTTAGAGGGCAACTTTCGGGAGTCACTTCCCTCCTTCTACCATGTGGGGATGGAATTCAATTCATCTGGCTTGGTAGCAAGTGCCGTTACCCACTGAACCATCCCGCCAGCTATCTGGTGAAGAAATTGACCTTTGAATAGTAAATACAGTTGGTGAGACTTCCTAGGTTTTGCTCCCAAATCTTTCTGGGGAACCCAAAGGAAAAGCCTGGATAGTAGTTCCCTAGGAGAGTTGATGACATGGCTGCAATCAGCAGAGGCCAACCCAGTTATTGATTCTCTGGCTGTCAGGTATTTTAAATTGTTTGTAGAATCAGATTCCACAAATCCATTCAGAACCAGGGAGAGAACAGAGAATATTAACTCCTGCTTCACTCCAGTCCTCACTCACCACCGGGTCTGAGGGAGCTGCTGCCCATTTTCTATTTCATCTTGCTAAAGTCCTAAGTCCCTGGTGTGGTGTCTCCACATTCAGGGTTAGTCTTTTGTCTGTGGCTGACTTTTTCTGGAAAAAAAAAGCTAACATATACATCCAAGTGTGTCTCAGTAATAACTTGGGGGTCAAGTCTCTTAATTCAATCAAGCTGATGATGGAAATTAACTATTGTATTAGCTGTAGAGGAAGTCCATTTGGATTTTATGTCCTGGGGTGTTGAGCTGTGGGAACTTGAGTTTTGCCTTGTGCTGAGGTGTTCTGTGGCCTTATCAGTTATGCACCTGGAGACTGTAGAAGCAGAAATATGAACAATTAGACCCCCAAGGGGCTCCAGATGGCTGCTTGTAAATGTTGGAGATCCTTCTAAATCCATGTTTTGTCCTTGAAATTCATCTAAGTTCTGAAAATATGCTGTGTGATTGATGTGGTGTGTGTGTGTGTGTGTGTGTGTGTGTGTGTGTGTGTGTGTATGTGTGTGTGTGTGTTTTGTTAAACTAACAACATATATATTGCCTCAGAAGATCTTTTTGCTTGTCTTATGGCTTTGTTTTTCCCTGGTAGGATGCATGTATAAGACAGAGAAGATAAAAATGATGTTGAATTTGGAGTCAAGAACTGTACTGTACAATCTTGGTCAGGTCTCTTCATTTATTTCCTTTGTAGTTTTTTTTCATGGAGGAACAATAGACATACCCACCTCTGATGTGTCTTATAAGTGGTCCTATAATATTAGCTGATATTCCTTGGGCCCATTCCACGTAATTCCTTGTGAAGATATTAAAATTATAGTAGGGAGAAAAACTTTGGATCCAGCAGTCTTGTGTATTAATGTAATAACATGAATGAATTACATGTATATTGCATAATAGTGTATATGCATATTTAAGATTGGTATCGAGATGCTTATATGCTTTCAAAGGGAGGCTCCTGCATGTATCATTGAGAGTGCAGAAGGAGCCAGAATAATAGATTTTAGTACACTTCTGCAGGCAGAGAAACAGAAATGCTCCTAGTGACTTCTGTGAAGTATAGATGTCATAGACATCTGCAGGTAATAAAAAAGAGTGAAGTCTTTATCAGCGAGAAAGTGTCATGAACTAACTCAGGGTTGGGCTGGGAGAGGCTGGAGCAGGAAGTCAGGAACAGTTTTTTATGAATGAATCCAGAGTCATCAAAGCAAGGAGCTGAGGCATTTAAACATCTGAGTGTATATTTACATAGTTTTGGCTGCAGGGGGTCTTTTTCAGTGCCTATAGTTACTTTTGTATGTAAGGTAAATGGTTAGGAAGTCAGTTGAAGGTTCTCTCATATACTGCATACTTCTAGTTTCTCCTAGTTCTCACTTACCCTGATTATTGGCCATGTCAGAAAGTGATAAAATCAGGAAGGGAGAGGATGTTGTTTTAGGCAGTGGCCAATGATAAACATTTAGACCCACAACGCGAGGGTGGACATGGCCTCTTTAGTGTCTTTGTGTTCGAGTACCATGATTGTTTTGAAAGTCTTACATGAAGTACATTTCCACATTGGCATTGAGAATCTGGGAAAATGCTTTGACTGTTGTGACATCATCAGCTGAAAAGGAAGTATTTTGGGTCTCTTTCTCTTACTGGCTGCCTTTCTAAAATAGCCAGTTCTTGCAGACCAGATTGTAAACTCATTTATTTTTGTTGGCTATCACTGAGGGACCTGTCTTTTTACTTACTAAACCACAGCTCGTGGAAGACTCCTAAACTCTTGTCTGGTCTTAGTAGGACTCCCGTCTTTAGAACACCAGCTATTGTGTACAAAATGAAAAGTAACTCTCATTCATGGTTTGCATATTTTGTCATTCCTGAGATGAAAAATATCTGCTAAAACATTTTAAATATATGGAGATTAATTCTTTCATGGAGTATTCCCACATGAAAAGCCTCCCCCACTTCCCTACCCACTTCTGCTCTGAAATGCACAAGAGTATTTTCTCCAACTTCAGGTTAAAGTTACCTAGAGCTATTTTTATTCTTTCTCAGCTCCTAGCACAGAGCCCATCACACAGGAGACTCCAAGTAAGCATTTAATAAATGAATGAGCAAATCTCAGTGTTAATAACTGTGTTGCCTCAGACATCTGCAGGCCTGTAATAGCAATTCACCCTGTCCCATTTGAGGCAGATATTGTATTATTAACTTTATAAATCAGAACAAATCTTCTAGGCAAGCAATAAGAGAAATAGGAAACTCATGATTATAAGACAATGGTTTATGGGGTTGTTAGTTACAGTGTTTTAAATAAAGTCATTCTAGAAATTGCAACTTATTTTGAGGCTTAATAAAAATATGTAGGATAAATAAACCAAGTGTCATGCAAAAGGGGACTGTACATGTTGCATTGGTACACATGCCTTTGAATTTTAAAACTTTGATGTCATTATACTGCTCATGCGATCCCCATGTTTGCCCTAGAATGCTGAGACTGTCATCTCTTAACTCAAGAAAGGCCCAGCATCTCATCATGGACACTGGCAATTTTATTTCTTAGCAAAGCAAGCCACTTGGTTCAAATATTCTACAAGACTATAATTGCTAATTTGATGCAGTTGTCTCTTCCTAGAATAGCCACGAGACTGACTGTAGTGGCTTAATCCCAGACAATGAGTTTCCTCCAATGCCCTTGAAGGAGTATTCTGTTGTGGAAAGGAAGGAAAAACAACACTTCCAAGCCTCTTTGCAGTGCTGTTGATGAATTGCCTTACAATTACAGGGCAAGTCATTTTAATTGATTCTGCTAATTGTTAACCCAGATTGAAGTATTTAAACACCACTTGGGCTTTGATGGCTTAATGGTTATTTAATAAATACCATGCTATTGAATTTAAAATGCAATATGAATTCTGTAGCACTGTGGAGATATTTGTTATTCTGGGTAACACTGAACACTGACTCAGGGTTATTGGGAATGGGTCTAGTTATAGACTAGGTATAGTCTAGAAAAATGTAGCTGTTTCTGAGCAGTGATTATGTATGTATCCATGGAAAGATTTAAGAGACGTGTATCTGCTGGTTAATTTTCTTAACTCATTAGAAAACAATTTCTTCAGCCAGATACCTTTTTTTTCCTTTGTTAAGGTAATAGTTTCTTTAAATGTTTGAAATGGAACTTTGCTCTCTTTCTATCAGGAAATAGATACTAGATTTCCATATCTCAAAATAACAGCCAAGAGGCACCTCATTTTTATGACATTGCTGTTTTCAATCATGTCTACTGCCATGCAGGCAGTTACAAACACTGGTTGTTGTGGAGGCTGCCATCCATTCATAAAAGGGTTAAGGAATTCCCCGAGAAAACCTTTCCTAACACGTGAATATTATCTCTGCAGATGCTATTTTTCCTGTGAGTGATGTTCACTTTAGATTACCTTTCTCCTGTAGTCACAAGTGGGCCAGTGAGAATGGTCAGAACCACAGAAATAACATGTGTCCACCCCATTGTCATTTCTGGTCCTTAGTCTCATGCTCTCAGGTCTTTCTTTCATTTCAGACTGTTCCAGGGTGTTCACACATAGAATAATTCAGCATTCATTTTTACCTGGGGGCCACCAGCCCCCAAGCTCCAGGCCCAAGTTAAAAAACAACTTAATTAGTTGAAAGAGGGGCACATGTGCGTATGTGAGAGCAAAGTGCTCTGGAAGGTTCAAATTACCTCCTTAAAAATAACAAGTAACAGAAAGCTTTATTAAGAGGCTGCCCTTATTCTATTTATTTTTTTTTTTCTGTTTATTTTGGTCTTGTATTTTGGCCAGTTAAGATGGAGCCAGAGTAAATAGGTTCAGCAATAATTTCAGAAGCTCATTTATCATGGTTATGTGTATCAGTCAAGGTTAATTTCAGTCTTGCACCACAAGTTGAAAAATACACACACACGCGCGGGCACACACACACACACACACACACACACACACACACACACACACACACATACACACACCACACAGCACCACACACATACACAGTGACTCACACAACATGGAGAAGCCTATTGGTGTGTTGTCCAGGACTGACAAGCCAGGTCCAGAGTTGAAGATTAACACTGTTCCTATGTCTTTCTGCTTTGCCCCTTTCAAGCTGTTGTCACTGTCAACATGACCTCATGGTTCTGAATAGCCACTGGAGCCAGAGCTATTTTGTCTGCATCTCACATTGCAAGAAGGGCCAAGGGGTATGTTCTTCTAGTTCCTTACAATATCTCACTCACATCTCATTGGTCAGGACTTTGGCACAGAAGTACCAGAAGGCAGAGTTGAAGTCTGATCTGTGACTGAGGTTTCCTATGGCAGGAGATGGGGGCGTTAGGTATTAGGGATTGCCTGTTACTCAGACAGGGTTTAAAGCAGCAGTAGCTCCCTGACATCTCTCTTGTGTTTAAGAAGGCTGTTTGTCTGTCTGTCTGTTTGTTGAGGGGCAGGTGATAATTAGGGCCTACACATGTTAGGCAAGTAATCTGCTACGAGCTCTATGCCCAGCCAAGAAACCCGTTATTAGAGCTGAAAGTGCTGTACCAAAAGTAGGCCACGAACAGTTATGTACTTGTTGGGAATGGTGGCTGAACAGCATGCCTCACCTTATTCTTCCTATTCAGTTTGTGTACTTCCACATTTTCTCTGACTTGATACAGTCATGGGAATAGCTGTACAATTTTTGAGAGACGCTTCCCTTCCCCCATTCTGGTCCATTGGCCAGAAAGATGTGATAGTTGCAATTAAAACAGTATTTTCTATTTTCATCATTACAAGGAATTTGGAAAATATGGAAAAAGAAGGTGGAGTGAATATCAGCTTTAAACTCAGAGAGCATATTGTTATATAACAGTGGGTTTAGGCAGATATGGACTGCAAGGAAAATACGTATGTATAAAAGTGAACTGTATATAACTCAGCTCTGCACACTGCTGTACTGTACTCATTATTGCTGGAAAATACAATTATTAAGATTAATGGACGCCTGCCTTGCCAGTAAATCATTATTATTTTAGCCATTTTACTGTTGTAAGACACCCTTTTGAGTGTGCTGTTTTTTGAAAACATCTTTTTACTTAAATTGGTCAGTTCTTTTGTTTGTTTTTGTTTTTTTAATATCATCATTTGAGGCTTCTAGAGGCAAAAGTGTTGCTTTTAGATTGTTCGTAGGTTCAACTAGGAATGTTTAGACCAGGGGTTCTCGACCTTCCTAGTGCTTCACCCTTTTAATACAGTTCCCATGTTATAATGATCTCCCAACCCAAACACTATTTTTTGCTACTTCATAACTATAATTTTGCTGCTATTATAAAGTATAATGTAAATATCTGATATGCATAATATCTGATGTGATCCCCACCAATGGGGTCATGAGCCATAGGTTGAGAGCCACAGGTTTAGACCATGATGAGCAAGCCTGTCACTTTGTATTCTATTGACTGTCATAGTCATTTAGTCTTTGCTAATTTAGATTAAATTTAAAAAACCATACTTTTTCTCATTTGTATTAGTGTTTCTTTGGTTACTATTAAATTAGCTTCAATAATGTATTTTTATGTGAATTTCCTGAGATTTTTGGTCAACTAAAATTTTTTTGTGCAAAAATCTTGTAATCATAATAACGAAAATCTTAATGTACTTTATTTTGATTTCTATGAGATGTTTATGGGTAATCTCAAGTTTATTAATAGTTAACCAGTTTCTAAATTTTCTGTTTTCCTTGTTATTACATAGTCATTACCTCTTTTTTTGTAACTGAATAGTTATGATTAATTTAACAAATACTGCATGCCTTCTTTCTTGCATGTTACCCAGAAGACACCCCAAAGTGATGTTTGGGCCAGTTGGGTTAGCCAGAACATAGCTCCAGAGAGTTACAGCCATGAGTGTAAGCACTGGTACTCGAGGATGGATGATAGATATTCACAGGGCACTTCAAGACATAGGACACAATGGGACACAAGACATGGGCAGATGCACAAGCTTGAAGGTCATTGTCTTCTGGCTAGCGTCTGTGCAAATGTCTTCACCATGCTGTCTGCAGAGAAGGGAATCACAAGAACCTGGCTCAGTTCTCTCGGCCAAAGATTGACAGGGAATAAAACATTGTCTCAGTCAGCCAACTTTGCACTGAGGGTCTATGAGCAGCTGTATCTGTCAGCATGTAGGGTGACCATTGCTGAAAGAGAATCTTTTATTGCCAGAGGAAAAGCCTCGGGTTCACTACATCGTGGATGAGGAAGCGCATCCCAACCTTTCTGTGTCTCTTCTTTTGTTCTCCCTTCCATCTTCATCCCTGGTTTTCTTAGACTCAGCTAGAAGATAGCAATCGGAGTGGCTTATGTTTGGTTTAATTCTCTGAAAGCAAAGGTTTCAGGCTCAATGGAGCCTGGAGAGGAGTGAGGAAGGACACACACACACACACACACACACACACACACACAAAGTACTGACTGATGCCATGAACAGTTTATCTAGCTTAATTCAATCTTTAATCAAGCCTTCCTACCCTTAAACCTTGCCCGCCCGTATGCCTTAGTCACTGTCCTATTGCTATGAAGAGTTTCCATGATCAAGGCAACTCTTGCAAAAGAAAACATTTGACTGGGGACTTGCTTGCAGTTTCAGCGAGTTAGTCCATTGTGATCATGGTGGGGAGCATGGCAGCAGCAGGTGGTATTAGAGAACTACTTCCTGATCTGCAAGGTGGTATTGGAGAACTACTTCCTGATCTGCAAGCAGAGAGAGACTGTGTGGGCTGGGCGTGGACTTTTGAAAGCCCACTCCCCAGTGACACATTTCCTCCAACAAGGCCACACCTCCTAACCCTTGCAGTCCTTTCAGATAGTGCCACTCCTTGGTGACTAAGCCTTCAAATACATCTATGGGGCCATTCTTATTCAAGCCACCACACTGTGATATACTAAAAATAATCCAACGTGTGTTCCTCATGCTCACTCTGTATTTACCCCATGTCCTACCCCAAACACGTATGAAATTCTGTCACTGGTTAATAGAAATTGAGTACGAGGATTAAAAGCGTGCTCCAGCACACTGAGCTTCACTCTCTTTTTGATTGGTTGTCCTGGTAATTAGCACACCAAACCACCCTGTATATAAAGTCATTGACTTCACTGTTGTCTCAGGATTTCTTAGTTTGTGTCTGATCCTCTTAACTACCTCTTGTTTCGTTGTTTTCCTGAGTTTTGTGATGTCACAGTCAAACAGCAAAATTTGTGGTGGGGGCTGGGGGAGGAAAGAATGAGCCTTACGTCAGATTCAAAGCCCAGTTGATAGAGTGGGCTTGGTTTAATGAGGACAAATAATCTGATGTCTGAAATGTTCATCACAATTCTTATTTCTGTCACATTCACATAATGGGGATGCCATTTGCCCAAGTCTGTGTCAGCTGTAGTTTATGATGTTCTTGCCAGCTTAATGGATGCGAATGAAGCAAGGTCTTATTGATGCATAAATTTGCATTTCTCTTCTGTGAATCAACCTGTGTGCGTGTGTATGTGTGTGCAGGTGGATGTATACCATGGTGTGAACATGTGCAGGGCATAGGGCAACTTGTAGGAATCTGTTCTCTTACTTTACAGTGAGGGCCTTGGGGATTGAACTCAGATCATCAAGCTTGGCAGCAAGCACCTTCAACCACTAAGTTATCTCGCTGCTCCTCTAGATAGTATTTGTATTCTCTGGGGACATTTTATTTATATTTGTGTCTACTGATTTTGTATTATTCTACTTAATAGGCTTGAACTTTTACACAGATAGACAAGTCTCCTTTTCACATCATTAATTGTGTGTGTAGTCTTTTAGATTGTTTAGGAAGATTTGAAATTTTCAAATTTGTCTGCAGTCCATCTGGAATTAATTTTTGCATATGATGTAAGATTTCTATTTTCTTACAGGCTGCTGTTATGTGAGCCCAGTAATTAAAAAAAAAAAATCTGTTTACCACTGATGTGAACTATCTTTGTTGGATTATTTTGCTTTTTAACAGTAGGAAAACACACTTGAGCCACACCTGTCTTTCAGAGATTATCATGGGCTGTGTTCCAAGAACATAAAAGGTTAATGAAATCTGAAAACAATCTCTTTATTCCCTAAAGAAAAGTCATAGAAGACCTGTCTCCCTGGTATTGATGTATTCTTCTCATCCAGTGGTCATGGGAGACCCAATATATGTTTGTGCAAAAAGAAAAATTAAATTCTTTTTGAAGCAGGGCTGCCCTGGTGAGGTCTGGAAGCGATAGGAACTTGTTAAATGCAGTCTGGAAGCAGAGTCCAGATGCTTTGGCAGTAGGCTTTCTCTGGGGAAGAGTTTGTTTTACATTGATTCTCTACTAAGCTGCTCTCTCTCTCTCTCTCTCTCTCTCTCTCTCTCTCTCTCTCTCTCTCTCTGTCTCTCTCTCTCTCTGTCTGTCTCTCGTCTCTCTGTCTCTCTCTGTCTCTGTCTGTCTCTCTCTCTCTCTCTCTCTCTCTGTGTGTGTGTGTGTGTGTGTGTGTGTGTGTGTGTGTGTGTGTGTGTGTGTGTGTGTAAGAGAAAAGGATGGGTGAGGAATTTAAGAGGGGGTTTGCAAGTTATCCTCACTTTTAGATTCTATAATTAGGTGTGCAGTTCTGTTATTTTTGGTACAAACAAGGGGCACTCTTTTGCACACAATTCTTAGTGTGTGTCCACTTTCCTCAGACCTACCCTTGTCTAGTTTGAAAGACTTACATTTCTCTTACTTTGTTTATCTCCTCCCAAGTCATTGTTAGCATTGTCTTTCTCATTCTTGCAGAGGCCAGGATTAATCCTTTTCAGAAAAGATGTAGAACAATGTGGGCCTCATATCTCAGATTGAAAATTCAGAATGGCTGCATAAATAACGAAAGGGAACTTAGAGTATTCTCTGAAACTTTGTCTATTGCATGTATCTTGTATAAAATTTCAGCAGAAGTCAACCCTAGGTTCCCTGAGGAAATTTATAGAGCTGGAATAGTGTGTACTTAAATGTTTTATTTCATCCTAGATTTGTACTTCTAGACTGAGGGCAGATTCAAACTTCTCATCCTAGAATAGGTTTCATGGGGACTACATTGATGTCCCCACTTGATAGATCAAAATCCAGGTGAATGCCTCTACCCCAGGATTGTTGGGATTGTATGATGTGTACCCATGTTCACACACTTAATTCTTCACTTTGCAATCTTCTAGCAGGGTCAGGAAAGGAAAACAACTCAACCCCAGAACCTTGTCTTTCCTGCTAGAGTGCAAAGGATTTAGACTTTTAAAAGTTTTCCTTGTGTATTTATTCCTGGTCTGTATTATGTAAATCATGTTCATACGAATGAGTTTCTAGAGTCTTTCTGAGGCCCTGATTTTTTCACACTCAATTTAAAAAGGCACCTAGTATCTGAGGTTATTTATATGTATTGGCTTAATGGAAAGAAATTGGAAAGATGAAGCCAATGTAATGTTGAAATTTTGCTGGTGGATCATTGAGATTTTTCTAAAGTCTTTCACTGAAAGCTATTTACATTTTTTTTGTGTGTGTTGTGGGAACAGATTCCAAAATGGATATTAATATATTCACTGATTCTAAAGTGCATATTTTAATTAGAATGTGTTTTATAATTAATGATGTGGCATAGTTTAATCCGTGGTGTTTATTCGGTCTTGGTTGCTACAAAATGATGATTATCTTACATCTTGGATGTTGGCATTCCAGATGGCATGAATTATGGTCATTCTATAGAATGTCTTTCAGACATTCAGTGTTCAGAGCAAACACATGAAACAAGGTGTGAATGCCCCAGTAGAAGAGGATGTAATCCAAGCTGAAGTCAAGTAGTCTCCCAGAGGCCCTCTTAAAGGTTTAGAAAGTACTTCTGGTCACTGTGTGGTGCCTTTGAGTGGGATAGAGGGACCCAGTCTCCTTTCTCTTTTTTGCTTCCTGGCTACAAGTGAATGATTTCATCCGCTGTGTGCTGTGCTGCAACGTGCTTCTGCCTTGCCATGGGCCCCAGAGCAACAGGGGAGCTGATAGATAGACCCTCCAAAAGTAAAACAAATACCACTTTTTGTTATCAACTCTTTTCCTTCCTTCCTTCCACCTGCCTCTGCCTCCTGAGTGCTGGAACTAAAGGTGTGTGCACCACCACTGCCTGGCCTAAGTTGATTAGTTCAAGTAAGTATTTTTATAGTAATAGCAAACTGACTAAGGGGAAAACTGTTACATCACTCTCTCTCTCTGTGTGTGTGTGTGTGTGTGTGTGTGTGTGTGTGTGTGTGTGTGTAGGTCAGGACATTTCTTGGGAGCTGATTCTAAATTGTGGGATCAAGTATCAAACTCAAGTGCTCAGGCCTGTGCACAAATGCCTCTCCACTCAGAACCATCTCACCAGCCCAAGGACTCCTTCTGTGTACAATATATGTAACACACACAAGCATACTAACAATGTAGTGTGCTAAATGATGCTCACCCCATCCCAAGTGACATGTCTATGTCTCATCCCTTTTTGTGTTAAACCTTACTTAGATAAAGTCTTTGCAGTTATAGTTGACAATCCTGGGAGGAAGGTACCACCTGATTGGGCTATAAAACCATAAGAAGAATCCTTCTCAGAGGAGGGAGAGGGAGAGCTGTGAGGGATTTGGAGTGGAGTAGACTGGCTGTGTAAGTCAAGATTTCCTTAATGCCATAAGAAATGAGATGAGGCAGAAAACAGAAGCAGAAACTTCATAGGAGTGTTGTCCTGCTCAGTAATTAATTTTGGATTTGGTCCCTAGAATGGGGAAGGAATAAATTTCTGTTGTTTTAGACTACCTAGTTTATGTTAATTTACTATAGCACTCACAGAAAACTGCTGCGCCTACATGTACACACAAGCACATGGGGACGGACACACACACACACACACATACACACACACACACACTCACACACACACACTCAAAGTGTTGCTGGCCTATAGTTAAGTAAAATGCTAGGTTTTTAAAAATAGAAGTTATAAATATAAACACACATAGAATTTACCCTAACATCCATCAATAGGATGTGTGAGTGGGAGTATGGTATGTGGTTTACACAATGCTGTTCATTTACAAACTATGGATCATGAGCCTGCTATCTGATACACACAGTACCAAGAGCCAGGAGCACAAAGATAAATAAATGCAGACCCGGTCTTCAAGAGGCTCTCAGGCCCACTGGGTAGGTAGATTCTTAGACAGTTAAATGTTAACTTTCTATAGACAGAGAGGGAATCTCTTCTCGGAGGAGGTCAGTTAATTTTGCCAAGGACTCTTGAGCAGCTTTTTCAGAAAGCATCATTTGACCAGTGAGCTAGTCATTGAAGTATGAACAGAATTCTGCCCTGTTTAGAACAGACATAATTGTGTTCCTGACAGAGGTTCAGAGCAGCCATCCGAGAGAGGAAATACGAAATGAGGCCCCAAAGATAAGTTGGAAAGAGATTTTGAAGAGCCGTTACATACTGAAGTCTGCTCTCCACCTGGGGCTGCACCAGTAACCCTTAATTCTGGACTCCCTTCCAAAACACTTGTGACAGCTAATGAACTGGAGTCCCTAACTGTGATGAGATTCCGTGTCAAAACTGCAAATACAGCGATCTGTATTATAAAACTAGGCAAGCCACACAGGTCGGGAACAAGTTTCCAAGTGTAGTTGAAAAACATTAAAGGGCCACAAGTGTAGGAAATATCTAGATTAGTTTATTATAAGGATTGTTTTCATCATTTTGGAAGATCACTTAGAACAATAAAAGAGTACGGGTGAGAAAGAATATTTGGAAGCGGTTAGCCCAGACCAGGTGTGAAGAAATGTACAGAAGGTAAATGGCACCAACTTGCAGCGTAAGCGGTTGGCTGTGTGAGAGGGGAAGCAGAAGCTTTAGCTAGACCCAAGGTTACTGGCTTTGGTGCCAGTACTGTATCAAAGGTGACCGCTCGCAGAAAAGCAGGCTGCTGCTGGTGACAGATAACTCCAGAATGGCAGTTTTCACACACAAAACGTTAGGCTGGGGACACAAGTGAACACTAAAGCATGTGGTAGCTTGTGCCACCCTGAGTTCAGGTCCCCAGCGCTTCAAAATTGAATAAAAATGAAAGGAAAAATAGCACAAGTTCATGTAGTCCTCACAAATTGACTACTCCATAGCCTCCTCTTTTCCTCCTCTTACTGTAGGTACCCGGTTTGGAGTCTGCAGAACTGTGTGTCCACATTGTTGAAGCCCGAGAATAAATAGGCATGTCTCACTTGGGTCCCTTAAAGCCTCTGCCCAGAAGTGATGTACCTCAGGTCCCAGGAACATGTCATTGTTAGTGAGCTGGCCACACTTACCTTTCAAGAGTCATGCCCTCTTTGCACGTGTCAAGGATGACTCCAGTGTCTGTTATGGTGGGAGGTATGGGAAGACAGCATGCTTATCTGCAGACATGCTCAAGTGTTAGGGAAATTGTGTTTCAAAGTTGGAGAGTTTGCAACTTGAGAGTCCAGGGCAAGAGAAACGGCAATAGGAGATTGAATGTAGTAGCTATAAATCAAGTGAACATAATAACAAATAACATTGACCAGGTCAGATTAGAGCAAGCTCAGAGGTGGGAAAAGATCAAGGTTATTTATTAAGCTTGTGGATACAAATCTTAACACCTAAACCCTGCATGTTTTACAGCAGCTGGTTATAACTTTTCATTTTATCTAATGGTTGCCATAGGGTTGAATGAATCACTTAAACAGAATGTGGCTTTTGTAGATGCCATAATTGCTGACTGGCATTTAGTGATTGAAAAGGTGCCTTTAGATTTTGCAGTAAAATCTCTGCCAGTTTTTTAACCAGCAGGAAAGACGATGCCTTGTGAAGGGTGGCTACTGTCAGTTGGGACAGAAGGTCAGTTATATGTTGATTGTTACCAAGATCACTGAGTACTCAGAAAGTTAGAATGCCTTCATTTTTTTTTCTCCTTTCTGCCTCTAACAGCAAGATAAGCTTATCCTTGCTGTAATGATGTTCTTTTTATAGCTTCAATTACTGGCAGAGGGAGGTAGTTAAAAGCAGTTTTCCCCATTGGCCAGGGTTCAGACATAAGACTTGCATTTGCTATTCTCCATTGTCTCAAAGGATTCTTACACATTTGCCTGCCTGGCCTCCATAGGGGTGGATCTACACTAGAGTATTCACTTTTAAAACTTTTTAGGTGCACATATATAACTAATTACTCACACCAAATTAACCCTCCTTTCTTCAAAAATGGATATTTATCAGAAAAATGAAGAGATAAGACTGGCCCGGCTGCATGACCCCATTCTTTATTCTTAGACAATTTCTCATATATCATGTAGCCCGAGCTAGCCTGAAACTCACTCACTGTGTGGCCAAGGATAACCTCAAACTCCTGATCCTGTTTAATTCAGGGCTTTCTACATGTTAGACAAGCACTGTAACAACTGAGCTATATCCTGAGCCCATCATTATCTTTTTAATGGGAAGTTTGAAGTACTGTGATAGCAGTAATGGAAAAAATGACAATTCCAGCCTTAACAGTCAGTGTTTCATTAACTTTCTACTTTCTGATAGCACTGTGAGTGACTGAAAGAAGTTTAAGTAGGAAGCTAGCTTTTACCTTTTGTGCATATATATATATATATATATATATATATATGTATATATATATATGTTACACATGCATCACATAGATCATATATATGCACAGTATATATATGCATCATATATAGCATATATATATACATCACATATCTCATGTATATGTGTATCACATCATATGTATCATATTTCATATATATGTATATATATGGATAACTATACAGTCATGGAAAAAGGGACATTCGCCACAGGATTCACATGAACACAAAATAGGAAGATCAGTGTTAAAGTCTACACACTGAACTTTATAGTTACCACGCAGATCTATGGAGAAGGCAAACTGGAAGCAGAATATATACTATAGAAAGTACAAAATAGCTCCAATCCAGTCTTTAGAGTAGATCAACATGCCTTGCCAGGGAGGAAGGAATGATGAGGCCTGCTTCATTAACTGTGTATCTCCATTACATGTAATTAAAACTTAATCTCAATGTTCATATTTTCCTGCAGTGTAATTGTGATTCCTTATGAATGGGATATATTGCAAACAATTCACCTTTGATACTTGATGGCAAGTGTATCCGTTTGTGCCAGCTTACAAAGGGAAGAAGAGAATAGGACCAGGTTCTTAACGTTGCCCTGCCAACATGTCACCTCATGTGCTTACTGATAGAGCCCTTGATAAATTCTCCCTGGATAACAAGGCACTAATCTCTGTTCTGGGGGGTGGGGGAGAGCAGCGGCCCATAATGGCCCTCAGAAATCCTGATACTGACACTGAGAGGTTAATTGACTGCTAATTAATGTGTTTATATTATTAAAAATTTGCCACTAGTTTAATAATAGGAGCTTTTACCTTCTTGACACGAGCACTGAAAACTGTGAAACACAAGAGTTGTGTGTTTTCCAAGTCGGCTAAGGCATTGGTGTTCATACCTGTGTAATAATTACAGTTTACATTTATTAAGGACTAATTATGGTGTTGGCAGCCGTTCAGTTTATATACATGATCTCAGTAACGTAGAATAGCCCTGACATAAGGAGTAATTTGCAGGAGGTCATGCAGCTGGAAAGTGAAGTCAGTGGCTGGAGGCACTCTGAGTACCCAAACACAGTTCAAGCCTGCCTCTCCCAGTTCTCATGCTGACCAGCACTGCTTCCCAGTCCTGTTGTGCTTTACAAAATGAGACAGTCTGTTGTCGATCGTCTTTGTGAAAAACTGAACCTTTCTAGGCAAAAGTACCAAAAGTAGGACCGCCTCGGTCACCGATGGAAAGAACCACAAGAATTCCGTAGAACTCCTCAGAGCACAGAAACCGAGGCGGACATTGAGGATCCCAGTGTTTGAAATATTTGTGTCCATCCGTCCCAACAGCAGAGCTGAAAGGTAGCATCTAAGGACAAAACAATAAATAAGTGGAAGGAGGCACATAACAATATTAATAGCTTTCGTTTTTCACTCTTGGCTTTTAAAATCACGTTCCCAATTTGTCCTCTGTGGTCTGTGTATTTGCATGTATTTGTAATGTCTGCACATAAACCCATATGTATGGTGATACCCTTCACTTCCCATGAGGTGGGACTTGGAGAAATGCTAGCCTTCTCTCCAGTGAGCCCTTTCCTCTAGTTGCATGTGTGATGATAGCTCATACCCCCTCTCTCACTGGGGAACAATAGGCTTTCCATTACAGAAAGCCAAGCAGACACTGTGCAAACCAAGCAGAAATAGGCTGGCGCTAGCAGGGGTGACAAGAACGGGAATGAAAAGGTGACAAGAACAAGGATATGGCATTCACAGGGATGTGATCATACTTAGCTAATAATTTCAATAATCGGTAGATTCCCCCTGTCCTAAATACATCTGCACCAGACCATTTTTATGTCGTTACAACATTAGTGGTGATTCTTACCAGGCTTTTTAAAGTTGTAAGATAGCAGCTGGACTTCAGAATTCTTCACATAATGGTAAATTGTTCATAGATAGACACACTCTTGTCTGAAGCCAGGGACTCAGACCCTAAGCTAGAGTGTTCTGAGCGATGCGAACACCACCTCATGATGGAGTAAATCTCCGTGCAGTAGATGTTACTACGAATGGAAAGGCTTACCTCGTTTATTTTCACTTCATCGTTTTACATCAAAATCTTTAGTGTATTAGATAGCATTCACTGATAGTGACTTTATTGTTATATGTGGTATTAGCGCCCTGTGACATGGGTGCCACAGAAAGCTTCTCAGAAGTGAGAATATTTGGAACCAATTTACACCCATGTCACCTCACTTTCCTTAAATACTCCCCTAGCAAGTAGCCTTGAGTTTGTCATAAGCCTGAGGTTGTCATCTGGGTGCCCCAGCCCACTCTGGCCTGCTGATGGCCTAAGGTTGTTCCTTCCCTCCGGCTCCATCCCACCTGCCGCCAGTCTGGGCCCACAGCCGCACCAGCCCCAAATAACACTCAGAGACTCTGTATTTGATACAATCCTGTTGGCCAATGACTATTATTGTTAATGGGCTAGCTCTGCCTTAATTATTAACCCATTTCTACTTATCTAAGTATTTCCACGTGGTTATCTTATCCGGGAGCTGCAGCTGGCATTTTCTTTCTTTCAGGTCTACATCTCGACTCTAACTACTTCCTCTCTCCTCCTCCTGGTCTCCTAGCCCCGCCTATCTTGTTTCCTATTGGCCACAGTGCTTTATTAACAAGAATGAGAAACATATATACAGAATAACATCTCCCATCAGCCTGAGGTTGTCATCTGGGTGCCCCAGCCCACTCTGGCCTGCTGATGGCCTAAGTAAATAGCGTTTTACTAGAAGACAGCACACTCGTGCACATACTTTCTAGGTTGCCCTACTATAGCAGATTTGAATAGAAATTAGCACACCCCAATGAGAGAGTCCACCAAGCCTAAAATCTTTACCATCTGCTCACTTGAGAGAACAAATTGACCAACCCTCATCTTAAGATACTTGTTCTTGACTACAGAACTTCAGTGTTCATTTATATGAAGAGTGGTTACATATCTGCAGATATTGCAAGATTGACAGGCTTGCATATGAGTCTCATTCGTGATCACTTAATAGATGCTAGGTATGTAACAAAAGAGATCCTAAAATAAGCCCATTTAGGAATACAGTATTACAGTATTACAGTCCCTTACTATCTATGTCACTGTTACCTATTTGTGAAATGACATAATTTCACAGACCAGACTTTGACATGCTGTCTCCTGAGATACCTAGATGAGACAAGCTAAATTATTTAATGTAATACCACAGAGCATAGAACCCCGTTTGACACAGCAAATCATGAAATTCCTCAGGTTATATATGTTTTCATTAATGTAACTGAAAAATACGGAAATAAATTGAGAGCATGCTTACAATGGAGAAGGCAGGTGGGAGAGCAAAGAAATAGAAGGCCCCATCCTCAGGAAGTATTGAAAGTTAATACTATACATTTACTGTTCAGTTACGTCATATTTTACAACTGTTGTAGATTTAGAAGGAAATCTGAATCTGTAGCTATCTTGAAAGGTATTTTTTTTTGCCATAAAACAAATAGGTTAAAATTTATAGATGTCATCAGTCCATTGATGTAAAAAAAAAAAAAAAAAAAAAAAAAAAAATTGTGTTGCTATGCTACAGCTCCTGTATTGGGAATTGTGTAACTCAGTGGTATAGACTCCATTTAGGATCATGCATAAGATCATCAGGTCTGTTTTCAGCAGGGGTGGGGGCAGGAGAAAGGGAAGGAGAAGAGAGGGAGGGAAAGGGGAGGATATTTCACAATTCAAAAGTCTTGCTTTTCAATAAAGCCAAGGAAATTTGCATACAATCTGAGGTGAAGGTTCATATGCCATCGGGTTAGAGATCACACATTCAGTATGTGGCTTAGATTAATAGGCTTTTAAATACACAAAAGGAGAAGTCAAAACTCAAGAATTTAGTTGAATTTGCTATAGAAAACTGATGTTTATTAAAGTTATCTGCATTAAATTCCAACCTGAAGGAAATTCTGAAATTTGGTAACAGATATTCAGAGTCCTTGGTGAAAGCCACTTCCTACTGAGTGTAAATCAGTGGTGGTGATTGCATTGTGGATGTTTGTCTGGGAACAGCATATGCAAGTAAAAGCAGCAAAGCTGCATGTAATCGGAGTTCTTTGCGTGGACAGGGCAGCCAGGGCTATTGACAGCTGTGATAGTTGAGCTCTGAGAAGATGAGTACCGTAAACAAGACAGGGCTGCCCACTGTAGACCGTGCTCTCACCAGGGCTAGACTGCTATGTCTGTGCTATACACACAGTTTCATCATCTCGGTGGTTTGGGAATTTACCCCCTACTCTTATACCTAGAATCATCAGAGGAATTGCATGAGGTTGGGAGATAGTGTCAGTAAGCACAGTGATCATCAGCTTAGGAAGCCTCATCCAAGCCGTGTTTCTGGGCCTGCAGTGACAGCAATAAGGGAGAGAGATGACTGGTGTTTTTGTGCATCAATTTTCCCATTTCTGTTTATTTGGGGGGTTGTTTTTTGAACCAGTCAGCTGTGGATTCCAGCCCTCATTCTCTCTGGTCACTGTGTGAATCTGGAAAGTCAAGAAACTTTTCTAAACTTACCTACTAAGCATCCTATTTTGTTCAGGATTATCCCAGTTTGTACCTCTGGTGCCAGTGCAATTATTTATAGTTCCCTTTCACTCTCAGAAGTGCCCTGCTGGGGCTAGAGATGGCTCAGCAGATAAAACGTTGGAGTCTGAATCTCTAGAACCAGAAAAGTGTGTCAGCACATAGAAATCCAGCACTCACAGAGCAGAGACAGGATTCCTGGGCCAAGATGGCTACCCAGCTACACAGAAATGTGAGCTGTAGGCTCACCAGGAGTCCCTACCTCAGTAGAGAGGGGAGTAACTGAGGAAAACACCTAACATCAAAGTCAGGTGTATACAGACACACACAGGCACGCACATGCATGTGCATCGGCACAAATGCACGTGAACATGCATACGAAATACACACTTGCAAAAGCTAATGTCCCGGATTTGGCAACACATAGACATTCTATTGACCATGGAGACAGTACCTCTAGCCTCATCATGTTGCAGTGATGAGGTTTAATAACATAAAAATGAACAACACAACTGTGTTTATATTTCCTGGTGCACATGGCTCTGCTACTGAAATAATTTGAGAGTGATTTTATTCTATTATTACCTCACTGAACATTTTTGATAAATGAATTTGTTAATACCATATGGCTTAGTTCTGGGGTTATTATATATACTAATTAAATGTTTGTGATTTACTAAGGTATTTCCATCTTTTTAGACTGTGAACATAATATGTCACTAACAGTGAGATGATTCCGTTTAGAATTATCCTATGAAGCAAGTAAAATTTTACATACACAATTTTGGCTATTTAATTTGGAAGTCTAACTTTCAGCCATTCAGCTTGGTTTCATCATCTTTCATTGGATATCTGGCCTATATTCAAAGGCAAGAAATTACTAATTTATGGATTCTAGATATTACCATATGCCACAGTTTTGACAAGACTTCACAGTCTGCTTCCTTCTCGTGGGCAGTCTCTTTTCTGCTGACACAGTGAGCTGCTCTGGAGGAATCACACCTCTGCACAGCCGCTGGCTGCTGCACGTGGCCAGTGCACCATTGAGCTCACAGATCACTGGTTTGCTACTTAATTAACGGAAGAATGTCTCTTCTGTTCATGAAGGAGACTCAGAGAGGCCTAATAGTCTGTTGGCCTCTATATGTGTGTGATCCCAAGTGAAAGCTATATAAGCTATATACCTTTGATTCATTCCGCAATTCAGCCATTAACTGCAGATTAACTGCATCCTATCACCTTTTGCAATGAGCCGCCCTTTTCCCCACTGAGGAATCCCAGAGCTCTGTGGCGGGCTATAGAGAGATGAAGGATGAAGTGGGAAGCAATGATTGACTTGTTGGTGGCAGTCCAGGTGGAATGCCTCAAGATGGCTGTTTTTTCTTTTGTTTACCTCTGCCCTTCCATAGGCCCCATTCTGGCATCTCAGACTAGCAACCGATCTAGACAGATCCAGGCGTGGAATGGGAGGCAGGACATACCCTCTCAGCAGGAAGTGTTGGCTGAGTTGAGCCTTGAAAGACATACAGGTGCTCAAGAGCCTG
Organism: Cricetiscus sungorus; assembly: GCA_030556225.1. Lineage (NCBI taxonomy): Eukaryota > Metazoa > Chordata > Mammalia > Rodentia > Cricetidae > Cricetiscus > Cricetiscus sungorus. The sequence continues at coordinate 138,333,322 of JANBXA010000651.1, forward strand.
CTGGTTCTCTCTCTCTCTCTCTCTCTCTCTCTCTCTCTCTCTCTCTCTCTCTCTCTCTCTCTCTCTCTCTCTCTCTCTCCCTCTCTCCCCTTTCCCCTCTCTCCCTTCTCCCCTCTCCCCCTTCTCCCCTCTCCTCTCCCCTCTCCCCTCCTCTCCCCTGTCCCTATCCCCTGTCCCCTGTCCCCTCTCTCTCCCCTCTCTCCCCTCTCTCTCCTCTCTCCCCTCTCTCTCCTCTCCCCTCTCTCCCTCTCTTCCTTCTCCCCTCTCCTCTCTCCCCTCTCTGTTCTCCCCTCTCTCCCCTCTCCCCTCTCATACCTTTTTGCCATATGTAACCCTCTCTTAATCTTTGAAAGCCAAGCCTGTCAGTGTTAGTTCCCGAGGAGCATATGCATTCAATTTTTGGAAACAGCTGATCTTGGAGGAGGGAAGTGAGTCTTCCTCTCCAGTGCTGGGTTATGTGTCTGGCAGGTTGGAAAGGTCATGATGGGACCTGGTACTGCTAGGGATGGTGTGATTCAGTGGGCATCACTGTGCCCATTTCTGCTCTAACTTTATTGCCTTGATGATTGTCCTCACAGATACTATCCAACCCAGAAGGGAATGTTAAATTTCTGTCAGTCCCCAAATGTGCAGTGGGATTGGTGCCGGGTCTTGCCACATGGCGTGACTGCAGAAAAACCTCTAGAATAAGAAAAAACATTGTATGCCATCATTCCAGACACATAGAAACCTAGGCCAGAGTTCCAATGGCTGAGATGAACACACTGAGCAGCTGATGGACATTGGGTTGTTTCTAGTAGAGGCTATCATCCACACTGCTGATGCGAGTATTTGTATGGAAGTTATTGTGTGAACATCTGTTTTCATTTCTCTTGGATACACATTTAGGAATCGCTGAGTCATATGGCACTTCTATGATGAGTCACTCGAAGAACTGGCAGAATGTTTCCCACAATGTCTGCACCCTTTTACGTTCCTGCCAGGGATGTATGGCAAATCCAATTTCTACATTCTTTGTACTTGTGTCTTGTCTCCTGACAGGTGTGCCGTGTCTCACAGTGGCTTTGAGGCATGCTTCTCTAATTAACCAAGGGTGTTGAATACCGTTTGTACCCATTGATGTTTGTTTATCTTCTTTGGAGAAATGCTTGCTTGAATTGTGTGTTCGCTTTCAAATTGGACTCTCAGTTATGCAGAATTGTTAAGGGCTCTGAGTATAATACCTTTGTCAGCTAAATGTTGTGCAAGTGTTTTTTCTCACTATATGGGCTGTCTTTTTTCACTTTTCTTGATGGTATCTTCAGAAGTACAAATGTCACTAAGTCTTAAATATTCCCTTTGTGTTGCTGATACTTTGGGTGTCAAATATGAAAAAACATTGGTACATCCAAGGTCACTGGGTTTGCTCATGGACTTTCCTTTTAGAGTTTAGAGTTGTAGCTCTTACATCGGGAACTTTATCTCATGAGTTAATCTTCATACAAATTATTTAATACTGAATTATCTGCACTGTCCAACTGTTTTCTCTCTATTTTATCTCTGGTGTTTCAGTTCCCTGGAATTAGATGAAAAGTCTTAAGGGAAGTCTTTCACACATCTGTCCTGTGTTTGCTCATTTGAGGGCAGAGGACCCCTTTAATGACATAGCTATTAATTTCAATTTTTAAGCTTGGCGCTATTATGAGATGAAGGATACACATTTTCTCTTTTACAGTAGCAAGTGCAATGTGCTTCTGAATGCTCTTGCTCTGTTAACCTGAACAGTTGGCCTCTGTTCTAGAACAATCTCTTCATTTTCTGCGAACATTTGTTTGGGACCTTTCATTGAAAGCATCTCTCTTCCCATCAGTTTCCTATCTAACAATGAACAGAGCCACTGGGCAGAGGGCAGACGCTGAGTACATGCAGGTGACTTGGAAACCCTCGTACTGTGTAACTTCCCAGCCCATTCTCCCCCAGTGATTCCCAAGCAGACTTTTAAGAAAGGCACCTATTGACTTCTACTTATTCTTTGCTATGCTTAGTTCAGCATTCAGCATTCGCTGGGCCACTCTGTATACACAGCATGCCTTACATTTATGGGTGTCAGGATCTATATCTCAGAAGAGTTCCTTCCTGGCTGAACAACTCCATGCAAAGCCAAGATGGGAGTCTTCCTTTGAAGTCACATACACTAATTCCTGTTGGTGGGTCATATCCTTTGGCTATACCTGCTTTTCAGGTTTTTGAAGTTTATTTCGGCCTAAACAATGCAGTTGTATACTTTATAGCACTAAATACAGAAATTGGGGATTATTTGCTACATATGTCACCATTGTGCTGTAAAAAGCAACAGATATTGTAGAGACCATAAATTTATATAGTTTACTTAGCAGTGTTAAAAAGAATAACATTTTCGATGTAATTTTTAATTTTACAAGGTCAGTAATAGTTTTTGCAAAACAGTTCAGTAATTTGGTCTTGGCAAAGCTGCTCTCATCACTTTGGAGAGTCTTCTGCAAAAAGAAAAGACAATTTGCACCTTGGATGTGATAGAAGCAGCTTACATTTGGGGGCTAGTAGTGAGCTGCTTCAGTGAGAGTGCATTGGTGACCTTCCCAGGGACTCTATCAGCTGCACCAGGGACAGGAAGTTTGCTATATTTTAGATGCAAGCAAAAATATCAGCACATTGTTTCTGCAGATGACTTTACCAGCACTTTTCTTTCTGCAAAGGATGGAGAGTGTGGGCTGTGGGGCCGGAGGGAGATTGCTGAGTGGGTTGGCTTGTGTCCGAAGAAGGGGCCCTTTTATACTAGGCACTGAGGACCCAAGCAAAGCAAGGGAATAAAACCAGAGCAGGCTGGCTTTTGTTTCTGGACACAAGGGAAGGCTTCTGTGTGTTTGAAAGCTGTTGTGTCTGGGTGAGCAGACATTCAGCAGAGTGCACAGCCAGAGAGGAAGCCCCAGCGTGAGCTGGAGGACGTGAGCAGCTTTACTGGGTTGCTGCATTCATCGTTGCCAAACACTGTCTTCTCTGCTGTTGGCCGGTAGCACTGGCTCATATTTATTGAGTACCATCCACCGAGCAAGGTGCTCTCTTGAGTAACCCTTGTGATTATCTTCCCTTTACAGAGAGGGCCGGAGATAGTTGTTGGATTTAACTGACAAGCTATACACAACCCAGATTCTTCAGTGAATGGCAGAAAAATAATTCTTCTAAGCCAAACTAGATGCTGTTTTCCACATCTTCACATTCATACTGCCCAAATACCTCTCTTCAGTATGTCTCAGAGGTCTGCATTAGTTACTATAACGCAATGAATGCCTGGACAACATAGCCTAATGGAGTAAGGGTGTCATAGAGCACAGTGTGACAACTAGTATATAAACACTGTTTAGTTCATGGAAGATGAGCCATCATGGCAGGGAAGGTATGGTGGCTGGAATGGACCAATCTATAGTGCCTAACAGAAAAAAGGACAGAACCAGAAATATCACTATGCTATGGCTCTTAGAGCTTATTGCTAATGGTCTGCAGCTACCTGCTAGGTCCTGAATTCTGAGGTTCTGTTCCACTGGTTTCCTAAACAGTGCATCTAGCTAGGCACCAAGTGCTCAGAGAATGGCGGATGATTTCACTCTGAAACCATCTAGGGTCTTTCTATCTTTGAGAGAAAACACATGAATTGCGTATTGCTGCTGTCTCTTGAGTTTTAGAAACACACACTGCTAGTTTTCAGGTGATAATCTGAACTTTATTATTTTATCAATTTTTATTTTTTATTAGTTTTATTCAATCTTATTATGAAAGGACTAATGGTAAGAGATTTTGTATATATCAAAGAATATATTGCCACATGTACCCTAACAGTGTGCCTCTCACCTAAAAGTCTACTTTATACTTGTTAAATAGCCTCTTTGAGTAATTTCAGATAAACATTTACTCTTGGATCCACTAAAATAAGAATGTGCATTAAAATAAGGCCTCTCTCAGCATTACTTTTCTGCTCAGCTGTAGAGGCCCATGTTCCCCACACCACAGGGTTCTCCCTGCCGTCAAACACTGTTGATCAAGCATTTCTGAGGGATGCTGATATGGCCTCCAGGCCTTCAGCCCCTACAGTGGGCATCAAATACAACAGAGACACATGCAGCAGCCATCTGTCCAGCAGTGATTGTAACATACATCCATCCCAATTTGAGAGAGTCACTCCAGAATCAAAACTTCATGATGTAATACTTCAAGAAGAAATGAAATCCAAAGCCCAGGTTTCTTTTTTCTTTCTTTTTTATTTTTACATATTATTCCCTCTCCCTCCTGTCCTCCCATGACACCTCCCATCCTGTCTCATTCCCCACTCACTCCCTAGGGAAGGTGAGGCCTTCCAGGAGGGATCATCAAAATCTGTCAAGTCCTTTGGGGTAAGTCCTAGGCCCTCTCTCATGTCTCTAGGTTAGGGGAGTATTCTTCCATGGGAAATATGCTCCCAAAGTCCTTTCGTGCACGCATCCTGGTTCCACTGTCAGAGGTCTCATAGACTGCCCAGGCCTTCTAACTGAAACCCACATTCAAGGCGTCTGGTTCGGTCCTATGCTGTTTTCCCAGCTATCATTCTGGGGTCCATGAGCTCCCTCTTGTTCAGGTCAGCTGTCTCTGTGGGTTTCTGCAGCCTGGTCTTGACCCCTTTGCTCATCACTCCTCCCTCTCTGCAACTGGATTCCAGGAGTTCAGCTCAGTGTTTATCTGTGGGTGTCTGCTTCTGCTTCCCTCAGCTACTAGATGAGGGCTCTAGGATGGCCTATAGGGTAGTCATCAGTCTCCTTACCAAGGAAGAGCATTTAAGGCAGCCTCTCCACTATTGCTCAGATTGTTAGTTGGGGTCATCCTTGTAGGCTCTGGACATTCCCTTTACACCTATAATGGCTCCCTCTGTTATGGTGTCTCCTCTCTTGCTCTACTCTACTCCTCCACTGACTCAATCTTCTTGGTCCCACATGTTCTCCTCTCCACCCCTTCTCTTTCTCCTAACTCCCTCTCCACTCACAACCCCCTCCCCCCACTCCTGATATGCTCAGGAGATCTTGTCCCTTTTCCCTTCTGTAAGGGACCTTGCATGTCTCTCTTAGGTTTTTCCTTGTACCCTAATTTCTCTGATGATGTGAATTATAGGCTGGTGATCCTTTGCTCTATGTCTAAAATTCAGATATGAGTGAGTACATACCATGTTCCTCTTTTTGTGACTGAGCTACCTCACTCACGATGGTTTTTTCTAGTTCCATCCATTTGCCTGTGAATTTCAAGATTCCATTGTTTTTTTTTTGTTTTTTTTTTTTTCCACAGAGTAGTATTCCATTGTGTAAATGTGCCACATCTTCTTTATCCATTCTTCGCTTGTGGGGCATCTAGGTTGTTTCCAGGTCCTTGCTATTACAAATAATGCTGCTATGAACATAGTTGAACAGATGTCTTTGTTGCATGGATGTGGATCATTTGGGTATATGCCTAAGAATGGAATTGCTGGATCTTGTGATAGGCTGATTCCCATTTTCCTATGGAACCGCCATACTGATTTCGAAAATGGCAAAGCCCAGGTTTCTTCACCTTTAATGGGGCTCGCTGATACCCTCCTGGAGCGTGCTTGTGATCATTATTAGTAATGGCAATGCAATATGGTGTGGCCATTACAGTGTTAAGCAGAGCTTCTTGGTTAATTCTCTCTTGAGAATTTGAACTGGAAACATCAACAGCTGTGGGATCAGAAGCCACGATACCATGATGGAGAGAGGTGCCCAAAGCTCTTAGAGCAGGGCAGAAGCCGCGTGAGCAGAAGTAAGGTACTTAACTTCTGAGTGCTTTAGAAAGTAAGCATGGAAGTTTCCACCTCAGGGATTCTTAAATTTCATAGCTGATAACTATAGAGCCTTTCAGCTTTTACTTAATATACTGGTAAGTGCTTAATCCATTAGTAAACAAATAATACCTGGTAGCATCAGGAAGTAGAAAACAAAGTGCGGGCAGAGGAGGCTGGCCAGCAGAGCGGAGAGCAGGATGGAAGGTGTGGAAGGGGCCCTCTGCCCCAGGGACCACACTCAAGCTAGGAATGCCTGCCGGTGGAGCCACCATGGGAATCCGTGGGCCACATCCAGCATGCCTGGGTCCTGGTAAGGAGTCTTCATAGAAGAGCTGTCTCAGGTTGCATACATTCTGGAGGAGGAAGCTGCAGTTGCTAGTTTTTGTACACATTGCCAACATGCCAACTTTGCCACTTGCAAGCCCGTCCCGCTCGCTTCGCTATTCCCATGGGTCTGAGGCATCAGGTCCTTGACATGGCTGTGCCCAGGTCAACAATACACATTCTGTCAGGACTTAACCCACTATTTACATGTTCATTTAGGGCTTCCTCTGCTTCCCACAGGGGAATGTTCTAAATTAGTCTCTTTCCCTACTGGAGGAGACCAACCATGAAATCCCATGGGGGAAATGAGTAGAAAGTGGGAGGCAGAACTTAACACTTTGTTTATCTAGAACTTTCCCCATATACACTACCAGTGTGTAAGATATTGGAGCCTCATGGTTGGTGGAGACCACAGGAAGGTAGTTGGGAATGGTAGCTACTTAGACTCCATCACCCAGCATTGCCCTTCCCTAGCTGTGTCAGCCACCAACCTCTACTGTTCTTACTCAAAGTAATCCCCTTTTAAAAAGTAGGTTTGGGCCGGGCGGTGGTGGTGCACGCCTTTAATCCCAGGCGCCTTGTTTTAAAAGCTGTCACCTTTTACACAGAGTTCTAGGTTTCAGCTATCAGTCTAAAGTTGCTCATCATTTTATCCTTTTCCTTTTTTTTTTTTTCTTGCCCTAAAATTGGGGACTATTAATTCTCCAGCTTAATCCAAGCTGCCAAGATGTTAATTGTAATTGCATTTAATATAAATTATTTTAACCATTGCAAGTTTCCAGTTTCCCCAGCCCACAGACATACTGTCTCTTTGTTCACTTCTTTGGTTTTCCTTTTTTACTTCTTCCTAAGGGTTTGTATTTCCTACATGTTTTTCTTGGGACACGCTTAACTGTCTTTTTCTAAAGCATTATCAATGCTGTTATTTGAAATTATTCTCTGGTTGTTAGTTGCTAATATATAGGAATGTTATTGACTTTGAGAATTATCTTGGTATTCTTTAGCCTTTATTATTTTACTTATTAGTTCTTGGAAAGGTTTTTTTTTAATTCATAGGATTTTCTATATAGATACTCATATTCTCTACAAATATGGACACTTTCTCCTTCCTCACCAATCTGTAATGTTTTAGTTTCTCTTTCTTGACTTAATGGAAATGGTTAGAGTGTCATGTTGAATAAGAGTGGTAAGAGTGGCTATCCTTGCCTTGTTATTGATCTTGAGGGGAACCAGAGGGGAACTACATGAGTTCTGGGGATGGAACTCAGGTTGCCAGATTGCTGGCAAGTGCCTTTACCCAGCAGGCCATCTTGCAGGCCCCAGTACCTTGTCCATGTTTGCAGTTTTCCAAGCTTCCTTCTCTTAACAGAACTTTCTTTAGTGTTTCTTCTGGAGCGGATTTGCTGATAGACATTCTCTTATTTCCTCTTCATTGTAGAGTGCCTCAATTTTAACTTCATATATTAAGGGTGGTTTTGCTGCTATGGATTTTAAGTGGACAAGTCTGTTTTACAGCTTGAAAAATATCCTCCTTCTCTCTGGCCTGTACGATTTCTGATGGGGAAAATCACTTGAATCATGATTTTCCTGTAGGTGGCATGTCACCTTAATCAAGTTGCCCTCAGGTGATTTCCCTCCCTCTGTGTGCAGTGTTTGATTGTGGGATATCATTGCCTGGATCTTCTCTCTCTCTCTCTCTCTCTCTCTCTCTCTCTCTCTCTCTCTCTCTCTCTCTCTCTCCTCTCGTCTTAAGAGACAGAGTTTCTCTGGTGCAACTTTGGAGCCTGACCTAGAACTTATTCTGTAGACCAGGCCGGCCTTGAACCCATAGAGATCTGCCTGCTTCTGCCTCCTGAATGCTGGGATTAAAGGCACATACCACCTACCTAGCTGCCTGGATTTCTTTAAGCCTGCCTTTTCTACTTAGAGCTTTGAATCTGTATGTTTATATCACTTACTGGATTGCAGACATTTTCAGCCAGTCTTTACTATTTTTTTTTTTAAAACCAACTCACTATTTTTCCTGTTCTCAGCTGTGGTAACACAAATGTCCTAACTTTTGGGGCTTTCATACCTGGAGACTTATTTATTATTTTTTTCCTTCCATTTCTTTCTTTCTGTTGTTCATATTAGAAATTTCCTGTTGGTTTAATCTTTAGATCTACTTGCCTTTCCTTCTATATGGCTCTGTTCTATGTATGCTACACTGTAGACAGTCTTGGTCCTGGTCAGCAGACTGTACTCTGATTCAGTTCTTGAAATGTCTATATATTCTCAGCCTGTAAATGAGCCCAGGATTGCACACACTTTATGGGACCAGCTCCCTGACCTCTGTATGTTCCAGATTTCCAGGGGTTCTCTTTTCAGCTCTCAAGCTAAAAAGTTAAAGATTTTCAACATCCTCTCTGATATACAGTTCCCACACTGCACCTATCCACAGCCAAGCAAGGGGACAAGAGACCTCTCCCCACTTCCCCCCAGGAAGGGGAGCAACGGTAATTTGTCCTGTAGTCTTGGAACCAAAGTTCCCTCAGACAGAAGGATTGCCCTTCTGAAGGGTTTTGGGAACCTGGTCAGCTTTTATCATCACACATCAAACTGGGTTGCTTAAAGACCAGTGTGCTTCTGGGTCTGCCTGCTACTGCACACTCTAGAGCATCCTTGGGATACTGCCCTCCGCATTCTGTGCAGGCCTTATGACTAGACGCAGTAGGACATCCTGTGCTGTATCTAATCCTCACTCCTGATGACTGCTGCAAAGGCCTTGCCTCTCCTGAGCATCCCAGTCAGGCTGAGACCCTTGGCCTTCAGGATGTTTGCATATTCCATCAACCCCAGAAAACACAGTTTCTGGTATCACGGTGAGAACAAATAAAACAATCAAAGAACAGCATTTTTGTATAAGTCTTTCTTGTTACCAGTACACTATCAAGTCAGAAACAATTTACGCAGTAATTGGCACCAGCTCCTTCCATTCCCTTGGGTGTATTTGTGTAACCTATTCATTTACTACAAAACTTTAAAGATTGGATTTCACATCTTCAGGACACCCCAAAATACCAGCATGTCAGTTCTGTCTTCCATCCCTTTCTCGCATGCAAAGTTGTACTTCAATGTTAACCATTTCTTCTGTCCACCGACTCTCACTTGGACCCCACTGAGCAGTAACTGTTTTATGTTCTTATATTTTTGCTTGGGAGTCTAGCCTTTAGTGGCTAAGCCATCTCCCCAGCCCCTGCTTTCTGTTCTTACTGATGTTCTGGGCTATTAGCATATGAACAACATTCTTGGTTGTGACTGGTAATTGTGACATGAAATTTCATGTGTCATTTTCTTGATAAGTAAGAGGGACAAGCCTTTAAGAAAAATTCACACGACAGCAATTGTGTTTCAGAATTCAAATGGAAACGAAACCATGTTGTTGCCATGGCATGGCCTTTGGTTATTGGATTGTCTAAGGCAAACGTGATACCCATTCTGCTTTGTCTCCATTGACTAAGTTTGATGTGCAGAGTGCTCAAGCATTTTCCTCTCTTTGGTTATTGTTGTCTGATATCTTATAGGCACAGTGTAGGCCAGGAGCAGTTAGAGTAATAGAATGTCATTCTTCTGTGCCGGGAAGGAATGAGCTGGAAAGAAAGGCCATTCATTTAGAATAAAGTTCACCTCTGTTGGATCACTGCTTTTCACTGAGAAGTCAAGTGCCCTGATCACCGTAGATTAAAATACTATCAAAGACCTAAGCTGGAAACATAGCCTATGAACTGAAACTGTCTGGTTTTCCTCACTTCCTATCCTCACAGCATGAATTCACTTTTAGAAGCCAAAGTACCATGCTGTGGGGTTCAAAAATGTCATGGTAGCACCAGAATTCAGAATGTCTTGCATCCGTGCTTTGAAGTAAAAGTGGCTGCAGTGGGGGGAAAGGACTTGTTTTGTTGGAAAGGGGTAAGGCCAGGCTTCGTTATTAATGACATTCTGAGAAATGGGCATCAGTGGCCAGCGTGCTGAAGTTATTATTTGAACTGTTTACACTGGTCTTCATGATGCATAATCCCAACTCGTAGATCACTGGCTCCAAAATGATGAAAATTAGTTAGATTATCGCCGGGAATAAGGAGTCAATTTCCAGTAGCTAATATAAAATGATGTGTTGTCTTACTAAGTCAATTGTATCTAATGGGAAAGAAGTCTGACAGTGAAACAGGGCTTAAATGGCATTCCTCTTATATGTGGATGGACAGAGTCAATGTGAGCCCAGACTACAGATTGGAGACTCTTAAATTGGCTAGCTTTCCTTCCTCCTCATCCCTATCACCAAGAACAGGGTGCTATCATTGCCATCTTCTCCTTAAAGCTGTTTTCACTTCATTCTCTCATTTGTGTGCATGTTTTAGGAGGCATGTATCCCATAGTGCTCCTGTGGCAATCAGGACAACTATGGGAGGTAGCTCTCTCCCTCTACCCTGTAGGTCCTAGAAATAGAACTTTCACCCACTGAGTCATCACCCCAGCCTCCCTCCAAAGAGTCATTTCTTGATAGGAAGAGTCAGTATGCAAAGAAGCATAAGATATATTGTGTTAAATGCTTTTCAAGACCCATACTTTCACCAGTACTTGGCAAATTGTGCAAAGCAAACTTGAGTTGCTTCATCAAAAAGGGAAAATACAGGGCCACCCAGGAATCCAAGGGCAAAGAAGCAAGTCTGGCCTTTGACACTGCATCAGGATGTTGTAATCTCTAAAACATAAGTTTGAGAATGAGCAATAGTGTTACCAGAGAGAGAGAAAGAGGGGGGGATTCTCATAATTTTTAAAAATAAGTTTGCAGTCCCGTGTTGGCCTGAATTCTTGTCTGTCTTTGGCTTCACATGCCTAGCATCTGCAAGAGATTGAGAAGACTGAGGGTGGTGAGGTTTCTCATCTAGGGTCACATGGCCATACCCGTGCCCTCAGCCTTCTCTGGGAAGATGAGGTGTCTCTGCTCCAGGTTGTGGCCTGAGTTCCTCCTCTGGCATGAGAAGAGAGAGAAGAGTGAGAGGATTAAACAAGAAAGAACTTTCCAAAAGTGTTGATCCTGTGTTCAAGTTCACCATCTTATTAGAGTTAAAGCCTTTCCTGACCTGCAGCCTTCATCAGACTTGCAAGTTCAGTTTTTCAGTCGTTTTTTACTCAGAAGCAGCCAAACTGTGTTAATGGTCTCACCCAGGTCTTTGCTCTGTGTCTCGGAGATTACTGCATTTCCAGTAGTTTTGTATATGTTTTTAAAGAAAGAACTTCATTTCCCACTACTTAATCAATCCATCATCATCGTTAGAACTCTAACACACACTTGCATATGCAGTCATGATCTTGCATATTTCTACTTAAGTTACACTAGACCTTGGCTCTCCTCATTTCTTCTGTTGTGTTGGAACTTTTTAGACCTAAAAGACTTTAACTTACAATTTTAGAAAATATAGCTTTAATATACCCAAAATGATGTGGCTTTTTTTTTTTTGAAAGGTCGCATTTTTTATGGTTGGAAGGAAAATTGGAAATATTTATGAGTCATTTGAATTTTCTCAGTGAATTTAAGGCCAGCTTTTCTCTCCATGTTTAGATGCTTAAGTTCAGATGCAGAGTATCCCTTATCTGCATATGTCTGATTTTAATTTGGGGGATGTGACAGGATGTAATAATGCAATCCCTTGTGCCCAGACTACAGCCACATTTCCACGTTTCAGAACTGAGCTCTGGTTGTCCACATCATGTCAAATGAAGCAGGTGCTCTGGCTTTCTCTCCAGCTCAGTCACCCATTAACAGAGTGGCTTTGGACTGGTTCTTTTGCCTCTTGAAACTTGAGTTTCACTCACATATTAACTTGGAAAAAGAATTTATATAGCTGTAGACCTTTGAAAACAAGTTAGCCTCATCCTTGGAAAATAATTGCTGCACAGCACATAGTTGCAGCTATCATCATTTAGTTAACACGTATGTGTTTCTTGCATAGAATAACTTCACCAGTGAGATGCCCCATACTGCTTAATCTGCAGTGTCCTCTGAGGCTTCCCAATGCAACTTTATATGAATTCCTATATCAGTGTTCCCAGAAGCTACAAGGGAATATCAGGGCAATGAGAATAATTACAAATTCAGGAGTCCACAGGTGAAACTGGTGGCAGGCCTACTAACAACTCGAGTGATAAACTGACTGAGTGAATGAAACTTATGAACACCTAAAGTAGAATTAAAAGGTTAATTTCTGTAGAATAAAAAAAAAGAAAGAAAAATGGTAATGATATATTTGGAGACATGAAATAGAGAATGGAAATTGAAAGAATAAAACTATACATAGTAAAGTGATGCACAGTTTGAATCCAGACTCACTATCTTGCTAGATGTAACTCAGTGGCAGAACACTCGCCTCTTGTGGTGATACTTGTTTATGATTTAATAAAGCTTGCCTGAAGGATCAGAATACAAAGCTAGCCACAGCAATAGAAGCTGGACAGTGGTGGCACACACCTTTAATCCTAGGACTCAGGAGACAGAGGCTGATGAATCTCTGAGTTCAAGGCCACCCTGGGCTACATGAGAGTGAATCAGTCTAAAAGGGAAACAGAGCTTGTGCCTTTAATCCCAGCACTAGAGACTAGAAGCAGGGCATTCAGTCTTGGGCAATTAGTCTCCAGCCACATTGAGGACAGGATCTCTCCCAGCCTCAGTAGAGGTAAGAGCTCACTGGTGGCTTGCTGCCTTGCTTCTCTGATCTTCAGCTTGAATCCCAATATTATTGGGATTTTTATTATTCATGTTACAGCCTCTAGTGTTATGTGTATAGGTTCCTTGGTTCAATCCTCAGTACCACCAGAAAACAAAATAAGAATTAACTATCATGTGCTCCATTTGTCTTGGATCCTAGGATTCGTATTTTAATGATAATAAAAAATAAAATACTTAAGTAACTTTGCTTTGTCTGTTGTTGCCCAGGTCTTTAGTTGGGGGAAATGGTAATGGTCCATAAAAGACAATAGAAGTAATAGAAGAATGCTAATTGCTAAGGTCACAAGAAGACATGAATCTTTAGTCAAAGAGAAGGTACAGAGACTTCCCATGGGGGGAAAAAATGCTGGTTAGTACCTCTTGCAAAGAGAGGGGTGTACACTAGACTGACATCTGTGTTTTTAGTAGGTAGCCTGAGCCTACTCCAAATGTTTCCTGACTTAACACTTGGCCACAAAATTAGCACTTATTTTTATCTTTCATTTTGTTTCCTTTTGTTTCTTATAATATGGGCCTTCCTAGAAAGCTCTGGATGTCTCTCCTAGAACTTACAGCATAGTAGGCTGTCCTCAAGCTCACATTATTCCCATATCGCCCTTGAGGGTAGGGATTGTGGTTATATGTGATTATATCATGGTTCTTTCATGTATGTTAATCTTTACTTTTCTCTTAATTCCCTACTTCCTATTCTAAATCATAAGGTAGTAAAGAACAGAAAATAAATTCTGAGACATTATTTGAAAAGAAATGAGACATTATTTGACCTAATAGCTTAGCAGACTATGGAGGCAGAGTTTGCCCTGTTTATGGATGTACTTAGAATCACTGTTTACCTGAAATAATGACAAATTACATTAAAAAACAAACACCTTCCATAGGAAGTATGCACAGTTGCTAATGGGTAAGTCTCCAAATGAATGTAGTAATTGTATTTCCTACCAACTACCATATATGGGAGAAAATACGTTTCTTGAACAAGAGCTGTTTAGTTAACAAGAGTTTAAAAGCTAACTTTATAGGGAATATACTCAGCACATTGAGTACAGATACAATCACGCAGTAACTAATTAATGTATGCCAACCCACTGGGGTAAAAATAGTGGCACAAGGAGCCAAGCAATCATGGAGATGACCCTTCGCTCAATCGCAACACTAAATTGGGAATGGTACAGAATTTTAAGTGCCCTTTTCTTGGGCTTTGCTGTTGTGATCTTTCTTTAGAACTGCTCTGATATACCCTTTGGAAGGCTGGCTTCTGTGGATGCTGTCTCTGCCAAATCACAGCACAGAACAAGGGCCTGTTCTGTTCAGTCACTGAGAATAGTGCCTAGTCAGTACTGTTTGACAACATGCTGAACTAAGAGAATGTTAGAGGGTGCTTGACAAAGGAAAGTGGGCAAACCGTCTGATGTTTACAAGTTCTGTTTAGATGTAAGTTGATAGTGTCGGGAAGCTGTGCTTAAGCTCCCCTTAAAGATTTTACTGAACACATATGGATCTTTGGGGAACAGATGATTTCATCTGGTTCCAAATATATGTGATCTCTCAGAGCTAATTCTATTTTAGAATCCATTTTTTTTCCTTTCTGATTTGGAATGTATCAGATCCTGGTAAGTTACTTTGTTTTAACTGAGCTCGGGCAGTACTGATTCCACCCAGGGATACACCCCTGATTGTTTCCTTTCTCGTGTCTTTGACTTGTATGTTAGTATCTTACCTGAGGTCTAAGAATAAATAACTTTGTGCTCCTAGAGATGTAGCCCACGAGGAAATTAAATTGTGTTCTTTTATTTACGTGCTGGTGAATATCTGATCTTACAATGGTCAGTGGCATTTAATATTGGAAGGAGAAATAACTGTGAAGTACTTCTGTACTCTATTTTAGTGTCACAGGCAAGCATTTATCTTGCCTTTACTTAATCATAGCTCTTTAGCATATGAAAAGCCTCCTGTGGGGTGTTGAAATTTGCTTCCATTTTTTAATGGACAATCTACAGTCTATAGACAGATATGGCATAGGAAACAATACAGGATGAAGTAGAAAAATACTATAGTTTGGGGGTAGTTCCTTGAATTAGGCATTTGCCTTACTTACATCTCCTTTGGGTAAAAGACAAGATTTAGATTCCAATACTTCTTTTAACTGAGAAGGCTCAGTGCTTTACCAACACACATTAAGCTTATCTGAGTGTCATTGTACCTTTAAGTTTATGAGTAGTAGTCATATCACACAGCAGTAATAACTTGTGACTGCATACACTGACAGTAGAGACTAGGAAATGTGAATTAATACATATTCAATACCCACATCCCTCCCCCTACCACACACACACACACACACACACACACACACACACACACACACACACACACACACACACACACACACACACACACAGACACACACACACACACACACACAGACAACACACACACACACACACACACACACACACACACACACACACTCTGATGTAATTCTGTGAAGTGCGATGAATGCTGAAGTCAGAAAAAGAGGAAATCAGGACAGTCAACAGCTAGTGGTTAATCTACTGATGTAGGGCAGACGTAGAATAAACTCTGTCTGCTTTATGTTTCATTTTATCCCCAGCCAGCACCTGTGTGGCTTTTGTGATTCATTGAACACAATTGTCATCCTTCATCCCTAATGCTCAGGGCAGATTAGGAAAGAGTACTCTCATATTTCTGATTAGGAGACCCACTTCCTGTATCTCCCATATAACTAGGAGCACACATTCAAGGTTGGGCTAGGACTCCTACTCAGCACCAAGACCAGCCCTCGAACTCACTAGGCTCTCCCTGTAGTAGCTATGATACCACATTGTGATACACAGTTTCCGTGAACTGTCTAGGTGTGTGTGTGAGATCCAAACACCTCATTGGTTTTTGAGCAGGCAGTTTGATTGCCAGGGGCTTCAGGTTTGTGCCTAAGAAGCAGGAAGCTGAATTCTGTTCTTGCTGGTGTCACAAATGAGGAGTTTGCACATTTCCTCAATTATTCAAACAAGAACACTTCAGCTCTAAAATTCTCTGACTTGAATTTAATCACTCCTATTCCTCTCAAAACTGTTGCAAAAAAAAAAAAAAAAAAAAAAAAAGTCAGCTAGATGTTTATGTTTCTTCTAACTTGTAAGAAGAAACATTTTGATGTGTGGCAACCAAGCCCCTTTATAATGGCTCCAGGCAAGCCTTTCACCCTACCAAATCCTATGCTATATTATAACAGGAAGATCTCATCCTGTATTTAAAGAATGGAAAATGATTCAGAGTAAGTTACTCAAGAGTTTATTCTGCAGACATATAGTCAACGTTGGTACAAGGTACTTAGGCTGCTGAGCCTTAAGTCATAAGGATTCTGGGGAATGACACTTGTCAAGAGAAGGAGATGGTCCCATCTGTAGAATGGAGGGACTTATACCTTCAAGGGCTTCTCAAGGAATGGCTTTAGCGACTGGCAAAAGGCTAACACAACTTCTATCTCACTTGGTGTGCCCCAGGGAAAGAGATGAGGAAGAACTGATCCCTATGAAACGGACAGACAAGACTCTGGAGTCACTTGCTTGGGCAGGTAGAAGGGGAATGAGTTCTCAAGCAACTGGATGAGCAAGAGAAACACCATTCCTCCTGAGCTAGCAAGGCACGGGGTGGGGGTGGGGGACTCCAATAGTCTTTCCAGTGTCTGTGCTCTGACTCTAGCTAGCTTCGTCTTTTCCGTGGCTGTAGGTGGGTCATGGGGGGGGGAGGTTCATACTGCACCTCACAGAGTTAGGCTAATTTTTTCTGAGCAGAGAAGAGTCATCAATGCTTTCCACACAGAGTAATAATAACATGAACTAATCTGCTTCCAGAACAATCCAGGAGCTGTGAAATGGTTAGAAGGTAGGCAGATGTCAAGAGCAGAAACATGGATGAGGGAACGGGAGATGAGAGGTACTAAGAATAAAGATAAATCGTGTTGGCTCCAAACTTGCTGTGCCTTTCTGTATATAAAGCCATTGTATCCTCACAGCAGCCTACTCAGTAGGCCATTTTATTACAGACATCTGCATTCTGTAGAAGAGTAAACTGAAGTGCAGACCGTGATGTTTTTACTGACGTGAACAGGTTTGACACTGGGTGTATTGCTAACAGCTAATAGTGTCATAAACATAGTCCCAGGGGATCGTTCGTGACTGGTGCCTCCTGGTGACTCTGGGTAGAACTCCAGAGTGTGCTCTTTGTATGTCTCCTCAGAAGTATTTGTAAGAATTTCTCTTAAATGGGTAGACAGAGGGTTGTGGTTTGGCTCAGAATGTTTGCCTATCGTGTCTAAGACCCTGGGGTCAATCCCCAGCTCTGCAGAAATTACATAGATGCAGCAAAGTGTTGGGAAGGAAACTGCAGCATTAGTCTGTAGGAATGGGCGCAGTTTAAGAAGCCCCAAGATTGTAAGACTGCCATGGAGACAGTACACAATACAAAGTATTTATGTCTGTAAAACCAATTAAGTATTGTATAGTTCTCCTGTGTCCAGCTTTAGTGTACCCTTCACCAGGTACAGAGGAAATGGGGAGGGTGTGTATACACATGGCTTCCCTGTGTGTGGGTGCATGCACATGTGTGTGTGTGTTGAGGTGTGCATGTATGTATGTGTGTAAGCCATTGGCTGACAGGAGTCTTCCTCAGTCATTCTCTGACTTACTCACTGAGGCAAGGTCACTTACTAGAACTCAGAACTCATCAACATGGAGTCTAGCTACCCAGGTTGCTCTAGGGATGATAACCTGTCTCTGTTTTGTGTGTGCTGGAAATACAGACAAGCCTCTATGCCTTTTACAGGGGTTCTGTTGGATTGGCACTAGGATGAGCCATGTCTCCAGGTCCTACTTGGTTTTTAGAAGAACATCTCATTAGAATGGCTTGCCCAGTCAGCTGGTCTGCCTGGCCCAGTGTGCCCCAGGGATTGGCCTGTCCCTGTCTCTCCAGTGCTGGACTCACAAGAACATGCAACTTTTTACACCTAAAAAGTGGGTTCCTGGGATTGACCTCAGCCACTCATGCTTGCTGAGTCAAGGATTTTACTGAGCCGTGGTCTTCATGTTCTTTTCCTCACCCAGAAGCTGTATGGTTTAGTGGTAGATGAATGCCACAGGGAGAAATCTGAGCTCCTCCCCCGGGTTAGGTTTAATCGTAGCTGGGATAGCAGCTAAGAATCTAGGATGTAGATTCCAAGGAATCGTTAGTTCCTCGAGGTAGGGTAGACATTGGATACAACCCAGGAGACAAGTGTGTGAGAGTGAGAATGTTCACTTCCACCAATGTCAGTTCCTGGTACTTTCAGGATTTAAAACAGTCTCTGAACCTAGCACATCCTGACCCCTGACCCCCAGACACTCTTCCTCTGTCATCCTTCTTCCTGACTAGGGTTGAAAACTGAGCAAAAGAGCAAAGCAAAGAAGCCTTGCAACCTAGGTATGATGTGTACAGTAATAACTCTAAAACTATTTGAAATGTTGATAATTATGCATAATTTAAAAAAAAAACAAGTGAAATTGTTGAAAACCACTTCAGTTTTCATTCTTAAACATAAACTAATTGGTTTTGGTCACATTCATCTCTCAATTAAATTTATCTGATGTCAAGATTGTGCTTGTCTTTGGAGTGGGAGTGAGGAGCATCCTTTTGGCCTAGTTGCAATGCTAATGAAGCTGTCACCCTTACTCTCAACTCCTCTCTCACCGCAGGCAAGGAAGCAATGTTTGCATAGCATCCTGTCTCAAAGTATTAATTGATTTTGATGGATTTATATGCATGGAGTCACTTCGAAAATTACCTTGTAAACATACAGTTGTACCCATAATACTCATTAAATTCTGTATCTGTCTCATTTGAACAACTGGATTTCCTCATGATTAGCATCCATGATAGGCAGAATTCTCAGGTGGTGTCTTGCTCTTAATCCCCAAGTATTAGCAACACTATGTTATATATATGGCAAATGAGATTGTATAGATGTAATTAGGACCATTAATAATTTACTTTGAAAAAGGTAGTGTATCCTAGCCTTGAAGTTAAGGAGTGTCTTCATTTGGGCTGTACAACAAAATGCCAAGGGCTAGGTGGCTTGTGATAATGGGAACTTACATCTCATTGCTCTGGGCTGGGAGTCTGAAATCCCGTGGCCAGCATGGCTGAGAAGGGAGGGGGGTGGTTCTTCTCACTGCAGTGCTGACCTCTTTGCTGACCTCCAGTGGAGGGAAAGGACAGAGCTCTGGGGCTCCTTTCATAAGGATGCTCTTCTTGTCTTGGAGGGCTCTGTCTTCACCGCATGAAGGTCTCCTCAAACCAGCCAACCTAGGATCTCCAGGAGAACACAGACAGCCAGTGCAGTGGGGGAAGACAGGCCCAGCCTGCTCAGCATGCCCTTTCAAAGTCAAGCTGTGCCCTAGCAGTTCACAGAGAGGAAGACAGTGGGGTTGGAGGTTGGGAGGGCTCTGCTGTGAGACAGTTGCTGTGCTGCTGAGATGGGGTGAGAGCCACAGACTAGGCCCCCGAGACCCACCTTTGGCTGGGGAGCAGACTTTGATCAGTAGTCAGAGAACACCATTGTCAGCCAGCAGCTGCAACTGAAGCCCCAGATCAGATGAGAGTGTGGCCAGCCAACACAGATTTCAGCCTGATAGGTTTATCTGTACTTAGCTCTCTGGTTAACTGTCCCCTTCCTGCTTGATCCCTAAGTCAGCTGGTCTCTCAATCAGCTTTTTGTCACTTTGGCAGAATCCCTAAACCAACAGCTTAAAGGAAGAAAGGCTTAGTTTGGCTCATGGTTTCAGAGGTTTCAATCAGGTGACAGTAGGGACATATGTGGCCAGTTAGCCCATTCAGCTATGGCCTCATCAATAGGTTAACCTAGCACAAGGTTAGCACACCCCACCAGGTGGGTGAGAGGTTTGACTGGATTACAACAAAAACACTGGTTTTGGGGCAAGATAATATAGGACCTCAGTGAGGTTTTTTTTTTTTTTTTTTTTTTTTTTGGGTGGGTGGGGGGGCACCAGCACAACATTTATTGAGCCCACAGTCACCTGTCTGTATTTGCCCATGTCTGAGAAATATTTTAAAATATTATTTAAATTTGTCATATTTAAACTTTGCAAGTAGCAATCTGTATCCACAATTGCTGAGAGACTTCAGTCGTTCAGACAGACCTTTCTAAAAAGGTCTATGTGCTCCAGGATGAGTAAGTATTGCAAGATGTTTCTTGCTTCACCTCAAGCCAGATAGTCCGTGTCTCAGACCAGAAGTTCAGAAACTAGCCCTTTAGGATTAAGTGTCAAAATTACATTTTCCTTGGTACCTTTAACCAAAGAAAATCATATTGATAATTTATAAGCAATAAAATTGGTTAGGAAATATAGCTAACTATAGTACCAACTTAATAGACATTGTTGGGTTAATATTTGTAAACTCTTGAAGATTGCTTTATTATTTTTGTATTATGCATGATGTTTGGGGTGTGCATGCCACAGCATGTGGACGGACAGCTCTGTGGAGCCTATCCTTATACCTTTACACGGCTCGCTTGGCACAGACCTTTCGTACCATTCCACTAACCCTCCCTTACCTTCCTTTTTGGTGTCCTTGTTGCCTTGTTTTGGTTTTGTGTGTTTAGAAGAGATACTGTTGCTCCTGTTTCACTTTCTGGGTATGCTTTGAGTAGCGGCACCTTACCTGGAACTCTGCGTCCTGCCTGTCTACCTTGTGACCTTTATCCGTCTGTAAAGTCTGATTTGATTTTGAAAGTGTCTGCCTGCTTCCATCATTTTGATAGACAGTTTAATAGATAGATAATAGCCCTTTCCATTTGGGTTTGTCAGTTGAGTATTTGGAAGCCAGGGATGTAGAGTGCTATAAAGCTGCTGCCTGCAAGTGTAGTTTGCCTGGAAAGGGAAAATCTTCCATGCCTCCTTGGTGCCTACACTGTAATAGAAAGCTGTGTGTGTACAGAGACTATTAACATTCAATAGATTTGTACATGGATACTGGGAGTATTGTTTTCAACATTGACCTATTCTTTAAATATGTGTGAGGCTTTGTTTATATTTTGTTTGGATTTGTTTTTTAAGGCTGGCTTGTAGTTTTTGGAAATGTCCTTGATGTGAGCAACATTTTAAAGTTATCAAATATGTAATTTAGACATCTTCATAAGACTGTCCCTCTGATGTCAGTTCTACATGGTGAACTTTATTTAAAGATTTGATTCATTCATGCTTCATGTTATTTGTCATGTAATGAAGGTCGAGACACTTAAGTCTAAATCGAAACAAAATAACATTGGACATCTCTCAGATTTGATTGATCTGTGACTCAATTTATCCATTTTAAATAAAATTGTTAGGGGAGTTAGGGAGATAGCTTAGTCTGTAAAATGCCTGCCTTCCCTAGCACAAAGGTTAAAAACTGGGCACAGTAGTAATCTGTAACTTGGGGTGAGGGTTGGGGGTCAGGGGGTGGGGGCCTGGGTTGCTAGGGCTTACTGGCCAGATAGCTAATTTAGCCAATCAATAAACTCCAGGTTCAGCAAGTGGAGAGGAGTCAAAGAAGACCCCAAGCGCCAACATTTGTTCCCCCTACCTACAAAGAGTCTCACAGACACACAGGGACAGTCACACACACTACAACTGTTGGATTTTACACTGGAAGCAAGTCACCTGTTTGTTAAAGTGAGAAGAAAAATGTAGTCATTGCACCTTAGCAATGATTTTCCTCAGCAGACAAGGAATCCACAGGATGTCCTGAGCCAGTAATAGGGGAGGGAACTGGCTGAGAAAGTAAACACATCAGACCTGAAGAGTCTCCTGCCCCTGTGACTAGAGTCTCACTCATTCATAACTCCGCTCGGAGAAGACAGGGACCCACAGTCACGGGCCTAGCAAAGCTACCCTCCAGGGTTGGAGAGATGGCGCAGGGAGGAAAGCTGAGCTTAGGTCCCCAGAACTCACCTCCATACTGGTCAAGTGTGGTGGCCCACCTGTGATCCCACCCCAGAACGGCGAGGACAGGGAACCTCTGAAGTAAACTGGCTGTCTCACTAGGGGTTGTGTGAGCTCTGGGTTCTGTTGAGAGACTGCCTCAGTGAATAAGGTGGAGGGCAACAGAGGAAGACTCCTGGCATCAGCCTCAGACTTTCACATGCTCGCTCATGCACACTTGCACTCACGTGAGGTCCCCAGACATGCCTGCATGCATATGTATACACACCACACTCATAGACACATACAAAATAAATAACCACCATTTAAGCTCAAGCTGCCTGTAAAGTCCCTGCCTGTTTCTGAGATGCCTCGCTTTCTCTCATGTACCATGTAGAGTCATCATATTTTCATAAATTAGGAGAACTGTACAGTTGGAAGGAGAAATTCTAGGAATGTGCCTGGTAGAGCCTGGGGTGACACCAGTCAGCACTTGTGGGTCTCAGTTTCTGTGCACCATTTGTGGTGCGAGCATCTTCTCACACTGTGTTAGATTCACAGCATTTAAACTAGAAGAGTGACCATATTGCTGGTCAGTATCCAGCACTAGATGAAAGGGGCAACAAATCAGATATATTGGGCTTCCTGAAACAGACCTGACTGCTGTAGCTGGGTGGATTTTCCTGTGAATCTGAGCTGCTCCTTGATGTGTCCCACACCACCCGCTGGTTTATGGTTTTGAATGTCTGAAGAAATGTGAAAAACACAACTGCTCACCTGCTGTTTTCTAAAAATTCCCTTCTGTAGAATTCTTATCTTTAGAATGTTAGCTACAGCTTGCCATTTCAGAGAATAGAGTTTGGGGTTTGACTTTGGCAAACTACTATTTCAGACAGCAGGAATTAGGTACCATAGCTGCTAAATCTACCAAAGGGTTCCTTTCTCTGAGGGTTTGTTTAGAAGAGTAACAGTATATCCCTAATCCTTTTTTCTCCTTTGTTTCATGCATTCCTTTTTGCTTGGATTTCACTAGGAGGTTGGTTCTCTGAGCACAATACTAGTTAATGCTTTGACTAAATTCATCTTTTTCCTTCTTTTCTTAAAGAATAAAATGTGAAAACGCAGTGCTTTTACTTGCTTAACTCAAGATTATCATTGTTGGGCCTTTGAATAAAGGTATTCATATGAAAGTAGGCCCCTGGGTGATGAGGGTTTCTTGGTGTTTATGAAGGTAGCAGAGATCAATAGAAGATGCTTGAACAAGGTCTCAGGTTTCCTTGGGAGGCTTAAGGGTTGAGTAAGGGGACAGTGCTTAATTTTTCTTTAGACTTGTTTTATGTGAATATTGATGACTTAATACCCAAGATTTGTTTCATTAAAAGTGCACTTTTTATATAGCCATTCTGTTGTCCAGGAATCTTGTGGAATGCAACAGAGCAGCGCATTACGTTGGGCCCAGAGATGTGATTGATTATGGTCTAGGTGGACCCAAGGCTCTGCTGTTTCGTGCTGTGCACTCAAAGTAAAAGTCTGCCTATGAAAATCTTGGCCTCTGTCTGTCTTAACTTCCTAAACACACAATACTTTTATCAGCCAAGGATCTAGAAATCACTCTTCAGTTAGTCAGCACGCCATGACAGCATACACATGCATAATCAGAATGTCCTCCAAGAATAGAAGTATTCCGGGACCAAGGGATAAAAGTTTCCCGATTTGGTTAGCATATCATCATAGATTCTACTCTAAAGAATTAAATTCCTTTTCTTTGAATTCTTGCACATTTTCAGGAAACAGGGATCTCCCAAGCTTTGAATTAAACTAGGGTTTCTGTGCTGCAGGTTCATGGCCAGAGCCCTGTGTGGTCATTCTTAGTTGTAGCCAAGTGGAAGGTGGGAATGGTATGGCCTTGCCTTTCCTTGGCATTCACCCTGTGATGTCACTACTCACCACTGTAAACTCTCCTGTTGGTGCTCACCTTAGAAAACACAGCTTACCTGTGTTATTCGTGGTGTTTTAAAGCTATTGAGTTTTTCTGTCTGCATTTGGAGTATTTAAGATCACCCTTTGCAGAGTTCTGCCCCCTGTTTTCATAAATACGTTAGAATTAAACCTTCTAAGGTTTATGGATTGAACCTTTTACATTTTAAGATTGAATAAAAACTGCATATATAAGTAGGTACAATGAATGAATTTTTATAAAATGTATGACATATTATTAGTGACTTTTAGGATAATCTAGTCTTTATTAAATAAGTGTGAGTTAGTAAGAATAGTGTACCTCTGTAATAATTAGGAAGCATGAAAGAATACATCATAATCAAAATGATGATGGATGCTTTAAGCTCTTTGACATTCTTTTCAAATTAAAAAAAAAAAAATACCACTACTAGATACTAGACAAATCAGGAGTCTTAGGCAGTATTTCCTTACGTCGGCATTTTTACTAAAATTAGCTTAGATGTAAATTAGCAAAAACTCTAGTGTTCTAAAAGTATGAAATATCTGAATTGAGTTATGCAGGCACCATGCTCCATAATGTATTTCATTTGCTTCTTAGTGTTAGTGTAGGCTTAGATTCAGTTACAAGCCACAGAAACCCCAAAACAAAAAGTCCAGATAGGAGACAGGGCTGGTGTGCTGCCCAGGATGCCTGGAGCCAGAGTTCTCTCTTTTGCTCCAGTCCAGGCTTCTAATTCTGTGTTCTCCTTGGAACTTGAGATGGATGCTACCAAAGAAGTGATCATGTCAAATTCCATCTCTCCAGAAGAATGAAGAATAAAAGGAGCACATACCTCTCCAAAGAGAGTCATGGTAGCCTCTTGGCTTTAGCATTCCATTAGAGATTTTAGCTAGAGGTACTTCAGAAAAAAGATAGCTTCCAAATTGAATGAGAAAAGTAAAACAGCTTCTGTTCATAGATGGCCTGTGCTTATGAATGGAAAATCCTAAAGAGTACATAATTTTTACAAATTGTACTAGGACTAAGAAGCACACTCAGCAAGGTTACTGAATATAAAATCAATATACAAAAATTAACTATACATCTGTACGTTAGTAGCAGGAACTACAAAAAAAAATTTTCTTGAAATGCTATCAGAAATGCAACCTTAAAATGTATTGCGAGCTTATATATTTAGCAAAAGCATTACATGACTTGTACACTGGAAACTGTATGTTACTGAATAATATAAAAACAAGTGAAAGACATCACATGTTCATACGTTGGGAAGGCTATTATTCCTAAAATAGTAATCTCCAAATTGATCTGTAGATTAAACATAGTTACCAAAATCATAGCTTTCTTTTCTGCAGAAACTGACAAGCCTAAAATTATCCTGGACAAAAGGAACTCAGAAAAACCCAACCAATCTTGAAAAAGAGTGAAGTTGTCAGACTCAATTTCCTATTTTCAAAACTTGCAATAAAACCACAGCAATTAAGATACTACAAAACTAGCATAAATTAGATTTATGAGGTAACTGAATAGTGTAGAAAGACTGGAAATGAGCCCCTACATATATGAACAGTGAGCACAGCATCCAGTGAAGAAAGGGTCATCTTTGTCAAAGTCAGTGGCTAAACTTTTGAATATCCACATGAACAGACCTACATGTGAAAGATAAAGCTGTGAAAACATAGGTATGGCTCTTTTGGGCCTTATGGTAGACAGCAGTATTTCATATTTGACCCTAAAAGCACAAATAACAAAAGAAAAATATATCCGACTTCACCCAAACTGAAAAATTTTGCTCTTCAACAGATACTATGAAGAAAGTGAAAGAAGGACTATACACAGTGAAACATATTTGAAGCTCATACATCTAATAAGAAACTTGAATCTCGAATATGTTTGCACTCAAGGGACTGGAGAGATGGCTCATGGTTAAGAGTACCAACTACTCTTCCAGAGGACCTGGGTTCAGTTCCCAGCACCCACATGGCAGCTCACAACTTTGTAGAATTTCAGTTCCAAGGGCTCTAACACCCATGGCAAAACTCCATTGCACATAAAATGAAAATAAATAAATAATAAATGAATACCCCTAAAGAACTCAAGGATTGAGTCATCTAGTGGAATACTGTCTCTCTGAGGCCTTTAAAAAGGTGAGTTGCAAATAGCACATGGAAGACTTCAGGGCCTGCTGGTCCAGGGACCCCAGACCCAACATTTTTTACCTCATTGGCCAGAAGCAGTGTTCTTTTGGGGTCTCCAGATGATTACACTGAGTGTACAGCCTGGAGTTAAACTGTCTCCCTCTGGGCTGCATGGTCTACTCATCACACATAAGCAGCAGTTGCCCCTGGGACAATCAGATAGGTGCTCGCTTTAGAAATGGTTAGAGCAGGATGTCCGCTAAGGTGAAGAGTTCTATTGTTTTCTGTGCCTGTTACCATTTTTTCCCCCCAGAGACCATTGTTCACAAAATGACAATGCTGGAAACAGACCACAGTGTTGAAGGTCAAGATTGATACCTGTGGTATAGAAATGCAAGGGCTCACATGTCCTTGGAGGATTATTTGGGAGTGCAGAATATTATCCATGACTTTTTACTAGAAGATACTAAAGCCATCTACTATGTTTGTCTAGACTCCTAAGTCTAGGATGCTGGTTTGTTTCATGTTGGTTTCCCCCCCTCACATGGTATCTATAACAAAGGGTTAAAAGGGACTTGATGCATTCCCAGCTCTTCCCAAGCAGCCTCAGACATGACCCTGTGTCTGAGTAATACTGTGTCAGTTCCCTCCTTCAGCTTTAGTACTCTCACAGTAAGTCAACCATTGGGCTGAAAGCAGACTCTTGTTCTCTGGACTTTGGTTTGCTCGCCTCCCGTTGACTTCCGACTATTACCTGTGCTCCAGTGGTTTCCTGTGACCACATCTGTCTCAACCGCTTTATGACTTTCCCTCTTGATGGTTACTTGCTAATTAGTTATTTCTTTGAGAATTCCCCTCCCTTTCTGCTGTGCCCTCTTTGGAGCCCCTTATTATCTTTTCTACGCAGGCAGCATTGTAGTGTTGAATTTTGTGGTTGCTCTTGGACTCCTCTGGCAACTTTGCTGTGTTGTCATCTCATTCCCTTCCCCACTGGTGTCTTTTCATCATTGTGTGGGACAGAAATATCGCAGGTACATGCTACAGTTTCCTATCTGTCTGGAAGACAGTGAATCTATGAAGACTTCCCTTCGCTCAAAATGTTTGAAGATGCTAGTGAGTTCATATGGCATTATATTCCTCAAATTATAAAATAAAATCAACTACCCTTTTAAAGTGCCGAGAAGTTTATATTTATGCAGAACACTTAGAGTAGCTACTGGTAACAAGCCTTTCTGGGTACTGTAACTGGGAGGCTGCCAGTGTTGAAGGTTATGCTGATAGACACTTTGCCTCAGGAATGCTAACTGTGGTAACAAAAAGGGAATACTGGAGTTGACACTAGTGTAATGCCCCGGTAGAAGGCTGTTTCTCAGGCCGTGTGTGTGTGTTCAGCCATGCAATAGGTAATTTGTCCTACTTGGTATTAATTAAGAAGGCCAGACAGCCTTATCTTGGTTTGTTCCAGGTGCTCCTGGGATCAATATTTCTCACAGGACTTGTGAACCGCCTTTATGGGTGTGGCCAGGGCAGGAAGTAGGCAGTGTCATTTCTGCTCATACACCATTGAGTAGACCTCAGGAGTATGACCAGACTAACTGCCAGGGCAGGGAGTAAGGTGCCCTGTGGAAAAGGGCACCTTTTCACTGCTGTGTGGAAAAGACTATACCATGGAATAAACACACAGTTAAAATGTCAGTGTTCATTCAGTAGTTAGAAACTCCAAATATAATGCTGTCACTTGACCAGCTTTCTTTTGGATGTTGGGAGGAAAAAAAGGACAACTCACAGCTATTAAATTAGATTTGTAATGAGAATCAACAAAGAAATTGTAGAAAAAAATTTACTTAAGCATTGTTGACTAATTTAAGCAGACATCAGGACCAGTTTATGTCGACAATAAGTAAAATGCCAGCTTCAGTGATTGACTCTCATTGCAAATGCTTAACAAATCAGCGTATTTCAGTTGGGGCTTTAGTATCTGTCAATGAGTATGAGTGTCCATCATCATTAGAGTTCTACAAAGGTGCTGAGACCAAAGAAGTCAACAAGAAATAAAAGCAAACTTAGAAAAAATGAACCTGCATGTATGTATTTGGTGTGTAAGGTCAGATATTCTGGGAGTTGGAGGGAGTAAAGCATTTGCTATGGAGTTACAGCCCTTCTCAACCCAGCACCAGAACAAAGAAAACAAATGTGAATTTGCTAATAAGCTTTAATTTTATAGTTGCCATTGTCACACATTTCTCACAATTCAGGGAATTATCAAAATCACATGGGTTTGGCCTTTTCTTGGTTCGGTTAACTTAGAATATGCTCTACATGATAGGAATATGCCAAAAACAAATCCAACATGGACATATATCTGTTTTTTTTTTTTTTTAAATTTTGGCTTTATCCTAACATTAAAAGAAAACTTGTTAAATCACAAGCTGATAGATTTAATATTAAGACTCGTTTACTCATCAGAGTCCAGGTATACAGACTCTTGAAGTTTCTTTTTCAGATTTTGTGGTATCTGCAGGTATTAGAGTCTAAGTCTAAACACAGAACTCATTTCCATCCTTTATATACCTTTATACACAGCCTGAAAGGAATTTTAGTTCACTTATATTTTAACTACAACTCTCATATAAGGCCATTGTAGAATTTTCCACTTGCGACATCATAGTAGCATTGAAAAAAAAATACTAGATTTTGGAACAGTGCAAATTGCAGATTTTTTTTTTTTATTAGAGATGACTTAAAATATTTAATCTGTACTCCATTTTCCTGTTTAAAACAAGATTTGACATACTTGTGTTCTACTGTGGGAAGTGTTGTGTAACTCTGAACTGATTCAGAACCACCCCAGACACTTCATACGTACTAGAAGATGCCTGTGCTATAACTCAGATATATTCAGCTGTATTGTTGTGCAAAGATAACGTAGTTATGAGGTGCATAATAGGTTATGATTCAATGCAGAACACAGTATTCCAAATAAAGACACTCATACTGGAATATTTAAGGCACAGTGAAACCCAAGGCCGTGTGTGGCCTCTGTGTTGCGTTCTGTGGGATCTGGTGAGATGCACTGCCACACGGACGTTTTTTGTTTATAGTCCTGAATATCTTTTCTCTGTAACCCCTAAAACCAGGTTCCTTAAACCTGATGAGTATATGACCCTCTCATTTTTGTTTTGAAAACAGTCTAGCTATGTAGCCTAGGCTGCCTTTAAACTCACTATATAGCCAAAGCTAACTTGCAACTTAGCTGCCTGAGGCTTCCAGGTACTGGAAGGAATAACACCATGGCCGTCAGAAGACAAAATTTTAACTGTCTTCATTATAATTTTATCTGCATATTTATGCACATATATTCAAAAGTTGACTTCCTATCTATAAACTAAATTTACACAGCATAGACTATAAGCAAAGCTACAAAATTATTGTGACTTAAATCAATAAAATTAGGCTTTATATTTAGTTAGGATTAGGTTTGTTAAGCTTGAGATGTGAAAACACTCATGTAGGTAGCATTTGAGCTTTTTTTTTTTTTTTAAGAACAATAGGGGAGGATCTGGGCATATAGAGGTGAGAATATAAAGAGGATGAAAGTGAAGATAGGGACCAGTTACATAGGAATGGAGCAAGTATTTGAACAGAAAAGAATGCTTTGGGAGTTAATGTAGGGCAGGGACATAAGGTTGTTTTGGTCCAGGGATGAATGGAAGCCTTTGAAGAAGTGTGAATAGAATAATAGGATACAGGGCTTTTAATTTGTCTTTACTATAGGAATATCTGAATAAGCGAGAAGAGGAAAAAATAAAGTAGACGGCCTGAAGGTCGGCTCTGTTCATTTGGCTTACTCACTACTGTGTTGCCGGGACCTGGAACCTGGAACATGGAACATGGTCATCTGTCACCTTCACTGAGTGACTGTGTGGTGTATGTCACATGGCCAGCAGAGAGGCATCCCTTCAGAAAGGTGTGGAAATTAGCAGCTGATGCCATGCACCAGAGTGCTACCTGTAGCAGAGGGAGCCCTGGTGCAGGATTGTGAAGGAGGGAGAGGAGGAGCAGGCTAAGGCTGAGTCTCCTCTGTCTCTGTAATAGTTGGTGAAGGCGGAGACACTGAGGGCAGGTGACAGAGATGGTGAAGGGGGAAGGCACTGAGGGAAGGTGACAATGATTTTGGAGTGAAGATGGAGGTTTCTGTCCCACCAGGTCCTGACACCCTTTAGCCCCAAATAAGCACACAGAGACATGTTAATTATTAAACTGTTGGCCGATGGCTAGGGCTTCTTATTGGCTAGCTCTGTCTTAATTATTAACCCATTTCTATTAATCTATATATTGCCACGAGGCTGTGGCTTATCCATACTCTGTCAGCAGCATGGTGTCTCTCTGAGCCTCTCTCTACCTCCTCCTCCTTCCTCTCATTGCCCTGCCTATTCTTCCTGCCTGCCTGGCTATTGGCCAAACAGTGGGAGACTGTTTTGTATCGTAAGCCAAAAGGTAGAGGGATGATTACTCATTTCTGATGTCTAACTTATAAATGATTATTTTGGATTTTGAAGTTGAGCCTCATTTTAAAGCAGACTTACTTTGAAGTTACCTAGTATTTAAAAAAAGAATGGATATTGTAAAAGGAATATATGGATTCCTGTTGAGGGGAGCAAGGTCAAAGCAAGCAAATGGGGTGTATCCTGAAGCAGGCAGAATAATTTCAGGACTTGCATATTTTGGAATATAACACCTCCTTTCTTTGGGCTTGTTATTACTACAACATTGAGCTAAATTTTAGTACATTATACATAGTCGTTAAGCACCAGGGTAATTATATCACAAAAGATGTTTGCCTTATGAATTCATTTAATTCTATATCTTTATTAGTGACCTACCCAGGGATATTTTAAGTTATTGTATTGTTTTATTTCCAGACAACTTTCATGAAACTTATTTTGCCTAGAGCAGGCACACAGATCAGTTGTTAAAAAAATAAAATAAGACATAAACTCAAAAATAGGCATTGCTTCCTTCGTACTTTATGGCTCTGAAAGCCATTGCCAGCCTCTTACTAGTTTTTCCTATAGCAGCAAGCTGCCGGACTGAACATTATGTTTCCATTTTGATTAACTTGACTGCAGTTGTTTTTTGGGTGCCACTTTAGAGCCCACTGTGGAATAAAATTAAAACATTCTTTATGATCCAACAATTCACTTGCTGAAAATGGCATTTTTCTCCTATCCCTGAGAGGCAGTGCACGCTCCCACCACGTTTCCCATGTGGGCCCCAGGGCTCCCTTCACCAATGCATCGTCTGTAATATCCCCAGATTTGTATTCTGGGAGTGCTGTTGTTCATTCCCAGCTCCTGGGAGGCTCCCATCTCCTCCTCTCCACGCCCAGCTCATCCATCGCAGGGAAAGCGGACAGGCTCTGTTCTCCCTTCGTGCTTCTTAGTCTCTGCTGATGTTCCAGGTCCAGTCTCGATGTGTATCTCTTCCACAAACTTAGTTTTTGTGCTCCTTCCCACCAAATTACACACGAGCACAATGCGGGCTTCTTACCAAATCTCCTCTATATTTCTGCCAATCTCTCCATTGTCTGCTCCCAGAAATAAAAAAGGGAATACAAATAAAGTGAGTACAGATATCATGGCACATGTGCACCAACATATATACATATACACAAAATAAATTAAGTTAATAAATTAGTAAGCGAAAAATAAACATTTGTTGGACAAACGAATAAGGAATATTTTGAGATTTAAGAAGCATGCAGACTGCCCCCTCAGACATCCGAGACCTCTCTCTAATACTTTCATGATCCCTTTAGTAAACTTTTTCTGTTTCCCATAATGCCTCTCATATGATTCACTGGGGATGGGAGTATTCCTGGTGGCACTGACTATCTCCTCCCTGCTGGATACCGAGGCCTTTGTTTTGTTTCGCTGATGTAAGAGTCCCAAATGCTCAGAAGCATGCTGCTTGTACTGGCTGAGTAAATGGATGAACCTGGAAACCCGTGGGCAACTTCTCCCTGTTGTCTGGGTTACCGCAGTGGTTTTTCAGGTACAGGCCAATGTCATAGGAGCAGATCAGGAAGAAATGTAGAGTCTCCAAAATAATAGTCTCCTACTCACTACCTGTACACCTCCAAGCAAAATCCTTGACTTCTCTGAAAGTCATTTCCTTCCCTACTAAAGAATACCATGAGCTAAAATTACAATGTTGGATTAACATTTAGCCCCAAACCGGAAGCTAATGGCTAATGTTCTCTGATCACTTACTCAATCAGACTTGGTTGTGATACCTTCCATTCTCTGTCACCATGTGTTCTTTGAGAAGTAGGAGTGTGTCACTCATCTTGTCATTGAGAATCAGAGGTCCTGCCCAAGACCACACAGTGGAGGTGAGCACAGCACTGCTGGAGAGGGATCTGCTGAACACTCCTGCATGCTCCGCCTTCCTGGGTGCTGTCCTGGTAGATACTGATTGTTATCTCCTTTGGAGCAGAGCTTCTATAGCTTGCCTTCCTGCTTTCATATGCCAAAGGAATGCAAAGAGCTAAAGAGTGCCCCAGAAGGTGTTATTATGAAATAGCCTAGTCCTCCCAAAGCATGGGGTGCAAGGGAGTCTGGGAACCCCACCCTACCCCTGCCATGAATCAAACCTTCCCATCTGCTAATGAACACTACTTCCAGGTCATTCCCACCCTCCAAATAAAGTATTTAGCAAAGATAAAGTACACTTACATTAAAACTGTTTCAAAGGTCATCATGGTATTTGTTTAGAAGCCAGTTAGCTTATGGTTGGGACAACCAAGCAGTCATTACTGCCTTTATTAATGACTGGAAAAGTACTGAATCTTTCCATTTTAGAGAGGTCTGCAAACACCATTTCAAAACATACAATTACATCACTAATAACTCTTAATTGTTGAAGTAAAGTTAACATAAAAAATGAGAAGGCTGTCTTCCCTACGAAGGAATTAACCTCTGCAGATGTTTTCATTGGACATTTGAAATGACTAACCCAGAATTAATGAGCTGGATTTTGTCAGCATCTGAAAAACATCTTTTACATTTCAAGGAGTGCATTTCCTTTTTGAAATAGTTTGTCATCATTTCCGAAGACTAAAAAGGTACTTCAGAGAGCATTAAAATGAGAAATAATTTCATTTGGATGCTATAAAGCTTCATTATGCTTAATTGATTGGGAGGGTTGGTGGCAGGCCAGAGAGAACTGGTGGATGGATGCGTGGGACTTGAAAGGAAATATATGCATTTAGTGTCAAGCACTCCTTCAACAGACCAAAGTTTATTTTTGATAGTTTTGTTGTAGTGCTGAAGAGCTAAGCTTTGGTACCCTTCTGGTCTACATTTGAGCCCCACTTTTCCACTCATTAAACCTGTAAGTTTAGACACATAACTGCATTTTTGATCTTGGTTTTCCTCATCTGGGAAGGCACAATGCCTTCTTAGTAATGTCGTCTTACATGAAATGACACATCATTTCTGCAGTGCCTGCCGTAGGCACTGATGTTTGTCATCAAGCCACGGCCATTTAGATATGATGACGTATGTGGATACCATTGTGCCAAATAAATGGAAAATGTCTGTATGGAATCCTGTGTATAATATTCTACTTGGTTTGGAAACACTTTTTTCTTTCTTTCTTTTTTTTTTTTCAGACTCAAGGACTTTATATTGTTTTATTAAGAGTTTTCAATTTGTTAAGGTGTGTGTGTGTGTGTCTGAAAGGTAATGCCACCTTTCTTCCCTTACGTTAAACCCTTTTTTGTTTGTTTGAGAAATGGGGCCAACTAAACCCTAAATCCTTGTGGTCTAGGCTCCCATGGCCTCCAGGAACACCCAGAGAGTGACCATATGTTTTGAAACGATCTATCAGTGTCCAGGAGCCTAGCTAGACTGCCTGGTCAGTAAGCACCAGAGACCATCCTGCCTCTGCCTCCCTGGTGCTGGCTGAGGATTGAACTTAGGTCCTAGTGCTTGTATGGCAGTACTTTCCTGGCTGCACCATCTCCCCAAACCCATACAAGTTTAAACTAAAGAGATTTCACTGTAGGCTATGGAGTAAGCAGATATGAGTTCCAACTTTCTTATATGAAATTGTATTTCCTAGGAGAATGCGTGGAAGGGCTGCGAGAGAATGACTACCTGCTGATCCATTCATGCCGGCAGTGGACCACCATCACTGCCCACAGCCTGGAGGAAGGTCACTATGTCATTGGGCCAAAGATAGAGATCCCTGTACATTATGCAGGTAAGACTTGGCAAGACAAGCAGAGAGAACAGGGGGGTTAAAGAGCTGGTTTTCTTCTTATAATACCAACTAGAGAGCACACTACTAAAAGAACTAAACATTTCTGTGTGGTTATTATTGTTACTATTGTTATTATTATTATTTTAATCAATGATGCCTCCATTTTGTCATAAATATTTATAAGTAATGTGGCTGGGTGTGAAAATTTTTCATGAAGGGCTTCTCTGTGGTCTTGGAATTGGAGACTATGTGTAGCCGGTTTGTGAGTTCCACATTTGTGTCCATCTGAGTAACCCAAGTGCAATCTGAGCAATGCTTTTGTGAGTGATCAGGATGTAGCAACCCCACAAAGAGCTGTTTCACAAGTGAGCACAGCACTCTGGTATTAAAAGTATCTGTCTAAATGTTCACATAACGTGGGCATGCCACCCCTCTCAATTAGTCCTTTAGAGTATAGCACTTTTAGAGTATTGCTCTAGTTAAATGTGGATGATACCCACCTTGTCACCTTACTTTAAACTCCAATAGTTCAGGATGTCCTTGCACTCAGTTTTGTTGAGTGGATCCTGTAATGAGAATTGAACTTGTGATGTGTAAATAAATAAATTTTGCTTAAATAAGCTTACAGTGGGGGTGGCTTATAAATCAGTTTTTAAAAAACATGTTAACATTGGCTATCTGATTTTTAATGTTTGTCACATAAGGTTATTAACTTTTTTACTTGTTACTGCACTTTTTAAAAAGTTATAGCAGGATATTTTAACTACAGATTTTAAGTAACTAAGATTATGCAGACCTCAACTGCTCCTTTGGCTTTGACAAACTTGTCTACAATGCTAGGCAAATTATTTTATTTGAGAATGGAATCAAGCCATATTCTAGAATGATAGCAAATGGTATTTGTTCAAATAGTATTTAACGAATGAACAAATGCTTTGGTAGCCTTTTTGATTCTTTAAAAAAAAAAAAAAATGTCCTTTCAAAAATATTATAGGAAAGAGAATCTTTGTGGTGGAGTTTTTCATCGGAACCACAGGCTAGTTCCCAAATAAGCACACAGAGACTTAATAATTATAATTGGCCAGCTGATAGCTTAGGCTTGTTACTAGCTAGCTCTTACAATTCAGATTAACTCATATTTTTTATGTACACTCTACCACGTGGTGGTCCCTGTTTTCAGTATGTTCATCTTACATCTCTCTTCATCTCCTGTGACTCTGCCCTCTTCTTTCCCACGCTCTTTTTGTCCACAAGTTCTATTTAACAAAGCATTGGCCATTCAGTGCTTCATTAGACAAATGAGAGCAACAAATATTCATAGTGTACAAAATGATTGTTCCACAACAACTATACTACTTAGTTATGAGTAGGTTTTATAGGAAAAAGTAAGTAAGTAGAATGTGTAGAATGTGCTGTGTTCATGAGGTTATGACCAGGCAACTGGAGCAGTGTTCATAGGAATAGGGAATTTGACAGGCCCTCAGGTTGCCCACATTCCCCTACGAGGTGCCACCCAAATAAGGTCCACTTTATTTCCAACAGGCTCAATTCTGGTTTTTCTCCTTATGGAAAACTAAAGAGTAAATGCCATCATTGTATGTTTCTGCCTGGGCTGTATTCTATCAGTCCACTTGAGTTTTAGACGTGTCTACAGCACATGGTGATTGGCTCTGTCAAATCAGTCTCCTCAGAGGGTTGCTTTGAATGGAGGCTCTTTCTGCCTTGTCTTAGACCTACAGAGTTCTAGCCTGGTTTTTCCATCATTCAAGTGGAATCAAGTAGAAGGTACTGGAAAGACTGGTTGCTGAATCCTGCCTGCACAGATTCTACTTCAGTTGGTCTCAATGGTTGCATAGGTCTAAATGGTTGCATAAGATGGGCATCAGGATTTTCAAGGTTTTTCCATGGTTAAAAACACAATAAAGTTGGAGAAAGACATCCAGTATCAAGTGATAAGACCCCTCCCCCCCCAAACCAACAACAGACACAAATGTTCTGAGCTTATGCTTTTATATCGATAGCCATTCATCTCTTAGTGGGAAGAAAGGTATGGCATGTTCAGATACTTACCCTCAGTATGAGAAATGATGCCACACGGGTAACCACTGATGGTTCCTGTAAAGCCACATGTTGCAAAGTTATGGATTATCTTTAATGACATAGAACTGCCGATGCTGAACTGAGAAGTAGGGACACTAAAAGCAGACAACTTTACATTAACGAATAGAAAGCAAATTAAAGAAAGAGAAACCTGAAACAAAGCCAAGTGCTTCATGATGTCACTTACCATTAGGCAAGAAGGAGGGGTGGCTGGTGACGAGTGTCAGTCCCAGTTTTCTGAGCTGTCTTTCTTGAGTTGTTTCAGTAAGAAGCTGGAGCAGAAATTTGGAGGTCCAGATAGATGCTGACTTTTTGTTTGGAGTTCCACATCTTTTGACACATGAAGATATTTCAGAGTTTACAGGCTGGATCTCATGCCTCTTGGTAGAACATTTGTCTCCAGTGTATATGGCCCTGACCTTAATCCCCAACACTACAAAGAAAAAGAGGTTTACAAAGACAAATTTTACTGACTTTCCTCATTTTTTTTCACCCTTTCAGTCTTCTGTGCTAACACATAAATAAGAAGGCAGTTTGTTCTGGTTACATTTTAAGACAGATTTGTTACTTTTGGTACAATCACTTAAGTTGTTTTGGTGGCATATTTATGAACCATTTTCTTAGTTTTTCAGAGTTTCGCTGTTTCCAAGGCTTCCTCCTGCCTCAGCCTACCCAAGTATCTGGGGTTATGTGCATGCAGCACCCTGCCTACTTTACAATGGCATAGTCTGTTTCCAAGAGGAGATTTGCTAGAAAGTTCAGCCCTTGGAAGAAAGAGCGTGTGGGAACAAAAGCTGTCACTTCCATTGTTCTTGCTTATTTGAGCTCCAGCTGTAATTAGTGGGGAATATACTTACCAAGGCATGTGTTACCATTGTGTCATTAGCTTCAGGGTTCCATCTGACGTGGGATTCATCTTCCATTCCTGGAGAAGGCTTAATAAGTAGTTCACAAACACCTTCAGCACAGCGGCAGTAGCACAGCCCACCAGCCTCGTGATCAGCCTCGTTTGATTTCTGCCACTTAACTCGTTCTCAGTATTGTTTGGACAAATCCTGGGTTCTTAATGTGCCAGTGGGATAGAGTACTTCTCTTCCAGAGAAGCCTGGAGGCTATGCAAGCCAAACACCTTTCAGACCATGTTTCAGACCTTCTGAGTGAGTACTCCACAGACGTTAGCCATGCTGATCACCACAGAGAGCCCGATGGAACGCTTCCGAGTTCCTTGCTCCTACCTTGGACTTAATTAAAAGATGAATGGCTTGCTTTCTGGTGTTGAAGCCAGATGAGCACCAACACCCCTCAGTGTTGTCCTGGCTGCTGTGCATGGTTTTGTTTGGTTTTGTGCTCTCTCTCTCTCTCTCTCTCTCTCTCTCTCTCTCTCTCTCTCTCTCTCTCTCTCTCTCTCTCTCTCATCTATTTAACTTTGCTTTTTAAAAATACTTTTGTTTTGAGAACTTCATATGTGATCCCTATATCTACATCCTCCTTTCCCTTCCTCTCCCTCCAGTTCCCTCCCATGTGCCTCCTCCCACATTTATGATCCCACCTTTAGTTATTGTTACATGTATATGCATGTGAATATCTATGTGTATGTGAGTGCACATGTGAATGTTCATCCTACTGAGTAGCATCACCAAGCTGACCTCTTGAGATTGGACAACATATATGGGTGCTTGTTCCTGGAGCATCCTGATTCTCCATCTCTCAGCAGCTATTGGCTACCTATAGCTCTTCATCTAGGGCTGAGGCCATGTGGAATTTCCCCCCTCCACACTGGCATGTTAGCTGGTATTGTCATTATTTCTGGTCTTTTGGGGGCAATCCTATTTTGGAAGTTTCCAGATGCAACTTCTTCTAATCCTTCTATCATTTACTCAGTTCGGTCCGTTTTGATCTCGTGTTTTCACTTATTGTTTTTATCACTCTTACTCTGCCCAAATGTGCATACAGACATACGCATGCATGTCCTTACTTTGAATATTTGGGAGCAGACAGCATACATGCCCTAATGCTTCACTATGCATTTCTAATACAATTGCCATACGGGTGGCAAATTCAGGACACTTGACACTGTAATCTACAGCCCACGTTCCAGTGTGGCCACTAGCCCACTAGCGTCCTTTATTGCATTTTTCCTACCGAGGATAGCTTCAGACCACTTGGTGCATTTCATCACCAGGTCTCGTCAGCATGTTTTCATCTGGCACCATTCCTTGGCTGTCTTTGTGCTGTGTGGTGTGGACAGGTTTAAAGAATGCAGACTATTGCCTCCTGATCAGATTCCACGGGTGCACTTTGTACAGGGTCACTATATATGTGACCATGTCCTCCTCGGGAACCAAGAAGGGAGCCAATGGCCACGTGCCTGTTAGTAATCATAGCAGTTTTGACCGCTGGATTGTCTGATTTCTTGGCTCTGTCTATATTTATTTATAGGTAGATGGTAGATGGTAGGTACATAGGTAGGTAGTAGGTAGGTAGGTAGATAGTAGGATAGATAGATAGATAGATAGATAGATAGATAGATAGATATTGATGATGAATGGATCCATGGATGGATGGATGGATGGATGGATGGATGGATGGATGGATGGATGGATGGATGATAGGGCCATTGCTTGAAAATTTGGAAGAGGAATCTTTGACTATACTGTCCCTGCTCTGCTGCTTCCTGCCCTTGCACTGTTTGTATAGCCACTGATCATGTTCATCTAATAGAGTGTGCTGGGAATTGGTGCTCTGTCAGTCTCCGCCCTGCTGTAAGGAAAAGCTGCTGTTACTTACCCATTTCTTTACATGCTCTCTGTGTTCTTGTCTAGCATGCCCTGCTTTCTGTCTTACGTCACAGGCCTTCCTTCAGTCAGTACATTGCTTCAAGGCACAAAAGCACTGCTCCTCACTTTGTGGTCTTTGTAAATGGAGTTCCATGTGTTTGGGTACAGCCGAGGAAGCTATACATATCCAAGAAAGTGGTGAAGCTCTATGCTATTTATTTATTTATTTATTTTCTGGTTTTGTTTTGAGACTGGGCCTCTGAGTTGAGATCCTCCTGCCTCAGCCCGGAATTACTACTAGTAATGTGTTACCACATCCGGTTTCAAACTCAACAATGTTAAGAATCCCAATTCTAAATCCTCCCATATTCTGTGTCAGAGACTTTCATGACACTTCTCATATGAAAATAATTTGCTACAGTATAGACACAGGAGCCAGATGAATGTGTCCTGAAGTCTGTACTCCAATGTGGCAGTCGTAAGAGACTCCTTGTGCTGACTTCCCAAATGATTCAATGTGCTCCAGACAAATAAAGACTTCCCTTGGAAACAGAGCTCTTTTGGTTCAACAGTCGGTTCCAAGAGAGGATGTGTGTAGTCAGCACTGGGTGTTTTGTTAATAGTATAGAAAGAGCTGTGCCATATTCAGTAAAGAGGTAGCTACTCTCCGACAATTACATTCAAAAGGCATCACAGATGAATTTTATCCTAACTCTAACTTCCCATTTGTACCTGATAAGCCAAGGTTTTCTGAGGAATGTGGAACACAGAACCCAGTCTCTCAGCATTCTGCATCCTCAAGACAACTAACTGGAAATTCAGACCTGTTGAGTCACCCCACGTGCCCACCCTTACCCTCTTTCTCTCTGGCTCAAAGAACTGAACACATCTGTCCTTAAAAGTTTTTAAATGCCTTTCAACAACTTAATTCTAGCTGAGGATTCATAAGGATGAGTGATTTTTCATTTCACAGTTTATATGGCTATGTAACAATTGCATCTGTCTTCCAACAGACTCCAATTATTACCTCAAAAGTACATCTCCTTTGTGTGACCCAACCCACTCAGGGCCTTAAATCTAATTTAGTGTTCACAGTTTGACATCTGTTTTCTTTAAATTGCATCCAGACTTAGGATCACACAAAGACCTTGCTATATCATACCATCGAAAATTGTATTTATCGTCCTAAGCTCTGAATCACTGGGGTAGTGGAGATTTCCCTGAGACCATGTTGTAGAGGTTGTCCTAGATCTAACTTTTTTTTTCATGGTTGTTGGTATGTTGTCTTGTTTTTGATTTTTTGAGACAGGGTCTCTCTACATAGCCTTGGTTGTTAATGAACTCACTCTGTGAACCAGTCTGGCCTCAATCTCCCAAGTGCTGGAATTAAAGGTGT
The DNA here is from genome assembly GCA_030556225.1 of Cricetiscus sungorus. Taxonomy (NCBI): domain Eukaryota; kingdom Metazoa; phylum Chordata; class Mammalia; order Rodentia; family Cricetidae; genus Cricetiscus; species Cricetiscus sungorus. Next base: position 138,373,853 of record JANBXA010000651.1, read on the forward strand.
ACACCGCCACACCCAGCCGAGAAATGTAGCTTTCTACGTGCCACTGCACATGAGGCCTTTGAAACAAGGGAGTCTTCTTGCTCGCTTCTCAAAAAAAGCAAAAGAAAACTATCAGCTTGGCATGGTAGCCCATGTTTGTAAGGGAGTCTACTGAGTAGAAAGTTCATGAGTTCAAGCTAGCCTGGTCATATGTAGCAATTTCCAGGTCAGCCTGAACTGCATAGTGACTCCTTGACTCTAAACACCAGCAACAGCCAAAATAGAACAAAAATGCACCAAGACATGGCTTTAAGAAACCAAAGAGGTGAACCTGGCTCTAGGGGACAAGGCCTGTGATCCCAGTTACTCAGGAGGGAAGGCAGAAATAGGAACATTACACATTAAAGGCCAGGTTGGGGTGCACACAGAGTTCAAGGCTAGCCTGGGCCACTTAGTAAAACCCTATCTCAAAGTTCTAAGTAAATAGCAGGCTAAGGACAGAGCTCTGAGGCAGAGCACGTGTTTAGCGTGTGTGAGGCCAGAGCTTCAATCCCCACTGTAGACGGGAAAGAAAGCAGGAAGGGAAGGAAAGGGACGGAGACATGGATTGGAGTGGGAGATGCATGTGTGTCTGTGCTCCCCCACCTTGGTAGGAAATGCAATTCTGAGTGTGTTCATGAGAACTTAAATCACTCCATGAACTGCTTGTTATCATGGATGAACAGATTGGGACATCAGTATCTGAGGTAAACTCTAGCCATGTTAGCTTCTGTTTTTAAATTCCCACCTTCCAGCGAATCCAGTCAATCTCTAACAAGCTAAGATTATCTCAGTGCCTTCTCTCTGAGCTGCTCCCCATGTAGAAAGAAGGGTTGCTGGCATACATGTTTGGTAGACTTGCTTATGCAGTCTGCACAGCCCCTGCTCAGCAGAGCACCAGTGTGGACCGTTTTTAAAGATGTGACATGTGCAGTGTCTAGCTCACGACAAAATTACAATAGTGTGCTATCTAATATAACCTTGAATTGTAATTACTGAACAAAAGCGAATGTTGAAACAAATGATTTCATTCTCTCGAGTTACAAGTATAATTATCATGAATCATAAGTTTACAAAAGTAACTGCTAGTGTTGAACCACAGTTTGCATACTTGCTCTGCATACAATTAGTGATTAAAAAAAAATGGGGAAATCAGTGATAAAAATGAAAAATCACAAACTTTCCTTTGAAAACCCTGAGAACTGGCATCCTAGGCCAAGGAACATTTATCCCAGCCAGGCTGGCCATTAATAATTATTAACATCAAACAAGTAAGCAGCATCCATGATTGAATTGCTCGGCCACAGTACGTGGGCAAACGTCAGTTAGTGCTTACTGTTCTCCGGGCCTTGTATTGCTTCATATGGCTATCATAGCAAATCCACTAAGGTCTCTTCTCTCCTTCCTTGAATTTTTCAAAAATGCAAAGGAGGTCCTGGGATTAGTCTCTGACCTTACACAGCCAATAGGTATGATTAGAAGCTGGGACCACGTGGCTCCAGGATTTCTCCCACTGTAATCTCTTGGGAAGTTATAGAAGGCACTTTGTGTGAGGACAGGATCACCTGTCCATCCTAGACCTGTTAGAACTGACTAGTATGTTGGCTTCCTTAGGGTTCACCTTTTGCTATATTTCCTGCCCTGTTCTGCTGCCTTTAGCCCCGAATGAACACTAGATGCTTTATTAGTTATAAAGCTGTTGGCTGATGTCATGGGCTTCTTACTGGTTAGCTCTGTCTTGATTATTAACACATTTCTATCAATCTAAGTATTTCCACATGGTCTTACCAGAGAAGGGTTCGGACCTGTTACTCCTTTGGCAGCATGCATGATGACTGTTTCTGGAGGGCTTTCTCTGCCTATCTTTCCCAGAATTCTCCTCGTCCTAGTCCCACCTGTCTTCCTGCCTCATTGGCCAGACAGTGTTTTATTCATCAACCAATAATAGAAACATATATACAGAAGGACATCCCCCATCACTCACACCGTGTCAGTGGATAGTGTCAGTTCTTAGCTTTTCACTGTGCACATCATCAACAATCAAGCCCGCTTCTCTAAGTGGAATGGACTCTTACTGGTCTTGGAGTCTCAGTCAGTATTGGAGGAATCTGCTTCAAACTAGCTAAGGAAGCAGGTGGTCCTCACCAGGGAATTCTCAAGAACTGAAACTGGGAAAGCTAACGGGTAGTAGAGTTAGCAGCCAGTGACACTGAAGACAGCAAGTGGGGACCAGTGGTTGTCATCAAGACTTTTGTACTATAGGGACACAGAGGGCATAGAAATGAAAAGCTCTTGCTGTTTCATTTTCAGAGAATAATGCAGTCTCTAGACTCTACTAGGCTAAGTGGAATAACTCAAGGGAGAGAAAGAGAAAGAAACTAAGTAATGCATTTGCCTGGTGTCTAGGAAATTGTCTAGCAGGAAGGAGATCTAGTCCTCACACCTCAGTCACACTGACATGCTTAAAGAAAGACAGGTTGCCAAAATAAAAGCCAACAAGTTTGTTTACTCTAGTTTTACACAGCCCCATAGCCTTCAAAGTGAAGATGCAAAGGGCATCAAGACTGTCCACTTTTGTGTTTGGTTCAAGGTGGGTGTGACTGTCGCGAAGGGTGGGGACTGAGAAGGAGGCCCTGCAAGGTGTGACTGTTTTAACTCTTGGCATTTCTGGGTAGCCTGTCCTCTTCCCCAGAGTAAGCCAGGACTCCTGCTAGAACGAGGGTCTTATTGACCGGAAGGATATTCACACCCAACTCAAGGCAACAGTGCAAACATTCTCACCTAAAACAACAAATGGAAGATTGCCATCAACCCTTGAAATAGCTTCAGCATGGCTAATCCACTTCTCATTGCTTCAAATACTAACACAGGGGCACTGACAGTGGGCTCAGGCTTCAGTGCCTGCTCCTCAGAAGCAGTCATAATGACCCAAGGAAAACGATGGCTTGTTTTAGATGTGACATTGCTATCCCAATTATGATAGGAATTATCCTTTTTTTTAAAGTTAGTGTTATTAAAATATAAATGTGTATAATGTTTTAATGGAAGATATGAGAAGAAACTGAGCCTATACACTCATTGTTATTTGGCATCATCGAGGTGCCTCTTCTTGGTAAATACTAATAAAATACCTGTAATACAGGCTATAGAATCACTTGGTTGCTGTTCCCAATTTCAGATTGTATAATCTTGCTCACCCTGTGGGTTGTCTACTGTATCTACAAACAGAAGCTGTAGGATCAGAAGAAATTCACTTCTAGGCCAAAGCAGAAGTGGCATGAGGGGTTCAAAACAGGAGTGGCATATGGGATTCAGGTCAGGGGTGGCATGTGGGGCTCAGGTCAGGGGTGGCATGTGGGGCTCAGAACAGGGGTGGCATGTGGGGTTCAGAACAGGGGTGGCATGTGGGGTTCAGAACAGGGGTGGCATGTGGGGCTCAGAACAGGGGTGGCATGTGGGGCTCAAAACAGGGGTGGCATGTGGGGTTCAGAACAGGGGTGGCACGTGGGGTTCAGAAGAGGGATGGCACGTGGGGTTCAGAAGAGGGATGGCATGCACGTGGGGTTCAGAACAGGAGTAGCATGTGCGGCTCAGAACTCTGAGGCTGCTGCTCTCTGCTCCTCTGCTTGTGTCCAGGTGTTCAGTGGAAAATTGATGCTGGAAGGGGCCGAGTCCAGTTCCGGTCTAATGTAACCTATGAGATAATGGGATTAATATGGGTAGAAAGTTTGAAAAGCCGCCTGTGACCACATTGTAAATGGAGTGTTTATAGCCTGGGTGGGAACATGTGCATCTCACTTCATAATTTGATTTCCACTTTGGATTTGTACCTCTGATCTTTTCAAAGTTTCCCTTTTGGCTCCTAGGAACAAATCTGAGCTGTTTCTCTTGTGGAAAACAGACCTTCCAGACCAGTTGCACTGCTAGGAAAACTTCCTGAAGTGGCTGGGCTCCATTTCCGGGGATTAGAATCATGACTTTATGACTCACTCACTACCCAGGAAAGTGGAGCGGAGCGCTGCCTTTCTCTGAAGACTGACCCTTCTGGTAGTTGTCAATAGACACAGGACAACAACAAGCCAAGCGTAACATGCACGCTGCTGCCGTGTGATGCAAGACAAGGGATGATTCAGCCACTAGCATGTTGGTTTCCAGTAGGTGTGGGTGACGCAGAGCCTCCTCCAGCTCGTCAGAACGGGTTGACAGAACATCCTGGGCTCTCTGACCCTTACAGTGACTCAAGGCAATGGGTGAGAGTTAGACAAGCAAAACAAACACAGAGTTTTTGTCTTCGGACATGAAAAGTCGTCGTCAGGAAGTGAAACACAGTGGGATGTAGGCATGTGAACTGTTTTAGTCCTTCAGCCGAGAGCTGCCATCCCGGATGGCAACTGTTTCTTCCAGTAGTCCTTCGCAAGCAAGCACTACACCGTCTCAGCCTGTCCTGTTTGTGACCAGACACCTCGTGTGAGAATTTCAGTCCTGTCCACCCTGGCTTTTCCTCCCCGCCCCAAAGCTCCTGCATGCCCAGTCTTAGTGTGTCTTCCTCAGTTCCAGCACAAGCCACCTGATTATGTCACCCTGCTTTCCTTCCCGTCGAGTGTTCTACGTGAATGCCAGGTTACTTTTGCTCTAGTTACCTTAACTGCTGGCCGGACTTTCCCAGTGTTCCCTCCCATGGGAATACAAACTCCATCTAGTACTAACTCTCAGGTCCCCCACGAAGCTGACATTGCTCACACAGGTTTTGTCACTGCTTGCTGTCTTGTTTCTTGTGTAGAAGATGCACCCATCCCAGCCACTTTCCGACTGCAGGTATATCAATAGGAGGTGCAAATACCCTGGGCTGCGGAGCTGTCAGAATTAGCCTTTTAGAAGGATGACGGGGAACAAGCCCCCACTCGTTCTCAAAGCTATGATAATGGGAGTAGGAATGCCCATCAGGAAGCTGTTGGAATAAACCCAAAGTAAGACAGTGAAACCAGGTGGTGTAGGGATGGAGGCAAGAGTTGACACACAGATATAAGGAAAAGAGATATGGGAGAGGGAGATGAATATAAGAAGATGTTTGCCTGAGCTTTAAGGAAGCCTTTCAGTTTCTCCTCTCTCTTGCTCTCCTACCAAACACACGCGCGCGCGCACACACACACACACACACACACACACACACACACACACACACACACACACACACACACACCCCTACCTCTTCCTTAGGGACGTAATTTATGTCCTCATTTCTGTCTGTTTATGTCTATGTCATTGTCTTTGTTGCTAAAAGCTTCTCAGCCTAAAATAAATGTTGCTAGGCCAGCAAGAAGGCTCAGCGAATAAAGAACTGGCTACCAAGCCTGACAAGCTGAGTTTCCTCCCTGGGACCCACGTGATAGAAGGACAAAACTGACTCCCACAGGTCATCCTCTGACCTCCACACACCTGTCATGGTATGTGCACACCCACTCATTCACATGCATACATGTGTGAAATAAATAAATGTAATAATTGTAAAGAAGTTTTGGCAACAAGATGGAATCTTTTAATAGGATTATTCTAGGAATAATAAACATTATGAAGTCTTTTAGTCCTACAGTGTGAATTTGTTTTCAAACAGTGTGATCTCTGAGAAGCCAGGGGCCTTCTGATCCAAATGTCTCATGATCTCAGACAGTAGAGTACACACTTATCTCTTCATGCGTGGGCCCTGTGTGTGGCAGCCAAGACTGCTCCATAGCAAAGTTTGCTTTCAATGAAGGCTCAGATGATAAAGGGGGAAGGGAAGTGTACAAATCTCACACTCTCAAGATTAATCTACAAAAATGTATAGTTTTACCTATATTTGGCTCTTACTTATTAGCTGCATCCTATAGGAATTCTTCATCCTACATGCTAAAATCTAGGACAATGATGAATTGCATGAGCTATTATGGTCACATATTTTTCAATGGAAGCTTAAACATGTTTCTCCATGAAGGAGTGTATATAATGTAGGTCAACTTACACCCAAAGTATCTGTCAAGGGGGTCTCAGGAAACAGCACAGTTAGTTCAGCACTTTGCTCTACAAGCATGGGGACCTGAACTCACCCCCAAAATCCCACGTTAAAAAACATAACAAGAAACAGGTATGATGGTTCACACTTGCAACCCCAGTGGTGATGAGGTGGCTTGCTGGTCAGCCAATCTAACCTTGACAAGCATCAAGCCAAAGAGATCCTGTCTCAAAAACCAAGTGTGGATGGCTCCTGAGGAATGAACAGTAACCAAGATTTTCCTCTGGCCTCCACAGACACACACACGTGTATGTACACATACATAAACGTGCACACACACAGCAAAATGCACTAAGGAATTTGTCAGAGTCCTTAATGACACTATTACTCTTTATTTAAAGAAAGAAAGACTGTTTCCTTTGTTTAACATAGACCAGCAATTCTCAAAGAGATTAAAGTTGCATCTACCCCACCCCGGGAACATCTGCCAGTGTCTGGAAACATTTTTCGTTGTCATCTCTAGAGGAAGGCCACTACTATAATTTGGTGGCAGAAGCCAGAGATTTAACCCAGGTTCCTATAGTCCTCCCATGCTTGTGGCAGCTGCTTGCAACATAGGGTCCCCTAGTCACCAGCTTCAACAGTGCTGTAGTAGAAATACTCAGATCATCATCATCGTCATCATCATCATCATCATCCCTTTTATATTCTGCTGCATATCAAAAATTCTCACTTTTCAGATGCAGGCTGTCAGGCAGACAGACATTGTCTGGAAAATTAATGTCAGAGTTGATTTCTAAAACAACCAGTTGTTGCCCAGACCGGAAAGAAGAAAAAACTAGCTCAACAGATTGTGAATTCATGTTACTTTCCATACCCTCTACTGGAGACTGACAGCAGCCAAGCGTGTCATGGCAGAAAAATTCAGGGGGCTGTGATGGAGCAATCCCTTCCACTGCAAAGCTTTGTTTACCATCCAGAAAATTGTTCTTAACTTTCTCCCCCTTCTTCCTTTATTTACCAAAAGGGAGGGGGTGTGCCTATAAATGACTATCTTTGAAAAGAATGAAAACAGAGCAAACCAGGGCTACCTGTTTCAGATTGTAGGAGCCATCTGTCTGACAAATGAAGAATTTAACGTAGGAAATAACAATTTGAGACCCCACCGCTCTGTCCTTGGTACTCCTCACAAATGTATCATTTTTCTACTGGTGATTCATCATCCTTTCCCAGACACTTCAACAGGTCTTTTAATTTGCTTTTAAGTTCAGGCAAGTAACTGCATAGAGAGCTTGATCTAGGAAGGAGAGATGACATTGAAGTGGGATTGCTACAGGTCTGTGGATCTATACAAATGTTCATCAGACGATTGGATGCCTACTAGATGCTAGGCAGTAGATGTAGGGAACAGAGCAACTGCTGACCATGGTGAGAACTGAGTCCTCTGTTGAGCACTCAGGGAGTGTCTACCCCATGGTAGTGGGACCATCTTGTTTAATGTAGAAGCTGTGCTGTGTTAGGTATGGAAGGTCAGGTTCTGGCCCTCCAGAGAATGGAGATAAAGTTGAGATTCAAACTCAGAGCCAACCAGCTATGGAAGCAATCACAGCCAACCTGCCAAAGTAGCTAAATCTCAGAATTCTTAGGAACCTCATGGCTTGGTCTTCATTCTGTAAGGGTGAGCTCATCCTCATGATGTTGCTTTTGTGCAGCAGGTGAGGACAGCTCTTTGTGATTAGCAAATTGTGCACGTCAAGTAGAAGTAGCAGATAATATGCCCTTTGTTCCTTAGCCTCAGGACTGTGGAGAGGCTGTCCCAGTCTCCTGTGCAGGCCGGGTTCTATGAATCATGGGGAGGGCTGACAGGATATTGACTGGGGCCGGGATTCTCCCTTCTGTTTTTCCACCTCACCCTTCCCTTTTATCCTTTTGTCAGTGTTCACAGGGAGTGCTCTTCAGTAGAGCTCTTCCATCAGGAAAGGCTCACAAATGCTGGGATGTCTGTTCCTCTCAGGCCAGAGTATCCTAAGTTGTACAGTGACCTGGGATAGAGCTAGATGCTGGAGTGTGGCTTCTGGTGTTTTCTAACTCCTGTCTCCTCTGCTGTTCTTTTCCTGCCTGCATGGGCATAGGGCAAACATGGGTTTCTTCTGGGGTGCAAAAAGAAAGACTAGATGGTGCACTTTACCTACTACTGAAGCCACTCACAAATTACCTTTTCTCTTGCTGTTCTGACAAGTTTCTATATGGTGGCCTTTGAGCTTGTTTCTATAAAGAGGTGGTTGATCTTTGGATATTGTGGTGCAACAAACACCCAAGAAACTGCAATACAAGAAGATCATACAGGCATGTGCATGCATGCATGCACACACACCAAAACATACACACACACACACACACACACACACACACACACACACACACACACACACACACAAACATAAAAGCCCTCATAGTGAGGCCAGGGAGATGGCTCCATAAGTAAAGAAAGGTACCTGTCACTGAGCCTTACAACCAGAGTTCAACCTCAGGAACACACATGATGCAAGGAGATACCTGAACCCCACCAGCTGTCCCCAAACTCCACACATGTGCCTTGGTGTGTGTGCACATGCACAAGCACACACACAGAGAATTAGAATAAATATAAGTAAATAACACACTCATAATGTGTTCAGGGAGTTTCTAGTTCTGTGTTTGTCTTTATTCGTACTCATCTCAGGTTGCATGTGGCCTCTGGGTCACAGCCTGGGCATGCCTGAGAAAGGCACCAGCACTCAGGTGTCCTGAAAACTATCTGCCCACTTGACAACTGGATATTGCCTCACCAGCCAGTAGTGCTACAGTATCAGTGACTGGTTTCAGGAGCAGCATTTCTCGTTGTAATGATACTGGAGTCAAGAACCATGTGAGAAAGCCAGTCACTCTGGCTGGCATCTTGAAAGTGACTCTGGCCGAGATGTTCAGGTGGCAGGACCCACTTGAGTCAGCCTTCCAAGGACTCCAGTGCATATGTTCCTATGGCTTGAAGCAGTGTCATGGTACTCATGCCTTTAGGGGCAAGAGCAAGAGAAGGGTCCCACTTTCACCTTGACCTTCTGTGACCCAACAGCTGAGCCTTCTTTCCAGCTATTGTAAGAGTTCTCTAGAAAGGGCAATGCCATAGAGCTTCGTAGTCTACCCCAACAGCTCTTCTACTCGATGTGTGCCCCCCCCCATGCCTCACTTTGATTATTTACAAAATGAGTATGATAACATGGATCTCATCCACTCATCATAAGGATTAGATGACACTTAGGGGCATACCTGACTACACACTTAGCACCATGTAAATGCTCTCAGTTGAGGTTACTGCTTTTTCAGAAACCCTTTCATTTGCAACTGTTACTCAGCAATTGTACATACTTAAGAAATTTCAGTGTGGCATCTCAATGCACACAAATCCTCAGCTCCATGGGTCTTCCCATTGCTCCTATGAGTTAGGGGAATGTCCATGTTCCACTCACTTAGACTGATGGCTGGGCTTGGGAGTATCTTTCCTGCTCATAATGAGCTTGGTGAGCCAAGAATGACTTGAAAAGGCCAGTCCCTATGGCTAACAGCTCTCCGATGGATTTGTGCAGTTTTTAGTGCCGGTCTTTGGGGATGTTCAGGATGCTGTAGGGGAAATGGCTTGATTCTAGTCTTTGCCACTGCAATTCATGTTTCCAACTCTACAACTTCAAAATTATTTCTTCCCCTTAAATCTTTGTTATAGTGAAGCTTTGTTTGTTGAGTACTTGGAATAGTAAATGCTGGTAGGAACTTTGTAAATGCTAAAGGACCATTCTTTTACAAAGCATTGCTTTCACTAGGTAGAGATTTCCATGACTCTGTACATAGTTAACACCTTCTTTTGGGACAGTTGGGTGGTATCTTTAGTGCTTAAAACAAATGGCATTTGATATTTGTCATCCTAAAAGTCCTGAGTTCCCCAGACTTGGAAGAATTTACTTCTGAATCACACAGCACTTTACTGGAGCTGTGTCTGGCAAAGTAGGGTATAAAATGTCTATCACATGTGTCTGCGGCTTTCTTGTATACTCCTAGGCATGTTTCATTTAATGTGGCACTCCTCTCCACAGTACATTCAATGTCCATGGTATGTAGTAGGTTCCTTCATGGCTGAAAACATTATTGGTCATTAAATCACCATGTGTGTTATCCACCAAGCCAAGTTGTTCTCAGAAGCTTGTGCTCCTCATCCTTGGAGATGATCCTAGGGGCCTGTGTCAACCAGGAGAGGGTCACCAACAAGGGCCATAAGGACTTCATTCACTGACCCAGGAACACAGACTTAATGTAGAAAACCAGCTGTAAATTAGAGGAAGTACTCTGTCAATTACCCCGAGCAAGACAAGGTGCCGTGAAAATGACAGGATGTGGTAGGGAATGCTGGCCGCCTGCCCAGAGAAGGCGTTTATGACCCTGTGTCCCCACTATACCTTCACAGAGTGTCACTCTTGCTTGGGTGTCCCTCATGTCATTGAAGACCTCACATGAAGCATTTGACAGGAAATGTGCAGTGTGAATGTGAGTCTGTGATCTTCATCAGATGCTCAATGACTTCACACTCAAGAACCCAGCAAGCCATAGCCCTGTTGTTTAGAAAAGCTGCTGAACTAGTACCCCCGGTTTCAAGCACCCAATCAGTGCACTGGAGAAGTGAAATCTGGATGTGGGATGTTAGCACCGAGCACCATGTTGACAGTTTTCATATGTGTTGTGTTTGTTTAGTCAGAATTTTTTTTTTTAATCCTGTCTTGCCATGTAACCCAAGCTAGCCTCAAACTTAGAAATCATCTACTTCAGCCTCCCCAGTGCTAGGGTTTTAAGTGAGCTACCATATTCACCTTGCTAGAAATGTCCCCCTAGTGTCACAAATAGCTCAGCAAATAGCTCAGCCAGTAAAGTGCTTGCCATGCAAGCATAGGACCCATTAGATCCCCAAAACTCATGTAAAAAGCTGGGGATGGTAGCACCCTCTTAACCCCAGTGAATAGGAGGTAGAATTGAGTAGATTCCTGGGGTTTGCTGACCCCACCCGGCTAGACAAATTGGCAAGCTCTAGGCCAATGAAAGAGTCCCTGTGTTACAAAATAAGTGACAACGTGAATGGTACCAAAGGAGAACATGTAAGTTTGATCTCTGGCTTCCATACACATACACACAGATGTGCGTGCATGCATACAGACATGCATTCATACATATAGGCACACACATACATTCATTCCAGACTGACTTACCAACATGATTGTAAGAGACTTTCCATGACTGACACCATTGGCAGTAAATCTACTGTGCAGTAAAGCAGGCGATGGGAAACTCGTTTATGTCTGCAGGGTGGGGAGTCTGTATGGCACATAGCAGCAGCTTTAATAGTTCTCTCATGGCAACTGGAGGGCATTGTGTGACAGCTGTTCTGCTTACAATCTTCCAGATCCTTGTTCTCAAGCAGCTTTGCTTGTAAAGGTATCCTTGAAAATATGAGAAAGTCACCCTGTCACTATTTTTTGGCCAGAATCTTGAGAAAATGTGAAGAGAAAATTCATATTTTTAAAACTACTTTACTCAGTATAAACAGTAGCCATAAGTAGGTTATTTCTTTAAAAACACAAAACAAAACAAACAAAAACCCGTTCTGTGTGATCTATACTGTTCCACTCAGTCTGTAAGCATGAGTAGAGGAGTCAAGGGCACTGAGGGAAGGTTCTGCTGGTTCTGCTGTCTCTTGGGAAAGCCCTGAACAGGAGGCACTCTTCTTCATAAAGCTGTCTGCCCCTCTGAAAACAACTATAAAGTTTCACACCTTGTGCTTTCAGAGTCTTGTCTATGGTGTTCAGGCCTTCTGTCCGTTGCATGCCATCGGCTGCATGCCATTATAGTTCCTTCAGGGATCTGGGTCTGTTACGAGTTGTTTTTCCCCCACCGCCGGTCCCATCGCCACGTCAGCCCCAGTTAACACACACAGACTCTGTATTTGATATTATGTTGTTGACCAGTTACTATCATTTCTTATCAGATAGCTCTGTCTTAAATATTAACCCATTTCTATTAATCTAAGTACTTCCTCGTGGTCTTATCTTACAAGAGAGATGGCCAGCATTCTGCTCTCTCCAATCTCTCTATCTTGACTCCTCCTTACTACTTCTGGAATCCTCCTTGTCTACTAGTCCCACCTATATTGCTTTCCTACTGGCCAACAGTACTTTATTCCAGAATGACATCTCCCATCAACTCTTTTCTGTCTAAAATAAGAAGAGTTTTAACCTTAGTAAAATATATCATCTATCCTATCTTTGTGAGTATAAAGTCTTATATGTAACTTATCTTTAATCCTAACTAAGGAAAACTATAACCATAACTATCTGTCTTCAACTCCTTCAAAGACCACAGAAGGATAATATATAAACTCTAGAAATGACAGAGACAACTCATTGCCTGGTCAGCCACCTGAAGTTCTTCTGTAATGTTCCATCTTCAGCCCATAGGCCATAGTGTGTCTGGCAGGCTCTTCCATGAAGCAGGAACTCTGTAGCACTGTCCATCTTGTTTTAGCAGTCACTTTTCTGTGGGTCCTGCATGTCCAGTTTATACAGCATAAAGTCAAACAGTCTAGACAAGAACAGTATCTTGCCCAAATGGCCAGTCTTGCCATATTAGAAGCAAACTCTATAACGCATTTCTTCGATGTCCATCTTCCTTTCTGACACAGGTGGTGTTACCAGGAGCAGTTGTGCCTCATTGTCAAGAAAAACCCTAAACCATTTTAAATGCCATATTCTGTAGGTCTTTGAAAGATTTGAAGAATGCCTATTTATCTCAAATACATCTCTGCATATCTAGAAATCCTAACTAACTTAACTCCAAGTTTTGAATATCATAAGTAACTCTATAATCTGTACTAAATTATACATTACATTTTCAGTGAGCTATATAAACACAATACCTAAACAAGAGAAGAAATATACATATCACAAAATTGACCTTAAATTTGTATCAATAAATGAAAATCCATTCCAAAACAAAGCATTCATATCTATACCATACTTCCCTTTTTTACCTTTAAAAAGATTGCTTGTGGTCATTAGCCATTTATAACCAAGCCCACTTAAATGAAAACAAACATTCATAAACAAAATATTTGGGAATTTGGGCGCCATTCTTTTCAAACTGCTTTCTGCTGGTAGGGGGCACTGTCATGGGGATCCCAAGAAGACACAGAAATCCTGGCTGTAGTCTGCAAGGTTGCTTTGTCCAAGCTATTTTGAATGTTGGGTCACCTGTTTCAGGGGGTCTTGCTTGATCAAACCACATTAGTCTGGAAAGAATCCACAACTTTTCATTTTCTGTGGAAACAAAATTAGAAATCCTTTTCCCCAGTAACTTATCCTTAGACTTAAATTTTGGAGTCAAAGCATTTTTAAAATGTATAAATTGGATTAATCCAGCAGCATTTCTTTTATTAGTTATTATTTCCTCAGCAGTCAAGCAATATAAATATAACAGAACAGTGTACAATATCCAAAGTTTCTCTGTGCTTTCCATCTTTACGTGGCTTTTTTATTACTCTATTTCTTTTACTTCTATTTTTTTTTTTTTCATTTTTTGAGACAGGGTTTCTCTGTGTAACTTTTATCTGTCCTGGAATTCACTCTGCATGCCAGGTTTACTTTGAATTCACAGAGATCTGTTTGCCTCTGCTTCCTGAGTGCTGGGATTAAAGGCGTGTACCACCACTCCCAGTTACTCTACTTCTTTTTTTTTTTTTTTTAACCATTGTGTCCTGTTTCTTTTTCTCTTCCAAGCCAATGTATATTTTAAAATACACTGTAAAGCTTTAGTGGTTTTCTTAATCTGAATCTGTCTTTACTGTAAACCATTCTGTCCATGAGTCTTTTATCTGGTGAACAACATTGCTAAAATGAAAGCCATAGCTGTTTTAGCTGGTCTATCCAAGATGGCGACAGCTATTTTACCACCAGCACTGAGAGCTGTGCTCACTGTCTTGGTCTACGCTGCATCCAGCAGCATGCTGCCGGCTTGGAGATGTGGTCACTGCCATTGTCACATTGTCAGCTCTCATACACACCAACAAATTACTAGCAGCACTTGTTAAAAGCAGTGTGGGTTTGGGTTTTTTGTTTGTTTGTTTGGTTGGTTTTTTGGGTTTTTTTTTTTTTTTTTTTTTTTTTGCTGCTTATGCTGAGTCAGGAAACCTCCCTTAAAGGAGCTGAGCAAATCTTTGTCTCTCACAAAACAAAGTCCAACCCAGAAAAATGCTGTTAGCAAGAAGCCTTGCTTGTCTTTGTTCTTTAGTTTCTAAAACCCTTTTTTAAGCTTTTGTTAAATTTTAAGTGGACATTCTTAGTAGCCACGTTGTGGCGCCATGTATAACAAGTATGTTTTCCTGCCAGCTGCCTGGTCCCGCTGCCACACCAGCCCCCAATAACACGCTGAACTCTGTATTTGATATAATGCTGTTGGCCAGTTCAGTTGTTTGCTTCTTGGATCCATTGGATTGAAAGATCTTTTCCCAACCCTTTACCCTGAGGTAATGTTTGTCTTTAAAACTTAAATGTGTTTCTTGTATGCAGCAGAATAATGATTTCTGTCTTTGTATCCATTCTGTTAGCCTGTATCTTTTTATAGGAGAGTTAAAACTATTAATGTTAAGGAAAAGTAAGGACCATTGATTGTTAGATCTTGTTTGTTTTAGATTTGTTGTTGGCGGTGGTATTGTGAGTATATTTGTCTGCTTTTTCTTTTAGGTTCTGGTGAAGTGGAATTATCTATTGCCTTTGTTTTGTGAGTGTAGTTAACTTCCTTGGGTTGGAGTTTTCCTTCCAGAATTTTCTGTAGGGCTGGATTTGTGGATATGTATTATGAAAATCTGGCTTTGTTATTGAATATCTTGTTTTCTCCGTCTATAGTAAATTGTTTATAGAAACCATCTATAGAAATTGTTTATTTTCATTTCATGTGTATGTGTGTTTTCCAGTGTGTATGGCTGCCCCATCTATAGCTCCTGCCCTGAGAAAGCCCCCCTGGACTAGAACTACAGTTGTATACTGACATGTGTTTGTGGGAAATCAGGCCAGGGACTCTGGAAGAGCAGCCAGTGCTCTCAATAACTGAGCCATTGCTCCCACCCCATCTTCTCTCTCTTTTACTGCCTAGTAGGAGAGAGGTTTTAAAAAACTTTTTCCAAATTAGGTTTATTGTTCGGGTGACCATCCACAATGTAAGGTTGTTTGTTCTCTGTGTGTGGTAGAGTCCATGCTGTGAAAGACCTTGATTGCCTTTGATCTACCATTACCTGAGATCAGTATGAAGCTGTCAGAAGAATCCACTCTACAGGAATAGTAGCATTTGTTGTGGTTAAGGAGCAACACAAATGAGGCCATATTCATAGAGCCTTGGTGACTACAGACTCTGATGATACAACTGGAAAACCTTTTCATTCAGTTTTAATCATTAATAGGTTTATGCAAATACCCTGCCTACATAAAATTTATATGCACATCCTACATACCACACACTTTTCTAGACTGTACATTTTTCTTTATAATGAAGAGCTTAAAGGTTGGAGGGAGAAATCATACCTGAATTTAAAACTGCCTGAATCTCATATATGTTTCCCGAAATGAAATGTAATCTAAAGGTTTTATAAGGTTCTTCCATCTCAAACAACAAAAACTTATTAGCACACACACACACACACACACACACACACACACACACACACAGTAAAAGTAGATTAAGTATATACTTCCTCCATGGGTCCATGCTACAGTGAAAAAGAAAGAAAGAAAACCAAACATTGACTGGATGGCTTAGAAACAGAAATGTCTGATTTCTGGGAAATCCTAAAACAGGTAGACTAATGACAGTACAGGTTCAAACATGGCACCTTGGCCCCATGTCTTCACATGCTGGAGAGGTGACACTCTCTGGGGGATCCCTTTAGAAACACTGGCCCCATTTACAAGGGCTGCACCTCATAAACCACCCAGGGCACAACCTCCCATTACACAACAGGTTGGGTTTCAACCTGTCAGTGTATGGGAGGCCACAGGGACACTCGGACTAAGTGGCGGACCAAGTCCTTCTTCCCATATGGAACCCAGTGCTGCCTGTGTGTGGCATTCCATTTCATCACATGCCCAGAAAAGCCCAAGTTTTCCTGTTACAATCAGGAAGCAATTGTCTTCCGGGTTCCTGGAGTAGCTAGCTCTCTTGTGTCTTCCTGGTAGGCTTGTTTACCACTTGGCATTTTGCTCTGCAGATAAAAAAACAAAAGTAGATTTATTTAAGGCAGTAGGGGAGTCACAGTAATCTTTCAGTATATGTAGAGTAGAGGGAGTAGTTCAGGAAAGCGTTATCCCTCCTGCTTCTCTGGCATCTGCTAGGATGGTGTCTATGGAGTGGAGATTGCTCTAAGAGTGGTGATATTGAGAGGGAGGGGGAGAAAGCTATGGCCAAAATGAAGCTGCTTAGGAAGCACTGGTTGGAAAAAAAAAAAAGAAAAAGAAAGAAAAAAGTGCGCGCACGCACAGACACACACACACACATCAAAAACAGGTTCACACTTATTACCCTAGCCCTCAGGAAGTTCACGAAAGGAGTTCAAGACCAGCCTGGCCTAGATGAGACCCAGGCATGCAGCTTTCTCCAACAGCAGTGCCTGGTCCAGTGCTCCTTGAGAAGTCTGCAAGAGCCACTCTTCTGTGCCACAGGTCTGACCTCTCGCCCCATTTCCTGGGAGAGTGAAGCCAAGCCAAGTCCAGTGGCTATTGAGCAGCCAAGGCCAGTTTAACCAGTCTTTCCTGCTCCTGAGACATTTCGACACTGCTCTGGAGAGCCCTGTGAGCTGCCGCCTTTGTGGTGGTGACACAGAAGGCAGGTGTGGAAGCTTCACTGGGTGGGGCTCCCTCTCAGTGACTCACTGGGTGTCACTCCTTTGGGTGTGTGTTAGCATTCTCTCTCAGATGTCCTTTGCCTTCCAGGCTTAGCACCTAGAGCTCCCTCCTCACTTTTGAAAGCATTCCCAGCAGGTAATTGCTTTCTCTCTTCTGCAATTCAGTGGGACTGGGTGTGTTTTTTGTTTTGTTTTGTTTTTTTTTTTTTTCCTACCTTGTACCTCTGAGAACTAGACCCCTGTTTTGTCAAGGGGTCATGTGTATCTTGTAGAAGGGTCAGGTTTTGATGATAAGAAATAGTATTTCCTCTTTGTGATACCGATAACCTAAAGGGAGATTTAGATATAGACGTTTTATTCCCTGTATTAGAACCTGCTATTTTTGCTCACAGTAAATGTCTTTTGTCTGTACTGTATGTGTACATAAACCCCACACAAGGCGGAGCAAAAGGTGGCCACCAAAACATTACATTGGCTATGTCTAGACAGTAAGTCAAGTTTTAAAGATCACAGCAACCATAAGCCCACCTTTCCCCTCTGCCTCCAACAGCACTTTGATTGAGCACCCGTCTCTCCCTTACGTCTGACCTCTCCTTGGCTTCACCAGTGATTAAGATCTAAATCATTCTCATCCCTTCACTCCAGGAGCTTTCCCTAATGTGTCCAGCCCATCCTAGTGTGGATGGGGTTTTCAGGCCCCCTTCTTTCCTTCACTACTCTCGCCTTGACCTTTGTGGGCTTCTGGGGCTTCCAAAACATCACCTTCTGCTCTCTCTTCTCCTTCCAAGCTCCCTCGCTCATACAGTCACCACCCTTGTGACTTGGTGTCACCTTGAATGCCATCTTGGGCTCCTTCCTTTCCCCTCCTGAGCTGTGTCTGAAGGAATGCCCAATGTCAGTTCCCTCCTAACTTCCTGCCCACCCTAAACCTGTTCTTCTTCTTGCATCCTGTTTGGTAGCATCACCACCCAGGCCAGAAAACTTGGGAGTCTTCCCACGGCTTCATCCTCCACATCCTGTGATGAAAGGTCTACGGGATTCTATCTTCTCTGCATATCAAATGTGCCTTTAAAAAAAAAAAAAAAAAAAAAAGGAAAAGAAGAAAAGACAAACACTGCTGCCCTCATTCAAGTCCTTTGCATTTTTCACTTACCACAGCCTTTTAACTGCCTCCAGCTTCATCCCCCCTAAATTCTACCACCCACAGAGTAGCCAGAGATGGTCAGTATTTAAAACCTTCCTGTCCTTTAAGTACTCACTTAGTGGGAATGTGTTGCTCTCCAGGTCCTACCTGTGTATCTGTATCTATTGCACTCTCTGTCATCAGCACGTCCTCCCTGTGGTCCTGTAGTCTTCTCCACCTGGACTTCCCTAGGAAGCCTTTCTGATGCATCCTTGACATTCACGATCTTATTCATTATGATGGCCCCCTTCCCTGGCCACTCCTGACGTATTTATGGATGGTTACATGAAGACTGGTAAAGGATTCCTCTCATTTCTCCAGTGTCTGTCTGTGGACCTGGCTCTTATTTATGACATTGCATTGCTGATAAAAATTGAGATATGTTACTATTGTAAACAGCTTAGGCTTCAAACACTCTGCAGAGCCAGTTTCTGTCCTCGAAACTCCAGGGGAAAGTTATTTTCCAGGCAAACATGAGTCATTTGGATTCCCATCTCGAGTGTTGGTGTGGAAAGTGGTTCCACATCTTTGGATAAGGAGCTTGAGCTCTGAGATGGACATTGCGTGTGGAACTAGCTCTCTCCCTGTCTCCCTACTCTGACTCCATCTCTCTAATGTGATGCACTGCTCCAGAAAGTATCCATCTTGTCAGTGGGAAAGACTATTGTCCTTGCTTCTTTTGCTGCTGTTGTGACAAAACACCCTTACAGAAGTGACATAGTGTGAGTGGGTTTATTCTTTCTCGAAGTTAGTTCAAGGGCACAGCCATCATGCCAGGCAAATCAAACAGGTGGGAGCTTGAAGCCGGCGTTTACATGTGTTCACAATTGGGAAGCTGATGTTCAGCTCACACTGTATGTTTCACGAAGTTCAAACCCCCCCATCCCCCCTCCAAGGAGTGGTCCTGTCCACAGTCGAGATGGAGTGTGCCACATAGGTTATCATCCCTCACTCACATCCTCAAAGGCTAACCAATCTAAAGTCCTCACAGGTGTGCCTGGTGCTTTACCTGCCATGATTCTGGTTCCTCATATCCAATTGACATATAACGCTATCCCAGCAATAAAAGTGACAATTGCGTGTTGTAGCTATTCTGACAGAGCCTTCTCTGGGGCCAACAGCTCAGGTTTATTGTTCAGATCAAGTGCAGACTGACAATCCACCTTCTAAAGTGACAATGATTGCATTTTCTGTTTAACTCACAAAGAGTATTATCTTCTTGGCTGTCTTAAAATAAATGTTAGGCATTGCCTTTTGTTTATTTTATTTTACAGAGAACTGTGTTTTACAGATTTTTTAAAGGGGTGGGGGAGGTGGTTTCCAGACAGGGTTTCTCTGTGTAGCCCTGGCTGTCCTGGAATTCGTAGACCAGGCTGACCTGAAATTCAGGGAATCACCTGCCTCTGCCGCTGAGGGCTGGGAGTAAAGGTGTGTGCCACCACCACCCAGTCCAGATTCCTAATCTAAATACAGATCCCAAACAGCCATGTTTATATTGTTTGTATGTGAGGGAGTGAAAAAAATATGTGAAGGAGCCAGGGGCTCAGGTAGTAAAGATTCTGAGTACCAAACCCGACAACTGATGCTGGCCAGGGGGCTCAGGTAGTAAAGATGCTGAGTACCAAACCCCACAATTGATGCTGACCAGGGGGCTCAGGTAGTAAAAATGCTGAGTACCAAACCCCACAATTGATGCTAGCCAGGGGGCTCAGGTAGTAAAGATGCTGAGTACCAAACCCCACAATTGATGCTGGCCAGGGGGCTCAGGTAGTAAAGATGCTGAGTACCAAAGCGGACAACTGATGCTGGCCAGGGGGCTCAGGTAATAAAAATGCTGAGTACCAAACCGGACAACCGCTGAATTTAATCTCCAAAACCCACATGGTGGAAGAAGAAAACTGACTCCTGTAAATTGTCCCGTAATCTCTATATTTGTACACACACATACACACACACACACACACACACACACACACACACACACACACCAATAACAAATGAATTAATAAATGGGAGAAAAAGAAACTTCTCAAAGGAGTGTATCCTCTGTAAATTGATGGAACTTGGATGATGCCTAGATATCTGTACCTAAAAGTGTTAGGAGAATATCAAATTGGAATCTTTGGCATAAAGTCGTTTAGTCTTAACGTTTGTTACCTGTGAATTTGTAGTAAAGACGATAACACCTGTGTTTTCTGTTATGACACACATATTCATAATGCAAGTGTAGTTGGTATAAGGGTGATCTCACTGTGTAAGCCTGGCTGGCCTGGGACTCAATGCCTGGATCTGTGGTGACCCTCTTGCCTCTGCCCTCCAATCACAAAAGAAGTGGTTTTAAGCAAACTCATTTTCATGGCTTACCTTTAAGTAATATTTTTAAAGTACTGTTTGGAAACAGTAGTTTGTCAGTTTTATAAGTCAAGAACTTCTTGGGCTTTGCAAAAAAAAAAATGGAAGGACTGGTAGATGTATCTTAGAATTTTAATCTGTCTCATCTTATTATGATGGGGGTTTTGTTTGCTATGAAGCAACTGGAAAATTAGATTCCTAAGATCAAAACCTGAAGCCATTAGTCCTGCTTGAAGACTCTGTGAGTTGAGAGAGACTGACTTCGTAGGAAATCAACATTTGTATTTGTACCTCGCCCTTGCCATGTAGTGAGTATATCATCTATCAGTCCTTATTTAAATAACTAAGAAAACGTGTTATTTCAAGCATTTTGTTTTGTTTCTTAACAAGCATTCCATGTGAAGTCATGGCCTTACTGGTTTATCAATCCTGTGTTTCACCTATTGATAACAAAGACATTGTTACTGAGAACCTACATTCCACCACTGGTTTTTCTAGAATATTTGTAGTGCTTTCTCAACAACTGCGAGTTTGCCAACCCAGCTTTGGTATGTAGACCTCCCAGCTAGCCGGAAACCAAACTTAATTTAAAATCACTCCTGTGTTACATAACCATGTATAACTCTGGCACTAAATTATAGTTAATGATTTTAGCCAGAGATAATCTCATATTATTATGTGGTGGTCAGATTTTCCTGAAAAGTGGAGGAGGAAAAAGATTAAAAGTTCACTGTCATAGTCTTCTAATCCATTGGATTTTCAGTAGCTGGATCTCAGATTGCAGGGGAGTCTCTCCACTGTATGTAAGTGTACCCCACTGTAAGGTCTCCCTGCCCGTGCTTCTTGTGGGTTGCCCCCATGCAGCATTAGTTGATGTGGCCCTTGCTGAAGCCTCTTCATGGCAAGCCCTGGATAGTCTTGAGACACAGGGAAATCCTTCCTTCCTGGAAGGAGCTGGCATTTCCTGACAGTATAAGTCAATAAGGAGCAGCAGAGAGAAAAGGCACAGTGATATGAGAAGCAACCAGACCAGGGAGACCCAGAGGAGCTGTGGGGTGTTGTTTCTGCCAGCAACTAGGTTGCCTTGTGTGGCCAGGGAAGAAGCATGGATGGGCTAGGTCAGAAAGAAGAGAGGTACTGGAGGGGCGGGGGCTTGTTTCAAGGTAATAAAATGTATTTGAAACTATACAGTTGGCAATCCGCCCTGCCTGCAGGAGAGGCAGGCACACTCAAACCCCAGAAGGGACGCACTTCCCTCCCCACGTGTTTGAGATGCAGTCTGGAGAGTCATCTCTTCATGTGCCCGCTGTGGGGCACCCACATCTACGCACCACGCATAGCAAGCTTGATGCGGGATTTGTATTGTCCGTGCTAACTTCCACCAGAGCTGAGGAGTTAACTTACCCTAACCCAGGATCTCCATTGCAAGCTCTGAGGAGGAAGAAGAAGGGGAGGAGGAGGTCAACGATCACTGCTACAATAGGATGTTTTTACAGCACTCTCCTCCCAGTCACTGAACAAGCTAGAAAGACACTTTGCTTCTTTTTCCCATCCTGTCCAACTCTCCCTCACACTCACTGCAAGACCCTGGTGACGCAAGAAATTAAAAGTCATAATAACCAGCCCTACACAACAATTTCTGGTGCCAAATTTGAATGGAGAATCCACAGTCAGGTCTGATGACTTTCCCACCCCCACCCCACCCCCACACACGTTACACACACACACGTTACACACACACACACACACACACACACACACACACACACACACAATCTAGCTAAAGCACACCACAGCTTCTGAGAAGATGTTTGTTCTGGATGGAAACAGAGCAAGTATTCCTGTCCAGGTTACAGGGAAACCCTCACTAAAAGGACTTTGGGCATCCAGGAAAATGCCAAGAAAATGTGAGTTGAGTTGGACATTGATACTCTGACTTAACCATGCAGGTGCATAACGGACTGCGGATTCCCATCATTTCGTAAAGAGTGATGAGGGGACCAAATGCAGCGCCTGCCTTTGGAAAGGAATGGAGGCACAGATTACAATGTTGGCAAGGCAATTCTTTTTAATTTCTTTAAAATAATTAATGTTTAAAAAAAATATATATATATATATATTTCCTCCTACACCCGAAACAGGAAATAATTTTTCTCACTGAAGAAACTGATGGACCTCAGGTTTTCAAGAGTAATTTTTATTTTGTTAAAGCAGGAATCAATGTGGACTTCTCATGCAACTAATCTTCTCATGCAACCTACTGGCAAAACTACTTACCAGCTAAAATTACAGTTTATCTAATTAAGCAAACTTGATGAATGAATACAAACAGGAAAGGATAAGAGTTAAATCATTATGTAATTGACATGATCGTCACATGATTCCTTGGAAGAGAAATCTTAGCTGGTCAGCACAGAATTATCTATGATAGAGGTAAATTTGCAGTTTTACCATGAGGTATGCAAGTATATAAATAGAAGATTACTGTTTTTTAAGTATGTGCATGTCTAATAAACATCCCATTTCCTCATGCACACTTGTTTCACGAGTTAAAATACTGTGAACTTTTATGAAAACAGAAGGGCAGATGAAAGCATAAACATGTGGTTATGTTATCACCAAGGCCTTGCACAATGTTGGGGATTATGTCTTCATAAAACACCAGCTTAGTCATCCTTTAGTTAAAATGTGTATACACTTGTCTCATTCATTTCCTTATTGATGTTTACATGGCTCTTGATAATATCTCTTTTTATCTTCTATAATTTGCCCTTGCTGATATATAGAAAGCTGAGAAAATCACACTCCATCTGCCTGTTACATTTATCTATAAGTATATGACAATTGAAGGAAAATATAACTTAAAATATATTTAATTTATAAGTGTGGTAGATTAGCAACACACTAAATTTTCTTAAAAGTTCTTTACAAAGACGTATAAAGGACTTATTCTAGGAAATGACCAGTCTAGGCTAAGTGTAGTGAGCCTTGCGTATAATCCCAGAACTCAGGAGCTGAATCAGGAAGCGCTCAAAGTGAAAGCCAGTGTGGGCTGTTGAAGAAGTTTAAGGCTACCCTGGGATACAGTATAAACCCCGTCTCGATAGAAAAGCAACAGTGAAAGGAAATAAGTTGATCCAGACAGCACATTTAGGCACCTTTGTTTTGTTGACTTTTATTGTCACAGTGACCAAATAACTGACACAACTTTAGGGGGGACTCAGGTTGCTTAGTTGAATAAACTGTAATTGCAACCTGACAGCTTCTGGTGAAGGAAGAGTCACTTTTCTTTAAGGGCACAGGTATATGAGCAGCACAGATTTGATTGACTTGGTGGTTTATCTAAAAAAAGGAAAAGGAAGACATAAATTTGGGAGGGGTGGGAGTTCTGGGAGGCTTAGGGAGAGGAGTGATAATGAAGAGAGCGCCCATGTTAGTAATCACAGGTGCATGGCCGGGAATGGAAAATGGATAGCTGAGTGAATTAAGACACTGTCCAGCAGGCACCAGAGCAACTGCAGGAGCAGACCTGAAGACCAAGCTACATAGTCAACTATTGGCATTCTCTGTGTCTGGCCAGTGTTTTTCGGTGCTGCTCTTTATACCAGATCCACTGTCATAGTTTCTAACTCTGAAGGTGGTGAGGTGCTCACAAACTTTTACTTTGTGTCGTTGCTTGAAAATTGTGTATTCTAAATACATGTACACCGATGATGACGCCCAGAAGTGGAACAATACAGATGCAAAAATGCATCGATGCGTGGGTCTATTTGAACTAAACAGACTCTACCTCACTTCTTCCTGTTAGTTTAACCTCTTGGTGTTGATTTTATATGAAGTAAACAGCGCACTTTATAAGCTCTTCTAGGAGGTGGAAGCAGTCTATACTCTTTCCTAAAACGATTGGCTGGGTTATTGGGAAATTGCAAAATACTGATATAAAATCGGCCCCGTAGTGGTCCGTTTCCATCCCACTTCCTGTTAGTTTGCCAGTACTAAAAGTAGTTATTCTGTGGAAGTCCACTGGTTGGCGTTGGAATGTTTATTGACCTGCCAAAACTCCTCTAGGCAGAGGGCATCTTTTCTGGAAACAAACTAACTAAATAAGACAGTGTCTGCCTGAAAAGGATCTGTAGATGGTCATTTGGGTCCCCCAAGGAAACAGCAGGCTGTTACCTCATCAGCCTACATCAAAGTTAACCAAGCATCAAGTATGTCTGTTCCCGTGTGTTCCCAAACCTCTTCAAGGTATACTCATGCACAGGGTGGGACCAGTGATCGAGTTCTGCAGTGCAACTGTTAAGAGCAAGCCACACCCTAGTGCCACCCAGAAAACAGCTTGAGAAGCAGCAACATGCAGGAACGGGGTGGGGGTCCCCTATCCTTACCGCCTTCAGAGAAGAGAAGATACTTATTTTTTAAAAAATTAGAATTTTTCGAAGCAATTGGAATATGGAAACACTTTTTAAAAACTAGTAATCGATTGTTTCATTGAACTTCCCCAGAAAGTGAAATTTTCAAAGGGATGTGTATAAAATGGGGGAGAGAGTCAAATCTGCGCTTGTAGTAAGTATTCCAGAAAAGAGCGATGGGACAGAGGAAGTGGGGACATTACACAAGTGCCGAGACATTCTTTTGTGCCGAGAGGCTTTTGTACTTTAGGGTGACAGGAGTTAGTAATTGTCACTTTAAAAACTGAAGACCTTGTGGAAGTTCTTCACCCATAGACTGGACATCTCACCGGAAAGGACCTGTGGTCCACTTGGCTCCATGGGGAATTGTTTAGGATAAACACCTAGTATTTCTCACAGACCCCAATCTGCCTTTGTCACTTGGTCTTACCGTCACTGTGACCTGACAGAAACCTAAGAGAGGAAAGTTTTGGCTGGGCTTTCTGTTTCAAGGGGTTTTGTCTCTGTCCATGGCTCTTTGGCCCCCTGTAAAGAACATCCTGTCCATGGGAGCTGTGGTAGAACTTCCTCACCCTATGATGGACAGGAAGCGGATGGAGTGTGAGGGAGGAACCTCGGGGATCAGGTAGCCTTCAATGGCACTCTTCCTGAGAACTAATTCATCCAGTCAGGAACACCCCCCAGGTTTCCATAACTGCTTAGCATAGTGCCTCCAGCTTGGGACCAGGCGTTCAGTCAGCACAGGAACCTTTGGGCACATCCATCCATCAGTCTGCCACCCGCCCACCCCCAAAGGCTAGTGACCATCGCTTCCAAACTCAGCCTCACTGGACATAATAATATTGGCAAATTCTTTGCCACAGTGTAGCATAAATGGCCCAGTTATTATCCTATTGAAACCTCATGTTCACTGTCTGCATTCTCTCTCTCTCTCTCTCTCTCTCTCTCTCTCTCTCTCTCTCT
Organism: Cricetiscus sungorus; assembly: GCA_030556225.1. Lineage (NCBI taxonomy): Eukaryota > Metazoa > Chordata > Mammalia > Rodentia > Cricetidae > Cricetiscus > Cricetiscus sungorus. The sequence goes on from JANBXA010000651.1 coordinate 138,399,730, forward strand.
CTCTCTCTCTCTCTCTCTCTCTCTCTCTCTCTCTCTCTCTCTCTCTCCTCCCTTCCTGAGACAGGTTTCTCTGGCTATCCTGGAACTCACTTTGTAGACCAGGCTCCCTCAAACTCACTGAGATCGGCTTGCCTCTACTTCCCAAGGGCTGGGATTAAAGGTGTGCTGTGTGTGTTCTTATAGTGCCTGGTCTTCAACACATCCACCTAAATCAACCATGAAGCAAGCTCTGCTTGTGGTTTTCCAAGCTTTCTCTAGCCCATTTCTCCCAATGCTTCCGAATTCCCCCACAAGTCACTTCTACCAGCTTTTGAGACAAATAGGGTTTAGTCACAGCAGCAGTTTTCTGTGTTAGACTTTACATAGCCATGGCCACAGGATAAGGGGATGTTAATTTTGCCCAAGTTTTCATAGGTTTTGGCTTGAAGAGTTTGAGGTGGGGAGAATAGGGTACGCATGAGTACAGGTGGTACAGAGATCTGCCTCCCCTCCCCTGAGTTCTGAGATTAGAGGTTTGAGCCATCATGCCCAGCCTTAGCTCTGTGTGTGTGTGTGAGAGAGAGAGAGAGAGACAGAGACAGAGACAGAGAGACAGAGAGAGAGAGCGATCAGAAGCATGAAAATAATCACAGATGAAACCACTCAAAGTAAAAATATTTGTCTCTTGGAAGCAAGGATTGGGTTGGGAGGTGTGAAGGGGCTGCTGTTTTTTCTTATTGAATAAGCCTTAAACACCTACAATATGGATCTTAAATCCCCCCATGGTACAAATATTAAAAACGGAGTCCCTGGGTGGCATTCTGGGGTGTTGATGGTACCATTAAGATGTAGTGTGTGTGGTGGGGGGGGTGGTTATTAGGAAATGAACCAAATGGAAAGGATTGTGGAACATAGCCTCTTCCTCCCTGAGCACAAAGCTGGGGTTTTACTATGCCTCTCCCACCCTCATGCACTGACTTGCCAAGGCCCAGAGCAGCAAGAACCAACTAGTTATGGACTGAAACCTTCAAATGTGAGCGCCAAAGACAAACTTTCTCCCTCATAAGTTCATCTCAGGCACTTGTTACAGTAACAGAGAGACTGGTGCAAACACCATCTGATTATTATTACAGCTGGGAGAATGCTTTGTTTAAATGGTAAAGCAGAAGGCAATTTTTGGTTTCCTTTTAGTAAAGTACTACACACGGTTTTGTCCCTGTGAGTGTCACTGTAGGGAGGAAGCAAAGTATAGTTTGTAGATGGTTTGGGGCTGTGCTGTTTCTGCTTCCAGATTCTCAGTGGTTTACAAGGGGCAGGCATGGGCCTCAGGACCTGCAGCTAACAGACACTTTGTTTGACTCTGGCCAGAGTAAGATTGCCACTCCTTCCTGTGACCCTGACCTGCTCCTGTCCTTGGTAAGCCAGACCTTGGTAAGACCTCGGTGACTGGAGTAAATGACACTCTTTTTGAGACGATTTGAAAGGTAGCGCCTTGTGGGATCCCGGGACGCTTTTTCCAGTGTTTCCTATGGGTCAATGTTGTCTTCTTCTAAAGAAGAGATCTGGCATGGAAAGGGTCATGTTCAGCTGTGAACTACAAGCTAAATGAAATCCTGTTCCCGGGGTGGGTGGGGGAGGGGACAGTACCAGTACATAGAAAGTTCATCTTGCAGCACCCTTCAGGGGAGAGGGGGAGCTTAGGTCGGGCTCCAGGCTGGAAACCCAGGCTGTCAAGGCACCTGGCCCCGGGACCAAAGCATCGTCCCTTGGAGAGCCCCAGCCTCCTTTGGCTCCCTGTGGTGAGCAGCGCCCCCTGCAGGCACCTTTGATTCCCTGGCGCACACTGTGAGGCGGCCAGGACAAAAAGGGCACAGGCTACTCAGGAAGGGCCTCCCTTCATCGTGTCTTCCGGATGAGCAGGGTGAACCCCAGTCTTTGCACTCCACAGCCAGACTGTCAGAGGTCCCCCCTTAGGAGTGGAGTGACATTCCATCTCTGCATTCATTTGAGTGAGTCAGGTGGAGAGCTGGGAGGAGTCAGACTATGGCAACTAGAAACAGCAGCCAGAACACAGGAGGCAGGATTTCTGATGTGGTCGGTTCATTCATTTTAAAGGAAGTTGCCAAAGAGATCCCTAAAAATGTTAAGGCATTAATGTTAACAGTTAACTGCTGCCCACAGAACATTGTGTCTAAACGGTGCTACTCACCCGGAAGCTTGCGTTCCTCTGTTTCTCTTGTTATTTGTAACTGTGACTTACTGAAATCGCTTAATATTGCAGTGCATAGGGGAGAGCTCTGCTTTGTAGGGGAGAATATGTGGCTCAGGTGAAGACTTAATTCTCTTGAGTTTTGGACAAAGCCATTGATAGAGGAGGAAATCTACAACACAGTACCATAGAGCACTAGGTCAAGCTAATGGGGCATGAAAGGCACCCTCCTCCTGTCCCCAATGGCTCTTGATAGCCATTCGGGTCATTCACATTCCCTAAGCAAGACACAGCCACCCAGGGGAGAGCCGCGGGGCTCCGTCATCACAAAGGTCACAGTCCAGACAGCAAGGAATGCAGTTACACATTGAGATAAAGGCTGTAAGTGCAAAGTTCAAGGTGTCACAGGGGTCTAGAAGTTGGAGTAAACATATATTGTGTTCAGAATAGATCTGTTTGTGGGAGTAACTTGTAAGCTGAATGGTATGTTCTGAGAAAAAGAATTGTAAGCACCAGAATCAAGACTGATTGTAACAGTGAACAGTGGAGGAATTCCCGAAGCCCAGGTCCCTCCTCAGAGTAGAACGATCAGAGTGGGGTCATGTTGGACTGTGCTGCCCGGACTAAAAACACCATTAGAAATTTCATCATAACACTGTGCTCTCAATGCTTATAGACGTGTGTGTGTGTGTGTGTGTGTGTGTGTGTGTGTGTGTGTGTGTGTGTGTTGGTGTGTCTGTAGGTCATAAAACTAGAAAGGGGGGGTGGATTGAACACATGTGACACGAAAGGCCAAAGTGGGCACTTGGGGCAGGAAGGGTTCAAGAGTAGGCATGAAGGTGAGGAGGAACCAGGGGAGGAGAATCAACAAAATCTATTGTATTTGATGATACCAAAATGAAACCTAATGCTTTGTATGCGAATTTTTAAAGACAATTTAGACATTTAAAGCATAGACCAATTTCTGTGATGAGCATAGATGTGAAAATATCGTATGTACAGTGGGAAGTTGTTGATAGAGCAGAAAGCTCAGGTTTAAATGGGGAAAGTAGACATACTAGATCTTCAACTTTTGTCTTAGGAAGTAGATGTCCCAACCTTTTAAGTTCAAATCCTGCATCTGCTTATTGCTCACCTTGTGACTTGGAACAAAAGCCTTCAGCCCAGCACATCCCAATTGGCCTGATAGTACATGTCAGGAGATGAAGAACAGCTAAGACCCTTGTATGACACCTAATGCTTAGTAAATTCTCAGTGGTGGGAGGAGTAGAAGTTGCCACAGTTTCATATTTCAGGACTTTAAGCAGGTATTAGTGGGCAGAGGAGAAGAATAATAAGCTGATCAGTAAGTGGGAAAAAACAGAAAAAAAAGTGTTCCAAGAACCAGAAGAATGTATTTATGAATGATTTTGCAATTTAAAAAAATACTCAAAACTATTGTAGTAAAACATGGATGGTTTCACTCATTTTATTCTGGGTATTTTTGCTCTTTGGAATTATAAGCTTGAATGAGCATGAGACTTCACAGAGCGAACAGGGGAATAAGTGTGAGTGGTCACCAGACAAAGATCCCACATATAATTATTAAAAAGGAGGGGAACGGCTAACCTGGCCTGCTTCATGCCAATTCATTCTCTTCCTATTTTGCTTCTTAAAACAAACCAAGAAGCCAGATGTTCAGCTGCTGGAGATGAAAGCTATTTGCTTTGAACCCTTGAGTGAAAGAGTGAGCACCTCTCCAGAATTGTGAGGTTCCCGCAGAAGGTAATCGTGACCCGATTCAGGCATTTGAATGTGGTTGCAGGAGTGTTGCCCATGGCAACAAAGAGCACTTGTAGACATCAATGCCCCCAAATCAGCCTTCTGTGATGAGTGTACATGGAATTTTCCTGTTCTACTGTACCAAATGTTCTTTAGTTTTCACTGATTGTATTGACCTAAATAGTATTCACCTTGGTAGACTTGTGACCTTTAAAGTTAACATGTTTGCTTAAAAATCCCCCATTTCATTCATAGAACATTTCCTCCCAACGTACTCCTTTATGTTCTTTCTGCGGATTTTAATCAATTTTTTAAATGTCAAGATAATGGAGGAAAAGGTCCTTCCTTCTCCAACATTTATAAATAGAAAGGTGAAATCAGTAATTTTTACTTACTATTTCAAAAGAAGAAAGTGGGAGTATAGGTTGGTTGGTCTTGGGTTGACGAGAAAGGAAGGAAAAGAAAAAAAAAAACGTATCTGTTGTGTGTGTTAGATTTCATTTTACTATATTGTTAGTAGCTGAAGTGCTGAAATGTAAATATAAAGCTAGTGTTTTGTATACTTTATTTTCCGTTCTTGAGTCCTTGAAGTAAAGTTTCTGAGTATCATAAAAACCCACACAAAATAGCCGAGCCATACTTACAAAATCATGTCACAAAAGCAAGTTTTGTTTACTTATCCAAAGTTGGAATTTCAGGCAGAACTATTTTGTTCTCTAACCTAGCGCTTGCTTTCTAAGTTGTTGTGATTTTTAAAAGAATTGTAGATTTATAAAATTGTTCATTTACTAAATAGTTTTTGGTTAAAAAAAAAAAAGAATGCTGTAATTAAACCTGGGGTCTTCATTATTAGCAATGATCACACGACTATTAAATGTCTTTGTATCTCACACCCAGTTTTTATCACTGTAATGACAATTTTTCATGTGTGATTTTCTAAAACCGAGTCCTTGACACGGTGATGTCTTAATTCATCATCAGGCAGATGCCGAAGGTGTTTCTGTCACTCCCTTTCGTTTTGCTTTCTAGAGCGGTTGTTTTTCTGATTCTCACTAACCATCCAAACGCTCACTGGCTAACACAGAGTCAACAAAGAGGAGGACGCTGATTTGTGTTTAATTTGAGTATCTAGAAAATACTCAAATTTGAGTTCTAGTACTCAAATTTGAGAAGCCAGAAAAGGCCTACAAGGGAAGGAGTGATTAGGGGAGAGGGGTCTTAAAGGGATGGGAGCTAGTACACGAAATGTTGATGAGGGAGGAGTACTGGGAGTTGGAGGGAGACACTGGAGGGACGTTCAAAGGACTGGTTACTATTCTACCTCGTGACGGGGCCAGTTGAATCATGGGGGGTGGCAATAGTCTGTGCATGTTCTCCCTCCCTTATTCTTTCTCCCTCTCACTCCTTCTCTCCCAGAGCTGCCATATATCCCATTCTTTATGATCATGATGTCCATTCCACCAGGGCTGGAGAGACGGCTCAGCATTTAAGAGCACTTTCTGATCTTCCAGACGACCTAAGTTTAGTTCCCAGTAGTTCATAACTGCCTATAACTCCAGGTCCAGTGGAATCCAGTGTTTTCCTCTGGCCTTCATGAACATCCTCAGATAGAGCATATACTCACACACATAAATTGATGGGAGATGTTATTCTGTATATATGTTTCTCATACTGGTTAATAAAGCACTGTGGCCAATCGAAAACTAGATAGGCGGGGCTAGGAGACTAGGAGGAGGAAAGAGGAAGTAGAAGGCGGAGTCGAGATGTAGCCCGGGAAGAAGCAGGAAGCCTGCCGCGCAGCTCCCTGATAAGACGACCACGTGGAAATACTTAGATAAGTAGAAATGGGTTAATAATTAAGACAGAGCTAGCCCATAAACAGTAATGGTAATTGGCCAACAGGATTGTATCGAATACAGAGTCTCTGAGTGTTATTTGGGGCTGGCGCGGCTGTGGGCCCAGGCTGGCGGGCTGGCGGAAACATACAAGCTACAATAAATCTTTTTAGAAAAACTTCGATTTGGGGGCCAGGTGGTGGTGGTGCACACCTTTAACTTGGGAGGCAGAGGCAGGCAGATCTCTGTGAGTTCAAGGCCAGTCTGCTCTATAGAGTGAGTGCCAGGACACCAGGACAGCCTGCAGAGCTACACAGAAAAAACCCTGTAGAAAGAAAGAAAGAAAGAAAGAAAGAAAGAAAGAAAGAAAGAAGGAAGGAAGGAAGGAAGGAAGGAAGGAAGGAAGAAGAAAAGAAAAACTCTGATTTTGTCTTTCTTATAATATTCATATGCCATTCATATGAGATTTCAACATAGGCAATAGGAAACAAGTGTGGGCACACAGATTACAAACTCTAGTACTAAATTACGTTTTTTCACTTTTGTCAGAACCTTGACTGCTAGCAAATGTGTCAGTTTGGATTACCAAAATGATTTGTACATGTTATCTGTGGTGCTTTTGGCTTGGCCAGTATTCTTAAATTTATCTAACCAACATCAGCCAAGTGGACAGCTTTTATCTGTAATCATTTATTCTAATTAGTCAACTCACTGGTAAAAGATTTTCAGACATCCTCCCAAAGGGTAGCTCTGTTTTCTTTACTTTGAGATTTTAGTCCTTCCTTCTCCCCTCCCATTCACTACCTCACTCTTGGTCCCCAATGAAGCGTTTTCCAGTGCCCTATCAATTCCAGGTCGGAACCGTCCAGGTTTCCCAACTGGTGAAACACACACAGAATTGTTCCATGAAGTCCTGTCGAAGCCACTCAGCACGGACGCTGTGATTCAGTAGGCTAAAGCCCTTTCCCCTTTCTGACTCACCTTGTCTCTTCACTCTTAACCCAGGGTAAACATTTTTACTCTTTTCAGTATACGTTTGCCCTGCAACTCTGAAGTCAAAGGCTGTCATGAGAGAAAGTCCTAAACAAAGTGAGAGATGCTTTGTGTGCGGGACAGGAGGACTTGACGTCTGTCACAGGTCTTCCAGCCCTTGTGCTTGGGCGTGGTTGTGGAGCTAGAGAAATAGCTCCACTGTTACAGTGCTTACCGTGCAAACACGAGGACCTGAGTTCAGATCCCAGCATGCATGTAATGAGTGCTGTGCAGTCACGTGCAGCTGAAATCTCAGCACCAGAGAGACAGAGACAGGCGCGTCCCCGGAGCTCCATGACCAAGCTGTCTTACCAAATCAAAGAGCTCCAGGTTCAAGTGAGAGGCCTTGTCTTGAAAAGTAAGGTGGAAAGTAATAGCAAACACCTAATATCTGTCTCTGGCCTCAACATACTCACCCTTGCATGCTCACACGCAAGCATATGTACATGCAAAGTTTGTACTACACATACAAACTTTGGCCCCACACTAAGAGGAATAGCTAGCACATCAGTAAATAGTAATCACAAGGCTAGACACCTCTTACACGGAGGAATCGATCGTCACGAAAGCGTAAGCTTATGCCGCAGCAGCACACGCCTGGCTGTAGCGGGCCCTCGGCAAAGATTCTATGAAAATAAATGTTTCTGGCCACATTCCCGCCTGATAAGAACTTTTTGTACATTTCCTACTTTAGGAACATTTAAAGATATCAATGAAACAAATAGAATAAACGTCCATAACAAAAGATAATACACCCAGGTACTCATTCTCTTCTTAAAATATTGACACCTGACCCTTGTAAGAACTCAGTCTTCTGTCATCAAAGAGAAGACAGAAGCAGTGGAGCAGGGATGTGCCTGTGTGTAATGCCACTGTGAAACATTATTGCGTATGGTTAATAGGCACAAGTAATTATAATTTACAAGTTCCGCATTCTAGCCGTGCAGTTGACATTGGGATAGTTATAGGTGGAAGACACAGTGTGTGTGGGTCCCTCTGTACAAGAACCTAAGCGCCTCTATGCTCCGTTTGTGCCACTTACAAGCATCTTAGTTTCAGCTGCAGAGGTGAGCGCTGGAGACTTCTGCGTCCATGGCCGCAGCAGCTAGGATGTCCAGCAGCTAGGAGCCTGGAGCGCCTCCTCTGGCACGTCCTCTGTACTTAGGAGCAGATGGGTCCAGTCAGAGGCGCAGTCTGGCTCCTGCTAGCCCTCACCCTCTTTCCCACACACCTCTCTCTGCCCTGACCACCTGAAACTGTGTCCCTTCTAGAGGTCACCCTCAGCCCCTCCTGTGGTCCACACCACTCATGAGCCTCCAATGGCCACAAGCTGTGAAAAGATTTCTTCTCATCCAACTGGACTTAGCCATGGGCACAGTTCCCAGCGCTCTATTGTGACTCTTGGTACTGTGCACTGTACTTCCAATCAGGGCTTTTTGTGCTCATCTTGCAACTTAATCCTCCATTGTAATTTTGTGCCCCTGGGAAAGTGTTAAAGTTTCAAGCAACTGACTAAGTAGTGAACTTTCTGCATACCGTAAACGTCTGGCATGGGTGTCTGCCTGCTTCTGATAAGGCTATGTCCTATAGCTGCCGAGGGCTTTGTTTGGGATTAGAGGTAGGGGAAAGAATTTGAAATTCTAAAAGCATTTTGTAATCATCTCAATTTATGTGACTCTTCTACTTAAGTTTGGGCATAGTAAATTTATTCAGAAAGCATTTATTTCCCATAAATAAAATCCATAAGGCTACATATCAGCAGATGTGTACCTCCATGGAGGAATAAAGACCCTTTCCACGGGCATTTCTTTGTGGCATGGAACTAATATTTTAAGTTTTCAGAAAGTGGACTGAAAATCTGAGTATAGGGTGACTGGTTAAATCATGATGAACAAAACTTGTTTTTTCATATTTTTTCTAGTGGTGTTTTCTGTACAAGTAGAGGATGAAGGAAGAGGGCAAGGGGGACAAACTGTGGTGCTGGAGATGCTGATGCTGGTTTCATTATTCAGGCTGTGGTGCTGGAGATGATGATGCTAGTTTCATTGTTCAGGCTGTGGTGCTGGAGATGCTGATGCTGGTTTCATTATTCAGGCTGTGGTGTTGGAGATGCTGATGCTAGTTTCATTGTTCAGGCTGTGGTGCTGGAGATGCTGATGCTGGTTTCATTGTTCAGGCTGTGGTGCTGGAGATGCTGATGCTGGTTTCATTGTTCAGGCTGTGGTGCTGCAGATGCTGATGCTGGTTTCATTGTTCAGGCTGTGGTGCTGCAGATGCTGATGCTGGTTTCATTGTTCAGGCTGTGGTGCTGGAGATGCTGATGGTGGTTTCATTGTTCAGGCTGTGGTGCTGCAGATGCTGATGCTGGTTTCATTGTTGAGGCTGTGGTGCTGGAGATGCTGATGCTGGTTTCATTGTTCAGGCTGTGGTGCTGGAGATGCTGATGCTGGTTTCATTGTTCAGGCTGTGGTGCTGCAGATGCATTGTTCAGGCTGTGGTGCTGCAGATGCTGATGCTGGTTTCATTGCTCTGTGTGCTCCTTTGAGTATTTACAGAAGTGTGTTAGATGGCTAACACTCCCCTCCTCCTGGTTATTTTCTGCACACTTCTCTTGGTTAAACTTGACGGGATTCTGTGAGTACTCAGAAACGTGGTTGAGCGGTGTGACACCCCCATCATGTAGGCCCTTGAAGGCACTCTTCAATGCTCTTTGCAGAAGATGTGCTATTCTGTTAAGCGAGACCTGAGAGCTTCCCATTGTTGTTGTTGTGCTTTCATCATAGTTTTACATCAGCCTTACCCACCGGTAAATTTGACTCAGATTAGTGAGTAATAAATCTAAAGATAACATTTTAAAACTACTGGAGAGCCAAGAAAGCGAATATATAATTATGACTAAAAGGACACATGACTAAGACACTCGGACGCACTTCGTATGGAACACTATTTTCTAGTTTAACGCAATTAGATGAAAATTACTTCCTACTTCAATACAGCATCGTTAATTACTTCACTCTTAAAAACTGATGTCAGGATGCGTATCTGTAGATGTGAAAAAAAGAGAAGGGTCAGAAGTTTAACCAGAATACTAAAGTTAGTTTAGTACAGGCTTCCTAGAGAAATTTCTGTGCCCCCCCACACTCCATGTTTTCCTTTATATCCTAGGATTAAATAAACATGGCCCACACTATTAAAGAGAACCATGGCATATTCATCAAAAGGTAGAAACTTGTCTATTGAATTTTCTTTAAAAAGAACCATTCTTTACATTGCTGATGGGCCATAAAATTTAATGTGGAACAGAAATGCAAAGCCCTGGCCATTTGGGTTTCATGTATATTTTGAGGCCAGCAGGCTGATGTTCGGTTTGTTTCTACATTTGCACTTTGATGTCTCTATAACTCTATCTTTTTATCACACGAAGTAGAAATGAAAATGTCAATTTATCATTCAAGTAAGGACTCTTTAAAGCAATTCACATGCAGTCAGAGTTTCACATGGCTACTTTTAAAGCTGCATCTAAACATATTTTCCATATACCCCCGGAGAAAGAGTATTTTCTTCAGTTTGAAATGGTATAGGGTAGCTTGCATGTACAATCGGAAGTACCATGAGGTTAAGTAGAGACACTTATACTTAGACAATTTTAACGTCTTATTTCCTAGCTGTAAAGTAGTTCTGTTGCTTTTGTAAATATTTCCTCTCTCTCTCTCTCTCTCTCTCTCTCTCTCTCTCTCTCTCTCTCTCTCTCTCTCTCTCTCTCTCTCTCTCTCTGTGTGTGTGTGTGTGTGTGTCTGTGTGTGTGTGTGTCTCTGTGTGTGTGTGTGTGTGTGTGTGTGTGTGTGTCTGTGTGTGTCTGTGTGTGTCTGTGTGTGTCTGTGTGTGTGTGTATGGTGGGGGAGGGACCTCAAGATGGTTCCCTGGGGTTGGAGGAGAGCAGTCTTTAACTTTTCAATTGGTCCTCTTTCCTCTTGTGTCTCCCACCCCCCAACACTTGCAGTATCTGCACTGAGAAGCGCCCCTTCCAAGCATCTGCTTGTTGCCAAGGTGTAAATCAGAAAACCCAGGCTTCTTCCTCCCACTTCAAAAACAAGACTCCGTTCCGCTTCAGCCCCTTGGAGCCTGGCCAGCACTGTCGTGATGATGTCAGTTGACCAGGAATGTTCACATTTCTCCTGCTGCACTCCACATTCTCTGACTTGAGCAAATGTCCTTTTAGAGCTCACTGAAGGAGGGTTGGAGCAGAAAAGCACAACTTGTTTGCACGCCTGCCTTTCCTGTCCTACTTTTCAAAATTAGCAATCCAGTTTTTTAAAACAACCTGATAATTTATAAACCCACATGGCCTTTCTGCATTTGTTGATCAAGAGAATAGTTACCAGAAGTTGGTCTTTCAAGCCAATAAGCCTTTATTATCTAAGTTGAATTTTTGAAAATTCAATATTCTTTCATTCAGAAAGCATTTACATTATACATCAATACTGATAATAGATTTTCATTGACTTTAATTTTTCCATCACAAGTAGCAATACCACATGCTAAATTAGGCAAAGTAATTTCTATTGTAGGATATTGTCTACAGGGCATAGAATATTCACACAACTTACAGCATTTCCTGGTTCTTGCCTACCTTATTGGAAACCACTAGGTAATTATTTCTAGTCAGTTAACAATTTTGACCTATAAGTCGTAAGTATTTTTTTTTTAACCTAGATAGTTATTGAAAACTGTCTGTAGAGATGACTGTCATTGAACTTTCTATCATATCTTACTCGATTCAACAGATGTCTAATGTGTGTTGTAAGACTCATGAGGAGTTTAATCCATCCAGCATTTAAAATGTGTGTAAACTCAATTTTACGGGCTTTTAGAGAACAAAGCCTTAAGATAAAACCTTGTCTTTTTCACACCTGTTCCATCTCAACTAATTAATCCATGTAATTAGAAGCCCCATGTGTGACTCAAGTTCTGCCATGACCTTTGTAGAACATGGAGTCTGACTAAAATTTCACAGGTAAGTTTTGGGTTCCTGAGCGATTGTGAATAGTGTGAGTTAAGCTGAGCTAAATATTACAAATTCTGTAAACCATGTTAGTAGTCCTCAGAATTCTTTGTAAATGCCCAATAAATATTGTTTGCTTAAACTTGTTAGTTGATGCACATTAATGACCTGATTAACCTCAATATAAAATAAAATGTCAGTGTCAATATGTACTTATATTGTAAGTATATTTAAATTTTATGTTTTCTCATTTAAATAGGAAAATTACATTCCGGAAGGAAGGAAGGAAGGAAGGAAGGAAGGAAGGAAGGAAGGAAGGAACTTTCTTGACTGATACAGTTTAAATTGGACCTTAGTTGGCAGAGACTCACTTTGAGATTGCCTACTTTCCATTTCTCTTACGATAAGGAAGATTATGAATAGCTTTCTTTTAATCATTAAGTTTTGATTCATTTAGAATAATAGAACTTCTCGAGGCAGAAACTAACCCAGACACTCAGAGACATACTGTCAGTCAGACAGAACCCTTGCCTTCTGTCCTCTGTCCTCATTGAACAGTATAATGACCCTTGACAGGGTTCCAATTCATAAATTTAAACCATTGTGGATTTTATGTTTAATCCTCCTCTTACTGCTCTTGGTAAATGTGTCCTTTTGGTAGTTTTTAGAGTGTTCTTTTGTGTCTTTTTATAGAAATTTCAAAACAAGTTAAACTAGGCAAATTAAAGTCTAGTTGAAGACAGAGATTTGTAAAACTCTATTTTAAGAAATAATTGCAGATTCTAGAAGCAGTTTCCAAATTAGCAAGGAGGACTCGATGAACATTTCGTCCCTTGACTGAGAACACCTACATGCATTATCTAGAATTTCAGCAGTTTCCAGAGCTGAAAAGGTACTGAGTTCCAGGAAGCGTCAGGAGTTGGATCCTTCCTCCCTGAAGCTTCCTTGGGACTCCTGGGGATGATAGGTCAAGGGGCTGCTTAGGGCGCATTCATCCAGTGGGACGTCCAGGATGCGTTAAGTTAGGTACTTGAAATGAAAGGCCAAGACGTGTCTGCTGCTCTACGTGCTGGTGGGCTATGGGAGACAGCTCTTGTCTTTGCAAAGGGGGTGCTCATAAACCTCATTATCCTCTCTTCTCTCACCTTCATTGAGTGCATAAAATACATAAATGTTTCAGTAATTGACATGGCTTTGGCACTCTATAATTGCTCTTGGTATTGCGTACTTTACAACATTTCCTAAAGGAAAATCGCATTCCCCCTGCAGGTGGGTATCCTGATTGATCTGAGTCATTCTCTCTTGCCCAACTTTAACACAGTTCTCATGGATCACCGTCTTCAAAGACCACTCTTCTGGGTTTGGTTCGACTGTGTCCCAGCTTCCTGTTCCCACTATGAGCCCCAGGTTGTGCCTTTGCTACCAAGCAGCCAAGTAGAAGCCTTGTTCACCAAAGACGTGGGGTTGATTCCTCTGGCTGCAGAAAACTGCTTTTCTTCACCCATGGTTTTCCTTTTCTTTCTGTCTTTTTAATGGTCTTGTTACTAAGGCATTAATCCTTTATTCTCTGAACTTGCTCTCTTTGTCCTTTTTGCCATTGTGTGTACAGGGCTAGCACTTGAGTTCACAGTATGCATACACACTGTAAATCAAGAGCTCCGTGGCAGGTTTATGCCCAGACTTCTAGAGAGTCCTTTTTCAAACAGAAGGCGCAGTATGAACAAAGCGGAGCCTGAAGGTTGAGTTGAACTGAGCGGCTTGCCTCTCCCTTTGTCTTAGCCCTGGAGGTCCATTCTTCCCTTTTGCAGCGAGTTCTTTGTAGAGCTGTAGCTTTTAACACTAGACCTGCTGTCTGAGGGTTTCCATTGCTGTGGAGAGACACCATGACCACGGCAACTCTTATAAAGGAAAACATTTCATTGGGGTGACTTACAGTTTCAGAGGTTTAGTCCTTAATCATCATGGTGTGACATGGTGGCATGCAGGCAGACATGATGCTGGAGGAGCTGAGAGTCCTGCATCTTGACTCCCAGACAACAGGAAGTGGTCAGTCTCACTGAGTGTAACTTGAACATAAGAGACCTCAAAGCCCACCCGGACAGTGACACACTTCCTCCAACAAGGCCACATGTCCCAATAGTGCTATACCTTGGGGGCCATTTTCTTTCAAACCATCACACTTGCCTTTTGAGAAACTTGTTACGAGTTTTAAAATCTTGTTCTCTAAAATTCTTCAAAGTCCAGAATTCTGTACCCCTTCTTCACTCTTTGGTGTCTCATATATCAAGGAGTCATAATTTGACTCTTTTAGTTTCCCAAACATTAATGTATTTTAAAACTAACAGAACAATGAGCTGTTCATTCTCTCCCACCAGAACAAAGCCCAATATTGGGCTGTAGTGGAATTTTACATTTACATGCAATTTTAAACAAAAGAACCAGTACAGTGCACAAACTTTCTCACATTGTAGTTTGCATCTGATAATGTCTATCAGTTTCTAAGAAAATTTATTTACTTTCTTTTTATTTATTTAACTTTTTATTGGTTCTTTGAATCTTCGTTCATCTTCCCATCCCTTCACATCTGCCCTCTGCCCTTGCAGCCTCCCCCCACAAAAATAAAAAAGTAAAACTTAAAAGGAAAGAAAAAAAGTGAGAAAAATCTTGCCATAGAAGCTATAGTGTGACCCAGTGAGTCACATATAGTATACCCTTTAGTCTATACATCTAACTTGCAAGTGTTCATTGCAATAAGCCATTGTTCTAGTTTGAGAACTCACGTTTCTGCTACATTATCAATGCCGAGCCCTCACTGAGTCTCCTCTTAGATATCCTGCTGTTGTCTTGTGTCATGGAGATCCTGCAACTTTGGGTGTGTAGGACCAGCACATAGCCATGATTCTGGGCCCAAGTGTTTGCTGGGTTGGTCAGCCTGCCATCTCTCCCTCATGCTCAACATCAAGGTGAGCTCTTCAGCATTGCCCTGGCTAGCTCACCCTATGCAGTAAATAGCAAGAGGCAGGGCTAGTAAATAGCAGGGCCAGGTACCTCAGGGCTCACCCTCAGGGCTGATTCACCCACACCTACACCACCAGGACCAACTCTGCTGTGTTGCCCAGCACTCTGACAAATCCTGCAGCTGGTGAGAGGTAGGACCAGCTGGTTGAGGTGCCTAGCCAGCTCACAGGTTCCCATGATGCCAGGGCCTACCTGCCACAGGTGTTAAGGGACGGAGGACATCTTCCACTTGCTCACTCCACCATATGGCAGGGTCACTTCCACTGTGCTGCCCAGGCAAGGTGCAAAGCCTGCTCTCCCTAGAGAAAATGTACTTTCTGTTGATGAAAAATTGATGAAATGTGAAAGGAAATTCTTATTTGAATTTAAATTAGTAAATTTAAATTCCTATTGTCCTATTAGGCTCATTTGTATTGGTAGAACTAAACCAGTAAGGTTCAATCATTTTACATGAGTATATACTAGAATCTTTGTGTCTACTTGTTACATTTAAAAGTATCAATTTGTGAAATTAGGGTTCTTTTTCAACTATGTTGTTGATCAGTATGATGCTGAAAATGATATTGTCAGCTTTTGATGAACATGGCAGTATCTGTGGGACCTTGCAGGCTTAAGCTCTAGTCAGTTAATAAAACCAGCCCAAATAGATTGTTCTGAAACAAAGGCACATCCAGTTGTAGACAATGAAGATGATTAAATGCTACTCTGACGGCCATCTGTATTTGGCCAGCAGGACCCTGTCCTCCCTTCAACCACTGCTATTGCCTTTCAGAACTCAAACTTAGGTCAAGTTGTCCCCTGTGTCATTTTTATCAACATGGTGATGTGATTATCAGCCAGCATTTCATCACCTGCTTTTCATCATGAGGGTCAAATAAACACTTGCTTGTTTGGACAGAATTAACCAGGAATAGGCATCTCCTACGCTTGCCGCTAATGTTAATTTCATATGCTGATGTTAATAAATTTTTACTTCATCAGGGCTGTGGCTAGAAGGCCCCTTCACTTCCAGTGTTCTTTTTTCAGTCTATATGAAGGGCTCTGTGCAGATGCAATGGAATTAATTTGTCTTTCTAGTTTCTTCTGTGTCATAAGTGTTTACATCTCGTGACATTATTAGTCAATGATAACTCTGATTATCAGTTAATTTTTTTCAATATTACAGTCTGGCTTAGAT
Organism: Cricetiscus sungorus; assembly: GCA_030556225.1. Lineage (NCBI taxonomy): Eukaryota > Metazoa > Chordata > Mammalia > Rodentia > Cricetidae > Cricetiscus > Cricetiscus sungorus. The sequence goes on from JANBXA010000651.1 coordinate 138,415,743, forward strand.
TTCAGCAATGCAATAGTAGTTGGTAGAGAAGCCTTGCCTTGCTCAGTGGTAATACTGGGTTCCTAACATTGATTTTTGTAATGCATAGACACCCTTCCTTTGAAGTCTTTGGTTCATTTGTCCCTTGGATCATGCAAAACTTAGTGCCCCCTATGAATACTTGTGCTGCTGAGACATTGTACTCGTCTAGCTTGCTCATAGATTTGGGGCCATTTATCATGGAGCAGGGCCTCACCTTCCCCTAAGTGTCCAGGCTGAGAGAGCATCCCTCTATGTGGAATGGGCTCCCAAAGTCCATTCTTACACTAGGGATAAATACTGATCCACTACCAGAGGCCCCATAGACTGCCCAGGCCTCCTAACTGACACCCACATTCAGGGGATCCGGTTTGGTCCTATGCTGGTTTCCCAGCTATCAGTCTGGGGGCCATGAGTTTCCTCTTGTTTAGGTCAACTGTTTCTGTGGGTTTCTCCAGCCTAGCCTTGACCCCTTTGCTCATCATCACTCCTCTCTCCTTCTGCAACAGGATTCAAGGTTAAGCTTAATATTTTACCCATATGATTTAATCTCCAAAGGATTATTCAAATTGCTCTCTACTCAGCGTGGTAAGCCATTAACTTTACACGAGAGGACATAACCATTGATAACTTCCTTGTGTATAATCTGTTCTGTTCCTTTAAAAAATCTGGACATTGGTGTATTACATAGATCTCTGCAAGTCTGATTGGCTATACAGTCTTCTAGCTAATCAATAGATATTTTTTTTGCCAGGCCTAAGCAGAAATGGCATAATTGCTCAGCATTAGCCTCATTTTGAGATTTTTCAAAGGTGCTCAATTTTAGGGACAAGGCCAGTAAGATCTAGTTTTAACAGGAACACAAACAGTTCGGTGTAAAAAGATGTCAGGTACGAATTAACAGTCTGAGTGTTGAGGACCAAGGTAGAATGGAGAGGCAACACAGGTCTGTGACTATAATATAGGCGTGATGTGAATACTTGTACAGGTGGCCATGTCCACAATGTCCTTCCGGATTGGGTATGAACAGGAAGCTTACAGATATCAGAAGATCTGAACCTAGGCAGTAACGAAGGAGGGAGCAATCTTGATCGCCATTGAGCCTGGGAGGGGACAGGAGAAGCTTGCCACAGGGGAACACCGGCATAGCCTCTGACCTGAGGCAGAGACAGAAAAGGTAGAGGAAGGGGTACTTGCAAATACCCTCACTCAGCCCTTGGGTCAAGTCTGCCGAGAGTGGGCAGACCATTGTCTCTTACATGTACTTGCTGGCTGCTCGGTGGACCAAGGCAGTGCTCAAAATGACAACTGCTGTTTCCCACAAAGTTATGGAAGTGCACGCTAGGCAAACGTTAATGTATCATATCAAATGCTATGATCTGGGACCTGTGTTAGGGTAAGAAGAATGGGGTCTCTTTCACATTGAACTGGCTGGCTTTGAAAACACTCTGGCTTATTCAGAAGTCACATGTAAAGACCTCGAAAGCAGTGCCCCTGTCCTGTCTGACTGTAGCACTTTTTGCTACCCTGGGGCATTGTCTGGATAGTGTACCATCATCACTTGCTATGTATTTGAGAATGACCCTGAACTCCTGATCCTCCTACCCACCTCCCAGCTGCTTGGATTACAGGTTGGCACCACCACACCCAATTTTATATAGTGCTGAGGATTGAGCCCAGGACTTTGTATATGCGAGGGCAGCATTGTACAACTCAGCTACATCCCCTGCCCTAGATAATCTATCTTGTAAAAAAAAAAAAAAAAAAAAAAAAAATGCTTCATAGTATGTGTATTTCAAAACAGAAAAGTCAGCAGTAAACATCAGAGCTTGGGTCATGTGACCCAGGGATATACACATTGATGCAGTAAATTAGCAGTATTTGAACAGACTGACTCAGAGATTAGGGCTAGATACTAAACCTCAGCACAGTGTTCCTGCTGCTTCAAGGCTTTGAATAAACACTCTCCTAGCCAGGCTCAAAATATTACATCTGTAAGTAACACTATATGCCAAATGGTTTAGGACAGAGGAAGCACAGGAAAACAATACAATGATGGCAAAGAAAACTGCCTTCAGGATGGTTGGTGGACATACCATGCAAAAAGGTAGGCATCCCCCCTCCTCTGCCCCAGTAATCTAAGCTTTTGTCTACACAGCACTTGCTGCGCTTATCCAGCAGACATTTCTAAGTAGATATTATTCAATTATTTATTTTTCACTTCAATTAGTGTGTATTAAGAGATCGAAGGAGATCTGGGATTCCAGACAAAGAGACTGCCCTCGGGGACTCCGCTACAAAGAGACAAAGACAATCAGACAATACTGCTAGAACAGGGTGTTTGAATTATATCCAGAGTTCTGAGGAGCCTGGCCAGGATTCCAGCCAGGGCCATGTCTATAGAAATAGGTTCCATTTGAGAGTTGTTATGTTAACACCAATGTTGTGGATAGGTGGGAAACGGAGCCAGACTGTAATTGAGTGATGTGATGGAAGTTGTATTGGAGCAGAACTTAGATAACAGAAATGGAACAATGGGAACAACTTCAAGCAGCAGGGAGTATGCAGATGGTGAAGGCAACAGGATCCTAAGTTCGAGCCCAGCCTGGGCTGGACTACATAGGAAGTTGTAGGCCATTCTGACTACATAGTGAGACAAAGTTGGGGGCAGAAGAAGGAAGGTGGGATAGACTTAGAGTCAGACCTATTCCTTTCTAGGTCTACGTTTTCAGTGACTGTATGAGTGAGTAAGTCTGGAAACTACATAGACCATGTCCTGAATTCTCTAGGTTACCCTGCCTCCGCCCCATGACCTTTAAGACTGTTGCCAGGCATCCTGTCTGCCAGCATTGAGTCTGTGGTGTGCCTCTTCCAGCGTGTGTGGTTAGTTAGCTAATGTGTTTTGCATTCAACCAAGGAAACTCAAAATAGTGTCTCTGAAAGCCAGCAAAGGTAGAAATTCTGTCCAAGTTACAAGTGGCGGGCTTGCTGAATTCTCGGGGTGATGATTGAACAAACCACCCACTAATTTTAGGCTGGGAGAGCTTAGAGCATAAATTGAATTTTCCATAGTACATAATGTCCTTCTTGAACGTTCTATAGCCTTTGGAACCGACTTCTGGCTCTCCAGCTCTTGGCCATCTTAAAGGCTCATATCCGCACATATTATCATATTAAGTATGGTCAAGAGTTTAGTTTTGAATTTTTTAACTTTCTGCACTGGATCATCTGAACCTCAAAGGTCATGCAAGCCTAGCTTGTCCTTTTATGTCCCTAATGGAACTGGCAGCAGTGAGGCTGGCAGCCTTCTCACCCATAAGTGTATAAGCTACGTAATGACACACAGGACCACACAAGATATACATATTCAAAAAGGGTTAGTGTACATCAGACCCATTCTGGTCTAGTCCTGCTCATGTGGGTAAAGTTTACATCTGTAACCAAAGATCCATTTGGTCTTCCACGGGAAACACAGTTGGCTTTTTTAGCCCCACTTCTGACACTTTTTCAAGCTTCCTAGAGCAGTGACCAAGCCATCATATGTATATCTATTTTTGCAGAAATTGATGTCCCCAGCCCAGTGCCAAAATACAGTGCATACAGTGCATCTAACTGTGTCCATTCATATCTACTACTTTAAACATTAGCCCTTATGTTGGATTTCCACGGCAAATCTTCTCAGCATGTAGAAGAACTGATGTTATTATTGTTTTACAAAATAAATGAAAACAGAAAATGGACTGCATCCCTCCAGAGACCCTGTCCTGCAGAATTTTGAACAGTTACAATTTTTTAGCCATAATTTGCTAACATTAATTAATTATAGCGTATGAAATAAATAAAACGTCTCACTTTACAGATGAAGAAGATATGTTTCTGTTCTTCCCACTAGGTCTTAGAGCCTACCTGGCCATGGCCTGTGATTCTGACAGTTGTTTGTATCAGTTATCATACTGAAAGAGTCTAGAATTGCCTAGTAGACAAACCTCTGACCAGACCTGTGAAGGATGGTTTAATGGGTTGTGGTGAGGCACTTTCCTGACTGTGGTCCTGGGAGATGACCTCTAGCATAGCATTCATGGCTCTGTGCTGCTTGGCTGTGGTTGCATTGTGACCAGCTCCTGCTGTGGTGACTGCACCGCCAACTATGAACCAAAGTAAACCCTTTCTCCTTTAAGTGTCTTTATTAGGGGATTTTATTCCACCACTAGAAGAGTAACCAGGTGGCCGTCCGTAAGCTTTACCTCATTGCATGGTTGATTCCTGGTATTCAGTACCAGGACTGATCTACATTCTGTCAGTCCATTGTAACACTGGAATGGAAAGCAGGTCATAGCCAATGTGGATTTGACTTGTTGGAATCCATAACCACTATGAATCTACTTTAATAATAAGATGACATGAACTCCTGCACTGGTATTTTATAGCAAGTGATGTCTCACTCTGGAACAAAACACAATTATGAGACTTAAATTTAACAAGTATTATAACACACCATATTGTGGGTACTTTCATACATGCTATTCATTTAGTTTTTAATAACATTTCAACAAGACTTAATTGTTGCTCATTTGCAGATAAAGAAACAGTGTCTAGGGAGATGACTCAGTTCATAAGAGTTTGTGCTGCCCAAGCATAAGAACCTGAGTTTAAATCCTCAGAGCCCACATAAAAAGTCAGGCGTGGCCACTCATGTATCTTTAACCATAGCACTTTTTGTGGGAAGGAACAGGAGGGTCAGTGGGGCTTGCCGCCTGTCAGCCTAACTCTGGGTCCAGTGAGAGACATTGGCTCAAGGAAATAAGGCAGGGAGTGATAGAACGAGACACCTGACATCATCTTTTGACCTCAGCACCTGGTATACACATGAACACATGTGACATGCACCTGCACACACATTGAGGTAGGGCACTCAGCCAATGGGGAGAGCTGGATCTGCACGTGGCTGTGGCTGTGGCTAGGGTGTCCACTGCCTTCAAAACACTCTTGGCTGCCTCTGTGAGCACTCCGCCTGCCCCTCAACCCAGCATCAGCCCAGCCCACTGCTTGTCATTTGCATACTGTACTTGTGAATTTCAGATCACTTAGGCATCAACACTGAAAGCATTTCCTGAGTTGTAACTGGAATTGTCTAGGGGAAGTCATGCATCTCAAGAAGGTATTCTATTATGCAGTCATTAGCATCTCATTTAGGAACCTCTGTTTTTCAGAATTAATTTCACAGAGAGCAGTAGAGTTACTTATTTATCAGGCGTTTCTGAGAAATAAATACAAGAGACGGATACATGTAGTTCAAATCAAGACAGTTCATTACATCTGCTCTGGGTGTTTAAGGAGTCCGGAGATAATTGGACATAGTAATTGTGTTGTGGTATCTGAAGGTTTTCCCTGATGTTTGTGTTGGGGTTGTGCTTTGCCTGAGCCTGTAATTGCAAAAAAACATTCTGCCATGGTGATTAGTTCCCGGTTTAAAATTGACTGTTTCATTAAAGGTAACTTCATAATGAGTCCAGTGAGGAGCCCAAGCTGTGTCCTTTAAAAATTGCACTTCCCTCTTCACTGGACCATGTGCCCACAGAATGGTGTGAGTCACAGCCTTCACCCTCAATCCTGTCTGAATTGCAAGACGAGAGGAGGCTCAATTACACTGCCTTGAAGGTTCCTTCCAGACTTAGCATTCAGTGATTCTTTGGAATATTCACCAAATGGAGGTTTGAAAATTGAGTCTGCTTTCACACTGAGAGAGAAGAATGCCCACGATTGAATAAAAGATTAGGAGCTGTGGAGAGGAAATAGTTGTCTTGAGTGAGTTCTTTTATTGGAAATCAGCCTTGGACTACTGGACAGGAAATTAAGTTCTTGCCTGGGTCATTAATCATTGTGCCAGTCTGAAGATTGGCAACTGAGGGAGGTGGCTATATTTGAGGAGGAAGGAAGGAGTGGGCAGAGGTATCTCTCCTAAAGCTCTGGGGTCTGAGTGGGCATCCACTGGTGATGGATTAGACACCAGCTCTGGCTCAGATGTCTGTGATATTTTTGTCCAGCCCTCCTGATGGTTCCCATGTCTCTCCTACCCACACCTGTTTCCCACGTTCACCAAGAGAGGTGGATAGAATAACGGGATTTTCACTGAACAATGGCAGAAGTGGTAGGCCCATAGGGATCGCACCCCCTCTTCAGCTCCAGAGATGTCCTCGGGAGGAAGGCAGTGGGATGAGGGTGTCACTCATTTATTGATGTCAGCATCAGTAAGAAGCCGTACAACTAACAAAAGCAAAGGGCCAGGTTGTGCTGCTTCTCCCCCAGACTCCCCATCTTTTGTATCTCTTTTCCTCTTCCTGATGGGAACACTACTTTGGGGAGAATATCTTCTACCATATAAAGTTGGGTTTTCCTCATCGTTTCTTCTTTATTCTAGAAAAGTATCCTAGCTCTTGCTCTCCCAGCCCCCACCCCTCCTGTGTGGGGCTGTGTCAGAGCTCTGTGCTTTTCTGTTTATTGTTTCCTGTAAGGTGAGAAATCTTGGTTTAAAAGAAAAAAAGTTGACAGCAGATTTTACTTCCATCTACAGATGTCATGTGTCTCAAAGCTGTTCCCGACTCTAAATATACCTCTAAACATCCTATCACCCAGCAGACCCACCTGGGAAGTGTGTCCCTCTTGGGCTGTGACTGACTAAGCCTTCTGTGAGCCCTAGCCTAAGACTTTTCTGATGAGGAGGTGACTGTTCTGAGTTGGCTCTCAGCTATACTTCCTGTGGGGTTTTGGTTCTTCTCCCCATCTCTCCAGACACCAGCTTCATTCTACCTGGGCTTTCACAGGGCTCTTTCTTGCTCTGTCCAGGGTGGTTCTCTGAATCTCTGATGGATTCTGGCCTGAGCACTCCCAGGTTGGCTCTGGCAGAGGCGGCTGTCACACTTCAATAGGGCCCAAATAGCTTTTGCTGTTCCCTCTACAGATCTAGCCTGGGCGAGTCATGTTATTTACACCAGAGATGAGATCCAAGAGAGTTTCCAAGACTAGGGAGCAGCATCAAAGCACAACTGCCATTGTCATTGTCACCGCCATCTATGTACTAGACCATATTAATCATTCATCCGTTCCCTACTGTGGTGGCATTTCCAGGGAAGATAGTGCCCAGGTGGACTCCTGAGCCACACCTGGACGTTAGGGACTCACAGTAAGACCTCTCGGTAAAGGCTTTATATTGAGTACTCATTTGAGAGACTTTAAGATGGAATTGTATGAAGAACATGACTCCCTAAGGAGAGAAATCTGAAAGTACCTTTAACTTTGTTCTTTGGTTTAGTTATTGGATATGGGGCCCAGGATCTATTTTCTTCTTATTTTGTTATTAGTCACTGCCCTGGATTTCTAATTGTACAGGTCTGGATTTATTTATTATCAGGAAATGAATACATTTTTACACAAAGCTCTTATGCAATACAGTTTGATTAGTTCAAGTTTGTCATTAATCAATAAAATATGTTGTTGGCGAAATCAGGAGGTGGAAAAAAAGACCTCAGGTACTATAGGGTCCATCTCAGAAGGACTCTGTACTGAGCACTGTGCTGTCCCCCAAAGGAGGCTCACCCTATGTGACCCTCGCAGGCTCCCACTGCTCTCAGATGATACCCTAGTTCAAGTTTACATCGCTGTGATAAACATCATGAAAAAGCAAGTTGGGGAGGAAAAGTTTATTTAGCATCCATCTTTGGCTCTGCCTAGAGGAGTAGGAATTTTAAGGCTCGGCATAGGCTTTGCCACTGGGTTTTCAAAGGCTGAAGAAAAGGCACCAGGAGGATGTTGGCACACTCACACCACCTTGGCTCTAAAGCTTTGCATGGTAGCATTCCTTAGTAAATGTTAGTGGTGCACAGGTTTACTGGATAGGACTAGAGACCCAGCCCAGACCCAGCTCCCATGTACAACCTGGAGAAAAGCTTTGGACAACTGGCTTTGCACTACTCCTGTGTCCGCAGAAACTGAGATAGATTTTTCTGAAATCGGGATGGCTTCATTGTAAGGGACAGTTAGATGTGTTGTCTCCTCAGCTTTCTATGTGAGGGATTGCAAACAGAGTGGCAGCTAGGAGATGTGCGTGTCAAATGGTAGATGTAGCCCAGGCTCTGTCATCAAGCCCTGTAGACAGACCATCCTTGTCACATACCCCAATCCACTGAGCAATCTCCCCAACCCACAATATCTTTAGTTTATATAAATTGAGTAGTGTTATAAATCTCATATTTCTTTTTTTTTTTTTCTCACCCAGTAAGACCTAACCTTGCTTTAAGTCCCATTTTTGTGGTGACTGTTACACATCGTGTCACCGTGGTTTGATTATTGGCAGTTTCTATGATTCAGTGTACGCAGAACCATATTTTATATATTAATTTGCACTTGACTTTTCATTATAGCTTTTTAAATATTATGAATTCTGAAGATAGCCTTCTGAAATATCTCAGACACTTTAAGTTATTTTTTTAAAACAATAAAATGGAAAAAAAGATCCCTTTTGATGATATCAGAAGTTACAGTGACCAAGTAGGTCATTATTAATCATTTGTTTGTTCATTCGTTTTTTGAGACAGGGTTTGGAGCCTCTCCTGGAACTCGCTCTGTAGACCAGGCTGGCCTGGAACTCAAGAGATCCTCCTGCCTCTGCCTCCCAAGTGCTGGGATTAAAGGCAGGCACCACCAACGCCTGGCTCATTATTAATCTTTCAAAAGTTTTCCCAGTGATTATTGTTTGTTAAAAGCCCGATCTTACGTTGGAAACAAGATTATTGCTTTTTATCCTCAGGTGTGGTGAAGCTAACTATAGTCCTGGCTGTGGCAGGTGGATCTTAAGTTCAAGGCCAGCCTGGACTGCACAGTGAAGTGGGAGAGGAAGGGAGAGGGGAGGGCCAGACCGAACAAGAGTATTTTGCTTAAAATGCATCTGTTCCCTGACAGAGTCAGTCCTCTCTAAAAGCACTTTTTCTCCTGAGCCTTGTTGATCCCGCCAGACATCTTGCCAGCAGCCCTCTTTACGTAAGTGCCCTCCTTGGAGGGAATATTTCACAGAGCCCTGTCCTGCACACAGAGTCAGCCTGTTTAACATGGAACAGGGTCAGAACCTGAAAGGCACCAGGGAATGCCCAGCAAGCTCATTCTTTCCCCGAACAAAAGCCGAGGCATTTGGAGGAAAAGGGAGGAACGGGAGCAGTCTTCATCAGCAAAGACTAAAGCAGGAGGGAGGGAGTCCTCCCTTGGCCAGGGCAGAGGGGAAACCACTTGCAGAGCGGGGTGTGTATTTGATGCTCAGAAGCGCTGGTTAGAAAATGGAGCTGTGAGCCAGCAGAGTGGCCCCAGGACTGCTCAGGTCCCCCTCTCTTAATGAAAAGAAAACAATTTGACTGGCATGGCGTGGCTTCCCTTGATGTAGAGCCTTTTCATCTCAGTGGTTTTTAAGTTTTTCCACAGCTGTGATTGATTCTTAATAAAGGCAGGACTCTAGTCCACGGCCATTGTGGTCACAAATGCATTTTAAGCATGAGACGTTTGGGTTGGGATTGTTCTTTGCCGGGTGAGCAGAGGGTTTGGTTGGCAGCTAACCATCAAGGCAGATTACACCTGGTGTGGTACGTGCCAATCCCTGTGCTCCTCAGACCTAGTCTCCAATAAGGTAGCAGCGAGCCACCCTAAATGCTTCTGAGTTTGTCTCTCCCCACTGTCCACCTGACCTAGAACTGTCATTTCTTTATCTAAGCCAAATTCACAGACCCTTTTGATGTCTTGTACCCTGCAGGAACTTCTCCCAGATATCTGTGAAGAGCTAAGAAAACGTGTATCCTGAGGAAGGTTAGAAGAGCAGTGTGGTTACTCCCGTTTCCATTGATAAAATTGTGTCTTCTTCCCACACTTTGACCCCACACTGATGAATGCATTCATTGAGCTCTTATCTTCTGTCACTGGGCCGAGCTCTGTCTATATAGCCAGTCAGACTAATAAATCTAATGTGACAGTTTCTGACCTGTATTACGCAACTAGGGAATAGATGTGTCTAGAAAGTTATGACTTAACCAAAATCTCGCTGTGGGAGAAGAGGCTTGGACTACAAAGTCCACACACTAACCGCTATGCCGAGATGGAGACACGGTCATTCATCTCAGTCAGAAGCCAACCCTCTGCTGAGCCAAGAGGACAGAACATGCCTGTCTGGCTCACGGTGCCCTCCCATAGCTCTGCCCTAGAAAGTAAGCTCGTAAAGGGCCTGCCTTGCTATGATTTTTGTGTTTAGAGAGCAGTTTTGGGGAGATTTCCCATAGTCTCCTACCGCAACATCTGTATACCCTCCTCTGTTATCAGTACCTCACACCACACTGGAGAATTTGTCATAGTTGATGAACCTGCTTTAGCACATCATGACCCAAAGTCCATAGTTTCCTTCAGGCTTTCTCTCGGTGGTGGACACCCTGTGTGCTTGGACAGATCCTAATTACCTGAAGCCATCATTCCGTCATGCAGAGTGCATCCACTGCCAGGTGTCTACCCCCTCCCCCACCCCAGTACCACAGATCAGTATACCCCTTGCCCAGTGTGGCCTTTTCAGAATGTCCACATAGCTCTTCAGATTGTCGTATCTGACACAGTGATACAGATTTAACTTTGCTCCATGACTTTTCAGACCAGACCTGCCTTACTCCTTTCTGTCTAAAGAGTGTGATGGAAATGTGGCCTCTCTCTTTCCAGAAACACAACACAGGGCCTGCCTTTACAATATGACTTTATTCTGTTGTTGCTATGTTTGATGGGCAGAGCTGGTGAGGTAACTGCTGTGCAGTGTGTTTTGGGGACATCACATTTCTGTACATGGAGTTTTAATCATTCTAGTTTTGGCACAGAGTTTAAAAACCAAATCTTCTATAATCAAGGCATTTTCCCCTGTGAGAACCACAGCATGGGCAGCCTCTTGTCTCGCTGGCTCTCCTCTAGTCCCACCGGTGTGTGGGAGTTTACTGCTGGGCTGTGGGAGAGAGCAAGCAAGAAGCCAAGAGTGGGTCATGTTTCAGTAGAAGGAAAGCGATAGGATACTGAAGTCCTTGTGTTTTCCTCACCACCCTTGCTCTATGGCCACGACTCCGGCTTTCTGCTTCCCTTTTACATGCCCTCTCAAGGTGTGGGGGGGAGCACACACCATACGGAAACCTAGACTTCCTCGTAGAAGCCACATTCACACTCTCATTACAAGATTACAGCTCTCATTTTTGCCTGTCACTATAAATTGACCGTGAAGCTTGGACACCTGCCTGTGTGGTACCTACCCACACTTCATCTGTCTGTACTGTGGATGTCCTTTTCCTTCACCTGTATGGAAATTATGTATATGTACATCTTGTCTTTTTCTTGTTTGTCTTTCTCACTCCCAACCTCTTCTCTACTCCTAATTTTCTGCTTACCTTTGTTTCCCCCTTCACTTTCATACAATCCAACTTCAAATTCAATAAATAGTTTTATTGTGCATACTCTTGATTTTTAATGTAGATAATAGGTCATTTCAGTGTATTTCTCTTTCCTAAGAACCTACCTCAAACAAAATTGATTTTTATATTTTGGAACCTACTTTTTTGGAATCTGTCCGTGCTCTTTAGTAGAAGCAGCTGCTTCATCTAGGCTGCCACCATGCAGACATTGTAAAGGGTTCTACTCTCACAGAAAGGGGTCATCCCAGACACACTGTGAACTGTCCATGCTTCACTTTCCTGCAGCACATTTAAATGAAATATGGCCTTATCATTTAACCAATTTCAGGTCACTTTGGGTATTACGTGACATGATCTGAGTAAACTTTCAAGTTTTATCAAAGAGGAATTCATTGACTAATGTTAATGACTGTTCTTGCTACTAGCTTTCCTTCTGTTCTTTCAGTAGGAGGTAAGGTTCCTCATCCTGCCCCTCCCATCCTCGGAGCTGCTGGTGCCCTGGGAGCTGCCCCTTCCAGGCCCAGGAGCTGCTGGTGCACTAGGAACCTCACAGCATCCGCAGATTTGGGTCAGAACACAGCTAAAATCCCGGATTTATTCCTGACCCGCTCAGACCAAAGCAAATTCTTTAATCTCTACAGGTTTCAGTGTCTTTTGCCAGCTCAGTCTCCAATAGTCCCACCCCTCCCTGGACTGGTAAAGGGGACAACTAGGTGGGAAGCCAGACTGGCTGTAAATTAGCTTCCTGCCATGGCAGCTCTGCTTTCCATTTTGTTTCCCAAAGCCCATGGAGACACTCATAAGATGCTTGAGTGCTGTGTGATTCTGTCTTCCTCTGGGTGGCATTGGGCACACTTCAACCTTCAGAGCAGAGCCAGATCATGGAAGGCACTTGGAGATTAGAGAGCTATTATGTTGGTTGTCATTTATTTATTGAACGGGTGTTTATGGGATGCTCTGGCTCTCAAGTGAGGTGAATTTAGCCTAAGTGTATTTTAAGGTAAAATGCAGGGACAAAAGGGGAAGGGTGGGATGGAATTAAAATTTGAAGCTGTAATGCCATTATAAAATGGCGTAGAAAGCAGAATAGACTCAATGAATGCTGAGGACAAAAAGATCCCAAGAAAAGAACATGGGAGAGTTAGAGGGAACCTGAATTTAGTAGAAGAGGGATGAAGAACGTTGAGATCCCTATTATGAAGGGTTGGCAGCCCTGTTCAACTCTAAGATCATATGAGGTCCATCCTTTTAGTGGAACATTTGCCCCAGAAATTTTCTACTAAATCTGAAGAAACAAATGATGAATTAGATACCATAAAAAATACAATTTTCCCTTTTTGAAAAAAAAATAAAACCATTTTCAGAATATAGACTAGCTTGACTGTTTGAAACTTTTATCCCAGAATTATTTAGTAATTATGAGTTTTAGATCCAGGTAGATGTGGGTTCATTCAAAGATGACATGCCCGGGTGGACAGTGATAGTCTGACTTGGTTTATGTATGCCCCGTGGAAGCATAAGTAGAAACATTCACAAATTACTTACAATGGTCCATTTTTGTATTGTGTCCTTTTGTGGGATAGTTGCTTTTTGGCTGGTGGTTTCTTTTTGCATCATTTTAATTCCTGCTCTTGGCAGTGGTAAGGACCTTTGCATTTCATGGGGGTCCATTCCTTATCTTTGATTGTAAGGAACTTTGTTCTTTTACCCCCGAACTAGCTAGAATAGATACAGAGAATCAAAGTTAAAATAGGAAATGCCAGCTTGTAACATTCAAAGCTTGTTTTTATTTTGTTTGTGTATGTTTGTATAGTGCATGTTTTTGTGCATGTTTGTGCATATGTGTATAGGTACACACATGTATGGGCATGTGGAGGCCAAAGGTAAACGTTGAGTGTCTTCTTCAATTACTATTTTTAAAACAAGGTATCACAGTATCCCTGGAGCTCTCTGGTTCTCCTAGACTGCTTGGACAGTGAGCTCCAAGGACACTCCTGTCTCTACTTCCACAGCATGGAGGATGTGGGCACACACAATAGACTGCCCATTTATATGGACTCTAGGGTACAGATGCGTTCCTCAATCTCATGCACCAAGCACTTCAGAGCCTGAGCCATCTCTGATTTTTTTTTTAATCATGTTTAAGAGCAGCACAAACTTCAAAATTGATAATAAGAAAATGAATTTTTCAATCCCTGAGATATGAAATAGTAATTAGTTAAAAATAATTGTGTCATCTTTTATAAAAAAAAATCAATTCAAATCCCAGTGAGAGACTTGGTTGACAATGATTTTTAAAGGTTTTCCAGTAAAGCATTAAGGAAAACCTGAGGTTGGTGGAAGTATGAGTGGGCACAAATTTCTACTTTGTTTGGCAGAGTGAAGAATTAAAATGTACTTGCCCTTTGGCCCAGCAAGTTCTTATTTAGGCAATTCCCACCAGTATACTTTGGTTAAATACTCAGAACCTTCAGTGCAAGAACACTGGCTGACTTAACTGTGGCTACAAACAACTAGAATAAGTCTGCACGCCCACCCAGAGGAAGCTGTTTGAATGGGTGATGGCGTATGTGTGGAGTGAGACTCTGTGCAGCTCTTCCAAAGAACAAGATGGTTTGTGCACCACGATTAACTATCTACCCAGAACGTTGTTCATTGTGTGCATGAGGTCTTGTTTCAAAAATTAATCAATTAATCAGTTAACCAACTAAAAGGTGTTTCTGCACTGTGGTCTTAAGCCCTTCCAACTCAATGCTGTGCTCTGTATCTGAAAGAGGTGAGGAGTTGGCCCACTCATTCACTGTTTCTAAGGCACGTGCTTCTTTATTCCAATAATGCAACCTTCCAAAAAACACAGACCTATCCCTTCGTAGCATGTCAACATTCAGGGCTCTCTTTGATTAGCCTTGGCTCTGGTTAGCCTTCATGGACTGGTGCTCCTCCATTCTTCTCTGTGTTATCCTCCTGAGATGGTTTCTGTGTGTTTTGCTGTTCCCATAGTGGGGGTGAGGGATATCATTGTGATGCTGTTCACGTGAGTTATGGTCCAGTGATGGATACTGCAAGCCTCTACTCTAACCTCGCTCTTTTTTATTTATACACTCTGCACTAACAGGATGGCAGGCAGTTAGAACATTGCTGTAAAAAACAAAATATTTACCCCTGGTAATGCCACAATGATGGGGACCCATCGGATCTGGCCCTCCCTGGGCACAGAATGAATCCCTGCTGATGGTTGCCCCCATAACTACCAGCTCATAGCACTCTGACAGATGTGCACCCCCTTCCCTCTCACTCCCTGCTACAGCAGCACTGCTGTTCCCTCTCCTTAATCAGTAAGTTTTGTGTCTGTTTTCCATGTCTGGCACAACCTTCCCCTGGAAGGAAAGATGTGTTGTTATAGGATAATCCCTTGGTATTACAAGGGTGCTAGATTTTAGATGTCAAGGGAAGGACTTGGGGCCTCTCAGCTGTGCTTAATATAGTATGCATTGTGAAGTGTATCCAGTGTGTCTGCCTTGAGGGACTTTTTTTTACAAAAGGAGTATTTTTTTAATGATACTCCTAGTCAACATGTTAATTGTAGAATAGAGTTTCAGGAATAACACATGGACTAAAACATTAGTCTGGTTTCTAAACATCACCTCATAGTCATTTATACTCTCATCAATGAGCAAGTCTTTGGTGTTGGATTGCTCCTGGGAGTCTCAGGGTACCACAGATGGACCAGGTCTCACAATGGAGACGTTTTATGAGATCATCAAAGCTGTTGAAAGACAATGCAGCTTCCTCCATCTCCAAGAACAGAGCTTGACAGTAACATCTCAGAACAGATGTTTCTACAGCCTCCACACGTTTTTACTGGGTGGCACAAAAGTCTGTGTTATTCATGAAATGGTCTGTTAGAGAATTAGTTCCCCTATGTGGGGGTCGTGGGAATATGTGTTGTATAAATTGATTTTACTTTTGGCAGGAGACGGGCCCTTAACTCATCCAGTCTGCATGGTTGGGCTCTAACAAGTTCCAGTTTTCAGGCCCCAGAGTCACAAAGGATGTAGACCAATGACATAGCCTAGCATCTTCCCTAGAGTATGTCAGGCTAACTAGTCAAGCACCATCGTATCATTCTTAAAAATAGTAGGAGCCAAGTAAAAACTATAGAGCACAGGCAGAAGGTGGAGGCATCCTGTGGCTGACTATTTACATCATCATCCCAATACAAGTTCACATCTACAGCTCAGGGATGTTGATTTTATATACCCATGTAAAGGGAAGTTGCCATTCTGAGACATTGGCAGCTGAGGACATGTTTCTGATCTCCTGAGACCTTAGTATGCCTGATCAGTGATGTAGAATAAGAGCACTGTTCATTTTCTTTCTGATGTCTTATTTTGCAACTTATCCTGGTCTGTACTTTCAGCTCTGCCCAATAGGACAGACATCAGCAGACCCAAGGGCCACCTCTGACCTGTCATCTGTTTCTATAAGTGGGCTGATGGGATCCTAGCTGCTCTCATTCATTGTAAATTTCCAGTGGCTGCATTTACACTTTGTCACCAGAGGTCACTTAGCTAGTAGAACCTAAAATATTTACAAAAAAGTGTGCCAATCCCTGCAATAGAAAGTCACATGCATACTGTGACTCAGCCCACGAAGAGGAGATATGATTCTAACAGTCAGTTGACTGAGGCAAAAGGATCACGAGGCCAGCCTAGGCTACACAGCAAGACCCTGTCTCAAAAACAACACTGCAAAAGGAAAGAAGGCATACATAAGGTTTTAATTGTTTAGATTTAGAAGTCATTTGGAGACTTTAAGAGCTATAATTAATTGGTGTTAGGTAGCCTATCACAGGAGAGTACTTAAAATACACAGAGACAGACATGAAAATCAGAACATTACAAAATGATCTGAAAAGCATTCTAAAATCTTTTTATGATGTATAGTTTGTTCCGATATTAAAAGCTGTGCAGTATTTGGCTGCTGCTATATTTGTTTCTTATCTCTCATCTGTGTGTGTTGGGTATTTGAACTCCACATGGGTGCATTTCTGGCCTTCTTGGAAAATGGGGTGACAAGCACAGGCCAGGCTGTGGTGCTTAAATGCTAAATTACACTTGAGAAGATTAGTCTTACTAAGTCATAGACACCATAGAAAGATGACTCAACAGTGCCTGAAGAAGAAGAGTCATGCTGGGAGAGAAATGAATGCTGGGAGAGAAATGAATGCTGGGAGAGAAATGAATGGAGGAAGGTATATGAAGAAACCAAGGGCTAGGTATATGGCTTGGCAGAGGAGCTGGTGCTTGGCATGCGCGCAGACACACACACACACACACACACACACACACACACACACACACACTCAGTTCAGTTCCCAAAACCATAAGGAAGAAAAAAAGGACTGAGGATATTCCTCTACAAAGAGCACTAGCCTAGTGTACAGGAGGCCCTGGGTTTAATTCCCAGAAACACATAGCAACCCTTCTACAAAACAGAATATTAGGTATTATGGCAAACAGGGAAAGAAAGGAGGGAGGGAGGGAGGGAGGGAGGGAGGGAGGGAGGGAGGGAGGGAGGGAGGGAGGGAGGGAGGCAGGAAAGAAAATCTTAACTGTAAATATTGCTATTTCATGAGCACGAAATAATCTACTTTGTCAAGATATAAGACATACATTGGATTTAAGAGATTTAATGGAAACACTGGGGAGATGGCTCAGTTGGTGTGGTGCTTAGAGGCCCTGAATGTAATCCCAGAACCCACATAAAAGATTGGATAAAATAGAGCATGCTTGTAACCCCAGTGCTGGGAAACAGAGACAAAGATTTTCTGGCCACCTGGTGATCCACACACAAACATGCATGTATAAAAAGAGTATGAAATAAGTGTGTGATGTTTTTATGCAGTATAATTTTGACTTAGCCCAAACCTGCTGATAAAATTGGCTTCACCTTTTCCTTTGTGCTAGTATGGCTACTAGAAAAATATACATAACTCAGTTTGAGTAGCTGCTAGCCACTTAGTGAGTATTTGGGTTGCATACAAGTCCCTAAAACACTGATCACAAAATAAACTTTAATCCTAGACTTAAGCAGGTGAAATTTGCAGATTTTCATGAAACTGTTTCGTGATAGCTTGACCTCCTTCAACTTCTAAATCTGTAATTTCTTATCCATATAATAAATTATAAAATATGAATCACCATTGCAGGCAGTTGGAAATATTGGCAAATACCTGAAGTCTCTGCCAGGTGTTCTGTAGATCTTTGGCAAATGAATATACATTCTGATTCCCATGGACAACTGCTCTGGTCCCCTCACCATCCCATGACATAGAGATCATCTGTCTCAGATGCTTTCAAGTATGTATCTAATCTATCCCTTGGCTAGGCTGGCTCCTGGAAAGTCATTTGTGAGCTTGTGTAGCGCATCCAAGGGATGTGTTTTAAGTAGGCCAGTCTCCTTTGTAGCTTTTGAGCTAATTCCCTCCAGAGTCCAAACTTATCCACATCAGAGCATTTGATCCCACTACATCTTCAGTGTCCCTCTGCCTTCCCACCAAGAGCTTTGGTATCTTTCCCAACCTAAAGGTCCATGAGCAGGCATTGGGTCCCCTCCCTTGCATATATCCAGAGTCCTTCCACCCCTCACACACACACACACACACACACACACACACACACACACACACACACACACACAAAATCCTACTCGATGGCAGCTTCACAGCAGTGGCACAATCTAAATCTAAATCTCCTCCCATTCCATGCCTGTGTCCCTGTCCTTGCCTTGTGCTCTCTGGCTTCACTTTTAATTCTCAGCCAGGACTTAATGACTTAATGTTGCTCAGCAGTCACCTGAAGTCTCTGCCAGGTGTTCTGTAGATCTTTGGCAAATGAATATACATTCTGATTCCCATGGACAACTGCTCTGGTCCCCTCACCATCATGAGTCCCCAACAGGCGCACAACAGTCTTCTCTCTTTGAACCTCCTGCATCTCCTCTTTCAGCCTTGCTCTCAACCAATACCTTCTCTCCAACTCCAGCTGGAAATCTTGAATCGGGTTAGGGAGCTGTGTCCAGCTCACACTGTTGCCCCTGCTGTAGCAGGCGATGGACTGCCCGTGCCCTGGCTGTCCCTTTTCATATCAGATGCTGTCTCTGAGCTACACCCAGCCCTGATTTTATCCTGTTCTAAACAATGACATCATTACTAATTCTGGCATGGTACAGGGCCTTAGTTTTAGAAAATAGTATAATAGTTATTAAAACTAAATGACAAGAAAGTTTACTGCTAAAGACAAAAGGAGCTACTATATAATGCAGACTACATTTTCCCTTTGAGGGCTAGTGACATACAAACAGCCATTCCCAGTAATTTTAGAGCCCAGATAAGAAATCCTGGATATGAACAGAAAAAAAACAAAATTTGGTTTGTTTTCATTTTCACACTGATTTTCAAAATTTGTGTAGATTCTAGTTTAACCAAAACTTCAGATGTGATCATCCTTTTTTTTAACATGTCACTGAATAGCAGTCTACAACAGATAAGAAGATGTCATCAGTACAGTGTCCAGCATAAACACCTTACATCTCTTCTGCTTATCATATGTTTTAGGACAATTCAAGCTGCTGGAACAAGACCGGGATATAAAGGAGCCAGTGCAGTATTTCAACAGTGTGGAGGAAGTGGCCAAGGCGTTTCCTGAACGTGTGTACGTCATGGAGGAAATTACATTCAACGTGAAGGTAGCTCAGAAGAACCTGACACTTTACCCTCACTGAGATGCTGTAACATTCAAGTGTGTGGTACACTAGGTGCGCACATCTGTACCTCCTAGGAACATTCTCTATCCTCGCAGTGGACGAACGTTAGCATCTGAAACACTGCAGGTGGCAGGGGTGACCCAGCATCTATCCACATTAGCAGTTAAAACTGTTCATTTCAGAAGTAAAATTGCTGTGTTCATTTTTCTCATTAAAGAAGGAGGTATTTATTTTGGCTCACAGCTTGAGGGCGCAGTCCCATCGGGGTGGGGAAGCATGGCAGCAGGATGGAGTTCGAGGCAGCTGGCCTCATTACATCACAGGCAGGATGCAGACAGAGCGATGACTTCCCATGTTCAGCTCCCTTTCTTCTTCTCATTCAGTCTGGGATCCCAGCCCACAGATTAGCCAGTTAATCCGCGCTAGAAACTCCCTCACGGAGAAGCCCAGAATCTTGTCTGTTAGCTGATTTTTATCCTGTCTTGTTCATAGTCAATATTAAGCATCACAGTTCCTAAGAAAATAAAGGATGTTTTTAACTTGAACTTCATCCTCTGATCTCTAACAGCTCTTTCATCAGAGCCTCTGATATGCTGGATTTTCCACTCTTAGAAGCAAAAGACCTATGGTGAATCAAATATCAACATTTCATTAAAAACAATCAATCAAGGAGGAACGGGAGAGCTCACAAGCCCACGTCCAGTGCCTGCACTGAGATCGGCACACATGTCCTCCATTCACTGTAGACTATTGTATTCAGAGAAACCTGAGGTTCAGACCCCTGCCCAGAGACAGCCTAGTGTTGGCCACGCTTCCTTCACCTGTTCTTCTCAAAGGGACACGTGCTTCCATATATGAGCAGACTTGCTAGGGTAGCAGAGCCCTCCAACATGGGATCCATTCACACACCTGCTCCATTTTGTCATCAGCACCCACAGTCTCACTCCAGCACCTTCAAGTATCCATGCTGAAAGGATTTCCTGTTAGCCTTTTACACAGGAAGTCAGCTAAGTCAGATTCAATGAACAGGTCAAATGTCAGGAGGCAGCATACCTGTTTCTTAGAACAGCAGGCTACCTGAGGGGTTGGCCTAAGACAGCATCATGTCTCTGTGGGTGGGTCACCCTACCCACACCCCACCCACACTCCACAGGAAACACAGGACCAGGTAACTCCCAAGCAAACAAGTGGTTCTGCCCATGACAATGGGGAGGGTACGCCATTCTTCCCCATTTCTGAAAGACGGTCACTGTGGTCTGCCCTCTGTAGTTTTATTATTAGAGTCAGTGAGATTTTATGCTGTGCGAAATCTTCTACTATATACAGAAAGTCTGTTAGTTTTTTTTTTTAATTATCCAGTGTCCCACTCTATAAACCATCAATAAACAAATCATCTCCATGTTAATTAGAGCATTTTTTAACTCACTAAGATTCATTAATTCATAAAATACTAAATCTAGTTTGTTGATGTTGTTGTTGTTGTTGTTGTTGTTGTTGTTGCTGGTTGGTTTTGTTTTTGAAGTTTCATGGATTTGGGGGTTGAACTGGGGCTCCGAGCACACCAGTTTGAATGCTGCCACTGAACGGCCCCAGGAAGCCGACCTTGACTTCCTGCATGTTTTAATAAGTCTAACCCTTCTCCTTAGAACTTTCATTTAAAGTTAGCTAAATGAAAAAATAAAAGTCAAGCTAACATTTTTGAATTCTTTTCTAAAAGTAATTTATCTCCTAAGTGGTGACAAGTCAGGCACAAAATCTTTTGTGGCTTTTAAGATTAACATTCTATTTTTGGTCCCAGATTGCTCATGTAAAATTTTATGAGACATAGTCTTATTAGGAGGTCCTAATTAGTCTAGAACTCACTAATGTGGTTCAGTCTGGCCTCGAACTCACAGAGTTCCTTGTATATAATATTTTTAAAGATATCTTTCTAGAAGCTTTTTTAAAAAATTTGTGGTGAATCATTAAAGACAGGCAAGGGAGATAGCTAAGTCAGTAGTATGCTTGCTGTGTAGGCATAAGGACCTCATCTGAGTTTGATCTCCAGCATCCCTATAAAAGCTAAGCATGGCCATGCACGCCAGCAATCCCAGTGCTGGAGAGGCAGACAGGAGGATTTTCAGACTTCTTGGCAGGCCAGCCTAGCCAATGGGCAACTTCCATGTTCAGTGAGATATCCTGGCTCAAAAAAATATGGTAGAGAATGACAGAAGAAGATAATTAGTGCTTTATTCATCAACCAATAAGAGAAACATATATTCATAGCATACAGAAGGACATCCCCCATCACACACTCATATAAGCAAACATACACAATACCAAAAAATGTGTGTGTGTAATAGAGATGCCACCTACAAGTTTGAGGGCACAAATTAGTGTAGGAAACGTGAGCTACGTAGGTTTTGATTGAGTTCCATGCTGTACAAGCATCGATATTTGATAATTTATAGAGGTATTTAATACTTACTGAGTTTAAGAACCATCACATTGAGTTTGCATCAATCATTAAAATGTTCACTTCTATTCAAGGACCATTGGTAGAAAATCTTGGGAAATTCCTGTATAATGAAATATACAGGAATTTGTGTGCTTAGTGAATGAATTGACTTCAGCTATAGGAATGTTGACTGCTACCCGAACTGAAGATCAGTGCTGGGAATCATGGTTTTTAACTGACAGTAGACATGATATTGGTGTTGTGTGTAGACTTGGGCAGGGAATGAATGCCATGTTTGGTTATTGCATCCCCTGGAGAAAGGACAAAATGAAAATAGCACTATCATCTAGACTCAAATGGAAGCTGTTTCCCAAGAGGCAGAATTTGGGCAGGGAGGATTGCTTTTCAATAAATTTAAACCTACACAGAAAAATGTCGCCCTTTATTTTCCATTTCAAAATGAAATAGGTACTAGGAAGGCAGCTCAATGGCTAAAGCACTTGCCAGAGTTTAGATCCCTAGGCCCTCCATAAATGCCAGCTGGGCATTCCTGTCTCAGAAGGCAGAGACAGTTGATCCCTGATTATCAAAACTAGTCATATCAATGAGCTCTGCATTTGATTGAGAATTTCTGACTAGGTGAACAGGTAGGAGAATGGTCATAGATAATTCTTAATATCAAACTCAAGCCTCCATGTTACATTTGATTCACATGTGTGCTTGCATACACATACATGAAAATAGGAAAAGAATGGCATGAACTAGGCCAATAAGGTACATGATTGAAATTTTTCGTAGTTATGAATTCATGAGTAACTGGCTTCATAATTGTCCAAATACATACATATTCACATACATAAATAAATATGCATTTTTATTGAGTCCAAATTTGAAATGTACTGTAATAATTTGAAGTAATACCAAATCTATGAACATAACAGGGGTGGAAATATAGCTCAGTAGCAGAGTCTTGCCTTGCATGTGTTAGGCCCTAAGTTTACTCCTCAACACTGCAAAAATAACAATCCATAAGAACAGCAACCTTAGTTCTGTCTTTTGTAGACTATAGTAAAATTTTAATTAAGTAAGCATAGTGAATAGTATCGTACCTATCCACACTTACTTAGAAATGAAGTGTCTTTGTTTCATTTTATACTTAATACCAAGTCTTAGGATGCAGCCCAACCTGGCCTTGAGCTCACAGCAATCCTCCCATCTCAGCTGCCTGGAACTGGGGTTATAGGTGTGCCACCACACTTGCCAAGCATTTCTTCTGGCCTAACATTTATAAAGGGAACTTGTCTTTAAAAGGTACCTTGCTACATTTAAAATTATTGATCTGCTTGCCCCATCATTGGTGAACTACACAAAATGGGTTCGCATGTGTATTGAACTGGTTAACTAGCAAATGTATTTAGAACTCCTACTGTCTGTCCAGGACTGCTCTCAATGAGTATGCAGGTGCCCGTCTTTGGGCAGTCAGCCTAGAAAAGGAAGACAATAAATAAACCAATGTTTATCCTAGCTCTATGTAAAAATGCGGCTACACAGATTTCAAGCTTGGAGAAAGGTTGAAGTTAGGGTGTACATGTACCGCCCCTCACCTTTGGAAGGTATTTGAAACCCTGGGTCTAGTTGCATTGACCTGAAACAGCTGCTCTCAGTGGCTGGTGATTTTGTTCCTGGGGCACACTGGCAGTGTCCGTATGCAACTTTGTCATGATTATGGTACAAAGGATGTTCCTGGTAGCCAGTATGTAGAGGCCAGGATGTTCCTGAGAATTCACTGTGGAAGCAATGAAGAGTTGTCCATTCCAAAGCAGCATGAGGACCCAGGCTGAGAAACCATAACCTAGAGAACTGAGGCCTGGAGCACCAGAGCGTCCAGGTGAGGAGAAAGAAATGAGCCCTCCGTGAGGTAAATGCCAGAAGGGAACCGTGGTGTCCTCAAAGCCAGGTTTCCAGAACAAATGAGCAACTGAGCCATACAAAACCTGACATGGTTGCGCACACCTGTCATCCCAGCTCATGAGAAGTGGAGGCAGGAGAATCAGAAGTTCAAGATTATGCTCAGTTACATAGTAAGTTCAAGGCCAGCCGGGGCTATGTGAGACCCTGTCTGGGAAAGAAGAACTAAAGTGTTCATGTCTTTAGAACTGTATCCCCACCACCCTTTATCTATCAGCTTTAGGTTTCCATGATAAACATTTTATTAGTGTGTGTGTGTGTGTGTGTGTGTGTGTGTGTGTGTGTGTGTGTGTGTGTGTGTGTGTGACTGGAACTGGAGTCATAGGAGGTCGGAAGCTGCTACTGGTGGAAACAAAATCCAGGTCCTCTGGAAAGCACCAAGGGCTCTAAGTGACTGAGCCATGTGTCCCTTGACAATAAAACCAGCCTGGTGCTGGAGAGATGGCTCAGCAATTAAGAGTGCACACAGTTTTTGCAGAGGACCCAAGTTCAGTTCTAATCAACCACCTCAGTCAGCTCAGAAGCTCCTGGAACTCTAGCTCCAGGGATTGGGCATCCTCTCCTCTGTGGACTCCTGCCTTCACACATGCATGTACACACACACACACACACACACACACACACACACACACACACACCTGAAATGAATCTTTTCTTTTACAACAGCCACATGACTATTTACAGCCCATATGTCTCTCTTTAAATAAAGCCAGCGTGATCTGAAGACAAGTAAGGCTGTGGAGTTGCTTGGGTTTACAGCCTGACCCACAGACAGTAAGTGTAACCACAGACACATCGCATAACCCCTGTAGCTCTCAGGGTCTTCACCTGCACAATGGAGTGAGACTGCCCACCTTAGACATGTGTTGTAAGAATTAAATGAAGCCATGCAGTCCAGTCCTGTTTAAATGTCTAGTATGGGGGTTAGTGAGCCATGGGCGATGGACAGCCCCATGCTTCTATATATGTTTCTATATTGTATGGAGCACAGCCCTGTCTGTTTACATGTTGGCTGTCACTCAGCAGCAGTGCCACAGAGACCCTGGGGCTCCCAAAGCCACAGGAAAAACCTGCCAGTCGCTGTTGCAGAACATTCAATCATACTAAATTGTTTCTCATTTTAGAAGAATTCCCCCACACATGATTTCACTTTCACTTTATTTAATACTTCATAGCCATTGTCTTCATTAAGCACTCCATCTAGAGAAGCTAGTTTTTGTCACTTATTGAAAATTACCCCTTTATTCCAATATCTTTAGGAGACATTACACTAATAGCTAGTGAATTATTTGAAATGTCTTCAGCCTTTCAAACTCAGCCCAGTGCTGATGAGAAATTTTCCCACACATGCATTCTTGCCATCAAAATAATGACTAACCAATTAGGTTTTAATTCGCGCTCTGTCCTTACTGCCACATCTGGAGAGGGGTGAGGGAAGAAAGGCAGCTTTGAGCTGGCATTCGATCTCAGCTCTCCTGTCTTCACTGCTGCTTCCAAAAGCTTTAAAATTACATCCTTCAAGTCTACCTCCAAACTGGATGCTATCCTGCTTTTGGTTCCAGCTGGTGAGGTCCAGCTTTCAGCTGTCTCAACTGACATTTCCCCAAAGGCAAAACTACAAGTTTGCATTGCCTCAAATAAGGAAAGTGATCCACTCAGACATATGAAGCTTTGCTCAGCTGTGGACAGTCATCTCCTCTGCTTGCCCAGACCTCTTAGAAGGACCTTCTGATTATTGTGTTTAGGACTGGCTACATCCGAGATATCTTAACTCCGGTTTCTGTTGCTGTGGTGAAACACCACGATCATAAACAACTTCAGCTATGCCAGCTGCCAAGCAGAGAAGTAATCAATACTCCTACAAGCTGTAAAGCCTGTGAATCATAACAATGACCAACATGGCAAGATAGCCACAGTGCTGTAACAGTGGCATGCATGTGTATTCTTGAGGATAACAGTTGCCTAAATTAACTTATGATATACTCATATCATGGGATGGAGGGAATTTATTGTTGGGTTCTGTAAACTTAGCCAACTACCTATGACAAGAGAGGTCCTGGACCTTAAAGGAGAAACCTACACTACCACTTTCCAAAATCAGTATAGTTTTTAACTGAACTTTTTGTACTTATCCTTACATCTTACATCCACAGATAAGTATAGCTCTCATCCCTCATCAAAGAAGGAAGCCTTTTTTTTTTTTTAATTTTTTAAGCAGGCAGAGGCTACTACAGAGGGGCACAACAGTCAAAAGGTAGAGAATAAGTGATCAAGGAATGTCCAGCACCAATTGGTACATCTACAACACAATCCCATGCCTAAGACTCTGGGGACGTGGTGGAAGAGAGGGCAGAAATACTGTAAGAGCTGGAGGGCTAGGATGGTTGCTATAAGATAGCTTCATTTTTTAAGAATGAAGAAAAACAAAGTGTATATTTCCTCTTACAACTTGTAATCTATCATCTAGGCATTGAGGAGAAGGACTCGAGGCAGAAAGCTAGAGGCAGGAGCTCTTGCAGATGCCCTGGAGGAAGGCTGCTTACCGGCTTGCTCCCCATGGCTTGTTCATCCTAGATGGTTTTCTTATACCACCTAGGACCACCAGCCCAAGGGTAATGCAGCCCGCCATTAGCTGGGTCCTCCCACATCAATCATCAGTCAAGAAAATGTTCTACAGACTTGCCTACAGGTATAGCTTATGAAGACATTTTCACAATTGAGAGTCCCTCCCTAACCTGTGTCAAGCTGACAAACTAGCCATGACAGGTGTCCTCGCCGAGCAATAGAGCTGCTATAATGTGGAGATGAGGACCTTGGGATTTCTAGTTTTTTAGAAAGGTACAAATAATTACATCCACTTAAAAGATGCAAGAGGTGATAGGCATGGTTGTGAAATGGTAGGCATATAGTCATCAAATCAAGCTGGCTGGCATCCATCACCACACATTTGTATTCCTTCCTCCTACCCAGCTGGAATGTTGTACCTTTGATCAACAGCTCAGCATCCCCAACCTCCGCCCTGTGGAAATGACCCGTTCTGTCCCCTCTACTTGTTTGATTTTGTTTTCCACATAAAAGTGAGAGCATGCAATATTTGCCTTCCTGTGCGCAGCTTATTTGACTTAGTGTAGTGTCCAGAACTGTCTGTGTCATCACAGATTCTTCCTTTTCTCTTAATTCTATTAATGATAAGCTGTCCGGGGGCATCTTTTCTACATAGGTAAATAATCATGTAAGACTCATAGGAACTAGTTGATAATTTCTTGATACTGATGCATGTGCTCAGGAATCAAATATTAAAATACTGTAAACAATCCCGCAGGGCAAGCAGTTTGAGTTTTTTGTAGCCATAGATTTTAGTATCTTCTCTTTAGCAAACAGACAAACTAAGAAGCAAATGCCTTAGTTGACCTCAGTGACTCAAACAGTCAACAACATCTAGAATGGATTCAGGTCTCCTAGTCCACCCGGCCACCCCTGTGCTCTGCCTCATTCTGCCTGTGTGCTACTTGTAATCTGAGCACACGTCCCATCGTCCCAGTAGCCCATGCAGTTGATCCGCTTTCTTCCAGGCTGGATGGCTTAGTGCACACCTGTAATGTGGATGGAGTTTGGATGTGGATGGAGACACCAGATATGCCCAGCTGAGGCAGGATGAGTTCAGGCCATCCTCAGCTACCTAGTGAGTTTAGGGACAACACGGTTGTCACTTCATTTGGAGAACAGTTCAGTGCTGCTCACTGTTCCCAATTTAAAATGACATCCAGGTTACTGGCCGGATAATTCAGAGACCTAGTGCC
This sequence comes from Cricetiscus sungorus, assembly GCA_030556225.1. Lineage (NCBI taxonomy): Eukaryota > Metazoa > Chordata > Mammalia > Rodentia > Cricetidae > Cricetiscus > Cricetiscus sungorus. The sequence continues at coordinate 138,443,198 of JANBXA010000651.1, forward strand.
CTTGTGTTTTAAGCATCTGGTAATGGCACTGGTCTAAATAGGTTATGGCTGATTTGCTCCAGCATTTTTCTCCAGAATCTTGGAGCTTGAGTAATCTAGACAACCAACATTCAGGGTGACTTTGAATTTCCAGAGTGAGTAAGACTCCCTTTCAGTCTCTTATATTAGCCTTTTCTGCCATTTAAAATTAAGGAAATTCAAACCTACCTTCATCTCCTGCTCTAAAATCTCTTGAGATGTTTGACTTTTGCCTTAGGCAGCCCCTCCATCCTGATAACTCAGTATCTTACGGTCCTCTAAGTTGTGCGGTGTCCCTGTGTCTGTTACACCTGCCCTAACACTTCCTTGTCCAGTTTTCCTTCCTGTCTCTGATCTGGTGGGCTGGAGTGGGGAAGCATATTTGACAGTGTTTTGATTAGCACAGAAGACCACACTGGCTTTTCTTCCAACCCTCACAGAGTGACACACCTTACCAGTGGTCACTGAGAGCCTCCTCAGCCAGCAGCCTTGTTCTTGGCTACACTCCACAGAGGTTAAAGGGGATGGCTATGCTTTTGACGTAGTTTTATCAGGTGGAAAGGGGAGATTCTGAGATAATAATTAAACACAGCCAAGTTTTGTTTGCTGGTTTTAAAAAAATCACATGGTTTCCTTAGAATGAGTCAGATGACATATATTGTCAAGCCCAGTGGAGGATGATAAACGAGGTACAGTTGCGGGCTTGATTATTTTAGTGTTTGAAGACCACTTGATGCTTTTTCTGTTTGCTGAGGCTTTGTGAGCTCCTCTGGGCAACTGCCAGTTGGCACGCCGTCTGCCATGTCATCACCATAAAGCCAGTGCCATGTGCTTGCCATCCCTGTCCTAGCTCTTATACACACTACACACACACACACACACACACACACACACACACACACACAGGATCAACACTTATCTTAACTCTTAAAGCACTAGTTGCCATTTTCCCAGAAGACAGAGAGGACAGTTAGATTTGTAGTTTGGGATATCAAACATTGTGTATTGAATCTACACATATTTATGAGATCAATCACTGTTATTGAGAACTGGATAACTTTATTGAAGGAAAGAAGGGCCTTTGCTTCATAAGCATAACTTCAAAGGCCTGCAACTCCATTGCCTCTCTTAGATCTTCATTAAGAAACTGCAGGTTAAGTTGCCCTTCTGGTGCTGCTGTTTTGGCACTTCTGTTTCATTGTTTGATTATTAGAGACACGTTGCCTACTGCAGAGGGAGAGGGAGAGAGAATATTATGTTGTGTCTGTACCCATGTACACTTTACATCAGTGGTTTAGAGTGATGTGGGGTATTAATTCTGAGTGGCATTATGAGCAGTAAAAGCCTGCTCGTTTCCTGGATTAGACCTATTAGAGTTGTTTAGATAACACACTTTGAATTACTTCCTCTCAGGAAACATTGAAACTGGAAATGTTAACCAGGCTCACATACCAAAGCACTTAGACAGAGCACACTGTTTCTTTTGCAGGAAAAAAAAAAAAAAAATTAAAGGAAAGAAATTAGGCAAATAAATCACATGCACAGAAACCTAAGAAGATGACAGACTCAGAGTCCAGAGGAAGAGCATTTCTCTGTGAGATTCCTCCTCTGTCCCAGACAGCGACCACAGGCCTGTTAGTGTCATAACTTATGCAGAACTAATCGCCAGCATTCATGATGGCATCAGAGTGGGAGGAACAGAATTACAGCCTGTACTCTGTGCGTTTATGTATGGAAAGAGGGCTGACTTACTGAGTGACACAGTGGAGGCAGAAGTGTCCAGTGTGCCCAGATAGTGACATTTACTAAGGAAAGCTTTGCTCTGTTTAATCTGTGCATGTCCTGTCTGCCCCGTGTCTCTGACGCTGGCTGACATCCTCTTTTGGTGCATTTTATGGAGGGAACTTCTGTAATTTCTTCATTCTACAAGGTGTGTGTTTGTAAAGGTAAGTTAGGGAAAAGTAGAAGTAGCAAATTAATTGCATAGGAGCATATGGGTTACAGATGGGGGGAGTGCTTGCTTAGCATGCATAAAGTTTTGGGTTCAGTCCTCTGCACCATGCGGGAGATGGGAGATAGAGAGAGAAAGGTTTTTTATTTCTTCATGTTTGCGGGGCATTACTGATTGCCTGAATACTAATGGAGGATAGCTCGTTACATGAGTGAAAGAGAAACAGACGTAGAGAGAGCCTCAAACTCACGAACACCACATCTTCAGAACCACCGCGTTTTTCACAAGCCTAAGAAGGGAGTGTAGCGATTAAGCTGAGAGTTTCACACACCAGTCTGTTCTAAATCAGGAAATTTTGACTCATTTCCTCTGGGATATGTCTGTAATGATACACCAGGCTCTATTCTGACACTAAGTTTTATTCCTCTCTTCAATCCAGATAAGGCTTAGAGATAGGGATCTGGGCTTGAAAACAGTAGTGGATGGAAACTTACCCGTGTGAAAATTCAGGGATATGAAAGGTGAATGTGATGCACAATAAGTCAAGTGTTCTTGGAAAAAGGAATGGTCCCACTGCCTTTGTTTATTGAGTACCTCCCCATGCCAAGAACCATGGGTAGTTGTTCACTTAGCCAGCAGAATAAATACAGGTGAAGAAAGAGGCGCTAAAAGGTTATGCACTTTGTCTTGAGTTACTTCCTGTTTCAGACAAGGTTCAAACTCACCTTGTGGTGTCATGGTTGTGTTAACTAGTAGTATTGTACCTATCGAATTCCAAAGGCCATGGTCTCTTCTATGATTGGCGAGAAAAGAACATGATATGTATTTAGAGTTTGTGGATAATATAGCTGCTTGCCAATTCTGAAAGCTGCCTTTGTCAGGACAAAGCAGCCCTGGATTTCATGACAATGTCCTCATGAAGTCAGATGGTAGGCTGGATTTTCACCATCAACAGTAGCAATCTGCTGACCTTTGATCTGCATAAATGGTTGTAAGTTTATCTAGGTGCTAGCTGAAATTAAAAGCCATACATGTATGTTAAAAGTTCAAATGAATGGTGGAGGATTCCTGAGATTGAAGTCAAGCAAATAAGATGACTGAAGTCCTGAAGCTACAGTTCCTGAAGAAAAAGAGAGTTGAGGCTAAAGAGATGGTTCAGTGAGTCATGTGTGTGCTGTGCGATCATGAAGAACTGAACTTGATCACTAGTACTGGTGTAAAAAGCCAGGTGTGATGGCACATGCTGTACTCCAATTTCTGGGAAGACAGACACGCAAAGATCCCTGGGGCCTGCTGGTCAGCCTGCCTAGTCTCAGGAACAACACCCAAGGCTGACCTCTGCTCTCCAGACGTGCTCTCACGCGTGCATGTGCACCCATGGACATACACACATGCCCCTGTACATGAGCACAGGTGTCATATAATCATATCAGTTGTTAGCAGATGCTTACTATTGGGCTCATACTATTGGGCTCATAGAAGCTTCTATGAGCCCAACAGCTTCTTGAACAGTCGGAAATTATTTCACATAAATGTTGTTCACTCAGTCCATCATACAAGAATCCATTGAGGGAAGGTAGGTGAATACTGACACAAAAGAAAACAATACTAGTCTTTAAAACACAGCAATACTCCTGTGAGTCACCCCAAATGGACTTTAAACCCCTGCATGAAGCACCATTAAAATAAGATTGTGTCGGCATCTGGTATTTACAGCGACTCCTGGAAAATCCGCTTCACCATGGAAACGCCAGAGTTGTTTGTTTTTTATGGTACTAATGTTGATTGACAAATTGCTTATTCCAGCCATTAACGTTACATAGGGATGACTTGTAATGATAAGTTATTTACAGAGATGTCTCTGCCTAGTTTCTGTAAATGCACACTGGCATTTGCTGCTCAGGAAGCAGTGTGAACATCGTTGATGACTTCAGACAGATACTTTTTATTGGTGAAGAAAAAGTTCAGTCTCGATAAACATTAAGCCTGATGCCCAGACCTGATAGAGACAAACTAATAAAACTGTAGGTTGCTCTCCCCTGTGACTAAAGCCTATAAACCACAAAACGACACTATCAAAGAGAATCATACAGTATTGTCATAGGTGCACCATGATCTATATAATATTTCAAGCATGTAGTCTTCTTAGATCTTGGGAATCTACTGCTAGAATCATAAAGTAGTACACTGAAATAAAAACACAAAGAATCATGACTGTATTGCTGGATGCTGAAATAGCAATTGATTGAGAAAATAATTTCTTTGTAGAAGATTTAGAAAATCAAAATTGGGAAGCGAATTACTTTTGTGGTGAAAACTGTCGGGCCAGTGAATTTCTCATAGTTGAATATTGAAATGCTGAGCGCAGTCGTGTGAAACCCCAGCAGCATAAAACACTCAGTCCCCACCCCATGTCATTAGAAAGAGCAGGTGAAGACTGAGAAGTTGAAGATAATGTTTTCATCATTTATGTGAGATAGAATCTCAAAACTCCAGGAATCGACTGGAGGGAGACTTCAGACTAGAGCTGGAGAGATGGCTCAGTTGTTGAGAAGCAGCTGCTGCTCTTCCACAGGACCCAGTGTACCAGAGTCCCAGCACATCAGGGGACCGGCAGGCACCTGGATCTCCTGCAACACCCTCTTCTGGTCTGCAGACACACACATGCGTGCGTGCATGCATCTACATATAAACACACATAGATAAAACAAAAATATATTTTGAAAACTTAATTCTATAAATTTCTTTGTAGTGAGACATAGAGAATAGCAAAAAGAAAAAAAAAATGTATGCCAGCCAAGCATTAGTAACTAAATTGAATTTAGTTTCTTATTTCTTAGTTCTTATTTCTCTTTATTCACTTTAAAACAGTCATTCAGCCTTTCTTTGTCCCTCAGGCGAATGACCGAGGTATAGTTCAGTGGAAGAGCACTTGCCTGGCTGACCCCCGGGTTAGATCCCTGCACAACAGAGAGTGGAGGAAGAAAACTGAACGCTTCTCTGTTTGAGTGTGTCTGATGGCACACTAGATTCCAGTCATAGCTTGGCATAGTAAATTGGAGCATCTTGGGGCACAGAACTGATACACATCTCTCGGGTACTATTATTTCTGATTTTTCAGCCAAGGTTGGTCTGGTTTCTTCAGTGTATCATTCACTCTTTCCTCCTTGAAGTTATAATCATTCTAGAGCAATGGTTCTCAACCTTCCCAATGCTGCAACCCTCTAATACAGTTTCTCATATTGTGGTGACCCCTCCCAACCATTAAGTTATTTCCATTGCTACTTCATAACTGTAACTTGCTACTGATGTGAGTTATAATGTACATATTTTTGGAGATACAGGTTTGCCAAACCACTGTTCTAGAGGAAGATGTTTAAAGCCATACATATGACCTGTTTTTTTTTAAGTATTTTTATTTTCTCTTTGATAATTTCATACCTGTATATAATATATTTTTACCATATTCCCCTCCATCATCCTCTCTTATCTCCTTCCCCCACCCTCTTGGAGCTCTTCAACCTCCTAACAAGTGTCTTCTCACTTTCATATTTGTCTTTTTGGCTGGTGACCCACTGTACTTAATCCTGGTTGCCTGCATGAGCGTGGATGTGGGTCATTTACTAGCTTGTGGGCAGCTTGTCAGCGGCTACACCACTGGAGAAAATGTCTCCTCCTCCCAGCAGCCGTTAAGCAGCAGTAGGTCCTTGGATGAGTTGCTCTTTCTTCCGACTTTTCTGTTTATCACCCACCCATTAATGACTGTGAGGTGGCGATGGCCAAGACGAGACTTCTCCATTCCCACTATTCCTCCACCTTTGCTGACCTCCAGCAGCTCGTCGTTTTCATTTGTTTGTGGGTTTTGCTGTCAGAATAAATTTTGTCCTATTTCATCTGGTAGGTTATAATTTATTATGTTATATTTATTATGGTCCTCAATTTGTCCCAGATTTTGTCAGCGGGGGCTAAGTCAGGCCATCTCCTGTTCTCTGGACGCATCCTCAACATCTTATAAGTACTGTTTCCTGGCACAACAGGATTCCCACGTCATCCTGCACCCCCAGCTAACCCTAGAGCCCTGATTCCTGTTGGGTGCTGGTTTTGGAACATAAGGAGAGAGAATACAGAGAGAGAGACACACACTGTGCCTGTGTGTCTCTCTCTGTGCGTGTATACGTGTCTGTCTGTGTATGTCTGCCTGTGTATGTGTCTGTCTGTGTGTCTTTTTGTCAGAGTGTGTATCGGTAAACGTCTTCAGATATCTCCAATTCCAAACCAGCCTGCAAGGAATTTTGTTTTATTCTTCCTGTTCTGCATGATGTTATTTTTACCTCTTCTTCCATAGTGAAACTCTGCAGCTTTCTTCTTTAAGTTCTGATTACATGAAGTTATTTGGATGGATGGATGGATGGATGGATGGATGGATGGATGGATGGATGGATGGATGGATGGAAGGACATGCTCACCACAGTGCATGTATGGAGATCAGACACAAAACATGCAGGAGTCACTTCTCCCATCGTGTGGGCTCCTGGGATCAAACTCAGCTCACCAGGCTTAACAGAAAGTGCCTACGCACACCGATCCGAAACGCCATGACTCCCAAACATCTGCATACTTATTTATTTTGTTCTATAATACACATGGAGTCAGCTCACTCAGGTTCTACTGCACATGTCTGCTGTGAAGAGCACGGTTTTCTAAAGGATACACAGTGTTTGTTAGCCAGTTTGAATGTGCAGAGGCTCAGCAAGGCTGCCACAGGTCTGGCTTTCTCCTGCTTCCCTCTACCCTGTTTCTCCCCATATCCTCTTGGAAAGTAACTCGTTTTATTGGTTTTGTTTGTTTGTTTGCTTCCTCTTTCCTCAAAAACAATAGTAACTAAATGAGTAAGCAGAACATGCAAGCACCGTTTTCTAAGCAAAAGAGAATATTCTGCACAAACCTTTGTGTTTTACCTTTGCTGAATGAATCCTCTGTGTTATTTCAGTGGACTTTATTGGACTTGCTACCAGCCAGCAGAGGGTTCTTTTGCTCTGTTTGGGGGGAGGGGGAGACATCACAAGTAGGCAGTGTGGATGTCCCTTGCTGTGAGCTACATTCTAGTTTTGAATGGCAGCAGACCAGCACTCACCAGCTAATCCTGGGAGCCCTGGGAGCCATTCCTGCTGCTCAACTTACAGCCACTAGCTAGAGCTCTTCCAGCTGCTGGGGCCAGTTGTTTTGTAAAGCCCTCTGCCTTGTAGTGCTCCCCTCCCTTAGCTTCTTGCCATCTTGGCACTTCCCTCAGCCTTATTTCAGGTCTTTGTACTCTGTTCCCTATCTGTTGTCTGAGACTACAGGCCCCAGGAGTTGTCCGTTTATACTATCACAAGCTTCACCTTGTCGCCCATGATAAAGGACTGCAGTAAGCATTGATGCCTCCAGAAGAAATTGTTGAGGTCTAGACTACAACACAAGACCAGTGTGGGGTGGAGAGGCAGCGTGGGGGGCGGGTCTCCTTAACTGACCCCAGGAGGGCTGTTCATATATCCAGCCACACATGCACACAGCCTTCTGTTTGCTAACCACAACATTTTTGCACGGTCATGCCAGTCTGGATAGGCATCCTCTGTGAGCAGCCATGGGTGTGGGCATCTGGAAGAGCTATCACAGTAGAAATAATATCTTCTAGGCTTATTAGTTTGTGGGGTAACAACTGAAACAGCCTCCTGACTTTTCCTTTAGAAAAGAAGCAGTGGTTTCTGAGTGGCCAGAGCAGCTGGGTGCGGATTAGATTCTCCTCCGTTGGCGGTGGCCGTGTTGAACTTCACTGAATAGTTGTGTCCGTATTCTTCTTTAGTAATCTCATATGCCCATGTAATATACTTTGATGATTGCTCTCCATTATTCCTTCTTGCCTCCCTTGCACTGAACTGTTTCTTTGTGACAAATCCCCTTCTACTCTGGTGCTTTTGATCTACCACATTTGATTAAGGCTGCCTGCACACACAGGTAATGTTTACTTGAGCAAAGGCAACTTGCCGGTGGCTTCACCACCCAGGACTGTGACCCCCTTTGCCCCTGTAATCTTTTAATTGCTCCTCAGAGATAGAAAGGTGTCTGTCTTGAACAGGTCTTCTACAGGTAGCCACTGTTGTTGTAAGTTCACGGATGTAAGAACAAGGTCATGGCCTCCAGTTCTTACAGTGTCCCCACTTCACTCTTCTGTAGCGTCCCAAAGTGTTGGATGGAGTGATATAGATGCCACATTTAAGGCCGAGCACTCAATAGTTACTTATTCTCAGCACTTTGACAAGTTAGTCTCTGCATTAACTGATGCATTGCAAACAGAAGCTAATAGCAACACTAATCTGTGAGTATTAACATAAATATTTACAGAGATGCTTAACACCCTGTTCATTTAGCAAAACAACAGCCATACACACACACACACACACACACACACATCCCTGAACCACAACTATTCAAGTGAGGATAGCTCTCTTGATCCAGGAAAGGGTATTAGTTAATGTCAGTGGGAATTTTGAGTCAGAATAACAAGAGATTTGTTATCAAATGTAAACAGTGGTTATAAAGATACAGAAAGTTAAGCAGTATAGCTATGGTAGGACCAGGTAACTATGATATATGTCCTCAAAATGGGTATGTGTACATAAACCGTTAAGTACTTGCTTTGGGAGTTTTAACACATATTAAGGATGGCACTTCAGCTATGAATGGAATATTATTTAGGAGGCATGCTAGACACTACATTAACTTTTAAAATAGTTAGATTACATAATCCACTGAAGAGAATTCAGTTAAGTAAATTTAGTAGTAAGTAAAACCATCCACATGCTGGATAGCAATGTTGGTAATTCTACCAGCAACTCCCAACTTGAGTACAATTGAAATGTTGAACTGGGTAGTGTTTTTGGGGGGCAAGGCAACAGGCTGCTCTGTGTATTCATACTTAGCAATACCCTGGACTGTTCCCAGAGATATAAAAAGCAGTTCCCCTTGTCATGGCAACCAAAAAGCCTCCAGAAATCGCCACACATCTCCTGGAATAGTTGTAAAATCTCCCTGGTTTAAAACCATTGGTCTCCGTCTCCTCGGCTAGAAGCATAGAACCCCAGAATAAATTGCAAAAGATAATTCTGGAAATACTGTCTGTATATCTTATATATAAAAAAGTAAAAAATCATTTAGAGAAGCTACAAAATTAAAACTGAAGAACATGTCAAAAACGATACAGTGTGGAAACTATTTACTTTCCCTAGAATGAGAGTCGCTAAGAAGAGACCAAAAGAGCCGAGTTAATGCCCGAACACCAGCTTCCTGGTAGTCAAAACTCTTAACACAAAACAAGAATAAATGAACTAAGGGTGTAGGCCACTCTTTCGGGTTGACAATACTTACGTACAGTGTGGATGAAAAGCAAAGGTCCTATTTCACCTTAGATACACATAGCTGTGGCTCTACCATTCTGTTTCTGTTGCTTCCTGTGGAAATCACTAGGCTGAAAATTTTCATTGCAATACTATTTACAGTTGCTAAATGGAGGAAAAGCTCCTGGTTTTCTAACAAGAAGGGAACTAGTCAGAACAAAAGCCCATCTTTGTGTAATAAATATATTAGATAATTGTTAGTAGTAGTGATATATGTATGCAGGGGAAATGGAGTGGTTATAGTTGAAAACTCAGGAGTATGGCTTTACGTACTGTAGATGGAACATTTTCTCCATGTAGCCCAGTCTCACTTGGACCAGTTTCTCTTTACCCACTGGGTCCCCAAAGCGGCTTATAAGATAACCTCTCAGAGACTTAATATATATATTTATAATTGTTTGGCTAGTGGCTTAGGCTTCTCACTGACTAGCTGTCTCTTAAAATACTAACTCATCTCTATTAATCTATGTATCTCCATGTGGCCGTGGCTTACCAGTGATGCCCTTACATCTTGCTTCTCCAGTGGCTACATGGCATCTCCTTGAACTGTCTTCCTTCTCTCAATCCCTTTGTTTGGATGTCCTGCCTAGCTAAATTCTGCTTTTCCATTGGTCAAAACAGTTTTATTCATCAACCAATAAAAGCAACAGATTTGTAGCATGCAGAGGACATCCCACACCACATACCTCTGAGATAACTGGTACATGTCATTTCTTTTTTACATTTGTGTAAGATTTTTTGACAGATGATATGACATAGGAAGATAATATGTTTATGTTATCTTTATTTTTTATATTTCTTCCAATGAACATGAATACTTTGCATAAAAAGGAGAAATAAAGCATTTTAGGGATTTGGTGTATAGCTTAGTGGTACAACACTAGTCTAGCTTGCTCAAAGCCCAGGTTCAATATCTAGCAACACATACAAATACTTTTAATCCTTTGTCTCAGTTCCAAATTTTGAAAACTTATTAACTAGGAAATTTTTAAAAGGCCAAACTTTGGTAAAATTGCAAATAGCAAAAAGAAATGTTTTTCTACAGTGTTTATGGAAGTGTTATAGTGGCAAAAAAGATAATGTTAATATTCCAAACTAATTATCTCTCAAGTAGATATCTCTGTTTATAGGGTAAAGCTATTTTAATAATCTGATGTAAAACCAGGAGTGGTAGCCCAGAGTTTAATCTGGACACTTGGGATCTAGAGGCAGGAGGCGGCCTCTACTGTCTGGTGAGTTTAAGGCCAGCCAGCCCCAGCTGTATGAGACCATATCTCAAAAAAACCAAGATATAAAAACATTAATAAGCTATATAAAGTCTAATTTGATATTGTCTTACATCAAGAGTGTTTCCTTAGCTGAGGAGCCATTGATAGTTAATGGCTATTGGGGGAATGGGAGTCATCTTTCTTCAGAAGTATGGCCACTGATAAATCAAAGCGTGTGTGATCCAGTAAATAACCCTGTACCCATTCACATTCAAGTAAGCCCAGTTAACTCAGTGGGTTATTTTAAAAACTGAAAAGGTTATAAAGTAGGAGAGAACATATGAAGAGGACAGGGGCTGAGAGAGGAAAACTGAGGTGATTCTGATCAAACTACATTATAGACACATATGAAACTGTCAGAGGATAAATAAAAAAGTCATTTTAAAACAAAGCTTCCGGCAGCATTCACTCAGGTTTCTTCCAAACTAAAATATATGTGACAAATTGAAAAAGGTGGCTGTTGTCAGCCACGTAAATAAAAATGAATCATGCACACTTACAATTAAAGTGAAGCAGAGCATTCGCCCGTGTGTGTGTCTTCACTAACGTGGAATTCGGTTTATCATGTCATAGGTTGCCTCGGGTGAATGCAATGAAGACACCGAGGTTTACAACATCACCCTGTGTACCGGGGATGAACTCACCCTGATGGGGCAGGCAGAAATCCTTTATGCAAAGACCTTCAAGGAGAAGTCAAGACTCAACACAATTTTCAAAAAGATTGGGAAGCTCAACTCCATCAGCAAGCTGGGAAAAGGCAAAATGCCCTGCCTCATTTGCATGAATCACCGGACCAATGAAAGTATCAGCCTTCCATTCCAATGCAAGGGCAGGTTTAGCACCCGAAGCCCCCTGGAACTTCAGATGCAGGAAGGAGAGCACACCATCCGAAACATCGTGGAGAAGACGAGGCTCCCCGTGAATGTGACAGTGCCCAGCCCCCCACCCAGAAACCCTTATGACCTCCACTTCATCCGCGAGGGACACCGCTACAAGTTTGTGAACATTCAGACTAAGACAGTGGTGGTTTGCTGTGTTCTCCGGAACAACAAGATCCTCCCCATGCACTTCCCTTTGCACTTGACTGTCCCCAAGTTCAGCCTCCCGGAACACCTGGTGAAGGGAGAGGTGTGGCCGGAAACCCTAGTCCATCACTGGCTCGGTATCTGCCAGGAGCAGTTCGACATTGACGAGTATTCACGGGCTGTTCGAGATGTGAAAACGGACTGGAATGAAGACTGCAAAAGCCCCAAAAAGGGCCGTTGCTCTGGCCACAGCCATTTACCCAATTCCCTCAGCTATGCCAGAGATGAGCTCACCCAGTCCTTCCATCGGCTCTCAGTCTGTGTGTATGGCAACAACCTTCATGGCAACAGTGAGGTGAACCTCCATGGCTGCAGGGACCTTGGGGGAGAGTGGGCCCCCTTTCCCCATGACATCCTTCCCTATCAAGACTCTGGCGACAGTGGGAGCGACTACCTTTTCCCAGAAGCTAACGAAGAGTCATCGGGCATCCCAGGGAAGTCAGAAGTCCCCTATGAGGAGCTGTGGCTGGAGGAAGGCAAGCCCAGCCACAAGCCTCTCACTCGCTCACTCAGTGAGAAGAGCAGCTGTGACCCCTTGAGAGGCTCCACGCAATCCAAATGTGCAACGTCCTCTCTTCCTGCCCCTGCGGCCCTGGGAGCCACCACGAAGTCTTCAGAAATCGCCCTACCTCCACCTCCAGTGCCTCCCAAATCCGAAGCCGTAAGTCACTTCTGTGTGAATGGTGTGACGGTCTTTCTGTCTGCCTAGTCGTCAACTCATGTGTTTGTTTAAAAAAGGAAAAGTTCCCAATTAAACATCGTCAGGATGAATAAATGTACTTGATTTGAAGTGGAATATGGGTGGCTTGTACTATGTTAGGTGAGAAACTCTGAGAGCTTCAAACAGTGGATCTTTAAACTTAACTTGTTTTTGCCTAGAAAACAAATTACAGGGAAGAGACAGGGGACGTTGGGTGGCCAGGAAAGGGGCAGTCATGACAGGTATAAGTGACAGTGTCTAAACTGTAGCAGCTGTCAGTGATGGGTGACCAGAAGAAATGAGGTTCAGAATATGCTCTGTAGGTAGACCAGCAATATTCTCAGACAAAGTGGGCGTGGAGGGAGGAGAGAAGAGTAAGCCGGAGAAACTGGACCGTTCACCTGGTAGAGACCAGTGCTGTATCTAAAGGGGCAGCGCATCCTCTGTGCTTGAGACAGGAAGCCCCAGTATCTCCGGAAACGCTCTCTTGTGCCCCTGGAGTTATACTGAGATCAGAACGTGGGGGTGGTCTCGGTGGACACACATACCACAGAGCCAGGTGCCGTGTAGTTCTCCCTATATGCAGAGTGTAATTCAGAGCTTGTGGGGTGCCTGCCAAGTTATAGTGTAAAAGTTGGTTCAGGAGCTGGGGTGGTAACTTCAGTGCTGGAGCCCATACTTAGCATGCATGTGGCTCAGGGTTTAATCCCCAGCATCCCCCAAATCAAAAGTCAGTCCACACAGGAGGAAGGACCCCGCTTTTGTCCTTTGCCCACCTTCCTTGGTTGAGAGCCACTCTATACATTTTTGCTGCTCAAGTTGACTTTGCATCTCCTTCTCTCTGGAGGATGAAGCCACAGAGGCACCAATGATCACTCACTGCCGGTAACTCCAGCTCCAGGGTTACACACACACACACACACTAACACACACACACACACACACACACACACACACACACATACATATAAGCACACACAAACATACTACAAACACATACACACACACTATACACACACACCCAAATAAAATAATCTTTGTTTCTTTTTAATAAATGTATTTTTTAACAGAAATGAAAAGGCACTCCTTTCCATATGCTTTCCCCCATTAACTAGACTTTGGATATCTCACTGAGACCCTAGAACTGTAGAAAATCCACTTTCAAATCTATGAAGTTACTGAGACAGCTGCTAGAAATACCAGGACTGTGGCCCCCACACTGTTCAGTTTTAGAAGAACATAACTAATGAAGAGTTGCTGATGCCTAAGTTCAAAGATGAGGAAAGCAGAAGAGACAGATAACATGTGAGGCACTTCAGAGCACAAAGAGAAACTTCTAGCGGGAAGATGAATGAGGGAAGCCTCCGTAGAGATAATGGCATTTAAATGAGATCAAAGGACATGCATGAATTAGAAGAGCAGAGAAGCCAGGCAGTGGTGGCGCACACCTTTAATCCCAGCTCTCAGAAGGCAGAGCCAGTGGATCTCTGTGAGTTCAAGGCCAATCTGATCTACAGAGCAAGTCCCAAGATAGCTGAAGTTACACATAGAAACGCTGTCTCAAAAAAAAAAAAAAAAAAAAAAACCTTAAAAATTAAAAAAGAAGATTAGAGGAGAGATTGGGCGGAGGGACATCCCAGAGAAAGCAAGAGTGAAGATGTGGATGGTGATATGGCCTAAGTACTCAAGTTCTGTAGAGTTGTTTGGATGGGTTGAGTGAAGGGCAGTCTAAAAGGCTGGAGCCAGCTTGTGGACAGCCTGAGGATTGACACTAGATCATCCCAGACATCTGATTGGCTGCCCACAAAGGGTCCTTGCTGGGTTTTCTAAGAGAGGAGTCCCCTCTCTGGCTTCCCAGATACCATAGGACCAGAACATGCTATGCTTCTACAGAACCTTTCAGAGACCTTCAGGAATAATTCAAACCTATAACAGTACTCAGTAGGAGATTCTAGAATATTTGCAGAATTCGTGATGACTTGAGATCCTCAAACCTTATATTCCTGTCAGAGGTTCCCTAAGGGTATTCAATAAATAAATAAGTAAATAACAAGTACAGGGCACCCTTCCTAGCAAGCATAGACACCTTCAAATGTCAGAGCTCAGCAATATATTTGATGTGGCTTCACGATCAATATTGATCTGTGTCAAGGACATGACTACCTGAGTTTTTCCTGCTGAACTTTGATCCTGCCTAACTTGCAGTGGCTCAAATGTTTGTTGATTGACTGGTGAGCTCATGAAGACAATCACACCAAGGGTCACTCATGCAACCAAATCTGGAGTTGGAAACTAACATCGCTTAGTTTTTATTACTGTCGCTGCTTTGTGGCTAGTGACAGATGAACCGGAATGTTGATATTAAGAAGTGCCATTGTGTCTGTGACTGGAGCCTTGCCTACTAAGGAAGATTGAAAGCGTTTTGGGGGGTGTTGATGTTTTTTTGTCTCGGGTCATATTTTAGTGTATTGCCCCAAATCCTATGCTTCCTGTCATCAACTTTGGTTATCTCAGAATTTCTTCTTACCTGATGGATGAGTACGTTTTGTAGGCATTCATGGAGAGGAGCCTTAGAGGTCATTTGGTTCATCCCTGAGATTGAGTGTGTTCCTAGGGTCTTTTGACAAGAAGACAGGTCAGTTTGCAAGATTGCATTGTGACTCTGGTGGGCACTGCAACTGACTTCCTCAAAGGTCACTGGAATATATCTGATCTGGGGTCTTTGAAATTTGTAAATAAGATAACTAACAAGATATTTTTCTTTCATGTACAGGATTTTTCTAAAGTGCAACTTCTGTTTCATCTATCTGTTTTAAATCATTTGCATAAGATTTAGCAGTATTTTTATAATGATTTAAGTTTCTTAATGGTACTTAAAATAATTTAAAAAGAAAAATGACTATGCTGTCATCCTATCTTGACCTTGGTTCTAACAGAAAAAAACATCAGACTTAAATTTGAAACTAAAAGCAAATGTCACAGAAAAAGACCTAGATCTGCAGTCCATGCTATAATTTCTCATGACAATGAATGTCTTCTCGGCATGCCCAGTGTTTATAAAACACGATAAACATAAAGGATTTGTTATAAACACCTGAAAAGCTTTTACTTTGTAAGGAAAGTCTTCATACTTTTAATGAAGCCATTTTTTTTTATTGGTTCTGTAACCATGAAATGAATTTTCCATTTTTAGTGTGTGAGGGGAAACCAGAGACTATCATGACTGTTAGATGTGGCTTCAGCTTATAATTTTCAAACGAGAGCTTTAATGGGGCATAAATTCAAGTGCTCCCATAGAGTTAAATCAGAGTTCTGCCTTGGATAGTTAGAGTGCTGGGAAAGTGACAGCCTTGTGTCTAGCAGCCACATCCCACCCAGTCACTAACGTGGTAGTGAGCTCCCCACTGCAGCTATATTAGTTACTGATCTCATCACTGTCACAAAACAAATGTGACAGAAGCAACCTGCGGGAAGCATTATCTGAACTAATGGTTTTGAAGGACCTGCGGCATGGTGAAAAGGCAGGGTGACTGATGGAGCTCATCTGTG
Organism: Cricetiscus sungorus; assembly: GCA_030556225.1. Taxonomy (NCBI): domain Eukaryota; kingdom Metazoa; phylum Chordata; class Mammalia; order Rodentia; family Cricetidae; genus Cricetiscus; species Cricetiscus sungorus. The sequence goes on from JANBXA010000651.1 coordinate 138,459,202, forward strand.
GCAGGGAACGTTTGCAGCAGCTACCATACTGGAGCCAGACAGGAAGCAGAGAGAGTGACAGGAAGCACCCACCTCCAATTAGCAATCTCTTCCACCTAAGCCCCACCTCCTGAAGGTTCCATAACATCCCACAAGGGCTCCATCAGCAGGAGACCAATGTTCCTTTGGGAGACAGGTCTCACTTAAACCGTAAGCAGAGCCAGCAGAGCACTTGTCTGGGAAGTTGACCATCCCACCAGGGACCGCTAAGACAGTAGACCAGTCAAAGAGTATGCCCCAGAAAGGAAGCAAGTTGCCTTGTCACTGCTGCTGTGGTGAGGTCTTGTGGTAAGGTGCCATACCGTGGTGCCTATCTGCTCATCAGATGTCTACCCCATTGCTGCTAAGTTAGGACATTGTTGTGCTTTTTCTCTAGTGGATTGTGATGGCCTTTGTTCGCTTGTGTGAACATGAGACTAAATCTTTCCCCCCTGACAGTCATGGTTACTTAGAATTACGCTGTAATCGTGTTGCTTCTTTGTGAAGATGGCATCACAGGGGTTTGTAACAACGTGCTAGCTACCACTCACCTCTCTGGAGCAGAATACTCCTCTTGATAGGAGTGTCTGAAGGAAAAACAAACAGGAACTGGTGTCTAGGGAGGAAAGGAATCTGTCACTTTTATCCCTTAGCACTTGTGCGGCAGAGCCCAAGTTAAGAAACATGTGAAGCTCACTGGCAAGCCATTGTCACTTTCAGAGTTTGTAAGGAGAGCAAGCAAGATGTGATGTGCTTGCCACCAAACCTGACAACTTCATCTCAATAGCTGAGACCCATATGGCAGGATCTGTGACTTGTCTGACCCCCACACTCGCACACGCATGGTTACATATATACATACACATAATATATAAATGTGATTTTGATGAATTTTGCAAGGATCCCTGCACCATGATGACCTGGAAGTTACTCTTAAGTAGCTTATTCTTTGATCAAATACTTATAATTAGCACGTTCATCATTTCATAATATTGTAGACCTCTATTCATAACTTTAATTCCTAGCTACTGCCTAATATTTCTTTTTTAATAATATATTTTTATGTACATTGATGTTTTGCCTGCAATAATGTTTGTGTAAGAGTGTCAGATTCCCCTGGAATTGGAGCTACAGATGGTTGTAAGCTGCCATGTGTGTGCTGGGAATTGAACCAGAGTCCGTTGGAAGAACAGTTGATGCTCATAACTTCTGAGTTAGGGCTCCAACCCCTAATGTTCTAAAACATTTACACTTGACAAGTGACAGTCTTCAAGAGCGCCTCTGTAACATGAACCACAAAAGCGTAGTGTGTGTGTGTGATGAAATAAGCGGCACTCTTTAGGGGAACCAAGAGAACTACCAAGAGTGGGAAAGAAGAATGTTAGAGGTAAGGAGTATACTCCGCTCCATATACAGTGCACACTTACATGGAAGGGAATTCATATAGCACAGCACTGGATGTGATGAGTGCCCAGGAGGAAGTTTTCACAAGAAAATATCAACTCTCAAGTGGAAAAAATACCAATAAAGTGCAGGGTCTGACCAGATGAGTGAAGCTCAGAGGCAGAGAACTTACCTAGCATGCACAAAGTGTAATTTCAGTCCCTAGCACCAAAACAACCAGCTTTTGCAGCCGCTAAGAGACAGGACATGAGAGGTGAGCTATAGAGTGAAGATTGAAGTCACTCATCATTAGAAGGCGGGAAGCCCATTATTGATACTGCTTTTATGGAGCACACCACGATGAACCATGGAGGATGAGTGGAAAGCTGACTGACAGGGCCCCGGGGCAGCGGGTACCTAAGAGGCTGATTTCAGCTGTAGACTAGCATCTAGGTGGGCTCAGCAAGCTGAACACTCAGTTCAGGATATACCTAGGTCCCTGGAGTCGTTTCCCCTCCGGTGGGACTCAGGACAGCACTTGTGTCCACACCACAGGGTAGATCATCAGACCCAGTCGTGCCCAAGAGCCCCATGTAGACCGGCATTCACACTCCATGTAGCAGCTTCACACTTAAGCAAAACGAGGAGCCTTCCCAAGTCCGTTCCCGTGGGATAAGTTCCTCGCTGTGTTATTGTGTTACACAAAGGACTTGGCACGTCTCCTTAGCACTTTGTAAATATTCAAAATGAAGAGTAGCAATAATTGAATGTAGGGTGGATTCCAGCTTACAGCCAGATAGAAGGTGGTGTTGCCCTTTCAGACAGACAAGGTGTCCTGGCAGTTCCTGAGAGGCGGGTGTGAGGATAAAGAGTGAAGTCTCTCATCATTAGTAGGTGGGGAGCTCATCAATAATGCCCTTAAAGAAACGCACCACAGTGAGACTTGGAGGATGAGTGAAAAGCTGAGGTCCTGCCCCCCACATCCCAACTGTCCTTGACAAATGAATGGAGTGGGGAAGTGAGGCCCCTCAAAGGGTCAGGAGGTTGGACATGGACATGTGTGCCCTCACAGCTCCATCCAGAGAGGCAATTCAGCACCCAGAGGGGCTGCTCTCCCTCAAACGAGAACACGTTTGATTTTGCAGCCAGAACGATGTTTAAACTGCCTTTGAAAATACTTCACAGGGTGAGTGTCTATCCTAGTTGCCTGGCAATGGAGGGGGTCATCATAAACTTTGTGAGACCGTAAACCAAACAGTGTCAGCTGGCACTCTGAGGGTCCCAGTAGCGAATGTCGTTTCAAGGGGGAGCTAAGGGGAATGGCAGACTTGTGGGTGCTTGTGAAAAGTGTGCCTGTGAACAAGCTTCAAGGAACTAATATTCCCAGGCCCGCCTGCACAGCTGCCTTAAAGCTGAGACGTTACGGTGGATCTCTGCATTCCCCAGGAGCAGCCACGCCAGGCTGCGGCATCACCAGCCCATAGAACCCTGGGTGCCCCCACCTCCGAATTAGGGTGTTCATAACTACCTAGGTTAAGAAGGCTCCATGAAAAGGTTTGGCCGTAAACTAGGAGAAGTAATCATGAGAAACAATTCAACCCCAATTTTTTATTTTATCTTTGCACTTTTCCCCTTTATCAAATGTAGGGCCCGGTGAGCTAGCTAACAATGCCTCACATGTAAGCCTGGCAACTTCCCAGAACTCATTGCAGAAAAGAGAGGACTGACTCTTCATACAGTGTCCTGAGACTTCCACATGCCTGTACCCGCACTCACACACATACACTGCACATAAATGACACTACAGTGTTTAATTAAAAATAAAAAATGTTAGTACTAGAAAAGGCATTTTTGAAAAGTTTTCGTAAAGACATCAGATGTACTAATATTCATTTAAATACTGAAAGTCATTAAAAACAAAGCTAGAGCCTGGGAACTTATATAGCTCGGTACCGAAATGCTTGCTTGGTGTGCACAAGGCTCTGGTTTTCAGTCTCCAGCCGGGAGGAAAAAAAAATGCATGGAAGTGATAATTTGCATGACGCTAACTGCTCTACAATAGCCTCCATTCAAGATTCCACTAATTAATGAGGTCTCCGAGAACATTTGGCATTTAATTAATTGTAATTACAACTTTTGAGAAATACTTTGTAAGCAAGCCATACCTGGGCATTCATTCATTAATTGAAGTGATGTCTAAATTAGGGTGTTGTTTTTTTTAATTCTGAAGCTACATTTCAGGTAGGCTATTTTTAAAGGAAACCTTCTAAGCCCAGACTGTTTCCTCCTATGTCCATTGGAACACTCGGTGACTAGTACACTAATAAAGATAACTATTGTGTCCTAGTTATACACTCAAGTGCCATTTGTGTAAAGTCACACTGACAAGAAGGCTATATGCTGAGTGATATATGTCATAAATTCTACTCCTCTCTCAGGAAAGTCTTTATCCTAGACCCCAGTGGCACCCTAGACCTTAAACAACAGCTGCTTTTCAGAGCCACTTGTCCTTGCCTCCAGCTGAGTGACTGCAGCTCCCTCCCTCAGTCGCCCTTGCCCATGGCGGCCTTCTCCCATCAGAGTCTGTCTTAGATCCCTTGTTACCAATATACAATGAAAGAAGGAAAATAATAAGACACCACATCTAAGAATGGGGATTCAGACTGTAAACTGGCCTTGTGCAATTAATCTAGTGGAGATTCGTTCACTGCATTTCGATATGATAAAACTTGTGTTTCTGTTTGGCTGAATATACCCGCTTATGGCTGTGTGGCAGGGTTATGAACTCTTCGTATAAAAGCCTCTTTATAAATAAGATTTCTTAAGGCTGGCATGATTTTGTTATCTGGGAGACGGAGTGTGGGAAGAAATGTGAAACACAGGGCAGAGAGCATGCAGGGAAGGCAAAGTTGCAAAGTTCAAGGCAGCATGGTTACAAAACCCCTTTCTTTGGATTGCCGGTATTGTCCTGAATTTGGCTCTTTAGAAAAGAAAGTTCATGATGAAGGTGAGCCCAGCGTTCGATCGATCTCAGCAGTAACATCTATTTCCTGTGTTGTCAATATGGAAGCAAAAGACTCAAACCCAGATGGGGGGGGTGTGGCCTCGACGGGTGTGTCCCACACCCACTCTCTTCTCATCTAAAGGCTGTTAAGCAAAGAATGTGAGGTGGTGACATGATTTGTTTCCTTTTCTTAAGCTGTCTCATTGGTCAGTTATTGAAAGTGTTTTATTTCCATCCCAGAATAAGAGCAAGGGATTAACAGAAACAAAGGCTTCCTAAGGAATGTCATCTAACCAAAGTCTTGATCTCCATAGGTACTTGAGGTAACTTTTATTTTGTGTATTATTTTACTCCCAGGAAGTATAAGACAAAAAATATGAAATAGGAGAAAGGTAACTTTCATCATATGTATAATACCCAATTTGTACAGTTTAATTCTCATAAATTATTCTTAACATATGGGCATTTCAAGAAAAAAAAGTTACCCAATTTCCCTAAATGTTTCGTCCTTTACCCAGTTCCTGGGCAGATATTCTCAAAGCTAAACAGCTGTGGCCATTAACAGGTAAATGCCTGTTCACTGGAGACAGGAGTGACAGGAGACTGGAAAGTTAAAGACAGACTTTAACTTTCCAGTCCATCTATCCCATGATGCATTTGATTTTACCGGGTGATTGAAGTTGTGTTTGACTCCTTCATGACTTGCCTGCCTGCTGAGAACATGAAGCCTTTCTGTGCTGTTAGGTACATTTTATCCCCATACAAGCTGACCGAGGGTAAGCTAGCATGCATTGCTTTTTTACTGGGATGTGGCCAGCAGTGGCAGGGCAAAGGCAGGCAACAGTGAGAGTTTGTGTTTGTTCTCCTTACCACCCTCATCAGAGAGTTCAGCAGACAGGCCCAGAGCGCATTTCAATTAAAAAGAACATGCTTCCACCCTTCCAAAGCCTCTTTCTAACGTGTGTCTGCTACTCCTTCCGTCCTGGCCATTACCAGAAGTAAGTGGGTATCTCACTGACTCTCCACTCTCTCCTCTCTCTCTCTGCTTTCCACTGGCTGGAATGTGCCTTCTGTCCCTTTCACATAACTCACACCTCATTTGCTAAGCGTGCCAGGGACCTGCTAAGTGCTAAGTGCCCTGTGGTGTCCTCTCTCCCACCCTCTCTGGCCTCCTGACACCTTCCAATCCTCCATTTTCACGCTGCTGCTTCTGTCTGCAGTCTTCCCTCCTTGGCTCCTTGATTCCCTCTTCCCACGATTCTGCTCTGAGGATGGTGTGATGCTGTCACTTGTCTTTCTCTTCTCCTGTCCTTCCCTTGGGGGCTCATCAGAACTTCAGATTCCATCAACGTGTACAAAGTCTAGTCCACGCAGTATTTTCAGCCTTGAATGCATGGTTTCTGCCTTCCCTCATCTTCTGAGTTTCTGTCTCTAGTACCTGGTACCGTGCCTTTAGATGTGGATGTTAGATGTACCAGGCTTCTAACACCATGCCCTCTAAGTCTTTCTTACACCCTTCATCCTGCTTCCCCAAGACTTGCATCCTGTGTGTTTATTCTGCTGCTATCTTGACTCTTCATGGTGCTGCCACAAACCTCTGCACATACTTCTATTAATACACTTACCAATTTTTATCTTCACTGTATTTGTTTCCCTCCCTCACAGCTAACTCTGAGAATAAACTTATTTTTGTATCCTCAATCAAACCTCAGTGATAGACAGTCAACATGTATTTGAACGTCTAAGTTAACAATAGGGAGGGAGAGAGTCATTAGGCTCTTAGAAACCATGAGAGTAGACAGTGCCTGTGTCCTAGCCGTTGATACCCAGGACAGACACCTGTTTCAGTTTCCTTCAAATTCTCACTGTTGGATGTTTTTAATGGGTTAGATGACAGGAATTTGAATGTACCTCCCTATGCCACAGATGCTCTGGAAGAACAATTCACTAGCTCCGCCTTTACCTAAACTAACTTTATGTTTAGCCCTAGCTGTCATCTATGTAAATACCAAGAATAAGTGACCCACAGTAGTGGTGGTATGCATGCGATAAGACTTAAGATGCAGGGGTTCCAGAGGAGGAAAGCTTCCTGGAAATCAAGGTGGCCAGGCTCTGGGTAGACACGAGCTAGCTCATACTGTCACCCGGATCCATATTGCGTCCTCTGCCTTTGCTTAAACAGTGGGAGGCTGGTGCTGGGAGCATCTCTCAACACCCAGGCATCATCTAGAGATGGACAGAGGTCTCCTGTGATCGGATGGACGGTCACATCCACCTCAGAACAGAATGCTGTCCCTCACAGAGCCAAGCTTCGTGTTTGTTCCTGAAAACACAGACACCTTGTTGCCAACTGAAACTCAGACCACCCTCGCCTACCAGACACAGAGTAGAATATTATGTGCCTATTTGGGAACAGGAAGTTTGGGGATGGTGGGGATGCTGACCATTCCAGCCATTTCTAGTTGGAGAATTTAGTCGCTGTCTGGTCACTTCATTAGTATATCCAGTTATGATGAAGGGACGGTGCCACAGAAACTGATACCCAGCCCACATGACTTGACAATATGAATTTCCACATTAGATGTAAAAGATATGTACTGTTTAAATTTAAAAGTAGAAGTGCATTTTTGTTGCATTTTTTATTTAAAAAAAAATTAACCTGTTAATTACTTAACTTCCACCTGAAGTTCTGCATATTCCTGCCAGAGGGGACAGGTCTCGAAGCTAGAGACTAATAACAATGACACTGGGCCATTCTGTTTTGACTCTTGATCTAATTATATACACATGGAGGGTGAAAAACAGTGACAGCATGTTAGTCTAGTCCATCCTGGTGGCTAGACGTGTGATTTTTAGGACAAGGCAGTAGGAATGGGGGATTAAGTGTGACAGGCAGTTAAGAAACGAAAACAGGATAGGCGGGAAATTTAGTTGACTGGATCTACCAAGCAGACCCATTGTTATGGAGGAAACTGAGGAGAAATTGCTTGGGTTGGGGACAGAAGGAGGAGGGAGGAAGAAGAGTCTGAGGAATAGCCAGAAAGATGGATCACTGCTAGTCTGCTTTGGCCTCAGTGGAAAGCCAGCCAAGGCTAGCCTTCATCTACTGGACAAGAACATGATGAAAGCCACATGCGGAGACTTCCAGAAGGAGCGTGCTGGGCATGTAGCTTGTCAAAGTGAGATGACTATGAGAGGAATCAGGAAATGGGCTGCTTGACCATCCAGCCCTTTAATGTCAGATAAAATTCGTTTACAGCTTAGCTGCCCTCTTCTTGAATATAAATGGCTTGTGTTAAATCAAGAAGGAAAGAAAAGTAGACTGATAGCTGGTGTGAAAGGCAGGAAATAAGATGGCACAACCAACCCTCACTATTTGTGTGTACATCCCACCAAAGTGTGTAACCCTTCCCATAATGTGCCGTGAAATAACACTTCATCAGAGAAGCCATATCTGCAGCCCAATTTGAAAGTGCCCAGCCGCAGAGCTATGGGGCTGTGGCTTGCCAGCCAGCTCACCACATTGAGGGCTGCCCTTCCTGCCTGGGATAGCACACGCCCCTCCTTCTGTGCCTCTACAGAAAGATGCTTGGAGCCCATGTTGAGGATTAGTTGTTGCTTTTAATACTACAGTTTTTCCAAAGTACGATTTAAGGAAGCTTGATCTTTTCATGAACTGGATTAGACCCACACTCCACTCAAAAGCCCTCTGGAAGGGCCCAGCTCGGCCTGTGTCTCAGATTCTATTTTGAAGTTTTGCTGTAAACACTCCATTAACCACAGCTTCCCTCACACCAGGCCCTGACATTTACAATTGCTTCCTTTCACCTTGTGCATGGGAAGCCCTTCGGAACTTCCCAGCTGTGGAGGTGCTGTCTGAGCACCCCAGGCACCTATAGTCATAAGAACAGGTAAAGGGGACACCCCTCCGATCACTTTCAGCTGCAAGTGGCTGATTTTCAGAGTTCCAAGATTAAGGTCAGCCAAATGTGTTGAATTGAAATGCACATCTCAATGGGCATTTTGGCATAGTGCAGCTGACATGACGTTGGGTTGTAAGACCCGCGAGAGCATGGTCCCTCGCGCTCCCACTCAGGAAAGGCAGCCCCCCCCCAAAAAAAAATCACTCATGAGAAGCAGTCTTGATGCAAACACATAAGGTTCTTTATATTCCAGTATACTGGGGCCGTTAGCCATACACCATGCAGGGTAGAGGGCTCAGCGACACCCCTAGCACAGAATTGAGACAGCTTTTATAGGGTTACAACAATGCCTGTGCATCATGAACCAATCACCTTCTAGCATCCAGTGCGGACCAATTAATTTAAAGCATCCAAGCCCGCTCTTAGACCAGGAAGTCTGCTTTCGAACAGGCTTCTGGGTTTGGCGACAAGGCTCATTTCCTGTGTCCATTCACTCACAGGCTACCATAAACATTAAAGTAGGTGACCCTCAGCTTGGGACTTAAGACTCCCAGCTTCCTGGGGTCACTTGAGAATTAGACTATATTTTTCCATCCTAACAGGGTAAGCTGTCCCTGATGAAGTATCGTACCTAATGACTGATTCTCAAATGCCAAGCACTCCAAATTGAAATCATCACTAATCTTATTCTTCACATTCCACTTGATTCCAATATTGAGAGGAAGTCGTTCATTTTAAAAAAGAAAAATATCAATCAGTTCCTCTTAAGAAAAGAAGACCTCCCCCCCGGCGTCAGAGCTGAACACTCCTGCCAGCTCCACAGGCCCCATTGCTGATGGGCTCCTTTTTTTCCTCACCCACTGCACCACTACCACCTGCTCATTTGAGGATCGCTGATTGCGTTTTTTTGAGACAGCGTCTCAATTTGTGACCCTAGTTGTTCTGGAACTCTCTCTGTAAACCAAACTCACAGAGATCTGCCTGCCTCTGTCTCCAAATCCTGGAATCAAAGATGTGTACCACCACGCCTAGCCCACCTTTTAATTTTTTTAGTTAATTTTTTTAATGTAATTATGGAGCAGAAGAGATGGATCAGAGGTGACGAGCACTCGCTGCTCTCGCAGGAGACCTGGGTTCATTTCCCAGGACCTACATGGTGTTCACAACCGTCCATAACTCCAGCTCTATGGGATCAGTGCCCTATTCTTACTTTTGTAAGAATCCGTAAGAACACTCACATAAGAATGAATAAATCTAATAAAAAATTAAAATATAATTGCTTCCTTCCATTCCTTTTCTTCCTCCAACCTTCCCATTCTCTCTCAAATTCATGGCCTCTTCCTTTGTAATTGCTTTGTAATTGTAATTGTATTGTAGTATATAAATACAACCTATTGATTACCTCTGTTATTGCTTGCATGAACATGATTTCGGAGCTGGCATCTTGGTATTAGATAATCAATTAGGGAACAGAGACCCCCACTCCTGGGAGAGACTGCCTCCCCACCCTTAGCTTCCTGTAGGTCTTTGTATAAAGGCAGGACCCCATGTTTTCCCTTCCACATTAGCCTGTCTATGCAGTTATCCTTGTTTGGGTCTTGTTTAGGCAGCCTTGTTGTTGAGGTATCCTGGGTACAGCTTCCCAGTCATTTCTAGGAGACAGTTTCACAGAAGATGGCCTGGTCCTCTGGTTCTGACCATCTTTCCACCCCATCTTCTGGAATGTGTTGTGAGCCTTCGGAGCAGGGGCTGTGCTGTCAGTCACTTGGGATGCATGCTCCCCTACATGACCAGTTAGTTGTTCTCTGCACCGTGGCCACTTGTGGTTTTCTGCAGTGGTCTTTACCTGCTGCAGAGACAGCTTTGATAAGGGCTACTTTTCTGCAATGAAAAGCTCCAAAAGAGACAACTTGCTCTAGCCATTGAGGAGAAAAATCTTCTACCCAAGTATTTTGCTTTAGTTTGTAGAGCTGCTTGAATGAAGAGTCCCCTTTTTCCCAGTGCCAGGGCTGAGGATTCTGTGGGCAGGAGCAGGAACCCCTGGGCACATGATGAAATGCAATAATGATGCCCTTTAGATCACTCAAAATGGGTATGGTAGGGTATACCTGTAATCCCAGCAATAAGTATGGTGGGGTACACCTGTAATCCCAGCACTTGGGAGGTTCAGGCAGAAAGATGGGTTCAGGCCATCCTCCACTACATACCAAGTTCAAGACCAACTGGGGTACATAATAATTCTGTCTCTGGACTTGGCTCAGTGGTTAAGAGCACAGGCAGCTCTTCCAGAAGACCTGGGTTCAATTCCCAGCACCCACATGACAGCTCACAACTGTCTGTAATTCCAGCTCCAGAGGATCTGACACCCTCACATACACACAGATATACAGGTAAAACACCAATCAATGCACATAAAATAAAAATAAATAAATCATTAAAAATGATCCATCTCAAAAATTAATAAAAAAAAAAATAAGATTGCTTCCATCTCACTTAAATCAATCACTAATCATGATACCTGCCTGCCTTCTCCAGCTGATTTTCCTTAGCTGGTGAATCAGGCCTGGGACTGCAGTTGGAAGCCCAGTGTACAGTTAACAAAGGAAGCTTACATTCATTTCACCTTCACATCCTCATCACCAAAGCTGGTGGGCACTTGCTCCTCCATTGTCCCTAAGATGGGTTGTTAAGGAGGTGAGAGAAAGGCTGGGAACACAGCCTGAGAGCAAATAGGGATCTCTAACCCAGTCTCAGAGGTTCAGGGTGGACCAGCACAGTCAGGCGTCAAGTGCCCCCTGCTGCCGGATGTGGAGAAGGGCATGCCAAAGTCACGCTTGGGGAATAAGAATGGGACCTGAAAACCAGCATGGGTAGAAACAGTCACTTGCTGAAGCCCCAGGCATCCTGGGTCACCAGGGTCATCCCCAGTGTGGAGATGAGTGGAGGTCATCTGACTGGGTAGCTTTTTATCAGTAAAAGTTCTACTCTGGAATTAGAGCACTGCCTTGTTACTCCCTCTGCTACTACGTGGTCCATAGACCCATGTTCACCCCGGAGATTGTTGGAAATGTAGACTCAGCCAGCAGGTGGGCCACAGATTCCAGGCCAACATGGCCAACTTAGAAGACTTCCAGAGAGAGAGAGAAAAAGACAGAGACAGAGAGACAGGGAGAGAGAGCGACAGAGACAGAGAGAGACAGAGAGAGAGGGAGAGAGAGAGAGAGAAAAAGACAGAGACAGAGAGACAGGGAGAGAGAGCGACAGAGACAGAGAGAGACAGAGAGAGAGGGAGAGAGAGAGAGAGAGAGAGAGAGAGAGAGAGAGAGAGAGAGAGAGAGAGAGAGAGGACAGTGTGGAGCTTGCTTTTTTTTGCATTTTTTAATGTATTTTTTTACATTCCAATCTTAGTTGCCCCTCTCTCCTCTCCTCCTGCTTCCCCAACCCCTCCCCACTCCTCCCATCTGCTTGTGTGGAGCTTTCTTGAGTCAGAATCTATCTCAGTATATAGCCCTGGCTAACCTCATCTCATGGCAATCCTGCTGCCATAGTCTTCTGAGTCCTGGGATTACAGACATACAACACCATGTCTGGCTTCAAACATAACTTTTAGAAGGGCTGGTAGTAACTCAGTAGCTAGAATATTTGTCTAGCATAAACAGTGCCCTGTGTTCAGCACCATTAAAAAAAAAATAATAGACAGGGAACATCAACTCTCAGACCCCAGCCTGGATCTCCTGAATGTAACTATGCATCTTAACCAGATCGCTGCGGATTTACATGCATCCATATCTGAGAGGCACCAGACATAGCTCTCAGTGGAGTTTCAGCCCTGAAGAAAGCCCACATTTTGGCCCAGAAGGCTCAATGAGTAAAGGCAACTAGGCCTGATGACCTAAATTTGATCTCCAGGACCCACGTGGTTGATGCAAAGAACTGACTCCCATAAATTGTTCTCTGTGCCCCCCCACACACACACACAGGTGCCATGGGACAGCTCACACATGCACATATCTCTGTGTGCACACATCAATGTACTGGTCTGGCTAATCCATATATCTGTGCCTTTACACATACACAGTCATTGTTAAAAAAAAAAAAAAAAAAAAAAAAATGAAGTCCACATTGCCAAATTGGATGGTCAAATTGATGGCATTTGAGAAATAAGCAGGACTCTGGAGCCTAATCCTCACTTACTGATGACTGACACCCTCGTTACTTCCCACATCCACATCTGTTCTGACACCCTTGCATCCCTAAAGCTTGCTGTACTCCCATTTCCTGCTACACTTCCGCAGAAGCTGACATCCACCAAACAGTTTTCTTCCAGCTCAGTCTGTTCCCAGCAGTTTTATCTCGTGTGTGTGTGTGTGTGTGTGTGTGTGTGTGTGTGTGTGTGTGTGTGTGTTGCCTTCTTGTTTGCCCTGTGTGTCTCCTACTTACCCACTACCTTTATTGATTAAAATACCCCCCCACCCCTGCAAAATGGAGCTGTGCTCCCCAGCCCCACCCTCACCCCTCCACCCCCATCTCCAAACCCACACCTTAGTCATTTCGGCCCATTGCTAACCTGGAGTGTTCTTTTCCCACACCAGGTCAGGGAAGAATGCCGGCTCCTGAACGCCCCACCTGTTCCACCCCGAAGCTCAAAGCCTCTGTCCACAAGTCCCTCCATCCCTCCTCGAACAGTCAAGCCCGTTCGGCCACAGACTCGATCTCCCAGCCCCACCCTGTCCTATTATTCTTCAGGGCTGCATAACATGTAAGTGTTCCCATCAGAACTCACAGCAACCCACCTCCTCCACAGGTGGGAGAGGAGATGGTGTTGCATTTTAAACATATAGGAAGAGCATAGTTGGGCCCTAGCTGGTTTTGACCTTGGATGGAAGAGCCAGTGTCATGATCAGAAAAGATCCACTAGGGTCTGTGAGAAGCCAGGCCCCTTCTCTTAGAAGCAGTGTGTGGGCTTCTGTTGCTTGTCAGAAGCTAACTCTGGTTCTTTTCGTCTTGACTTTGATACGAGCAGACAGCACCTTCTAACAGGACCTGGAGGCTCCCCTCAGGCTTCTGCTCTGAGCTTGAGTCCAGCAGGAATCCCTTTGTGGCTGTGGCAGCAAAGCTGCTCCTGTCTGGGTCTCTCCAGAGCTCTGAGCTCTTCCCAGACACAACCTGATTCACTGCTGGCACTGATTCATTGATGGCAATGGTTTTCTAGAGAACTCTCTGTGCTTTCAAATTATGATACGTCTGTCTCTAAGTAACTTTCAACTGTAGTTTGTCTTGAGAAACAGAACAGACCAGCCCCATTTCCCTCAGGAAACTTTTAAGTTCTTCTGCAAAACAAAATGCCCATTTCCTCTGCTGTGCCTGAGGCATGGCCGCCATCCCATCAGCCTGCTCACCCACCTTTCAGCGTAGTCTGGTCCTAGGATATGAAATTATGGCCCCAGGATGAATGCACCCTCAACCTGTGCTGTTGAAGCTTAAAGGTTTTGCTGGCCTGTTTTGTTTCATTTGTTTTTGTCCTCTGGACATTAAATCCTTATATAACTTTGTATAACTCTATTGTTTGACACCGAGGCAAGGATGGACATTTTATTGGAAGCAATTCTTCCAATCAGAGTAATGGACGGTGGTGATGTGGTCACATCACTGTCCCTTGCATGCTTGTATGAGACCGTTGCCAACACTAAGCCCCTCTCCCTTTCCCACTGCAGACTTTACAGTGTTGGACCAAAGTATGGTGTGAAAATTTTTCTCAATGTGAAGACACTGGCTCCTACTCACAGTACTTTCTTATTAGCTAAAATATACATATTTATGTGTGTGCATGTATTATTTTTTTTACCTCTGCTCCATTTTAAACATTATGTATACCCACAAGTACAAAGAACATTACAGATTCTTTTAAAGGAAAAAAAAATTAATAGGTAATTTATTGACGGTTATATATTTATTTCATATAAATTATTATATGTATAATTATATATTCCTACTGCCCTTTCGCCTTAGAAATAACATCTGTGAAGAATGGTAAAGAAAAGCTTTGGGTTTGGCCTTTTTTTAGGCAGGGTCTTGCCCTGTAGACTAGGCTGGCCTTGAACTCATAGAGATCCACCTGTATCTGCCTTCCAAGGGTTAGGATTAAACTACTTTTTACTAATTTCCTTCTCTGTGTTTGTTTGCTTTTTGAGCAGCATCACAAAAAGTGACACGAGTCCTCCTGACAGTGTTCCCGTGTCCTGCTACCCCTGCAACCGCGTGAAAAGTGACTCTATGGACCCCAGGTCCCCATTTGGGAGTCCCTCTGCCGAAGCTCTGGCCTCCCGACTCTCGTGGCCCAACCATTACTCGGGAGCATCGGAGAGCCAGACCAGGAGTGACTTTCTGCTCGACCCCAGCAGGAGTTACAGCTACCCCAGACAGAAGCCACCTGGCACACCAAAGAGAACCTGCCCAGCCCCTTTAGATTTTGATGGCTGTGAGCTCTTAGGCAGTCCACCCAGCACAGCCTCTGCAGAATTCAGCGGCGGCGGCGGCGGCGGTGGCGTCTCCAGTTGCCCCAAGTCCGCCAGCTACTCTCTGGAGAACTCCGAGGACAGCTCCCTCGCAGCTGGCATGACGAAGCAGAGCATCTCTTGCCCTGCCTTACCCCCAAGGGCCCCAAAGCCAGCGGAACAGAAAATCGCCCCTGAAACATCTCCTTTGCCTCTGAAAATTGATGGTGCTGAGGAGGACCCCACAGCAGGGTCGCTGGATCTCTCCGAGGACCAGTATTTTGTGAGAAAGGGCGTTCAGGACATCTTCTCTGTCTCTTACCCTTTCTCATCTCCGCTCCACCTCCAGCTGGCCCCCAGATCCTGTGGGGACGGATCCCCATGGCAGCCGCCTGCCGATCTATCAGGACTCTCTATAGAAGAAGTGTCCAAGTCTTTACGGTTCATTGGTTTGTCTGAAGACGTCATAGCCTTCTTTGTCACTGAAAAAATCGATGGGAATTTGCTTGTCCAGTTAACAGATGAAATCCTCTCAGAGGATTTCAAGCTAAGCAAATTGCAGGTGAAGAAAATAATGCAGTTTATTAATGGCTGGAGGCCCAAGATATAGCCAACAAGTCATGGCCAGCACGAGACAGAGCTGAGAAACGTGTGCTAGAAGGGGTGGGCTGGGACACAAATCCATGTTTTTTGCACTAAAAAAGAAAAAGACAAAAAAATAAAAACCCTTCTCTGTAAATAGAGGTAGAGACTGTCTTACTATGCAGATTCCATTTCTGAATGGTGAACAGGCTATTTTGTACATCAATAAAGACGCTGTACAGAACACTTAGAGGTGTGCCTTGTACGTCACTCAACATTCAACAGCTGCTAAAAGAACTAAAGGCATGTTCAGAGAACTCATTTTTACCCCCGTAGTTTTTCAAGAAGGCCTGGTATTTATTACAAAACAGCCAAAGCTGAAAGACATAAACACTGGTGAACAGTCCCCTTCCTCGGGGAGTCGGCGTCCGGCTTGTACTCTGCGGCTTGCTTCGCTTCATGCCAATTGTTTAACTGTTGTGCCTGACAATGTTAGTGGTGTGAAATGACACTTCAATGTTCCATGCTTGGGGGAGATCTTTTTATCAAAAGGTGTTTTCCAAAAATCATGTTTAGATAGAGGATACCTGGCATCCTTAGAAATGACACAAATCGTGACCGTTACGTTTGATCTGTAACTGCTGCTAGTTTTATTGAGCATAGGGGAAAAAAAAAAAAATAGGTATGTATGTGTGTACTCGGCACACACGGATATGATTAAATGTAGTTTTTTAATCTGATATTTTAAATAACATCTGTTTACTTTCTAGTATCCATGAGGGGGTCTAGGGATCTTTAATTGAGTGGGTTTTCTCAAGAACAGTTGGCAGAATGATTCCAAGTCTCAGAACCTTTGAAGCTCAGCCTCGTAGACTCCACCCCTGAAAACTCAGAAGCCGATCAGTCAAGAGTCTGTCGAAGTGTTTAATGTTTCAGCCCATGTGAGGGCTGATTCCTGAATGCCCGTGCTGACACTGTGTGTCCCAGTGAGAGATCTGAAAAGCGTTGCTCCACACGTGTGAGTTCTCACCATGCCTCTTGTGTTAGGAAAGATCGTGATTCAGAGAGACCACCTCTCTGTTACATACGCCTCATCTCTGCACTGATTCCTCAAATGTCCTTACGAGTGTGTGCTTATACCTCTAAAACAATAATGATAGCTAATAATAATTACCATACTATTATTCTGAGAACTCTCGAACATGTCTAAGAATTGTTCTAAATTGTGATTAAATACTCCAAACTATAACATCATGCCCTAACTCTTGACTCTTTGAAGGCATATAAACTCAAAGAGTTCCTGATTTTTTTCCTGAGCAACAAATGTATCCTCCAAACAGTCCCTGAGTCTGTCCCCAGATTCTAACTTGGCAGACATCCTGTTAGCAAGATGCACACCCAAGCCTGTCGGCTGAGGTTGTGTGGCCACCAGGCGGCAGTGTATCCTGAAAGAGTGACCATATTTTATCATGTCTTCCTGTTCACCAAAAAAAATAACTGTTAAAGCCAAGAGCCAGCAGCCAGAACTTGCAGCCCCGTGAAGTATGTCACCATCTCTTTCCGTCAGAAAGCTACCTAATTCCATCTTGTGATTTAGAGTTGAAATGAATTGATACCTAGTGTAGTTCCTCATCTCTGATCTCATTAAAAGAAGAAAATTTTTTTATCCCATCCTAACATGCATCCTGGATGTAAATACTGCATTGTAAGTCAAAAGAATCCTCCCTAAATTGGGCAGCTGGAGTGTTCAGAAGTCGTCATGAATCTGTGATGTTCCCTACTGCCCTCTCACAACCAAGACTCATGGAGAGTCTGTTTCCGAAAGCAATCCTCTCTGAGAGGAATTAACTCCTTAGAAAGTTAACCTAGCCTGAGAATATTAACTTCCCTAGAGAATAAAGACGACAGACAGCCTGCAGTAGAGACACAGCATGTCATCCAGCCTTCCCCTCCAGCGTTTGACCGTGATTCTCAAACTCAGCTGCAAGCTACAGGGTTGGCTTGCGTTTACTGTGAAGGTCATCCCCACATAAGCAAATGCCTTTGTCCATCTTTTGCACAAACCTTAAACAAAATAAGATCATCCATCTGCTTTTAGTTCATTTGCTTTGGTCCTGGCATATCATGCCCAGTATTGATTGGGAGGCTGGAGCCTCCCTGCGAGCAAGGATGAGCCTTGGAATCATGCATTCATCGAACATTCACAGTGCACTTTCTGTGTGTCAGACCCAAGGCCGAGGAAAGACCTCACCCCTGCCCTCTTAATCACAGTTGCTAATACCATACGTGTGCATGAGAGACCATGAAATTTTCCTGAAAGGTGTCCCCTCTTTAAGGAGCCCACAGATGGAAGCAATGACAGCCTCCTCTAAACATGCAGTAAACACCCCAAGATACTAACACTTGGAATGCATTAAAGGGAAGAAAAAAAAAATGCATCTGTCTTTCACTGTCTCCTGTTTTCTTTTACTGACTTGGAATTTTTTAAATGATAATCAGTACTGGCATTTCTGAAAGCCACAAATAAGTATAATTGCCACTTCTGAGCTGAGCACCTGTCTGTGGAGGATGCTGGCTAGACAAGGAATTCATAAACCAGCAGGGAGAAAGAGAGCAGAAGCTAGCAACAGCCCTCGCCTTCCACATCCTGCAGCGGAGCCTCCAGCCAGGTCAAGACGATACCTCCTTTTGTGGCAGACTTCTACAGCCCATTGAGTGTCCGTGGGACTTGTGGAGAAGTGCTGTCTAAACAGGATCTTCCGGGATCTGTAAACTCATGCCTAAAATCTTCCTGCCCCCTCCCCTGTCAGGAAAGAGCATCAGCAATAAACCAAGCCAAGCAGCTGAAATGTAAAATACAAAGTCAGTTCAGAGAGAAAACTCAAGCATTCACCCGCCAATCCTGTCCACAAGCTCCTAAACGCCCGCACATTCTGTCTTTAAGTTGAACTGCTCAAGTTTATGAACTGTGAAATGTCCGTGTATACTTTCTCTCTCAGCCCACAGACACCATCCAAACTTATGAAGTTGTACCAAACTGCCCATTCAGCTAAATTGCAGTGTTTATTCTTATCTTGCAGAAATGCCACAACCTTATGGGAAATGTGACAGTCCATTCCAGCTGATCAGACACATGCATAAACAACCCCCAATCACTCTGCCAAGCCACCTGCATAGTCTCCATGTGCCTCCTTGAGAAGTTTGGGGGTGAGTGTGGATGGATGAAGAGCCCTTCATTTTCCTAGTGCTTTCTTCCTGCCTAACATCTGGAAGGGTATACCCTGAATAGCAAACTGGGAAACAACATATTTCTCCAAAGAACCCAGTGCATTTGAGTTGCAGTCTACCAAAAATACTTAGATCTATTGGACACATGAGGCTTTCACAAATACGTCCATCACATCAATTTCCGTTGCTTTTCTGGAAATCTGAAGCTGCTAAGAATCAAGTCCAGAGGGAAAATGGGGAAAACAGGACTTTTATTATACTGTGGGTTTGTAATATAGGATTCTTGTGGCCGTATCATGTCAAGTCAAATTTCTGAGTTTTCAAGATTCATTTTACAGTTTGCCTCATCGTGATAACAAGAAACGCGTAAATGTGTGTTTCAAGCTAGGTGCAAACCTCGTATGGGGTCGTGGCCTCTGTCCAACTTGGAAGCCATGCATTTTGTAACAGAGCTTAGCAGTGATAAGGTCCCTTGGTTTCCAGTCTCCTGTAGAATAGGGCTTAGATAATCCCCTAGCCATAACCCTGCCCTCCTGTCTTTATATTATGTTCCATTTGGAATATTGTTTCAGCTAAGACTTAAACAAAATTGAAACTCAAGAACCTGGGGAGTTTTCCTTCACTTCAAAGGAAATTGTATTTTCTAAGAATTTTGCAAGTTTCTTGGCTGGGGAAACAGTGGGCTGCTAACTACACATCAGCAGTTAGTTGCTTTCCAGATCATTATCTAGTGGGCCCAATGTGTACCTCAAGATAAATGCAGTATGTTATGTCAAAAAAAAAAAAAAATTCATTGTCTGTTGATTTAAATGGTTCTGAAATGTCTATAAATAAAGAAATTTTCAAGGTTGTTCTTGCAGTTTTTCCTGAGTGAGTCAGACCTAGGACTGACTTCTCAAAGGCCTTGTTCTCCAGCCTCTCAGGCATAGGGATTCTTAATACCGCAAACCCCATTCAGAATTGAGAGATGCAAAACAAAACCTGCAGTTTCATAGGATCTGGTAACCTGGCAACCCCATGGCATTCAAAGAGGACCCAGTACCTGTGTGGTCAAAAGGTGAAGACAAGCACAGATATCTCTTAATTTGAAAAGAAAGTGCACATGTTCTAGAGAGAAGGCAGCTAAGGCAAACTCCTGTCTTTGATGTCCATGTTACTCAGCTGGTGCAATGATGACCCAGAGAGGTACTGGAGAAGAGGCAGCCCAATTCACCCTGCTGTGTCATTAAGTCTCACAGGCAGGCTGGAGGGTGACAAGAGTTTGGATGGAGTCTTTTTGTTGTCCTCAACTTACCATGAAATCACTTCCAGCATCTTTTTTCTCAATGAGACGAGTCCCAGAGTCATTCATGCCACCATTTCCTAAGCCTTCAGTCCCCATTCTATGGGGACAGTGTTTGCTCCCCTGCATTGCAGAACTGGGCACTAGAAGAACCAAATGCATGACTAAAACTTCCAAAGCCCGAAGTCGTTGTCCCAAGAATGCCTGCCTCAGGTATACTATGACACTTTGCAAACTAGCAATAAGTTGTCCTTTGATTGCTGTGTTATCTACTGAAAATATTAAGTGCAGGATACAGACTACATTTACCACTTATGATGACTGCTCACCTGGGGCCCTCCTTGCTTAGATAATTCATCCATATGCTTTAGGAATTGCTGGGCAGCATCCCCAGGCTGTGTAAGGTTTGCTCTTTGTGATGGGAATGCAGCCTGTATGTGTCCACCCCTTTCAAGCTGTCTGGTCCTTGGCCTCCAGAGTTTTCAAAGTCAGGATACTTGAGCAGATGCTGAGTGGCAGTGTAAACACCCTGACAGTCCTGGTGGTGGCCAGTTACCGTGACATGAAGATCAGGACATCAGTCACAGAATAACAGGATGAAGTTGAGTCAAATGAGGTGCGGGGGAATGCAGCTCTGTGGGACAGCGCAGGTTCAGCATGCATGGTGAGGGAGGGGGCCTCAGTTCAATCTCCAGCACCCAAATCAAAGGCCAGTGGCATCATTGGCACTCACACTGTAAAACAGAAGAGTGGGCATTAAGAGTGACACATAAACCTGTTTGGTGACCCCAGATTGAGTTTGTGTGGTGTCCTCTGATGGATGTAGTGAGAATTTCTTACAATTACATTTCTCTTACAACTTGAGCCAGTGACTTCCCTTTAGTGATGGATGTAAAAACAAAGCAAGAGTAGCGTGTGCCACAGGTAGCTGAAAATATTAGCTCCAAGAGATGCAGGCGCTGGAAGACAGTTCACGCAGTGGAGAGTATAAGCTACAGTTGTGCTCAGGCCACGGACAGTCGGGGAGATAACGGACCTGTGTCCTCCAAGATGCAGTGACCCAGGAGACAGGGCACTTTGGAAAACAGAGCTTTAAAATGGCACTTTGGAAGCCTACTTACTCTCTAAACTTCATAGAAATAAAACTCGTGCCGTGTCAGCCCCTCCAGAGCACACGTGGGCTATAATAAAATGAAGGGTGGAATTAGAACGTGGCCTTCCACCTCGTACTCATCACAGCCGCCTCCCTGTTCCCCTGCTCTTACCTTCCTTAAGTGATGGGGTGAGTGGCTTCGTGAGTGCCCTGCTCACATCCTCCACCTTCTGTCCTTAGTCTGGAAATCAACAGAAGACGATCCTCACCTGCTCCTCCCCAGTTGATGCTAGCTAGAATGGAGGACACTGCCAACTGGGCTTGGCGGTGCACACCTGTAATCTCAGCACTTGAGAGGCTGAGGATGGAGGATTTCTGTGAGTTCAAGGCCAGCCTGTACTGTATACACCAAGACGCTGTGTCCAAAAAGAAAAGAAAAGGGAAAGTTACAATGCAGGAACTCTGAGCTGAAGAGGTGTTTGAGCAAATAAGAATGCTCGCTACTGTTGCAGACAACCTGAGTTCAGCGCCCAGCACCCACGCTGGGCAGCTCACGCCACCTGTAACCAGCTAGCTCCAGAGCACTCTCACTCCTGGCTTCTACAATACATACACACGCGTCAAAATTCTTGTTTTCTCTAAAGAGGCTCTGAGCACATCTTCTGCCCCTTTATCCAAAGTGATGGCTCAGTGGGGATGGCTCAGATGAAACATTAAAATGTTAACTGTTTTCAGGTAACCTGTGCACACACATCAGGCCTTGACCCATCTATCTACTAGAAAGAGCTTATGGAGAGAGAATCTGTGATACCAAATATGGCCACTGGGTGGCAGGCTCTTCCACCCTTGACTGCCCCAGGATGGCACCAGGCAGTTCCTGAGACTTTTAAGGACAAGCCAGGGATTTCAAAGCAGAAAGCTGATTTTGTCACAGGGCCTGCTCATTCTTGCTCCAGGGATCTGCTGTCCCCTTCTGCCCTCCACTAGCCTGCACACAGATGTATATACTCACATAATACAGACAATTAGAAATAAAACAATACATTATAAAGATAATTAAAAAAAAAAAACTAAACAACTCTTACAGAGAGAGGTGAGTGAGTGACTTTTATAAACCTACCAACCATTTGATTTTCCATAGTTTAGAGTTCTGTGTTTAAACGGTGTGATTGATGATTCATGTTTCTGAATAGTCACACTTGACTAGCTTTTTCGAACTTTGGTGATTTGGGGACGAGGGTCTCAGTGGAATTTGACTGATCTGGGGAAACCACGGTTCAACTGGGAGCTGCTGAGTTCATGTTTTTCGTGTCACCCCCAGTGCCCTGATTGGCTTTCTGGTGCTGGGATAAGCACTGACCAAGACCAACTTGGAGAGAAAAGCATTTATCTAGCTTACCGGTGACAGTTCATCACGGACGCAGTGAAGGCGGAAACTGAAGTAGAGACCATGGAGGAACTTGGTTTGCACCCCTGGCTGGCTTGGTTTGCCCCACCACTTTTACTTTTGGGGGGGTTGTGTTTTGGTTTTTTGAGATGGGGCTTCTCCTTGTAGCCCTGGCTGTCCTGGAACTCAATCTGTAGACCAGGCTGGCCTCGAACTCAGACACCCACCTGCCTCAGCCTCCCAAGTGCTCCCACTACCTTTCTTATATAGTCACAGTGGGCTGGCCTTCATCTGTTAGCAGTTAACACACCCACAGAGCCTGATGGGGGCAGGGCAGTTCTTCAGTGGGCTCCCTCTTCCCAGGTTTGTGTGAAGCTGACAAAAAGCTAACTGACATCTAAGCACTAAGATCCTTTCTGTTCTGTGTTGTGGAATATTAATTCAACCATAGAAAGATGTGCTGCATTTGCTTAATACTACATCCGTTTCATTATGTAAAGGTGTGTTGCTGCTTCACCTTGCCTGCCTAAGGCACCGGATTGGTCTAATAAAAACCCTAGCTGCCAATAGCTAGGCAGGAGAGGGTAGGCAGGGCTGGCGGGC
Organism: Cricetiscus sungorus; assembly: GCA_030556225.1. Taxonomy (NCBI): domain Eukaryota; kingdom Metazoa; phylum Chordata; class Mammalia; order Rodentia; family Cricetidae; genus Cricetiscus; species Cricetiscus sungorus. Next base: position 138,482,199 of record JANBXA010000651.1, read on the forward strand.
AGAGAGAATAGGAGGAGGAGCAATCTAGGCTCAAGAGAGGGAAGAGAAGAAGGAAGAGAGAATGAGGGAGAAAGAAAAGGACATGGCCAGGGCTAGAAGCCAGGCAGCCGCCAGACAGACAGACACACATGGAGACAACAGAAAGTGAGATATGCAGGAAGGAAGGAAGGAAGGAAGGAAGGAAGGAAGGAAGGAAGGAAGGAAGGAAGGAAGGAAGGAAGGTTAAAAGCCCTGAGGTAAAACATAGATGAAGAGAAACCAGTTAAAATAAGTTATAAGAGCTAGCAGAAAAGCCGGGTATTGGAGGCTCACACCTTTAATCCCAGCACTCGGGAGGCAGAGGCAGAGGCAGGTGGATTTCTGTGAGTTCAAAGCTGGCCTGGTCTATAGAGCTAGTTGCAGGACAGGCTCCAAAGCAATACAGAGAAAGAAACCCTGAATTGTAAAACCAGAGAGGAGAGACAGAGAGAGAGAGAGAGAGAGAGAGAGAGAGAGAGAGAGAGAGAGAGAGAGAGAGAGAGAGAGAGAGAGAGAGAGAGCTAGTGGAACAATCATAAGATAAGGCTGAGCATTCATAACCAATAAGAAGTCTCCGTTTGACGATTTGGGTGCCGGTTGGTGGCCCTAAAGAAAAAGGCTGCCGCGGTTCTGTGTATATGGGATTATAGGGCTGCACCAGGCCTAAAGAGGTTTCCTATTTTCCTTCATCTGAATTTGAAGACCTTCAGCCATCTGGGAAACTTTCCTGCTGAAGCAAATGCATTTTTTTTTTTAATTCATCATTAGTTTTCGTGTATGCTGCAGTGTGTGTGTGTCATATACATGCACTTATTGGTACTGTGTATGCTGTAGTACGTGTACACATACATTCTTCATGAGTCATGGGACAGACTTGCCTTCACTCTGAGCCCCGGGGCGGGGGGGGGGGGCTTTTATTCTCACACCTTGAAATCTTTCTGTACCTGGTCTCCAAAGCAGCAAGTCCCATCCCTACAGTGGAGAGCCCTCAGCCCGGCACTCGGCCTTTCATTACTCACGCGGCTTTAAAGTATGCAAGCTGGTACCGCAGGGTTTATATGTCCACCTGGCACTGCGTGGAGATAAGCTATAGAGGTCATGTCCTGTCCCATTCTTTCTCAGGCCCAGAGACGTCATTCTAATTCCCGGTTCCCCTTCAGTGAGAAGAGCACTTGAGCCCTTGTCCCCAGGATTGGGTCTGAATACTTCCTGGGAATGTTCAGAAGAAGTAAGATGCCCTTGTATTCACGTCCTGGGTGATGGAAAGATGGCGTCTGTTCTGCATGAAGAAAGGCAGTCTGTTGAGATGCCACTGTGGTGGCCACATGGGAAGAACTGCGATCCACCTGCCACTCAGATAACCACTGATAACTCCAAATTTGGAACACAGAGACGACTAATTTCTCTTTCACAGATGGGAGGTTGGAAGATTAAGTGCTTCCTGTTATTTCGTTAGCTCTCAGAACTGTCCCCCGGAATGAAAGCTTAAGGTGCTGGGGTAGCTCTGGCAGCTTCTTTGACAGGTTTGTGTTATTTATTTATTGCCTCAGCATGTTGCCAATACCCGACACATTTAGAGATCCCATCTTCCATTCAACAGGCACTGAGCCTTCCTGACTGTGACAGGGAGGTAAACTGGTCAGGTTTTCTGTTTGTTTGCTTGTTTGTTTGTTTCTGTGACAAATGCCTGAAAAAAAAGGCATTTAAAAGGAGGCAGGAGTGACTGCATCTCAGATGACTCATCACCATACTGGTCTCCCAGAGGATCAAAGTTCAGTTTCCAGAATGCCCACCAGGCTATATACTTGGTTGTTTTTATACTCTTTGCTTTTGGGGGGGCTGCCACCCAGCTCCCAAATAATCACTTGGAGGCTTATCCTTTCTTATAAATGCCCAGCCTTTATCTTGTTTCTAGTCAACTACTCTTAAATTATCCCCTCTATCCTTTGCCTCTGGACTTTTACCTTTCTCTATTTCTGTCTGTCTTTTCTTTCTGTCTTATTCTGTGTCTAGCTGCGGGCTGGGCAGCTGGCCCTTGTCCTCCTTACCTTCTTTTCTCCTCATCTCTTCCTCCCAGATTTCTCCTCCTTATTCTCTCTGCCTGGCAGCCCCTCCTATCCTTTCTCCTGCCTTCCTATTGGCCATTCAGCTTTTAGACCAGTAAGGTATTCTAGACAGGCAAAGTAACACAGCTTCACAGAGCTAAACAAAAGCAACATAAAAGAACGTAACAAATCTTTGCATCAATAAGCAAATGTTCCACAGCATAAACAGCTGTAACACACCTTTAACTAATATTCTACAACACCATGCTGCTTACAACTTCATGTAGTTCCAGCTCCAGAAGATCCAGTGACCTCTTCTGGATTTTACTAACACCTGTACTCACATCATAACTCCTCCACCCCACCCCTCAGAGAGCTAACCAGCCTCATTTAGCATGTGAAGACATAAGACAACATCTGTGAGAACACGGGCCTTCACAGACATCTATCTTCTGTATGTAGACTCCCAACATTCTTTTATTATTATTATTATTATTTCTTATTTTACATCTCGATCCAGTTCCCTCTTCTTCCAATGCCCCCCCCAGCCTCCTCTGTCCCATTCCCCATCCACTCCCCAGGGAGGGTGAAGCCTTTCAGGAGGAAACATCAAAATTTGTCAAGTCAATTGGAGTAGGGCCTAGGCCCTCCCAAAGTCCTTTCGTGCACCAGGGATACATTCTGGTTCCACTGTCAGAGGTCCCTTAGACTGCCCAGGCCTTCTAACTGAGACCCATGTTCAGAGGTCTGGGTCAGTCCTATGCTGGTTCCCCAGCTATGGGTCTGGAGTCCATGAGTGCCCCCTTGTTCAAGTCAGCTATATCTGTTGGTTTCTCCAGCCTGGTCTTGACCCCTTTGCTCATCACTTCTCCCCTCTGTAACTGGATTCCGGGAGTTCAGCTCAGTGTTTAGCTGTGGGTGTCTGCTTCTGTGTCCTTGAGCTGCTGGATGAAGGCTCTAGGATAGCATATAAGGTAGCTGTCAATCTCATTATCAGGGAAGGGCGTTTAAGGTAGCCTCTCTGCTATTGCTCAGGTTGTTAGTTGGGGTCATCCTTGTAGGTCTCTAGACATTTCTCTAGTGCTAGATTTCTCTTCAAGCCTACAATGGCTCCCTTTATTATGGTATCTCTTTTCTTGCTCTCCTCCATTCCTCCCGCAATTCAATCTTCCTGGTCCCTCGTGTTCTCCTCTCCCCCACCTCTCCTTCCCTTCTCTTTCTCCTAACTCCTTCTCCACTCATTGCCCCCCACACTCACTCGCAATATGCTCAGGAGATCTTGTTTCTTTCCCCTTCTGTGAGGAACCTTGTATGAATCTCTTAGGTTCCTCCTTGTATCCTAGTTTCTCTGGCAGTGTGAATTATAGGCTGATGATCTCTAAATATGAGTGAGTACATACCATGTTCATCTTTTTGTGACTGGGCTACCTCACTCAGGATGGTTTCTTCTAGTTCTATCCATTTGCTTTCAAATTTCAAGATTCCATTGGTTTTTTTTGTTTTGTTTTTTGTTTTTTGTTTTCTGCTGAGTAATACTCCATTGTGTAAATGTACCTCATCTTCTTTATCCATTCTTCAGTTGTGGAGCATCTAAGTTGTTTCCAGGTTCTAGCAATTACAAATAATGCTGCTATGAACATAATTGAACAAAATTCTTTGTTGCATGAATGTGGATATTTTGGTATATGCCTAAGAATGAAATTGCTGGATATGTCATAGACTGATTCCCATTTTCCTAAGGAATCACCATATTGAACTTCAAAATGGCTGTACAAGTTTGCACTCCCACCAGCAGTGGAGGAATGTTCCTCTCTCTCCACATCCATGCCTTCATAAACTGTCATTGGTGTTTTTGATTTTAGCCATTTTGGCAGGAGTAAGATGGTATCTCAGGGTTGTTTTGATTTGCATTTCCCTGATGGCTAAGGATGTTGAGCACTTTCTTAAGTGTCTTTCAGCCATTTTAGATTCCTCTATTGAGAATTCTCTACTTAGTTCTGTACCCCACTTTTTAACTGGATTATTTGGTGTTTTGGTGACTAGCTTCTTGAGTTCTTTGTATATTTTGGAGATCAGTCCTCTGTCAGATGTGGGGTTGGTGAAGATCTTTTCCTACTCTGTGGGCTGCTGTTTTGTCTTGTTGACTGTGTCCTTTGCCTTACAGAAGCTTCTAAGTTTGCGGAGGTCCCATTTATTAATTCTTGATCTCAGTGTCTGTGCTACTGGTGTTATGTTCAGGAAGTAGTATCTTGTACAAATTCATTCAAAGGTACCTCCCATTTTCTCTTCTAAGAGGTTCAGTGTGGCTGGATTTATGTTGAGGTCTTTGATCCATTTGGACTTAAGTTTTGTGCATGGTGATAGACATGGATCCATCTGCAGTCTTCTACACACCAACATCCAGTTATGCCAGCACCATTTGCTGAAGATGCTCTTCTCTTTCCATTGTATAATTTTAGCTGTTTTGTCAAAAATCGGGTGTTCATAGGTGTGTAGTTTAATATCAGGATTTTCAATTCGATTCCATTGGTCTACCTGTCTATTTTTGTGGCAATACCAAGCTGTTTTCAGGTTTGTAGCCCTATAGTAGAGCTTGAAGTCAGGAATGGTGATGCCTCCTGAAGTTCCTTTATTGTTCAGGGTTGTTTTGGCTATCCATATAAAGTTGAGTACTATCCTTTCAAGGTCAGTAAAAAATTGTTCCGGGATTTCAATGGGGATTGCATTGAATCTGTAGATTGCTTTTGGCAAGATTGCCATTTTTACTATGTTGATCCTACCTATCCAAGAGCATAGGAGATCTTTCCACTTTCTGGTATCTTCTTTAATTTCTTCCTTTAAAGACGCAAAGTTCTTATTATATAGGTCTTTCACTTATTTGGTTAGTGTTACCCCATGGTATTTTATGTTGTCTGTGGCTATGGTAAAGGGTGATGTTTTGCGGGTTTCTTTCTCAGTCCCTTTATAGTCTGTATATAGTAGGGCTACTGATTTTTTTTTTTTTTAGTTACTCTTCTATCCTGCCACTTTGCTGAAAGTGTTAATCAGCTGTAGGAGTTCCCTGGTAGAGGTTTTTGAATCACTTAAATAAACTATCATATCATCTGCAAATAGAGAAAGTTGGACTTCTTCCTTTCCAATTTGTATCCCCCTTAATCTCCTTTTGTTGTCTTATTGCTCTAGCTAGAACTTCAAGTACAATATTGAAGAACTATGGAGAGAGTGGGCAACCTTGTCTTGTTCCTGATATTAGAGGGATCACATTAAGTTTCTCTCCATTTAGTTTGATCTCAACTTTCAAGACATTCATAAAGAAACCAGTCTGTGGCATTTTGTTATAACTGCCCAAACAGACTTTCCTTGGGCCAGAATCCCTGCCAAATCCTGACCTCTGTGTACAGGAATTAAGTGGGAACCTTATCAACATACACTCCATAAGCGTCTCTGAGGAGTGGTCTCTGAACAGGACTATGTATCAGGTGTTTTTTATCAGAGATAATGAAAGAGGAAGTTAGCCTCAGTTTGTTATCATAGTGGGTAGGGAAAGAAATGATTCTTTTAGCAGAATGTTCAAAGTATCTTTGAGGAGAGAATCGTGTTTATTGCCTTATATATATTGAACAAACAGTTCAAGATCTGGTCTACAGTAAGTTTTCAGTTGCCTGACTAAAATTTGACAAACCTTCCTAAAGATTAGTGAAAGCTTCCAAATGGCACATAGCCACCTGCCATGTGTCCTGGAGAACACCAGGACCTGAATTTATACCTCCCACCCATCTCTTCAGGAAATTTACTTGAGGTTCTGAAATTTAAAGCCATACCCACGGCTAGAAGATAATTTGTGACCACAAAGGACTCCCCCCACCTACAACCTCAGTATCCAATACTTTAACAGTGATGTAACAACACTTCCAGGGGCAACGTGAAGGAAGAAAGTTAGTTGCACTCAGTTTCAGAAGGTTTCCGTCCATTGTGGTTGAGAAGGCACAGCTGAGCAGTTCAGTTCATGGTGGCCCGAGTGTATAGCAAAGACTGTACACACACACACACACACACACACACACACACACACACACAACCACACACACATACACACACTCACACACACGCACGCACACACTAATGCAAATACACGCACAGAGACACACACACATGCACATATACACACACAGACACACACGCACACACACACATGCACATACACAGACACAGACACACACACATGCACATACACACAGCCACACACGCATGTACAGACACGCACAAGCACACATGTGCATACACATACACACAGAACTTTCTCTTTCCACCATGAGCAGTGTGAAACTCTTACCTTACCTTATGTACACTATGAAGATGTGTTTCTCTCATTGTTGATAAAAAGCTGATTGACTGGGAGTAGGCAGGATTTTGCAGGCAGAGACAATGCTGGGAAGAAGAAGGGTGGGGTCTGAGGAGTATGGAGCCAGATGTGGAAGAAGCAACACGGGAAATCCATAGATGAGGTAAGCAAGCCTTAGGGCAGCACACAGATTCATAGAAATGGGTTAATTTGAGTTGTAAGAGCTGGCTGGAGAAGATGCCAGTCAAGCATTTATAATTAACATTAAGTCTCTGTGTGGTTATTTGGGAGTGACTACTGGGACCGAGAGAGACTCTGCCTACAAGAAAGCAGAAAGAGTCTGCAGCTGTGCTCTTGGGTACTTCATGAACCAAAATAAACTTCTGTTCTTTATGTTACTCAGTCTGGGGTACTGTGTTAGAGCAACAAAGAAACAGTGAAAGCACATACTCCCCCACAAGACTGACTCAGAAGTAAATGTAACAAAGCCAGTTTCTTTACCTATAGCTGAGGATATAGCATAGACATACACGCTCTTCCTGACAGTTCTGCCACTTTCAGCATAAACTATACAGTTACTGCCCACCCTTATTGCCTGTGCTGGGTGGTTTGTTGGTGGTGGTTGGTGGATTGGTGGGGTGTTTTGTCAGCCTGACACAAACTAGAGTCATCTGGGAAGAGGAACCTCAGTTGAGGAATTGCCTCCATCAGATTGGCCTGTGGGAATGTCTATGGGGAGAGTACCCTTAAATAGTGACATGTGTGAAGGGCCCAGCCCACTGCCGGTGCCACCCCTGGGCAGGTGGTCCCCAGGTGTACAAGAAAGCAGGCTGAACAAGACAGTGATCAGCTCCCCATGATCTCTGCTTGAGTGCCTGCCTCCAGGTCCTGCCCTGCTGGAGTTCCTGCCTTGCCCTCCCTCAAAAATGGTGTAAGCCACATAAAACATTCCCTCCAAGCTGCTTTTGGTCAGAATGTGTTAGCACAGTAGCAGAAAATAAACTAGGGCATCCCTACCACCTATGAGTGGAGCACAAAAAGATTGCAGACCTTCTTGCTAAAATAAAAAACTGGAGTAAATTCCACAAAGGGTCTCTCAACCTAGAATAGTTTATACTCTTCTCCAAACTTTGACGAGCTTACAGTTCTTAGGAGCAGTATGGAAGGAATAAAATGGTCTTCAGGAAACAAAAGCAAGACTTCATTTCCTTGAAATGGGAAAAGGAATCTCAAAGGGAAAAAAAAAAAAAAACCAAGGGAGACGTATAAGCCAACAGAAGGAGGAAAGGGGCACTTAGTCATTGTCCTGTAAGCTGGCAAGGCGATGAGACATCAGCATTGACCTTTCCCCTGGCAAGAATGCGCTGGCCTTTAGATTCTCTTTCTGGGGTCAGGAACTGGTCTAGCTGGGCTTTCTTTATGCCCCCCCCCACAACTAGTGCCTCACTCTGTGGGATGTGGACAGTTTAACATCTCTTGGCTGTTTAGTGGGTGGGCTGATAAATGGGTGGATGACTGTGTTGGTGGATTTTAAAAACACATTCATCTTACATTTTAAATTGGGGGGGGGATCCGTATGTTCATGTGAGTGTGGGCACAGAGGCACTGGAACCCTGGAACTGGAGTTATAGGAGGGTTGTGAACTACCTAACTGGATGCTGGCAACCAAACTCAAGTCCTCTACAAGAGCAGCAAGTGTTCTTAACCACTGGAGAATTTAAATGTAGCAAGCAAGTTCTTGTTTTATTTTTTTCTCCCCTTTACAGCTGCCTTTTCCTCTGTGCCCCATGGCATAATGTCTTGCCAGACAGCCATCAGCATCACCCTCGTCAGTACCAGAGGTCCATGCCCTTCCATAAGCCGTAGATCTAAACATCTAAATACCAGATGGTAAGTCATGTTTCCATCTTCCTGGAGTCCCAGTCTGTCCCCACAGGAAACAGTCAGCAAAGTTTTTTTTATCATTAGGTTGGTGGATTTGAGTATACTTTAAATTCTGCTTATGAAAATAAAATATTCTTTTAGTGTTCTTGTTTTGTTTTGGGGGGAGGAAGATTAATTTATTAAATCCTAAGTCTGTTGAAATGTCAGTTCTTAACTTACTTTAAAAATTTTGTTTTTGTGCCTAAAATTGAAGCCTACAATTAGTTTTCAATCCAATGAAATAATGTCTGCTTTCAAAGATCTAAGGCAGCCACGTCTAGCTTCTCTTCATTTGTATTTGTCCTTTCTCATTCAAAACGATACAAAAAAGTTTTCAACTTAATGAATATATAATTCTCTCTAAATTACAATGTGATCTACTTTTTATAGCTTGAAAAGTTCACCTCTATTAGGTTTTCTTCTTCCCCTGTGTAAACAAGCAGATGCATTCTGCTGGGTCGCCCCAAAGCAGAAGGGACGTGGAAGTCATGTGATGCATCTTTAATTCCCAAAGGCCACCTCAGAGAGTTTCTCTTTCCAGCCTTTGTCTTTGAAAACTTTTAAGACAACCCAAGTCTCAAAAACAATACATCGCAGTGTGTTCTGCCCAAGATTGAGAGGAGTCAGGCAAAGGTTAAGGAAAACACACACACACACAAAATTAACTCATTCTGTTTTATGTAAGGCAATTTCCAAGTAGCTTATCTGTTATGAAGATAACGTCATCCACGCATTTATTTAATAGTTAATTAGAAGCATCTCTTAGAAGATTTCTCCAGCCATAATCCTGGCTGATAATACCAAACTGATGAGCAAAGATATCACACCTACGTGTTCAGCTGATGATGTGGCAAAGATCATGAAATTCTGCAAAACTCAATCTAAAGAGAGTTGTAAATCGCACAAATACCAGCTAATGGATAATGAGATTCTATTCTAATGTTGATAATGTGCAATGTAAGTGCTTCCTGTTTCTTAAATAGGATATCTTTGACCATTTAAGCAAGCCTCTAGCACCAAGCGTCCACAGACATGAGTATATTAAAAAAGTCATTTTGTGTATGCCGCTTGGAGATAATGAGAAAGTGCTTCTCAATGTGACACGCTTAAGAGGACACATCAATGTCTTATTAATAGGTAAGAGCACGCTGAGTTAATAGTGCACTGATAACTTATTTTTATTGTCCCCTCCTCACCATGCTTCTGTGGTTCGGTGATGTAATATTAGCAAAAAAAAAAAAGGCCAAACTAGCACAGTTACTGTGTCATCATTTTCTAGCATTTCTAGCATAAAGATGTGCTTGCTTTTTATCGGGGGATGTCTTTTATCCATGAGGACATTCTTTGACCTTTTGCATGTGTCAGGGCTTATCCATCAGCCAGGTACCCCAAGGCCCCTTGTTCCCCACCATTATCTTGCACCAAATCTGACTATTGATGGACTGAATCTAATTCTAACAGCTGGATTTGTGGTCAGAATCTTTTTCTAACTGGGAGGATTTCCAGTCTTCCTACTTTCCATCTAGCAGAGGTTCCTAAGCCAAGCAGAGCTTCATTGACGACTTCCATCAAAAAACTTGCTACTGTCAAATCTCTTCCTGCTGTTAACTCTGGCCTCAATGCTGGGCACTCGGGGGAGAGGGGGAGGGCGCTGGGGAAAGGATACAAAACCATATGTGATTAGTTCTGCTGAATTGTAGAAACAAATCAAATATAGTCACTGAACACGCAGTCATGAAATACTTACTGCAGGCCAGGTACCACTTGCTACTGACAAAACAGGAAATGGGAGACACTATGGGCTAAAGTTACTGGAGTGAGGGGCACCTCTGCATTTAAACAAGGTCGACAGATTGAAACAGCTGAATCGTTACAGTTTGGGGGTTCTTGTTTTGTTTTGTTTCATTTCTCCACTACCCCTTAAACAGCCAATCATTACCCACCTCTGTGTGTGACCACACATCCTTGTGACTATTACAGAAGCCCTCTTGGACTATACAAACACACCCCAAGCTTCCACCAGCCCAGAGGCTGAGAATGTCACCTAATGGAATCTGAGACTGCCAGCAGAGATTGCCCCGCCCCTCTGTGACCCACTCACCTGCCTGATGTTTTTGCCAACATAATTAAAAGATAATCTTGATTTATGACTTCTTTGTTCTGTTACTGTAAACACTTGGTGAATCTGTTACCAGGTTGGAATATGGAATCTGTGTTCAGGGTCATGGTCACTCCAGAATAAGCTGTCTCTCCTTCTCCTTTAGGGGACAGCTGTATTCTTTGTGTGACCTCCAGTTTGTCCTCAGGGGGCTGAGGAAGAGAAAGAGGGGATAAATGGGTACAGAAGTCGGTGCACCGGAAGGAGTCACGTGTCAAGGGAGAAGTATAAGCAGACGCAAACAGAAAGTGCCAGGAAGGAAATAGTTCCTTTTTTGTTTTTTGTTACTTTACTAAAACTTATTTGTGTGTATGGAGTTATGGGTGTGGAAGGTAAGATGCATAGCTTCCACAGAATCATATAGAGGACCACTTGTGGGAGTTGGTTCCTTCATCCCTCCAGGTGGGTCCCAAGGACTAAACCTGGGTCATCGGGTTTGACGGCAGACACCTTTACCCACTGAGCCCTCTCACCAGCCCTTCCTTTGAATATTATTTCAGTCAACAACATGATAACCACAATTAAGAATTCAAGTGAGAGCCCCAGAAGCCATCAGTCTGCACATGGGGTGGGGGCTGTTGTAACTTAAGAATTCAAGCGAGATGAGATGCTACCTCTGCTTTAAATGTTCTTTCTAGAAAGGCATTCTCTGTGATATGTTTTTCACCCTGCCTTCTGCTGTGCACCATTCAGTTCACTTCTGTGAATGCAGACCACCCCAGGTACCTGGCAGTGTGGGAAGAGGGGCAAAGGGGTTGTAGACATTAGGAATATAAACATGAGTTTAAAAAAAAAAAAAAAAAAAACCTAGCATCTTTCTGTGTGTTCTTGAATGGTTATTTACAAATAACATATTAACTTGGTTTTGTTGTTGTTGTTTATTTTTGGCTTCTTGGCTTTGGGAGGGGGAGCCAGGGTCTTGCTATGTATCCCTGACTGAGAATGGTCCCCATGGGCTCATAGATTTGAATGCTTGGTCACCAAAGAGCAGCACTATTTCAAAGGATTAGGAAGTGGGGCCTTGGTGGAGTGTGTCACTGGGGATGGGCACTGAGATTTCAAAAAGCATCCCTCTCTCGTCCTGCTGCCTACAGATCAGATACGGAACTCTCAGCTACTTCTCCAGCAGCATGTGTGCCATGTGCAGCTATGCTTTCTGTCATGATGATGATGGACTAAACCTCTGAAACTGTAAGCCAGCCCCAATTAAATGCTGTCTTTCATTGCTGCCGTCATGATGTCTCTTCACAGCAATAGAACACTGACCAAGACACTTTTTAGAGCCCAATCTGGTCTGCAACCTTCAGCAATCCTCCTGCCCCATCTGCCCCAAGTGCACCATCATGCTGGGCTTCCTGCTTTTTTATTGGGGTGCTGGGGATAAGAGCCAGGACATTGTACGTGCAAGGAAAGTGCTCTACACTGAGCCAACCACTGCCTCGGGGTTTCTCAAAGCAGAACGGCCCTCTTCACTGTGTTTTCCAATAGTCAAAGCAGAATTGAGATCAGAAGAGCTAGCTGCGGGTGGGTTCAAGAGCACTGGCTGCTGTTGCTGCCCATGGAACCTTATCTAACCCCCACCCACCCAGGCTGCTCCAGCTGCTTCCTCCTCAGTGGGAAAAGCGGGTGATCATCCATTTCTTGGAGCCCCAAAACAGGAACATCCTCTGCTACTGCTGGAGATAAACCGCAGAAAGATGGAATTAAAGTAACTAGCCACAGGGTTGCAGACTGCTCTCATTGGGATGCCTGGAAGCCAGAGGAGTGTCCAGCCATTTCTCTATTAAGCTAGTCTTCCATGCAGCTGATCAGAAGGAACAGATGACTGACCGGCAAGGACTAATAAGTCGGGAAAGGTGCAAAGTGAGCTGCAGGGGATTGGAACAGAAGGCAGAGGGGTAAGTCTTAGGCAGTTTCATTTCAAAGGACATCAGTGACCTATATTTTTACAGACTCTTTCTGAAGATTATCAAAGTCATTTCTGTTGGTTTTTACACTTACAGAATCGAGTGTGTGTGTGTGTGTGTGTGTGTGTGTGTGTGTGTGTGTGTCTGTCTGTCTGTCTGTCTGTCTGCATGTGTCTTTGCACATGTGTAGAAATCAGAGGGCAACTCACAGGAACCAGTTCTCATCCCACGGGGCAAGTGCTGTTACCCACGGAGTAATGTCACAGACCTTAAGTTTACTACTGAGAGACAGAGAGGGAGAGAGAGACAGAGAGACAGAGACAGAGAGACAGAGAGAGAGATTAGGCTTCTGGTAAAAATGATACAGATAAAAAATGCACAGGTGAATGGCTGGGGAAATGGCTCAGCTGGTTAAATGCTTACCATGCAAGCATAAAGACTATAAAGCATAAAGTTCAATCCAAAGCACCAACATGAAAACAAACAAATAATCCCAGTGCTGGGGAGGTGGAGACAGGGTTCCTGGGGTGTGCTGGCCTGTCAGCCTAGCCTAACCTGGGTGAGCCCCAGATCCCGGTGAGAATTGTCTCAAAAACACAAGGTGACCTGAACAGGGTACCCTCCCAACAATCCATCATGGGCAGGAGAAGGGTTCATGAGGGCCCACCATTCCCTAAGAGGCAGTAGGCAGCTATGGCTGCTGGTGGCCTGGGTTACTCTCTCCAGTAATGTAGCCACTGGTAAGATGCCCACACACCAATAAATAACCTCCCACTCATGCTCACACAAGCAACACTAAGGACACACACAAAAGCATGAAGGAAGTGGTAAGACTGGGGGGGGAGCGGATAATGGGGAGGACTGTAGGAGAGTGTCAATTACTACATTAAAATAAAACTGAATGGCTCCCTTGGCCACTTCATCTGTCTGAGACTCATGAGAAATTTAAAAGTCAGAACATAAGAAAGTATCACTTTGGGGGTAGAGGATATAATGTTCTTTCCTGGTGTGTGCAGAGTCCAGTGTCCAGAACCACATCAGTAGGGTGTGGTGGCACACACATTTAACCACAGCACTGGACAGGTGGGGGCATTAGGATCAAGAGTTCAGGGTCATTGGGCTAGAGCACACGGCTGGGACCTAAACTATGGGCTGAGGAGATGGCTCCATAGGTAAAGGACTTGCCACACAAGCATGGGTCTGGAGCCGAAGGAGCCAAGTATGACAGTAGTGTGCAGTTGAAATCACAGAGCTCTTAGAGTGGGAGACAGAGACAGTGGGTGCCCAGGAGCTAAGAGAGGGAGGGGTGGGGGCACACTGCTAGCCCAGTGTATGCATCTGGAAACAAGAGATCTGTTGCAAACAAGGCGACAGGCAAGAACCAACACTGGTCTCTACACACACTCCATGGTGTGTGTGTGTGAGTGTGTGTGTGTGTGAGTGTGTGTGTGTGTGTGTGTGTGTGTGTGTGTGAGTGAGAGAGAGAGGGAGGGAGGGAGAGCAGGCAGGCACACACATGGGATTGGGGGGGTTGATTTTAAAGACCCCCAACTTTCAGGAAAGAATTAGAATCCCTCCCACCTCTATATGACCCAAGTATACACCCAAATCCTGAGCTGATGCTATTTTTTAGGTCAATGTATTAGGAAACAGTCTACACCTTAGATGTGTATACAGAGAGAAAAGGACACCTGGCAGGCCTGAGTACACACCACCCAGAAGAGGCCACCAGAGCACAGCCACCAACACCATCACCTCCCTCCCCAGGTGTCACCTACTCATCCATTAACGTGTATGCAAGGAAGAGACACCCCCAACCAATCCATCTTCTTTTAACTCAGCGTGGTAATGTTTTGGTTTCTTTACTGCCTAAAATAGTTCAGATACGACAGAGAGAAATTTAATGTAAGCATATACATATTTATGATTTCATATCTGGGACCTGAGTCCCTGGGTGACTATCAGATTGTCAAGTTCTATTTTGTATTGGGCTCTGAACCAACTGATATGTCATCAGCAATGTGTGACTCTATGTTGTATAGTTAGTTGACAATTACTGTCTTCTTCCTTCAAAATTCTCAGCAAGCAATGGTATATATTTCCTCAGTTATTCTTACCCTCTTATTTTTCGTGTATGTTATGAGCTTCTTAAATATTGCATATTCTGATTGAACTCTCAACAATTCAATATTGGCACAAAGCAGAAAGGGGCTCATTATTCTCCCATATGTCAGCATTATGGTATTCACATATATACATGATGATAAATCTCACAGATTATTTCAGGTTTATAATTATAAGTTATTGCATCTGGTAATTTTTTATATACTCCTTTGAATTTCCAAAGGGTGAAACCATAAAACCCACAAAACAATGAAATACGGATTCTTTGACTCTACCGACAACCGTGAGAATCAACCGTGAGAATCCATACATGATAGCTTGTTTTCTCTTCAGCTGTCTCTAAAAATATTAAGCAATATTTTTTGATTTCCAAATATTTTAATATGTGCCAGCCTTGAGTCGTTAGCTGTTTTCTCTACCTGATGTCCTCAGGAAGCGTAGTCACCAGGACATGGTGGCCAGGGCTCATTATGCCCAGTGAAAGAACAGGAAACAGAAAATCACCTTCCAGTCCTACCCTGGAGACTGTGGTGATGACACAGAAGAGAAGATGACTGTTTAAGCAGGGGCCATGGCAGGTTAAGAATGGAATCTCTTACAGCATAACAATCTGAAAAACATGATCATCTCTTTTTTTAAAAGAAAAAATCATTTTTATTCGTGTGCACATATATGTATGTATACACAGGTGTGAGTATATATACAGGCGGGAGCGTGCAGGTGTGAATGTGTATGCAGGTGGCATCCTGCAGGTGACAGTGTGTGTGCATGCACATATGTGGAAGCCAGACATCAAACTTGGATGTCATTCCTCACTTGCCATCCATGTTGCTTTATGAAAAGGGTCTCTTGCTGGCCCAGGGCTCACCAGTTAAGCTAGACTGGCTGGCCAGTAAGAACCAGAGATCTTTCCAGTCTACATCTTCCCAAGAACTGGAATTACACTGCACCTCGATTTGTTTGTTTAAGATTTATTTTATTTTTATTTATGTGCATGTGTCTGTGTACATGAATGCCATGTATGTGCGGGTGTCCTTAGGAGCCAGCTGGAGTTACAGACAATTGTATGCTGCTGGCCTTGGGTGCTGAGAACCGAACTCAGGTCCTCTGGAAGAGCAACAAGAGTTCTTAATTGCTGAGCCAACTTTGCGACTTCTTGTTGTCTTTTAATGTATGAGCTGGGGGGGATCAAACTTGAGTCCTTGCACAGGCACAACAAGCATTTTACTGACTGAGCTAATCCCTAAAATGTCATTTAAAAAATCATTCCAAGACCAGTTATTTACAACACACAAAACTGTATTTCCACACTGATTTTCAACAGCATTGTCTCCATTCCCCTTCTTGGCCAAACTGCACCACTCACAACACCAAACCCTTTTCACGAGTGCACACAACCTAAACCAGGACAAGCAAATCTTACCCTACACAGTTTCAACCAGGAGCTGGGAGGAAGAGCCAGATCCTGTTTGGACCTCAGTCTGGTCCCACCAGCAGCCACAAGCCCTGGCTCAGAGTTGGAGCTGGTTTGTTAGAGAAAGACGAGAAGGGAGAGCAGAAGACAGGACCCCGGGTGACCTGATGACATGGCTATTTGTGCTTCCTATCAGCATGAGTGGATCCCAGCCTTCCCAAAGTTCAGACCTGCAGTCAATAAAGTGTCCACCTATTTACGAAAGCTCGTAAATTCTCCATCTGTGATCCAAAGGTTCCTGAATTTTACAACCCTGGGTCCAATTTTAATCGCATCGCTTCATGTTCCCTTCTTGCTTTTCTCGGCCCCATCCAGAAGTGCTCACACTTCCCTTAAAGTCAGCTGCGATTTCTCTCTCGTTTCTTATCACTCTGCCAGGAATCAGTGGTTATAAATGAATAAACTAAGTCTAAAAGTCCCTGTTCTAGCTGTCATTAGCTGGGAGATAAAAGCTGCCTGTAACCCTGGAGGTGCGGGTGAATCCTGAAGAGCCTTGTGCCTCTCTCATGGGCTATGAGCGGGTTGGCTTATCACAGTTTGTAAATGTCACCAGTCATGGGATTCGAAAGCATCCCTGCTGTCAAGACCTGCGGGCTTTAGTGTGCCCTTCCTTCCCCATCCTGTCATTACAAAATGATCCAAGTTAAAACCCAAGGGGGGAATAACACGGAGGCAGCATCAACCAAAAGAAGCCACTCAGAGGGAGATGAAGGGAAGGAAACAGCCTGAGTGTGAGTCAGTGGTACAGTGCTTGCCCGGAAGGTTTCATAGTCCAGTTCAGTGTCCAGGAAGGGCGTAACCCGCTCGGTGGAAACCAAGGGCTGGAGGATTGCAGTGTTGTCACAAGGACATAAACCCAGCATTCGGGAAGACTAGCTTCAGGAATACCAAGTTCAAGGCTCGCAAAAGACATAGCAAGTCCTTGTCTAGGAAGAGAGGGGAAGTTTAAAGCTGGGCACAGTGGCACACACCTGCAATCCCAGCACTTGAGAGGCAGAGGCAGCAGGATGGCTGTCAGTTGGAGGCTGATCTCCAAACAGCAACAATTAGAAGATAGTTGATCTCCTTGGAGTGGTGAAGTGTCCGAGTAGAGAAGTGGTTCCTCTTTCTGTTTCCTGTTTGCTTCGACCCTGGCCCGGAAGCTTTGAGTCTCTGCCGAGCTGCAGACACTGCCTTCTCAAGGGAGGCATGGTTGACATGGTTCCATTGCTCCTGAGTTTTCTAGGACAATCTAAAATGAAAAAGGACACCAGCCTAGGTTCTCCAGGAATTACCAAGTCACAGTCATTCAGGCTGAGGAGCCCCTGAGTCACTTTCAGGGAGGGGCTACCTTGGGCCTAAAGGGAGGTTCGCTCCGGTAAAACCTGGAATGAGTTTTATTTTGTTTGACATACAATTGTCAGAAAGAGGTCAGATATTAAATCTTTTTATATAATCAGTAGAGTAAAGCTCAAAAGAGCATGCCATACTCAAAATACCAGATTTAAAAACACTTGTTTTTAAGCCAGCAGCTAGCTGTGGCAGGAGCACTTGTAACAGAGGGTGAATTTGAGGCTAGCCTGGGCTATAGAGAAAGACCCTTTTTAAAGCAAACAAATCAGGTGGCTGGCTAGCTAGCTCTGCTTATTATCTAATCTATGCATACTCAAAATGCAGATTTGATAAAGGATGTAAAAGGAGAATTTCTTACAACTCATCTTCCCAGCTTAGATGTGCCAAGAGTGGCTATTGGAAACACGTAATAAATTTATTCATGTAAAACACCTAAAAAGAAAAAAACTAACAAGGAAGTATTCCCCCTTCTTGCTTTTTCCCTTATGTCCATAGGGGAGTCTGGAGCCCCTAAGCCCTCAGATTACTGTGTGTACAAGTGTGTGAGTGGGCAGGGAGCAGGAAAAGCTTTAGGATGTCCTTGTGGGGACTGTCATCAGAATGGGGACAGAAGTTCGCTGCTTTTATAGCATTAATGTTCAACTTAGGTCTTAAGGAAATCAGACTGCTATGTCCCCTGGGGAGATGAAAGCAACCTTATACCCCTTCCTTATACGGCACCAGCAACAAATCAAAGTCCAAGTCTCCCAAGGTCCTTCCTGGAAAACCAATGGGTTTATTAGGCTCATTTACAGAGTATGAAAAGAGATGTAATTACAAGACCATGGGAGACCCTATAGCGTCCACACCACCGGTAGGCCTCACCCCAGCACTCACAACCGCCTCCCCACAGCTGGAGTTCTCCATTCCAGTTAACCTTCCACAGCCAGTGTACTCCAGCACCTCCTGACCCCACAAAGCCACGTGGAAATAGGGCACGATTCTGTGCAAATAGGTGGCAGGTGCAGGAGGAACTTGTGAGTCACAGGTAAAGGTCCAATGGCCCTCTCCACCCACTTCTTCTTCAGCCAGCAAACCCCATCTTGGGGGTCTCTGCAAATAGGCACTGCTATTATGATGAAGATGACGTTCTACAAGAGCAGTTAGAAGCAGAAACAAGGAAGGCCCTAGACCGAAGGCCTCGTCTTCCAATTAGCAGTTCAAGTTAGCCCCCCTTAGCGAAGCAAATGCCCTGCTGGAGGCTGAACTTGCAGTCTCCACAGGCAGCCAGGCGACGCTCCACAGCTCTTCCGGTGTGGAGATCACACCCTCCCTTCCGGTTATCCTGGCTTGGCCCTGCTGGAAAATTGGCCATCACAAAGACCTTCATGTAAGTTCCATACAAGTTGTACTGAACACACAGGCAAGGGGTCCTGTCTGCCACCCTCAGTGAGGTGGCCTGGTGCCCTGCCTGGGGTACTACATGATGGTGAACGTTAAGATAAGCTATAACCTACCACAAAAAGACCAAAGAAGATTCAGTAACAGCTAAGATTCCTCACACAGAACCTAGACTTGAGCAAAGTCATCCGTCGTCGTGTCCCCCCTCCCCTCTCTACCCCCACCCCTGCCTCTCTACCCCCCACTCCCCTCCCACCCTCCACCCCCACCCCTGCCTTGCCAACAGTGCATTCCTTACTCCCTAGGGATGTTCCTCTAGGCGCTGTAGTTAATGTAGTTAATCCATCTCACGTGGTCTGCCCCCACCTCCCAGGCTACAGTGGAATAAACCCCATGGCTGGTTAAATGGTCAGTGGTTAGTTAGATCTTTCTGAAACAGCTTTTGCCCATCATCTGAGAGTTCTAAGCACAAATTCCTGTAACCTGTTGCTTTTCTGTTAGTAAGTTCCACCTGTCCCATGTTGATCAAAATACATACATACATGCGGGCAGACAAACATATAGACATATATACAAAACAGGATATTTGTTTACACTGTGTGAAGATGTGTCTTTGTGATTGGTTTAAGAATAAACTAAAGCTGTGATGACACAAGCCTTTAATCCCAGCACTCAGGAGGCAGAGACAGGTAGATCTCTGTAAATTCAAGGCCGGCCTGATCTACAGAGCGAAAGAAAGAAAGAAAGAAAGAAAGAAAGAAAGAAAGAAAGAAAGAAAGAAAGAAAGAAAGAAAAGAAAGAAAGAAAAAGCTGAATGGCCAATAGGTAGGCAGGAGAGAATAGGCAGGACTTCTGGGGAGAGAGGAACTCCGGAAAGAAGAGAGGTAGAGAGATGCCAGAGAGACACAGAGAAAGTGGAACACACAGAATGACAGCGGCAAAAAGCCGCTTGACAGGAGGAACATAGACTAATAGAAACAGGCTAGGCTGAGGTATAAGAGCCACTGGGAGAAACCCTGAACTTACCAAGCTTGCATGATTAATAGTAAGTCTCCATGTCATTATTGGGGGCCTGGCAGTCCCGAAAGAAAGCCCAACTACATTCGGCATCCAACACGTGGCATGACCACATGCCACAGCCACCACCTGGGCCTCTCCCTGAGCACTCAGAACAGTTGGCTGCCTCTCTATCATTTCTATAGTCTTGGGAGTTGTTTGCTCGGCACTTCCTGTTTACTCGGGTAATATTTTATCCTTCTGAGTCTCTGATGGGGTTGAAGACTAGATACAGTTTCACAGTTTCTCTTGTTAACAAATTCAGAAAAGAAACTAACAGAAGAGATGGAAAATGTATTATGTTGAGAAACATAAAAGCTTTGGTTGTTTAAGAAAATGTTTTAAAGTCTAAAAAGATATTTTTAGGTTGGTAATACAGCTTAAAATAGAAAGTGGTTTATGTATAAAACTTTGGACTCGTCGAGATAGAATAGAAAATAGAGTGGGTTTTTTTTCCTGAATTTGCCAAATGCTAATTGGCAATTAATTGGACTAGACATTGTGAATGTAATTCTTACCTGATAATTGTTCTTATTGCATGTAGTTTTACTGTGTTAGAGTTAAAACCTTTCCTTATTATTTAGACAAAAAAAAATGGGAAATGTCATTCTTACCTGATATTTCTGTATGTTTGACTTCCTCTTTGTCTTGCTGGTGTCTCTCCGGCTATCTTCTTCCCAGGGTTCCTCCCTCTCCCTGGAAGTCCACCTATTCCCTCCTGCCTAGCTATTGGCCATTCAGTTTTTTATTAAACCAATCACAACAACACATCTTCACACAGTGTAAACAAACATCTTTCAACATACATTAACCTAATGGCCTTCACAGTCAGACTTGACTTAGGTGGTAAAATTTAGTTTTATGTGAAAATTCAAGATGTCAGCAACACATTCCACATTCTTATCTGAACATGGATGGGGAGGCTGAAGTCATCTGAATGGAACCCCATTCTTTGCAGGGTCCACAGGGTGGTGATGTTGTTAGAACAAACACAAGAGTTTTAAGATCATCTTGAGCCTTGGGTTAAATCACGTTTGGTCTCTGCCTTATAAAAGCAGGGTAGCTTGGTTTCTGCAGAAGCTAGGAGACCTGGAAGAGGGGCTGGAAGTGTGTGTGTGTGTGTGTGTGTGTGTGTGTGTGTGTGTGTGTGATTCCCATGAATATCTACCTATAACAAAAGGATTTTGCCTGGGATACATGGTGTGACTAAGTCCTAGGCAAAGTGTGACCATTTTAACTGGAAATAACATACTTTTGAATGCATCTATGAAGGGTCTATGTGCAACATTTTAAGTAATGTGTAATACCTTACATTTAAAATTCCTTAAGAATCTCATCATTTTGTTCTATTCTTGAGAGATTTTATTGAATTCATTAATCCATGTTAAGAAAATTGACATGTTTTTCTGTGTATATATTTTATCTATGTTTATGCCTCTCCTCAGCAATGGGTCTTCTTCTCCCCCAGAAGTCTTGGGAGCACAAACTACTTCATAAGTGTTACGTTTTTAGGATTTCTGCCTAGATTCTGTGTGAAACCTTTAGTAGCCTTCCGAGAAAGGATCCATGGAGAGTATACTTTGCCTGACAGATTATCTTCTTTTTATAATGCCGAGAGTGGTATATAGAATTCTACTTCAAAACATCTTTTCCTAGAATTCTTAAGAATGAGAATTTCTATGACTTTGTTCCATCCATTGTTTTGGGGCTTCAAGTGTTGATGTTGGAAAATCTGGTACCAGTTTGCTTCCTGATTCTTTGTGATCTTTTTCTCCTCATTGCTTTTAGGATTTACTTTCTTCTTATACCATTCCATGGTTATGTGATACAGTACACACCCCCTCCCCTCCCCACCCATCCACTGGACTTGTGCTTTCAGTGCTCCTGTCTTTCACTTCTGTGGCATTCTTTCTTTCTTTCTTTCTTTCTTTCTTTCTTTCTTTCTTTCTTAATTAAAACATCTTTTTTTCCTTATTTTACATATCGATCCATATGTAAAATAAGAATCTCATCATTTTCAAGATAGTGGTTCACACTAGTTGAAAACTGAGGTTGTGCCTTTCCCACAGGGAAATGTCACTTTACCTGGTATGTCAGCTACATTTTTGGTTGCTATGACCAAATACCTGGTAAGAAGAACATAAGGGAGGAAAGTTTGTTGTTGTTGTTGTTGTTTTGTGGAGGGTTGTTTTGATTCTCTCTCTCTCTCTCTCTCTCTCTCTCTCTCTCTCTCTCTGTGTGTGTGTGTGTGTGTGTGTGTGTGTGTGTGTGTGTGTGTGTGTGTGTGTAGTTGGAAGGGTTACTCCCATCATTGCAAGAAAGTCATGGCAATGGGAGTGTGAGGTGGCCACCCACATTGCATCTTCAGGCAGGCAACAGAATGGGCACAGGAAGTCACCAGCTGTGATACATCTCCTAAGTTTCCATACCTTCCAAAACTGTGTCACCAGCGGGAGACCAAGTGTTTAAATGCATGAGCCTATGGAGGATGTGCTTTTGTGTCAGCTTGACACAAGTTAGAGTCATTGGAGAGGAGAGAACCTCAGTTGACAAAAGGCCTCCATACGCTCAGGCTATAGTGAGTAAGACATCAGCTATCTTCTTCTTCTTTTTTCTTTCTATGTACTTATTCTATGCATCTTTTATATCGTGTATCTTGATCCCATTTATTTCCCCATCCCTTCACGTCTGCCCTCCACCCCTGAGCCCCCCTCAAATAAAGCAAAATTTAAGAGAAAAAAGAAAAAAGTGAAAAAATTTAAAATCTCATCATGGAAGCTGCAGTGTGACACAGAGACAGTGTGACACAGCTGCAGTGTGACAGTTTTTCTTGTTACCAAATTCAGAAAAGAAACTAACGGAAGAGATGCAAAATGTCTAATGTAAACCCTTTGTCCATATAGCTCTATGTGCACGTATTCATTGCAAAGAGTCATAGGTCTGGTATAATGCCTCTGATTTCTATTACGCTATTGATGCTGGGCCCTTGGTAGGACTCTTCCTGGATATGCTGTAGTTGTCCTGTGGCTTTGGATCTGTAGGTCAAGTCCCTTCGTGTGCCCCAGCAGATCATAGATGGGGTGGATATTGGCTCAGGGCCTGGGCAACCGGAGTTCTCCAGCCAGTTCTCACCCGTGCTCACCACCAGGGTGAGCTCTACAGTGTTGCCCCAGCTAATTCACCTCTTGCAGCAATGAGCAAGGAGTGGGCCAGTCCTGCTTTCACACCCTCAGGGTCGGCTCTCCCTCATCTGTGCCGTTAGGGCCAGCTCTATTGTGTTGCTGGGGTGAGGTGTAGGGGCCACTCTTCTGAGTGCTGCAGCTAATGAGCGGTAGGGCCAGCTCTACCTGTTCTTTGGACTCCAGGCCCAGCTCCTCCACCTGTCTCAGGCACTGACGGGTGGCAGTGGGGGTGGTGGAGGAGAAGATATCTCTCTGTTGCCCATGCTACCATATGTCTGATGAGTAATGGGGGCAGCTCTCCTTTGCTTATAACATCAGGGCTGGGTCACTATACCATCACCTCCAACAACCTTAGCTTAGGCTTGTTCCCACCTAGCTCTTAAAACTTAAATTAACCTGTTTATATTAATCTATGTTCTTCCACATGGGCTATTATCTTTCCTCAGTACTGTATGTCAGACTTTCTCCACTTTGGTCTGGTGAATATCCCATGTCAGACTCTTTCCCAGAGTTCTTATCTTTGCCCGGAAGTCCCACCTATCCTCTCTTGCCTAGCTGTTGGCTCTTTATTAAACCAATCACAAGGTGCCTTAGACAAGTGAGGAAGGACAGAAACACATCTTCACACAGTATATAAAAAGATTATCCTAACAATAACCTGTAAGCTCCTTGCCCAAGAATGGATACTTCCTGGAATGCTGGAGGCTGTTGCTTACAGGAGATAACAAACCACATGTTTCCACTTCCCTAAACAAATTTGTTTGATCCAACAGAACCTGATGTGTTTGATCACTTGTGGGTGGAAGCTACATCAGCAGGAAGTATGTTAAGCTGTACACTTGCCTGTGATTGGATGTAGGAGGGAGGTACACAGGTAGGAAGTATGTCAGGATATATACTTGCCCTCTATTGGACCTGAAGGAAAATACAGTGGTTCTATGGGTTTTGCCTTTTTAAGCCTCTGCAAAATGTGACTTGTGGCCATTTCCTGGGATCCCAGGATAATGGCCAAAGCCCATTATCCTGGGCAGGATTTAATTAAAGCTTACTTCAAATTTGGCTTGAAATTATGGAACTGGTTTTTCTCTCACGAGACTCAGGTTTAACAGTCCTTAGTAATGTTTAAAAATGCCAAAGATCCCAAGGTCCCTCTGCCCCTAGGCTTTGAGTTAAAAGTTTCCCTAATGGCTTCAGTTTTATATTAAGGCAGGCTCAAGTCCCCCCAAAGAGCACAGGAGGAAACATGGAAGAAGCCAGTTTGGAATCACTCATGAGAGAAGCCGGGAAGGACATTCCCACTGTCCTGCTTCCCTACTTTGAGACAGGACAACACAGAAATAGCTGAGATGCTAGCCCAGGGTCACTCCCACAGTATACTTTCAGTGATGATTCTGGGTAATTGCTGTGAGATACAATGTTTTGTCCCTGAACAGAAGAAATAATAATTTGGAAAGCTGTCTCTGTTTTCCTCCCTTTTAACATCATTATTACAAACCTAAAGAGTCCTGGACTGCTGGGAGAAGTAGGAAGGAAGGGAGAGAGAACACCAATTTTGAGTTTTACCAAAATAATGATTTATTATATATTCAGCTATTTACAGAGATGGTCTGGTTTGGAGTGCTGTGAGTGTCATATGGCTTGGGCGAAATACCCTTCCATGATGAAGAGTCCTTTTCGTCTCACTTGCTGGCTGTCTGGTTGAGTTAATATTCAAAAAGCATATTGCTGAAAGGAGAAAGAACAATTGATGACATAATTCCTAAATATGAAAGCTGTCACTTCAGTGGGTCACAATGCACAAGTCCAGGTTTCAAATGAAACCCCCATCGCAGTCTCCTGGCATCCTCCTGGCTGGCATGCAGTGCCTGCTCTATCCTTGGGAAGATGTCCTGGCCTTTGTGGCAGGAGTCTCTCCCTGGAACCTTCTTTAAGGGAGACACTTTCCCAAACATACTTCCACCCACTTCCTGAACCCAGCCACCCGAAGACCCTCAGAACAAAGATGTTGATTAGCTATGTCCCCTTTGCTAAGGAGGTGGACATTTGCAGGGAAAGTCAGCTGTGTGGTTCACCCCAGAAAAGCATGAACAACCAGATATAATTCCCAGAGTGCAATGAGCCCCTCCCCAGAGCCTTCTACAGACCCCGAGCTCAGATTCACAGCGGTGCAAAATAGTCTCAAGCCGGTTAACTTGGCTCAAGACACAAAAGGGTTTAAAAAACAAAGAAGTCTGTAAAAATGCCAGCTCTTCGTGTCACTGCACTCTGCGGGTCTGAATAACCAAACATTACACTGGACTTACATTTTCTAGACCCAAGGCTGCCGGGTTTGAACTAGTCTTCTTACGATATTTCCTCCGGGTACAGTAGACACTGACAAGAGTGATGATCAACATCACGGCAAACACGGTGACAGTGGAAGAAACAGCAATGACAATGGTGTCTTGGGTGGACCCTCTCTTCTCACACCGTTTCCCCATGTACCACCAGTCTTCTCCTGCAGGACACCTACACGAAGAGATATAGTGACATTTAACAATGAACATGTTCATCATTAAAGAGCTGGGTCAACTCTAGCTTATTTGAACACTGGTAGTTGCTGATGTACATAACTGTTTGACCCTAGACTACCCAAAGCTGTGAAAATAGCACCAGGCGAGGTGGCAAGAGCATTATGACTAATCTGATGCGGAGACAGCGCCTTGGGGGTGGGGTGGGGGTGGGAAAAGCCAACTGAGGGAATGTCAGAATTTCAGCACATTCATCTAGAAAATGGGGAGCAGCAGAGTCAAGGGACATGACTACTGTGAGGATTTAATAAGATGTGTGATATAATAAGATACAGAATTCAGGCAAGTAGACCATTGGGCATTACTTCTTCACAAATACATGTTATGATGGCTAGCCAAAGACCCAGATGGAGTACAAAAGAGTAACTGTGCTGGATAGTTCTACATCAGCTTGACATAAGCTAAAGTCGTCTGAGAGGAGGGGACCTCAACTAAGAAAATACCTCCATGGATTGGGCTGTAGTCAAGCCTATGGCGCACTTTCTTTATTGGTGATTGATGTGGGGACCCCAGCCCATTGTAGGTGGTGCCACCCCTGACGAGGGGTGATCCTAGGTTCTATAAGAAAGCTAACTGGGCAAGGCAGGGAAGGCAAGCCAGTAAGCAGCTCCCTTCCATAGCCTCTGCATAAGCTCCTGCCTCCAGGTTCCTGTCCTGTTTGAGTTCCTGTCCTGACTTCCTTTAGTGATGGACTATGATGTAAAAGCATAAACCAAGTAAGCTCTTAACTCCCCAACCTGCTTTTGGTCACAGTGTTTCATCATAGCAATAGAAACGCTAACTAAGGCTTGATCAGCGTCATCCATGGGAATTATCAGCATCATATGCCCAGCCTCCCAAAGGAATCCTCACATGCACTCAGCTCTATCATCA
Source organism: Cricetiscus sungorus (assembly GCA_030556225.1). Classification (NCBI taxonomy): domain Eukaryota; kingdom Metazoa; phylum Chordata; class Mammalia; order Rodentia; family Cricetidae; genus Cricetiscus; species Cricetiscus sungorus. The sequence continues at coordinate 138,508,583 of JANBXA010000651.1, forward strand.
TGAACAGTGCAGATGCCTCCATTCTGACACTCAACCTCGGAACAGGTGGGGTCAGGATCTGGGATGGTCCCTGTAGAGTTGAGGTGAGATATGTCTGCAGAGGGAAGGAGAGAGCATGGTAGAAATCCGATTTTGCATTACTTGTCATTGGAGGCAGATAATATTCTGACTTTCCACAAAAGCATGTAATCTCCGTGCATGATCCAGCAGCATTCATGGGCAGTCAAATAAGAATCGGATAAAAATGGAGAGATGGCTATTGGCTAAGGACTTGACTTCACTCTCCAGAACCCATGTTGAAAGAAAGAAAGAAAGCAAGAAAGGAAGGAAGGAAGGAAGGAAGGAAGGAAGGAAGGAAGGAAGGAAGGGAGAAAAAAGCCATATGAGGTGGTGCTTGCCTGTAGTCTCAGCACTGGAGCACTGTGGAGATAGGCGGGTGACTAGCTTGGAGACCAGCCCGCCAGCCTACCAGGCAAAAGTGCGAGATCGTCTCAAAAAACAAGGCAGGTGGCGCCTAAGGCAGCCAGAGTTGTCTACTGGTTTGCACACACACACACACACACACACACACACACACACACACACACACACACCACAGGATGGGGGGCGGGCTCTGGGTGACAATCACCATGCCTGACTGGCAGTTGGAGCTCTAAGGGCCACACCCACTAATCTTGTGTCCACGATTATGTTTCCTGGGCAAGGAAGTAAGATAACAGATTTCCACCTTCAAGATTTCTACTGTTATCCCATTATATAATAAATGTTTAACTCTAGCACTTTTGATGTTTCAAATTAAACTATTTTCGTATTTCTAATCATTCATTTAAAGACAAAAATCCCATTTGTATCCAGTTCCTCCCACATCCTATAACGTATCTAAAAACAAAACCCAGAAGAACATGGCAAAGAACCAATGGCCACAACAAGGAACACGCTCACATAAAACTACTATTTTTTTCTGTACCTTCAACAGTCAGTAGGATGTAAACATCATCTCCTTTGATGAACTCCCTGCTGTTCAGCCTCTTGTGGGTTATGAAGGCACTGGTTCCATAGCCTCCGCCTCTTCTAAACTGAGTTCCATTAGGGAAAAAAGCCACATTTCCCACCTTGGAAGGATTATCCCAAAAATAGCTTTCATTTTCTGAAAAAGCAGTTTATGTTGATGGGCTGTGTTTAGCATCATCGTAACTTTCAGTGGTAGGAAAGATCAGACAAATGAGACACAATTAGGACAAAGCTGAAGAGGATTAATTGATGCTATTGATCTATGATGTGTTCCTAGGCAAGTTTCTGGAGCTTGTTCACTCACGCAGCCCTAACGGAATTGAGATTGCTTGCCAGGGAGGACCAAACCCCAAATCAGTGTTCTCAACCCTCCTAATGCTGAGACCCTTTAATACAGTTTCTCATGTTAACCATGAAATTACTTTTATTGCTACTTCATAACTGTAATTTTGCCACTATTTGAATCATAATGTAAATATCTGTGTTTTCTGATGGTCTTAGGAGACCCCAGTGAAAGGGTCACTCAACCCCTACCCCTGGAGTTGAGAGACACAGATTGAGAACTTCTGCTCTAGACAGGGAGTGGGGTGCCACCAGGTAGGGAGACTACCCCTATGAACATTGCCTGTTACAAAACCCTTCTGTCTGGAGGGGTCAAGCCTCACCGGCCTTCTGAGTTGCAATCGGCCCTTTTAACTGAGCTAAGGCCAGTGAGTTGCTGAGAGTTTTCAATATGAGCAAGAAACAATTTCTTTCATAAACTGAGCCTAGTGGCATTTCAATGTCACCCAAAGGAACGCATTGGAAAAGAATGAGATATTCTTAATGTTTAAACCTTCCATTTTCTCTCTCTATCCGATTCAATCACTATGTTTCCTATGTCACTTTGGTCCATCCTTGCCATTTATAAAATTCCTTTAGTGATATTCAGCTTCCCATAATTCTACTTCCCCCCCCATTTAGTTTCCAGGGACAAAAGGCTGTTGAAATTCCAAGTGTGGTCATAGCTGCCTGGGTGATGATTCTTCTTGAGGCCTGGAATGCTGACACCATCAGTAAACCCTCTAAGATGCATTAATAAGATATCACCATCCACTTCCATGCTATTGCCACCAGTGTCCCAGCATCTCCACTCTGACTGGAAGCTGATTGTTTCCATAATGTCAGTTGTGCAACCAAGACAGCATGGGCAAAAGCAACTCAACATCAGAGGGGCTCTCCCTCCCCACAGCCTTCCATATTGATCTCTCCTAATTCTTTTAACGCATCCATGGGATTATTGTTCCTGCCTTGGTTTAATAGCCAAGAAGGTTTTTCTAGAATCACATAGCTATAAAATCTTGGATTTGAACCCAAGTGTGCCAGCCTCCAGAGCCAACACTCCTTAGCCAATGTGTAGAATTCAGGAGTGATTAATTCCCAGTGTCTCCGTCCTTGCTGACATGTCTAACAGCCTCCTGCCCAGAGACTGTGTCTTCCACAATTGAATCCTTTCCCTGAAGCTGAATATCTTCACTTCAAGGCTGAACATTCCCTAAATAACCAACTGTGCAATCTCTGACTCCCAAATTACCATCCCTCCTTGAAAAGTGATCCTGTCCCTAGCCGTAAAGAAAACAAGCTACAAACCATTGGTCATCGTTGGGTCTGTAGTTATACTCAGCTGGTTGGACATACGCTGTCGGATGTCAGGATTTTGATCCAAGAGTGTCATTGTAGCTTGTTGCCAGGGACACGGCCACTGTAATTGATCATCATTGGCACCGGAGATCAGGTGGAAATAAATCCCTACATTAGTCAAGGAGTTCAAGTTTAAGTAAATCTGATAAGCGTAGCCTTTGGGAGAATAATAAGGAGGACTGAGTAGTTGAGTATTCTGGCTGCCAAGAAGCTGTGTGAAATTCTGTATATGCCAGATATGATGTGGACACCTGGTTTCTGAGAGATTGATGTCATCGATAGACAGACCACCCGACGATGGACCAGGGCCTCTCACTCCTTCAAATGCCACTCGGAATTTTTCCTTCACTTGCAGTGTTACATAGTAAAGTTGCCAGCTCCCAATGGGTATTTCTGTAGAAAGAGTCACTGTTTCAAGGGTAATGAAGACTATGAATGCTGTGTTGACATGGTCAGCATTAGAGTTCTGTCCTTCAAAGGCAATGATAGCCCCTGAGACACTGAGCCTTCTGGATGTGGGGTTTTCTCTGTTCTTTATCCCAGGGCATTGCTGAGGTTGGACTGTCCCCAGGGATGTTTAATGTTTAGGTACCTGCTTCTCAGATAGCTCACCCTTTCTCAGGGATGGGTAAGTACCCAATCTCTGCATGCTAAATTCTGCTTATGAGTTACCTGACATTCTGTATTGGTTAACAATAGAGCAATTCTAGCACCTGCGATCTGCTGGCACTAACACAAAGACTTCTTTATATATAAAGAAGTTCTTTATAATGCATCTGGAATACTTGAAGGTCAGTGGACTTTTAGCAGTATTAACCAGGACTCTACAGACCCAGGAAAGCATATCCTGTTCACTCCCAGTAACTCAGTGTTCTAAGTACTTACCAGACAGTGGTACCCTCTCCCCTCCCACCTACTTCCTTCCTGTCTTGCACATCCAGCTCACTGCATATGGGAGACTTTTCAGCTCATTTAAGCTCTTCCAGTCCTATGGTGCCTTTGGTAAGAGCAAAGCTGGGAAGGGAAAGTCAAACCACCACATACCCCCTACTCCAGTGAGAAACAGCATGCAGGAGCCTCCCTGACAACAGGACAGAAAACTGTCAAACTGTCAGTTAACTTGACTCTATCAGCATTTAGTGAGAATTGAAATTGCCTGGGAATAAATGATAAATATTCAGATTACAGAAAATGCTACTTTCTGTTGGCCCACCTCTCTAATACCTGCTGATGAGAGGTGTGGAGCCCCCCTTCCCACAAAAGAAGCTCTGGGTGTGGCATCTACTCCATACCGTAGCAGACGCCTTCTCGGGGATTTCTTTTTAAGCTGCAAATTAGGTGGGGTCCTTTTTACATTCGAATAGCACTTTGGTAAGACCAGGCCATCGCGAGATAAAATGAGATGCCCCAACTGCGTTTACTTAAGGACCAGCCCACGCCTCCCTGAGGCTGGCCCTCCCTTCATTCATTGCCTCGTTTAGTTTCTTTAAGCCCTCCCCGTGCTGCCCAGTGTATTTTTATTCCTGAATATAAGCTGAAATCCACAGTTCCCGAAACCAGCTGCGTTTTCTAAGTATCACATAATAAAGGACCCTCATTTTAGCTTCCTGATCAAGTAAGACAGCTCAAGTTCTGTTTGAAAGCCATGTGTCCCCAGCCCACGGTCTGCTGCAGGTTGAAGAAAACGCCTCACCTGCAGCAAACTGTAGGAATGTGGGTACTGTACCTTTTATTTCTCTCTGAAAAGTTAAAAGACCATTTGGGTTGCCGGCAGTGTACACCCGGGTGTAGATTTTCACTTGGTCGTTTTCATTTCCACTGTTGTATAGATAAAATTCCAGGCACTGAAACCCTCTCTTGGGGTACAGCATCCTGCTCTCCAGCATCGCTGTGCCCCCCACATTTACAGAGCCGGTGTTGAAATACATGAAGAAGCCAGAATCTGTTCAGGGCACAGAAGCAGAACAGAGAGACAGCAGAGCTCTACACAGCTGCACGCTTTAGCGTTTGCTCAGTTCCCACGGACACAAATGCTAGTCTGGCTGTGGCCCCCAACGTTCAAATTTATATGTTGGAAGTAGGACATTTGGAGGTGATGAGGAAACATGAAGCCATGAGTCCGGGGCCCTCACCTGAGGATCTCTGCCTTTTTCAGAAGAGACTGGAGCCACTTCAAAGTTCAGAGAATCCCCTCTACAGATGACAAGCAGACCAGATACACTGCTCTCAAACTTCCAAGTGTCAAGAACATTTTAAAAACTAAAGCTTCAGTCTCGGGTACCCAGTTATAGCCACAGAAAACAGGCCAAACTTGACATTGCACTGGGCAGTAAGACACAGTTCTATAATCAGGAAGTTCATGAATGAGACATAATTAGGCACCCTTTCTCTTACTACAGCTTCCAAATACAGGAAGAACTTGGAAATACCTAGGCTGGGGCATCCTGTCTCCCCTGTAGGTATTTTGGTACCCAGAGCACACAATTATATCCAGCTACGATTCTAGAACAGAGTAACTCACAGCCCAGAGATGCTCACTAGTCTCCTACATTCTGGGAAGCCCCTCAGATCTAAGTCCTTTTGAGAGGTGCATTCCTGTCCTGCTCTGTAAACACACTGATGGAGTTCTTCTCACAGGACCAAACTGTGATTTGCAGAAGGAAAACACTGAGGGGAGAAAAGCAGAGAAACGGCACTCCCTTATCGTGTTTCAGTCTCATTCCTTTGGAAAACTGATTGGGCTATCATTAATAATTCTGATAGAGGAGATGGAGAGTTTGCTCAGCGGCTAACACACATAATGCTCTTGCAAAGGACCGGAATTCATTCCCAGAACCTGTGTCAGGCACCTCATGACTGCTTGTAACTCCAGAGGATCTAAGGCCTCTGGCCTTTAAGGACATACGTACTCACAAATGCATGCCCCCACCCAAGGATACCTGCACTCACATGTGCACACCCCCACCCAAGGACATGTGTAAATCACATGTGCATACCCCCCACCCCACACACATATACATACTTTGGAATAGTAGAAACAGATTATTTTTAAACCAATAATAATTATGATAAAAAAGAGAGAGGAAACACAGGTCTTTCAGACTGAACAAGAGGGCTGGAGCCATTGTTCATGAAACATGTTACCTTTGCACTGGCCCATATTGGAGTGATCATTCTCTGGACCCCCCAGAACCTGTGAAACCCGTTGCCAGTCAGCAGTATCCCTTGGATTTTGGATCATGCCACAGATATTTTCCAACTCAAAATCGCAGGAGTCCATAAAACTCAAGGAAGAAGCTAGGAAAGCAAAGATAGAAAAGACATGAGCATTCATACAACAGGACGGTGTAAGGAGCAAAACCTGTGCTCACAGAGCTATGAGGAGCGTCGCTCGAAAGGGAACATCCATTGGCTGTGTCACTGGCTGACGGGAAGACACTTCTCTGTCTACAGAAGCCCAATATGAACTTAGCATTGTGCATGTGAATACACAGTCTACACCAACTCTTTTTTTCTCATCTATTTGTGGAAACCTGAGTCAATATCCCTCCTGTTAGTCAAGCCTTAATACCACAGCAAAGGTTATTTTGTCACAGTACAACTGCTCATTTCATTATACCTTAAGAGAGGTTTGAATATAGAGATGATCTGCATTGCAATTAGCAAAACCTTCAAAAATCTGCCTGGGGCACATTTCTGCAAGGACTCGGGTTGCTTTACTAAATCTCAAGGCAAACTTTGTAAGAAGGAAATGGTGCTGAAAATGGCTGGTGGATTGGGATCTGGGGTTCTGCTTTCTTTTTTTTTAATCAAACTTTCATAATCTCAGAAACCCCAACAGTGTCCAGAACATCCCTCTTCCAGCAAGGCGGAGAGAAATACAGGTCGAGGTATCACATACAACATCACATTACACACACATCACATACAACAGTTGTACAGCCGGTTCAGCTTCATCAGGTCATAGTCACTGAAGTCCATTCGTTGGCCAATCACATCTTCAAAGTCGGAGATCCTTGTGACGATGGTGGGCTCTGTTCCGTTCTGGAAAGCTGTCTTACTGTAGTGCATGACGGAGGTGTAGTCATAGGGAACATTCAGGGAATCTGAACTACTGTCATCGTAGATGTTGAAATTGTGTTCTCTGCCTGAATGTGTTTTAAAAACTTTAATTATTTTGTGTTCACAAAATTAAGCTGCTCTTACTAAACACTGTTAAGTGAAAAGTACAAAGTGTAATAGAGCACACTCTGTATGGGTTCTCTACTGAGTGCCACACTTTCCAGATACCAGGTCTTTGAACCTACTGGTGTCATCCACAACTACCATAGCAACGCTCAAACTAACACATCAGCACTTTCCATACAGACAAAAGTTTAAGGTTCTACTGACTGATAAAGGAAAGGAAGGTTCTACAAAGCAATATGGAAACATTCAGAGTCATCGGCCAGCAATGGTGAAGGAATCACACACTCAGCAGATAGCGGGAAAAGTGGGACTTTGGGGAGTTTGCTAAAATGGGACCCTGTGTTGATACTATGGACAAGAGTCATTAGAAAAGAAGCACATAGGTGAGGACCTAAAGGTTACTGGATTCTTGTACATGCATTTAAATCATATTGACTATAGTTCATGACAGTGATATATATATATACAATTATATATATACAATTATATATATATTAATTGTAAATAAGATTGTGTCTTATCAACAAAAATGTCTTTTCACCAAAAATAAGCTGCATAAAGTGACAGGTATGCTGATTGACTTTATTAGAAATGAGGTAATAAACGTGCCATTTTATTAACATGCACACAGCAAAATATCACCTTGTTGTCCATAAATATATATCATTACAATTGTAAATTAAAATGTTATTTTTTGAGCCACAATGAGCCCAAGAGACAATCATTTTAAAACATAAAATTGGGTGTATTTAGAGAAGACACCAGGCTTTTTAGTATCCTGGTATTGGACAACTGATTGCAACCTGATATCAGATACATTTGTAGACACAATCAAGTATATCTGATCTCAAAGTACAGACACCCATTACCAGGCTTCCTCAATAATTTGACCTGTAATTAAAGATGTAAGAGAAACATACCTGACAGAATTCTGTTCCAAACTATAGTGACATAGTCATCCCGGTCAGAGCGTGACTGCTCATGCCAAAATCCCAGGGCATGGAGGAACTCGTGTTGAACTGTTGCTATTCTATCACAGTTTGCCCCAATGGACAACTCTTGCTTCCCAACATGCCTGTTTCCCACTGAAGACCAGCACCTGATGAAGAGTTTGCAGACCAGGGACAGGACATTTGCATGAGCCACAAGACAGAGGCCTCAATGCCTAGCCCACATGCTTAACTGCATATATCCTTCCCTGTTATGCCTGGACACTAAGCTGCTCTCAGCACTAAAAACCTTGCAGGACAGATAATTTTTAAAGAATGTACCTTGGCCCCATGCATTGCACAGTGATAAGTCACCAATGCTCATCCCTGGGAATGGCAACCTTTTTTAAATGGGCATTGCAATGCCCATCACCAGGGGTTGTTTTGTTTTTAGTGTTTATCTCTGTGTGTGTCTGTCTGGATACAAGCATGTGTTTGGATACCCCAGAAGTCGAAAGAGGGAACTGATCCCCTAGAATTGGAATCACAGGTGCTTGTAAGCCTCCCAACTTGGATGATGGGAACAGAGTATGGTTCCTCTACAAGAGCATCTAGTGTCTTAATAGCTGAGTTATCTCCTCAATTACCAAACAAGAGTTTTATAGACAGCAATCACTCAAAATCACTGTGTTAAGGTCAATGACACTGTCTTCTTTTGAGTAATAAGACTTACTGAGTTAAAGTAAATCTATAATACATTTTACCTGAATAAAGAGTATTCAGTTGTAAACGAGATGAAATTCACAAGGCTATAGGATAAATGACATCCATTCATGCTTACTATGTGTTGACATTGGTAGTTTAGTTGTGTGTATGAAAACATTTTCTTTCTTTCTTTTTGTGGTTTTTCGAGACAGAGTTTCTCAGTGTAGCTTTGGAGCCTATCCTGGCACTCGCTCTGTACACCAGCCTGGCCTCCAACTCACAGAGATCCACCTGCCTCTGCCTCCTGAGTGCTGGGATTAAAGGTGCGCACCACCACCGCCCAGCATGCAAACATTTTCAATTTTCTTATTTATTTTAGTGTATGTGCATCTGTGTATATGTGTTTATATAGGTGCATACATACGGAACCCAGAAAAGTGTCTTCCTTGGTTGCCCTCCACCTTACAAAGCCTGAAGCTTTGTAACAATTTGGTTAGGCAAGCTGTCCAGTAACATCCAGGAATCTTCCCCTACCTCCCGGAATGAAAATAGGTCTCACCAATTTTTTTCTCACACGGTGCCGGGGATCTATACTCAGGTGGTCTTTGAGTTTATACAAGAATCTCAGCAACGGAACAGTCTCTCCGGCACCAGGTTGAGCCTTCCTCCCTCCCTCCCTCCCTCCCTCCCTCCCTCCCTCCCTCCCTCCCTCCCTCCCTTCCTCCCTCCCTCTCCCTCCCTTCTTCCCTCCCTTTTTCCCTTCCTCCCTCCTTCCCTCCCTTCCTTCCTCCGTTCTTCCCTCCCTCCTTCCCTCCCTTCTTCCCTTCCTCCCTTCTCTTCCTCCCTCCTTCCCTCCCTTCCTCCCTTTCTCTCTCCTTCCCTTCTTTCCTTCCTCCATCCTTCTCTCCCTCCCTTCCCTCTCTCGTTCCCTCCCCCCTCCCTCCCTTCCTTCCTTTCTTCCTTTTCTTTCTCCCCCTTTCTCCTCTTCCTCGTTCCTCCACACTCTCTCCTTTTCATAGTACTGTGGACCTAACCCAGGGACTTAACACATACCAGACAGACCCTCTACTAGTGTGAAAACAGTATTTTATGGCCAGAGAAACCAGGTCTAAAGGTCATGCTCTGCACAAATAGCAAAGAAAGTTGTGGCCCCACCCAAAGATCCTGACAATCAACCATTGCCGTGGTGTAACACCCTGGGGAGCAATCGTCTCCTCCGAACCTTATCAAATAACCTTTGAACTTACCCACTGCCCTTGAACACTGATATATAGTTAGCTTCTCCAGACCATGGCTTGAAGTCAATGCATGTTTTAAGGCGGTAACGTTCAAATGCATTGAGGATAACTCCCTTAGCATTCAGCTCTGACAGAAGACAAAAGCGTGCATTGAGATCTCTGTTTCAAGCCTAACACATCCTTATAATAAGACAGGATGCTGTGGCCGCCTCATGACTGCCTTGGCATGGGGCCAGTTCGTAAAGACTTAAGAGGAGAGTCTTCATCCTTCTGCAGAGAAGCAGAATGAGTAGGAGTATCACAAACTGTAGAGACCTCTGCCAGGTTAAGATGTCTGTTAACCACAACATGTCTTTACTACTGCCTTAGCTAGCTTTGGGTCATTTGTGGAAAGCTTGACCTGGCTCATGTGAGTAATCCTTGACATCTCAAGGATGCAGAAAGTGGCTGAAAATGCCAGGATCTCAGCAAACAGTGGTGCAATTCCTGGGACCCACATGTGGAGAGGTCGTCTGACTGCGCGTTCACACCGTGGCACATGTGCATACACACAAAAAATGAACGATGTAACTTAAAAACACAACCTGAAGATGCAATCCATTAAATGAAGAAACAGAAAAATTTAGAACATCATAATTACAATTATACATGCTTATTTGAATTGGGGAATATATGCTGAATTCTTAACCTATCATGTTCTCCAAACAGTCGCTCCTCCAGGCTGGGCACACCCTCGGCCATTCCCTCACTCAATACCATCTTCTTGATCGCTCACTAACAGCCAGTTGTCTATGGATGTGTGTGATGGGAAGGACTGCATGCATGCCAGACAAGCACTCTACCAAATGAGCTGCATCCCCAGCCCAGGATATGCCTGATTCTTAAGGAGACGTTATTTTTCATATTTCCCTAAAGGACATTTTTCAAACTGACGATTGTGAGACGTACTGCTTCACAGTCTGCACAGAAAATGAGCTCTTCACAGCTGAGCCAGTTAGTGGTGTGTGTGTGTGTGTGTGTGTGTGTGTGTGTGTGTGTGTGTGTGTGTGTGCGTGCGTGTGTGTTTCTGTGTCTTTCTCTCTGTCTCTCTGACTCTGTGTGTCTCTGTCTCTTTCTGTCTCTGTCTCTCTCCCTGTCTCTGTATGTCTATTTTTCTGTGCCTTTCTCTGTCTCTCTGTCTCTTTCTATCTCTGTGTCTCTGCCTCTATCTCTCTGTGTTTCTCTCCTCTTTCTGTCTCCATCTCTCTATGTTTCTGTCTTTATCTCCCTCTCTCCTTCTCTCTCTCTCTCTCTCTCTCTCTCTCTCTCTCTCTCTCTCTGTCTCTCTCTCTGTCTCTCTCCCTCTCTCTGTCTCTCTGTGTCTGTTTGTCTCTCTCTGTCTCCCTCTCTCTCTCTCTCTCTCTCTCTCTCTCTCTCTCTCTCTCTCTCTCTCTCTCTCTCTCTCTCTCTCTCTAAGCCTGGGCAGGCCCTGGTCTCAGGATCACGCTGCTTTTCCTTCCAGAGGACTGCTGGAATAACAGGTGTGCACCACTGCACCTAGCTCATAACTAAACTTCTTCTATATGAGGAGCTGTTCTTAGTTTTTTATTAGATTCTTTTGATTTTTCCTGTGTGTGTGTGTGTGTGTACAGGTGTGTGAATGTGGCATTGCATGTATATGTGCATGTGCATGTGGCATGTGTGTGCATGAGTGTGCACTTACAATGGTACACATGCACAGGCATGCACAGCATGTGGAGTCTGCGGATATTAGGACCCATTCTCCATGGCTCTTCTACCTTAGTCATTAAGGGGAGGTCTCTCAATCACATGGAAAGTTTTCTAATATGACTAGTCTCCATAGCCAGCTTGCTCTGGGTTTCTTATCTCCAAGGAGGATGGAATTACAGCTGGCTTCCACGTTTATGTGGGTTCTGTAGATCTGAATTGCATCCTAATACTTGCTGTATCTCCAACCCTTTCTGAGTTCTTAATGATCGCAATACTAAACTAGTAATTTATTTCCTGAAAAAAAAAATAAAAGATAGTGGACTCTTGTTAACATCTGGACTTGGCAAAATAAAATCTTGGCAAAGCAATGCTGTTTCCTATAAATGTGTTGGATTGGTTATTTTGTAGGTTTTACTCATCTTTACACCCTGTGCTGGTCCTCTTTCTAGAACCTACATGCAATGGCTCCAAACAGCTCCAGGGGATTCTGTGTCTCTTCTGGCCTCTGCAGGCACTGCAGACTTGTGGCACTCACTCGTCGGACATGCACTCATACACAAAACAAAAAGTAATAAAAATGAATCCTTTTTTTTTTAATCCTTTGTGGTCTGGGAGTGATCAGTACTCCATGTGCTAGCATGCCCAAGGCCCTGGATTTCATCATCTGCTCTGCGAGAAATAGATAAGTACCTAGACATGAAGAAATGCTACTTTAAAATAAAGACTAATAGGGCTGGAGAAAGGGCTTGGTGGTCAAGAACATGGACTGCTCTCCCAGAGTTTCCAGCACCATGTCAGGAGGCTCGAACCAGACTGTAACTCCAGCTCCAGAGGAGCCAACATTCCTACCACAGGCACTACATTCACAGACATGCGGTGGGGGGGTCGGGAAGGGAAGGGGAAGTGAGGGAGAAAGAGAATATGAACTAAAAATAAGCAATAAAGTCTCACTAATCTTTATGTCCTGAGCATTCCACACAAAGTAAGCTCTTCATCAAGGTTAATGGAATTGATCTTATATTGGTCAAAACTCAACATATATTCAGGCTGAATTATTTAAGATCTTTAATTCTCCATTTTGCTTTTTTTTTTTTTTAAGTAAATGTGCATAGCCACACAGAGCAACAACAACAAAAATCCTCAACACCACACAAGGCCATTCTGGGACATGTTAATCTATCATCTCAGGAACACACAGTAGCTGTGGATACTCCAAAGTGTGTACTAACCCAAGCTATCTTCTAGAACATATGGGATGGTATGTGGCCATCTATACTTGTCTCCAATGATGGAATTCTTCCCTTGTTCCTGTCAAAAATAAATGTGAAAAGAAACAGTTAAGTGAACTAGACAGAACCAATCAATAATCAATCTGGAAATGAGTAAAGTTTACAGCTCTTGCTAGCTCAAACCAATATGACGTGTCTGAATTTTTACCATAATTTAATAAAGTTTACAGAATTATTATAGAATTCTGTAATATATATAATAATATATATTATTATTAAATAATAAATTATTTCTATAGTTAAAATGAGGCAAAAGAAGAAACGATACTCAAAAAAAAAGATTTCTGGAAACAATTCTCTAAATCCTGGTAGATGTCTAGATAGTAAAAACACATAAGAATTAAGTCCAGAGTTAAGACTGCTTCCTGTCCTTTAAGACAATCTGAGTTGGGTTCTCAGTGCCCACACCAGCAGCTCAAGACTTTCTGTAATTCTAGAGGACCCAGTGGCCTCTTCTGGCATCCATGGGCAGTCATATGTGTGTGGTCCACATAATCTCATGCAGGCTCACACACACACACACACAGCATGCGTGTGGTAAACATAAATTCGTGAAGGCTCACACACATACAAATCAATGAATAAACACACCAAAGGGAAGTGATGACTAAGCCAAACCTTACAAATCTGAATCTCAGGAGGAAAAAAGTCAGATATGATAAGATGAATGAAAACTTTCCATTTTTTCTGAAGGAGGGCCAGGAGAGATGGCTCAGCTGTTAAGAGGGCACTGCTGCTCCTGCAGAGGACCCAGGTTGGTTCCCAGCACCCACGTGGTGGCTCAAAACCACCACCCATAGTTCCAGTTCCAGGTGGCCCAACGGCTTCTCATGACTCCAATGGTCCCGGGCACACACATGGTGCGCAGAGACACGTGCCAACAAAACACCCACACCGTGAGATAAAAATAAATGAATAAAAAATATTTGTAAAGGAATTCAAAGTTTATAGTAGAAAATGAATGGTATTTTATTAATGTATCTACACCAGCAACACAATAAATGTCGTTACTGATGACAAAAGTGCCTGGTCCTCAGGCTTGACAAGCAGGTGCTTTTTCCTCTGGGCCATCTCTCCAACACACAGTCACCTCTTTAAAGGATGGCTTTATTATGGGAAATGGGCTTCTGGGTGGAGAGATTATGGAAAAGGAAATGTTATATTTGAAACAGAAGGCTATTAGAAACATACAGAGAGCCAAGTGACAGGGCTTGAATTATGATGCTGGGGGAAAATGTATGAGTCAGGATTGCTGGAGAGAGGATAGCAGGGAACACTAATGGGCTGCGAAAGGGTGGGGCTGCGAAAGGGTGGGGACAGGTTCGGAGCAAAGGTGACGCCTGACATTTTTATGCATTTCTTTGAGATGAAATAAATAAAGCAATGATGAACAGCTGGAGAGGAGAGCTCTAGGGATGAGCAGCTGGAGACGGGGGCTCTAGGGATGAGCAGCTGGAGACAGGGGCTCTAGGGAGGGCTCTAGTGGTGAGGGTCAGAAGACACCTCAGATTTTCAATGTCTTGTAGACATTCATATGCAGTGTACAAATGGAACCTGTGTATGGGACAAGGCAGGACTAGAGTCACCCGCTGGCAGTCCCTGGTACAGAGGACAGGTGTGAATCCCTGGCTCCAGGTGAGATGGAGAAGCAGAGAGAAAGAAGGCTCCAGGACCAGGAGAAGACTTTGATGGTAACTCTGCCCCCATTTCCCTTTCTTCTCTCCTTCCTACCCTCCTATCATCTCTCCCTACCTCTTCAACCACTTCCCTCCTCTTCAACCCTTCCTACCCTTTAGCCCTCCTTTTCTCTTTCCTCCCCCCTTCTTACTCTCTCTCCTTCCTTCATCCCTCCAGGTCCCTTCCATATTCTCTCCCTCTCTTTTCTCCTTCTCTGCCTTCCTTTTTCTCTTCCTTTCCCTTCCCTCCCTTCTCCTTCCCTTCTTTTTGTGCTGTTGGGGTCAAACCCAGCAAGACCTTCATTATTACACTGCATCCCCAGCTGCTCTAAGTTTTTATCTTGAGATTGGGTCTTCCTCAGTAGCCCAGGCAGGCTTTGAACCTGTGGCTCTCTTGTTTTGGCCTCATAGCAGAACACCAGGCCTAGCTTACAGCTCTGCTTCTTCAAGGAGGGTTTGAGAGGTGAGCCTCTGATATGCAGGATGTAAGGAGATGAATGATTGCAGAGTATGTTGGGGAAACTGTGGAATTTTGCAGATCAAAATAATGGAATAATGCCCTTGCCCAAGGGTGTATACATCTTAAATTATGGAGCAATCTTCTTAATGCGTCTATTTTTTTAAGTTTACATAAACTTCTCCAACATAAGAATCACAAACACCTTACTTATCTCTGTCTCTAACACCTACAAAAAGAGAGTAAGTTCTTAAATTTTTAAAAATCTGGTAAACAAAAGAATCATATCTTGATTTTCTTTTTAAAAGGTACCAAGGATTCTGGATTTTTGTTTGTATGTTTTGCTTTGTTTTGTTTGTTTGTTTGGGGTTTTTTTTTTTCTGGTTTTTGTTTTTCTGAGATAGGGTCTCACCAAGGAGCCCTGGCTGTCCTGGACCTTACCATGAAGACTATTCTGGCCCTGAACTCAGAGATCCATCTGCCTCTGCCTGCTGAGTGCTGGGATCAAAGGTATGTGAAGGGACACCATGTCCAGTAAGATACTGAAGTATTAAACCCCCTTAATCCACATGTACATCTACAGATACGTTCATCTGTGTGTCATGACAGCTAGTTCAGGGTCAGCACTCTAAAAACTTGTTTGGGAGAACCCTCCCTTGACCTCACTATTTATAGCTGATGTGGCAGTGGGGTAACATAATAATAATCACATTATTGTGATGATGATGGTAAAAAGATTGGCGAGATTTACAAATTCAGTTTTATTTTACTTCCACTAGACTAAACCAGTGAAGCTGTTTTTGTTGTTGTTTTTAATTTTTTTTCCCCCTTTGGGCCAAGTGGTGGGAGAGTGAAGCTGTTTTTAAACGAACATTGTCCTTACTGCTGCAATTATAGAATCAGTTAGAGCACCCACACACACACACACACACACACACACACACACACACACACACACACACACTCACATCAAGTATACGTGGACTTCACCACACAGAAACCTGAGTGATGTGAGATGCAGATACAGACACAGGAGTCCTTCAGGACAGCATGCTCACTGAATGAGTTCAGAGACGATGTCTCAACAATCATCCTCAGCCCAATCATCCTCAGCCGCTCACAGCTGGACTCGGGATTCATCATGCCAGCATCACTACAACTCACCTCGAGTCTGATGTCTCCCTCAAAAAGGTCCAGTCCCAAAGCTAAGAGAAGAATGAAGATAATGCATGTTATTACACTGGGTTCCCGTGTCACATGGTAGACAATGTTTTCATTGTGCTCACGAGGTCCCACCCACCCCCCAGGGATCTATAGGCAGTTTAATGATTGTTTAGGGTGGGGAAGACATTTTTCCCAGCGGTTTAGCAACTGTTAAGTTGCCTATGCTCTTGTCCCCTCACCCAGGCTTTGCAAGTAACCTAACCACACTCATCAGTTCACAGGAGGAAACACCAAACGTGAGAGTACTGGAGATGGCATTAGTTGAGAAGAGGTGGAGATGGCTGGGAGTCTGGGGAAGCTGGAGGGGGGTAAAGAGAGTAATGGAGTGAATATGGCCAACTACGTTATATACATGCATGAGATGTCATATGAGAGCCATCATCATATATAAGTAAAACATGATAATAAAACAAATTAAGGAAGGCCCAGCAAGACAGGTCAGGCAGTAAAAGTTGCCTGCCACCCAGCCCTGATGACCCGAGTTTGACCCCTGGGAACCCATATGTTGGGAAAAGAGAACCCACCCTCTGACCTCCACACATGTAATATCTCTCTCTCTCTCTCTCTCTCTCTCTCTCTCTCTCTCTCTCTCTCTCTCTCTCTCTCTCTCTCTCTCTCTCTCTCTCTCACACACACACACACACACAGACACACACAAAAATAATAAAATTATTGAAATCTGGTAATAAAAAGAATGAAGAAAATCCACAAACCTTCATTGATATCAAATATGTCTCGTTCAATTCCTTCATCTATATCTTTAACTGAAATAACAAAAAATAACCATATTGACCATTATGCTCATGAGGGAAAAAAAAATCTCATTAATCAAACAATCAGAAGGAAACAATTTGTTGCCTCGGATTCTAATTTAATTTGCATTGATTAATTGATTAGGATTCTAATCAATTGAGAGCCTCCTGTGAGCCTGACTGTGGACTAAGACAGAGGACTTGTGGTGTGTACTCTGTCCTCTCCACACCCCTTGAGTGTCAGATGATTTTGGGAATAAGACCTCAGTCACCCAGGATGTCAGTAAACATAGCTTGGAATGTGGGACTAGGTGACTAGACAGGAAATGAATGTCTAAAATTGTTCAACCTAGAAAGCCACCAAATTGGCCTTTCTTGTATTTCTATTTTTCGAATGGGCAGATGGGTTCTGGAATGTTCCCTGGCAAACAAAGCAGCCAATGTTTGATCAAAGTTCATTGACAAGTTGCCTCCCATTCGCCATCAGTGTGTCTACCCTTCGATTCACCACATAACTTCTTTGCCCTGCAATCTAGAGTAAAACTCAAAAGAGACTCACCAAACATTTCTGGAGCTGGCTGTAAAACAAACACACACACAAAAGACATTAGTGAGGCATCCACAGCATAAATGGCATTTTTGTCCCAATTTTGGATTCCTTTGATAACCATTTTTAAGATTTTTTTTCCTTCATATATTTACTTGTTGATATGGTGTCCACAAGCTGTGGACAGAGGAGAGCTTGTGATCAGTCTCTCTGTGTCCTGTGTGGGTTCCTAGGACTTGCCTGAGGTCATCAAGCTTGACAGCCAGTACTGAGTCACGTGCTGAGCCATCTCACTGGCCCTAATTTTGTGTTTTTGAACACGGGGTCTCTCTGTAGTTTAAGCTGGAACTCATATGTAGTCTAAGCCTAACCTTGAACTTGCTACAACCCTCCTGCCAAGTACTAGGATGGCAAGCATGAATCACAGTGGTTCTAATTCACAACCAGGCGGCTCTTTTTATTAATATGATATATCATTTTCTTTCATATATCCCAAACAAGGAAGCTGCACTTTGTATGGCATCTTGAGCAGACAGATTATTCTGATTTCATATAGAAACTAAACCTTCCTGTTCAATAAGTTTAAATGTAGAGACAAAAAAAAAAAAAATCAACTTCAAAGCTTGAAAAGAAGGCAGTGCACAAGACTCCAGCCCTCATATGAGCACTCACTTTACACACAATCTCCTGTAAGATTTGTGGAGCAATGCTTGGAAAAGCTAAAACTTTATTTCCAATTAATAACAGAAACTTTTCCCAATACCTCAGTATAATCATGTTTGCTTTCATGCCTCTCCCAGGATTCTACATTCAAAAAAACACCACCAAATATCTAAACAAAGGACCAATGAGTAGACTTTGTGATATATATACATTTCTCTTTTCCTTTTTGCTTTTTGTTTGTTTGCTTGCTTGCTTTTGAGACAAAGTCTTTCTGTGTAGCCCTGAATGTCTTGTACACCAGGCTGCCCTTGAACTCAGATCCACCTGCCTCTGCCTACCAAGTGCTGAGATTAAAGACATGTGCCATTACCACCTGGCTAAAATACATATATTTTCAAGTGGATAGTAAACAGATTACTGAGTAACACACCCAATGAGTAAATTTTTAAAAAATGAAATAAACATCATAAATTTATTTTAGGGGTGGGTTATGCACAGTATATGTGTGTTTGAAGGTATGTTTAAAGAGACCAGAAATCAACCACAAGTGTCATTCCTCAGGAGCAGAGTCTCCCACTGGGACCCAGGGCTCACCAGTTAGGCCAGGATGGCTGAGCAACCAGCCTCAAGAAGCCTTTGTCTCTGTCCTTCCCAGCACTGGCATTATAAGCACAGGCCTGTCTGCACCTGTGGCTTAGGCCATGCCCATTGGGGCGGAGACAGGGCCGAATGGGAGCTGGGAGAAAAGTCTGGGAAAGGGTCGGGCCGCCCCTTTTTGGTGGTGGACACTGGAAGGCTTAGGATCCGCTGGAACCCGCCGCGTACATCTGCCTATGTTGTGAGTTATTTCTCCCTTAATAAACTTCTGTTCGGCCTAATTGTTTATCCTGATCCTTTTAAATCGCAATAGAGGCCATCATACCTGGCTTTTTATATGTCTTCTAGGAGTCAAACTCAAGTCCTCTTGCCTGCAATGGCAAGACCTTTACTGAAGGCTATCTCCCCCTGAGAAATTCCTTCATCAATTATTCATTCATCTTAATCTAGGAAGGCGCCCGCAGGACTGGTAGACAGTCTGGTGGGTTATACCTGGGTTCTCTTAAGTCAGTTTAATTCTATGCCCAAGTGATCTGTGTAGGAAGGTCACCACCTGATTTGGATGAGTGTTGTGAGTTATATGATGCCATGGAAAAACCTGTTGTAAAATCGTAATCTATGTCATATAAGTGTAAAG
Organism: Cricetiscus sungorus; assembly: GCA_030556225.1. Lineage (NCBI taxonomy): Eukaryota > Metazoa > Chordata > Mammalia > Rodentia > Cricetidae > Cricetiscus > Cricetiscus sungorus. Next base: position 138,527,886 of record JANBXA010000651.1, read on the forward strand.
TACAATTTCATTCAGCCACAAGCTAAGAGCTGAAAGAGAGAATATTCTGAAATGTTTGACAAGACGCAGGGATGAACTGGGTCAGATGGCTCCTGTTGTTTTGACTACGAGCACCCTAGTTTTCTCATCCAGTAACACACTGCACACACTCACAGACGATCCCAGCACGCACACAGGAAGAGATTTACGAGCTACTCTGAGCCTCAGTTAAACATGGTAAAGCAGCACCTCACGTCTTAATTTGCTAGTTCATGTCTGTTCACCATCAGCTCAATATAATGTATTTAAGTTTCAATTAAAGGGTTTCCTTGGACATTAGACATCTTGTATAAGACCTTGAATTAGCGTGGGGTACAAACTGCCCATCACTGCTGGAAGGCTAGTTTGAACTGAGAAAGATACAGAAGAGAAACTCCACATTGTTAAGTTTTGTGAGTGTGGCCATTGCCTCTAATATTTGTCCGTCTTCACCCCTGTCAAGTTACTCTAGGAGCAGCCAGTATGTCACTCAGCAACAAAAGTGGTTTTCAAAACCCACATTCTCTGTCTTAGGAAAAGAAAACCTGCCACACAACAGTGACACTGAAAGGAAAATATAATTTTCCGTCACACTCTCCGGGCCTCTCTGGCAGAGAGTGACTTCTTCTGCCCAATATCCTGCTGACCCCTGTCCACCAGAAAGAAATGGACATTTAAGGTGAACTTTAGAAATACATAAAACAAAACATGAGCAAATGATTGCTATCAATGGAACCCCAGTTTTCCTGATTGTTTTCTTACCAAGCCAGAAACCAGGAGGGATGTGGTAAAAACCAGGAACCAAGGCCGATGCCAGGCATCCATTCTGTGGCTTTCAGCTGAAAGGTGCAAGCTACAACAGTCATGGCAGAGCTGACTTTTAAAAGCTAAACATCATAACTTCCGGCCTTTGATCCTAGTGTTAATGATCCATCTCTCAAGTCATCTTGCTACTGTAGTAACTTCCAATCAAGGAGGTAAAGTCCAGGTTTTCTAACACGCCTCTTTGTTCCCCTCTCTTTACTGTGCCAACATTGAATCGCTGAAACCTGTCACTGGGGTATATTCTCTAATATATACATACTGCTCCCCAACATTGCTGAATACCACTTGAAACATGTGTATACACACACACACACACACACACACACACACACACACACACACACACTAGGTTGGAGGTGTGGGTCAGTTGGTAGCATGCTTGTCTGGCACACATGAGGCATGGGGTTCAATCCCCACCCCCACATAAACCAGGCATGGTGTACATACTTGTAACAACAACACTCAGGTAAAGGCAGAAGGATCTGAAGTTCAAGACCAGCCTAGGGTATATGAAAAAAAAATAAATACATATACCAAGTGAATATCTTTGTTCAAATAATGAACATTTATGAATCCCTTCCATCTAGATAGCCTATGTTGCTTTGATGTGGTTCTCTCTACTGGATGTCACCAGTTACTGATTTAATAAAACTTTATTGACAGTCTACAACTTATTACATTCTAGGATATATTGAATTATACAGAAATTGACACATTTGGTGTATATGAAATAGCAAAATAGTGAAGTGTCTCTCTCCTGAAGGTTCTCAAAGACAAACTCAGATGGGAGTTGAACTAAAGGATTAACTATGCTCAGTGGTCTTCTAATGAAATGTTTCTAACCCCTCTCTCAAAGACTATCTCTTATTTTCTGTTCTTCCTGGAATAACTTCTACTTTTTGGAGACAACATAATAACTCAGACCTCGGGGTTTCATCTGCCTGATACAGAGTAATAATTCTGAAATGTATTTTCTTTTTTCTTTTAATTACCCTTTTCTAACTTGGTCTTTTTGTGCATTCTGCATTGATTGAAAGGCTACAAAATAGTATATGACCTAGACAAAGGACTTAGGATGATGCTTCTATTGTGAGTGTGTGTGTGTGTGTGTGTGTGATGCTCATGTTCATGTGATTGTGTGTGTGTGTGAGTGTGTGTGTGTGTGAGTGTGTGTGTGTGTGTGATGCACATGTCCATGTGAGTGTGTGTGTGTGTGTGTGTGTGTGTGTGTGTGATGCTCATGTCCATGTGAGTATCTGATTGTGTGCACACAGGAGTATGGAGGCCACAGGTTGACTTCAAGTGTTGCTGCTCTTTACCTTATTTTTGTGAGACAGGGTCTCTCACTGAACCCGGAGCTCATCTATTTGGCTAGCCTGGTTAGTCAGTGAGCTCTAAGAATCTGCCTATTTCGGTCCCCTCAGTGCTGTGATTACAGATATATGCCACGACACCTGACTTTTACACATGTGCTATGTATCCAGGCTCAGGCCCCCGTGTTAATACAATAAACACTTTACTGACTGAGCCATTTCCCCAGCTCAGGAGGACACTTTTTAAAATATGAGCAGGCCATTCCCACTCTCTGAGAGTAAGACAAGGCTTAAATGGAAAACTTTAAAACAGTAGGTGCATTCCTATAATCCCAGCCCTCAGGATGCTGAGGCAGGAGCTACATATATAGTGACAATAAATTGTAATCCGTAGTTACTCAGTGACACAGTACTTACCAACTATATACAAAGCCCTAGATTCAGTCCTAGTTCCATAAAACAAAATCAAAAGATAGCTTTGAAGATGGATGGACCTTGGTGGTATGGTGCTTGCCTAAAGTGCATAAAAGTTTGCTCTTAAGTGTGCGTGTGTGCGCTCATGCACGCACATGACTCAACCTCTCACTATCTTTTTGAGATGCTAATGATGGTTTATCAAGTCCTGAATTAAATAACCTGTTTCCTGGTTAAAGCCACAAGGAAGGAATGAAGAGAATAACTCCTGAGAGGCCAGAAGCATTACATACATGTCAGAGAATGAATACCCTGAAGGGTCACATACATGGAAATAAGGATGTTTCCATAGCAAGACTACATAGGATGATTACTGGAGGAATAATTTTCCAAGGATGCCTGAGAACAGATGACATCAGAGATCATGTGTGGCCTTACCAACACCTCTGGACTTGAAGCTTGAACACAAAATAATTTATTTGAGGCAGAACATGTGCTTCAGCAGCAGAGCCCTTGCCTAGCATTTATGAAGCCCTGAGTTTGATCCCCTGCCTTGGCTACAGCAAAATTTCTATCACCTCCGTGGACTAATAATGACTCTATTTTTTTTTTTATTTTACCCTCCCTTCCTCCCTCTTTCTCTCCCTCCTTCCCATGCCCCACCACCACCACCCTCCCATCCCATCCCCCCCCCCCCACACACACACACACTCCACAGGGATGGTGAGGCCTTCCAGGAGGAGTCAACAAAATCTGTCAAGTCATTTGGAGTAGGGACTAGGCCCTCCCTCCTGCCTCTAGGTTAAGGGAGTTTCCCTCCATGAGGAATGTAGTGAGATATTCACCTTGTCTGCACCTGTGGCTTAGGCCATGCCCATTGGGGCGGAGACAGGGCCAGATGGGAGCGGGGAGAAAAGGTTGGGAGAGGGTCGGTTCAGAATGATATAGGTAGATTGGCCTACCTTCTTGTGAATTGTTTAGTAAGAGTGAGATATTAGTATTTCAGCTTACACTGTTATATATTCTTATCTGTGGTAATCTATGTACTGGAAGAATTGTATATTATATTTTGTCATATTGTGTGAAATCTTTCTATTTATGTTTTATGCACATTATTCTCGCTATATTCTATGTATGTATACTTTGTTTGCGTTCAAGACATTTTGTATATTGATACAATTTAGGATATTTATCTTGCTGCCCTCTTGTCTAGACATTTCTACTCTACCTCTACTTTAGGAATTTACATGTGCATAATTATATTGTTTAGGTGTGTATCCTTGCTTTACTCAAGGAAGTTTTAATCAGGTTTTTAGCTAAGTTCCTGAGTATTACAGATCATCCTCACCCGTGTTTCCTTTGCCTATGAGATTAGTCAGAAATAGATGCTTAATCTCCAATCACTTCATAGACCTGCAGAACACGGCATTTAAATGTTTTAATATTAGTACTCCGTTGACATGAGACACTGTTGCTCCTGACAGCACCATGCACTTTCCCGAAAGTATGTTGGACACTGTCGTTGCTCCTTCTGGAGTTCACCCTCACTTCGGCCATGGCCTCTTGGGCAAGGAACTGCCCCTACCTTGACAACTGATCTGGACATGCGGTCCTATGTGCTTGCAGGAGACAAACATAGAAGACTGCTGAACCTTGCCAAGTCAGGGTAAGACAGCCTTTCTTCCTCCCTGCTTTTGTTGTGATCTGTCAGGTACTCTTGGCCTTAGCCAAAACTGGCTGTACCAACATTGCTCTGAGACCTTGGGTGACTGTCCAGGTAGCTTGCTGTTTCTGTCTTCGAGGCATCTTTTGGAAGTTGCCCATCCGCACTTCCTGTCTACCCTAGTATTGCTATTTTCCTTCTCAGGTCTTGATGAGGTTGTAGATTAAACCATCACAACTATTATTCTCTCTTCCTAGTTAGATAGATTAGGTACTAGGCTTAAGCTTTCTAGCTTAGGATAACTCTATTGTAAATTCCGTTATGTCTTCATCCTAGGACTAGATATGTAGGTTGTTTTGTTCTCAATTTTCCTTTTCTTAGAGCACACTTGTTATTCACTGCTTTGTATATAGTTTTGTATCAAACCCAAATCTTTTCTTTAGACTAAAAGGGGAATTGTAGCGAGATATTCACCTTGTCTGCACCTGTGGCTTAGGCCATGCCCATTGGGGCGGAGACAGGGCTGGATGGGAGCTGGGAGAAAAGGTTGGGAGAGGGTCGGGCCGCCCCTTTTGGGTGGTGGATGCTGGAAGGCTCAGGATCTGCTGGAACCCGCCACGTGCATCTGCCTATGTTGTGAGTCATTTCTCCCTTAATAAACTTCTGTTCGGCCTAATTGTTTATCCTGATCCTTATTAAATCACAATAGAGGAATGTGCTCCCAAAGTCCTTTTATGCACCAAGGATACATCCTGGTTCCACTGTCAGAGGTCCCTTAGACTGCCCAGGACTTCTAACTGAGACCCATGTTAAGGAGGTCTGAGTTGGTCCAATGCTGGATTCCCAGCTATCAGTCTGGGGGTCTATTAGCTCCTTCTTGTTCAGGTCAGCTGTCTCTGTGGGTTTCTGTAGCGTGGTCTTGTCCTCCCTCTCTGCATCTGGATTCCAGTTCTGCTCAGTGTTTAGCTGTGGGTGTCTGCTTCTGCTTCCATCAGCTACTAGATGAGGGCTTTATGATGGTGGATAAGTTAGTCATCAATCTCATTATCAGGGAAGGGCATTTATGGTAGCCTTTCCACTGTTGCTCAAATTGTTAGTTTGGGTCAGTCTTGTAGGTCTCTGGACATTTCTCTAGAGTCAGTTTTCTCTTCAAAACTATAATGACTCTCTCTCTCTCTCTCTCTCTCTCTCTCTCTCTCTCTCTCTCTCTCTCTCTCTCTCCTCTCTCTTCTCTCCTCTCCTCTATTTCTCCCTTGACTCAATCTTCCCAGTCCCACATGCTTTCCTCTCCTCCCCTTCTCTTTCTCCTAGTCCCCTCTCCACTCACTGCCCCCCCCCACTCCCCATATGCTCAGGAGATCTTGTTTTTTTCCCCTTCTGTGAGGGATCTTATATGAATCGCTTAGATTCCTCGTTGTATCCTAGTTTCTCTGATGGTGTGAATTACAGGCTGGTGATCCTTTGCTATATGTCTAAAATCCATATATGAGCAAGTACATACCATGTTTCTCTTTTTGTGACTGGGTTACCTCATTCAGGATGGTTTCTTCAAGTTCCATCCATTTGCCTGCTGGGGTTTTTTTTCCGCTGAGTAGTATTCCATTGTGTAAATGTGTCACATCTTCTTTATCCATTCTTCAGTTGAGGGGCATCTAGGTTGCTTCCAGCTTCTTGCTATTACAAATAATGCTGCTACGAACATAGTTGAACACATGTCTTTGTTGCATGGATGTGGATCATTTGGGTATATGCCTAAGAAGGGGATTGCTGGGTCCCCTTGTGGTAGACTGATTCCCATTTTCCTGAGGAACCGCGATACTGATCTCCAAAATGGCTGTACAAGTTTGCACTACCACCAGCAGTGGAGGAGTGTTCCCCTTTCTCCACATCCTCTCCAGCATAAGTTGTCATTGGTGTTTCTAATTTTAGCCATTCTGGCAGGAGTAAAATGGTATCTCAGAGTTGTTTTGATTTGCATTTCCCTGATAGCTAAGGTTGTTGAGCACTTTCTTAAGTGTTTTATGGCCTTTTTGATTTCCTCTGTTGAGAATTCTCTATTCAGTTCTGTATCCCATTTTTTAATAGGGCTATTTGGCATTTTGTTGATTAGTTTCTTGAGTTCTTTGTATATTTTGGAGATCAGCCCTCTGACAGATGTAGGATTGGTGAAGATCTTTTCCCAGTCTGTGGGCTGCCATTTGGTCTTGTCAACTGTGTTCTTTGCTTTACAGAAGCTTCTCAGTTTGAGGAGGTCCCATTTATTAGTTGTCGATCTCAATGTCTGTGCTACTGTAGTTACGTTCAGGAAGGGGTCTCCTCTAATGACTCTTAAAGGGAAATGAAGTGGGAATCTGGAGAGATGGCTTGGCAGTTAAGAGGACTGATTCCTCTTCAAAGGGCCCAGGTGCTTCACTTGTGGGATCACAATTGTCTGTAATTCCAATTCCAGGGCCTCTGATGCCCTCTTCTGGCCTCTGAAGGCACCAGCTACACATGTGGTGCACGTAGAAATCAACTAAATTTTTTTTGGAAAGACAAAGTGAGATCCTTTAGAGTAACACCAAATTATGGACATCTGGCTTTCCAAGCTGCAATGTGGGCCTGAAACACTTAACTGCACTCTATGCATCAGGACAGACAGCTGTCGTTTGGAAACAGGAAAAGAACAGCAGAAAGAGCAGGAAGCAGCCATTCCTGGGACAGGGGAGTCTGTTTTCCACTCTAATCACAGGGTTTGACCCAGTTCTGAGGAAGTGTCTCATAGAAAGTCAGCAAGGCACTGCTGAATCCAACTGCAAAAGCTGTATTCTGCCTACCCTGGATGGATGGCTTCTGTATTCTCTTCCGCCGTCCTGGGGTTTCAATCAAACTATTGCACAGCATCACTTGTGTGGGGTGGGTGGCAGGGGTACAGCTTCCCTCCAAATACTATCATGTACATCCTGTCTCCGGAGAGCCTTCACAAGTTTCATCCTGCATTTGAAGCTGCATCTGCCTCTGCTGCTGGTCTAACTGCGCTCTTCATTACTCCCGAGGCAACATCATCAACTGGAACCCGAGCGTTAGGATCACAAAATTTATAGGTCACTGGAAAATCCCTGGAGCCACTAGGGAAATGGTTTCTATCAGAAATATGATTCGCACAGCAATGGAAGAGGACGATGTTCTAGGCCTGAGTGTTGCAAACCATGAGGGCAGGAAGGATTCTGCAGGAACTACTACAGAGGTGCAACAACAGGACCCACATATTTCACAGATTTTCTTTACCTGATTCTCCCTTTTAAAAAAGTGCAGGTTGTATGGATGGGTCTCTAATTCAGTTGGTAGAACCAAGGCGTGAAACCCAGGGGTTTAATCCCCAGCACTGCATAAAAACAGGAGCTGTGGTATAGCCTGTGGAAGGATCAGAAGTTCAAGGTCAAGCTCTACTATACAGGGGGCTTGGGGTTAACGGGGCTATGTGATTGTCTCTCAACTAAAAGCAAGAATAGCAAGTTATGACATGAATTTCCTAACACCGGCTCTTCATGAAATTCTATTGAGAGGATCCTTCCACCCCTCTCTATATAAACATTTGTGAGTGCATATATGCATACATATATGTACATATATATGCACTTATACTTCATAGATATGGAGAAAGGGAAAAAAATGATTATGTCTGATTATAGAAGTCCTTGCATTGAGAACACAAATGCACGGTCAACTAGACAGCAAAGCATGCATAAGACAGAGGCCCAGACTGTCTATACTACCTGATGCTAGTCAGCTGGGCTAGCTGACTATTTTTCACCTTGGATTACCCTCTTTTACAACATTTCTCAAAACGTGGCTCATTTCTAGTTTGCCAGGGTGCTTTCAGAAGGGAAGAACCACCAGCATGTGTAAATACCCAGAGGGAGATAGATTGACTGGAGAAATTCTCCTTCCTTTAACAACCTCTATCTTTGATTCTCAGAAACATCCAAGGACCAGGAGTGTCTCATCAAGAAGTCAGCTGACTGAGATTGAGAGGGAAAATTCTAGTCCTATGCAGTCAACCCCCACTGCTAATATCTGTGCTTCTGCTGATAGACAGCCCACAGGGAATGACGTAAAACAAATGATTAATGCCTCCATCAGACCAGGTCGCAGCTTCCTCCAGCTAGCACAATAGGATTCGGGGAGGGGGGTGGAGTGTCAGGGAGCTCTAGTCTAGCTCAGCTGATGTCTTGTTACTGTGAACATCTACAGTCTAGGGTGGGATTGGTTACTGGTCAGAAAGAGTAGCGGTGCAGCCTGCTTCTCAGTTGTTTGTGTGTCTACTTCACGGCACTGCTAGAGGGATGTGGGGACGGGAATGATTGCTCAGTGGTGAAAAGCATTCATGGCTCTTGTAGACATCCACAATTTGGTTCCCACCTTAACACGGCCTGCATCTTCATCTCCAGAGGGTCCGACGCCATTCTCTGAACTCCACGGACACTTGCACTCATGTGAACAAACACCACACAGAAACATACAAATACACATAATATTTTAGGTAATAGAATAAATCTTTTTTTTAATAGAAATTGAGTCCCTTAAATGCAAGTCCAGCCAAATGCCCCTGCACTTCAAGTTTGCAAATTCCTGGAGGAAGCCTCGCTCCATTTTATTTTTAGATTTACATATTATATTTTACATGTATGAGTATTTTCCTGCATGTTTGTCTCCGCACCACAGGTGTCACCTGCAGAGTCAAGAAGAGGGTACTGGGTCCCCTGGGACTAGAGTTGCAGATGGTTATCAGCCACCATATAGGTGCTGAGATTGAAACAGGGTCCTCTGGAAGAGTAACCAAAGCTTTTACCCACAGAGCCATCTCTCCAGTGCCATTCCTGTGTCTTGGTAAAATATTTGCCTGTTTGTTTGTTTGCATGCCTATGTGTGCACATGTGAGGGGGAGGGTGTGTGTGCATCTGCCCAGAAGGGGACACAGATTTCCTCCTCTATTACTTTTGGTCTATTCAGTCTAGGCAAGTCCTTTGGGGCATTCACCAGAGAAGACTGTTTGAACATAGATTTCAGTCAAAAGAAAATCATCGCTTGCCACTGGACTAATAGTGAGCAGACAGTCTGGTTAGTTCCTATCCATATGGAGCCTAGGGGCCAGGGGCCTAAGCATAACCAGCAATTACAGCTGATTTTTGGCTGGAAATGGTTAATTCTATTCCCAGGGTCCCTTTCTGTGGCATAGAATCTAATTCCCTAGGTTTCTGGGGGTTTTTTATTTATTTGCATTTTTTGGTTTTGTTTTTGTTTGTTTCTGCTTTTTCAAAGGACATCATATTTTAAAGGAATTTTTCAGGAAGCCTTAGTTTTACAACACCAGGTTTTGCAATGGAAACTCCCTTGTTTCTGACAACCAGGGGCCCCAGCCACAGGGCATGCGTAAAATTGTAAACTTTATGTTCTTATCTCAAAAGATAAATTTTTATAGCTTTTTTCTCCATACAATCAGACTCTCAAAGTGGGCATCAGTAAGTAAAGGTCAAGATGGATATGGGTCGCTGGTCTGTAGTCGCACTAGCTAATACCTTCCCTGCTTCTGTCTTTCTCAGGTTCCAGGCCATTCCTGAGGGCAGTAGGGGTTGGGCCAAGACCCTGTATTCATAGCCATGATACAAAACACAAGAGTCAGGAGGCTATAGAAGGGCAGGGAATGGAAGAATCCTGGGTCCAACAAAACCTTCATTTCAATGGGTCCATAGTCTATAGTCCTCTTGGCAGCAGTGTCTGTGGCTTCCAGTTTCATGACTTGGGTGTGGTAAACCCATGATATGTACCAGCTCTCTTCACTACCATGGGAGTGGAGAGAATCATCTTGTAGGGTTCTTTCCAGGTTAGTTCCAGCATCCCTTTGGCTACTCTCTTGACCCAGTTGGTATCACTAGACTTAACAGGAGGAAACTTCTAGTAGACCCAGAGGTCTTCTGGATCTCTCAGATAGTTTGATGAATAGCCTATATGGAGAACTGGAGGCCTGTAGTGACTTGAGAAAGGAATGGTTAGAGAGTTTTTCCAATTACAGCTCTCTGAGCCAGGGAAGCAATTTAGGAGGCCTTTCACACATAATCTCATAGTAGGGCAAATTCTTCCCTATATGGGGTGCAGTGGGCCCAAAGCAAAGGAAGGAGGACTTTCCATTCTTTGGTAGACTCTACTAAGAATTTTGTTAAAGCTTTTTCGTTTTGTTTTGTTTTTTACGTCTTATTCATTTTTTTTAACCTGGCCAAATTTCTGAGTTCTAAATGCAAAATGAAGTTTTTAATCTAAGTGTAAAAGCTTTAACTATTAATTGAGAGGTATGGTTTAAAAGAAAGTAGTCCTCAAAGAGAGTGGCACTATTAGGAGGTGTGTCCTTGTTGGAGGAAGTGTGTCACTGTGGAGGTGGGAGTTGAGGTCTCATATATGCTCAAGCCACAGCCAGGTCTCAGACCACTTCCTGTTGCCTGTGAATCAAGAAGTAAGAAGTCTCAGCTACTTCTCCAGGTCTATGCCTGCCTTCATGCTGCTTTGCTTCTTGCCATAACAATAATAAATTAAACCTCTGAACTGTAAGCAAGCTACCACAATTAAATGTTTTCCTTTATAAGAGTTTCTGTGGTCATAGTGTCTCTTCACAGCAATAGAAATCCTAACTAATACAGAAGTTGGTACCAGGAGTGATGTATTACTGTAATAGGCCTGACCATGCTTTTGTCTGAAGGAATATGGACCTTGGAACTATGCATTAGAAAAGCAGTGAACATTTTGAATGCTGCTTGATGGGCCATTCTAGTAGGAGCATGGAAGACAGTGGTGCTGGGTATGATTTGAATGGTGGGTGGCTGGATCAAAAGGTTTCAGAGGAGAAGAATGATAGTATGTGGCCTAGAGACTAGTCTTGTGATATTTGTTGAAAAAATGTGGCTGCCTTTTGCCATTGTTCAAAGAGTCTGCCTGTGGCAAAAGTGAAAGGTTTTGAATTAATTCCCTTGGTAGAGGAGATCTTGACACAGCCTACTATAGACTCTTCTGTGTGGATATTAGTGGTGACTCCAATGAAGATTTATAATGAAAAGGAGCAAGCAGAGCAGGGTAAATTACAAAATGTAAGATTTGAGGAGAAAAGAAGCAGCAGGGGGTGAAATGGAGCTAAATCCTGTGTCCAAGGAGACAAACAGGTTAAGAGATGGAATAAAGGAGTGGTGACCTCAGGGCAAGATCCACCTAGCTAAATTTCCAACTGTGGAAAGGAATCCAGACTGAAAGCTACAGAACATGCATAAGACCAAACCAGACCTGGGCAGTCTATGGGGCCTCTGGCAGTGGAGCCAGTATCTATCCCTACTGCAAGAACTGGCTTTTTGGAGCCCTTTCCCTATGGAAGGATACTTTTCTCAGACTAGATACAGGGGGGAGGGAAGGCCTTGATTCTGCCTCAAATGAAGTGACAGACTTTGATGATTCCCCCATGGGAAGCCTCACCCTCTCTGAGGGAGGATGAGCTGAGGAAATGGGGAGGGGCACGGGAGGGAGAGGGAACTGGGATTGGTATATAAAATAATAGTGTTTTAAAATTTAAAAAATTCTTAGAGCCCCTGTGTAGTGGTGTACACCTTTAATCCCAGCACTTGGAAGGCAGATGCTGGTGGACCTTTGAATTTGAGGCACGTTCCAAAACAGCCAAGCTTAGGCAGTGGAGAAAAGTCATCAAAAGCAGAAATTTGGTGAAGATGCAATTGAACAAGGGGGCCATGTTCCAGCCCCAGGAAGCAGCGGAACTTGCCAGCTTCAGACATATTGTTCTAGAGTTAAGGATAGATGAAAAGGGCTATGGAATTTGCCTCCACAACTAAGGAAGGCTGCTGAGGCCAGGCATGTGTCCGGGTGTCCCTGAATGGAAGCCCAGAGAGACTAGTGCATGAAGCTGTGAAGGTAATGCCTGGATTGCCTTGGAGAACTCAAAATGTTGGAGATGCCAGAGCTGTGTGATACCTGCAAAGGACAGCTGCTAACGGGGAGTGGAACCAGCCCAAGAGAAAGAAGTGTGTTGCTGTCAATAAAGATGAGAGGTGTTGGAGATCTGAAGACCATTCTGAAATCAGACACAGAGATGCAGAGTTTGGAGTTAGCCCAGCTAGTTTTTGGTCTTGCTTTGGTCCAATATTTCCTCACTGTACTCCCTTCCCTAAGTTGTGGAATATTAATGTATTAATGTATTAATGTGCTATTATGTAATTTGCGTTTTGATTTTGATTTCACAGGGAATCCCAGTTAAGAAATTGAATGGATCTCAAAAGAGACTTTGAACTTTAGACTGTAAGTTTGAGACTGTTATAGACTATGGAAACTTTTGAAGTTGGACTGAATGCATTTTTCCATTATGATATGGCAACAAGCCTTTGGAGGCCAGGAACAAAATGTGGTGGTTTGAAAGCAAATGTTCCCACAAGGGAATGGCACTGTTAGGAGGTGTGGCCTTGTTCAAGTCGGAAGAAGTCTGTCACTGTGAATCTGCCCGGGCTGGGTGGGGGATCACTGCCAGACAATGCAGCCTGGATACCATGGGTGTTCTCTTCTGTCCAGCATTGACCAAAGAGGCTTTAAACAGCTCTGCTAGGTACTCTTAAAAGGATTAAAGACAGCTGCTAAAAAGATTTCCTTTGTCACCCAGTCAGTCCCATGAGCAGGAATCAAGCAACTAAACAAAACTCCTAGAGTGGGACACAGGGAGGGTTGGGGGTCTTCTCTGGGTGGCCTGGCAAAGCCAAAAGGATTTGGGTCCCCAGCATGAGGGGCACAGGTCTTAAGCCAGGTGTGGGGAAAACCCTCACACCAGAGAAAGCCATTGATTGGTCAATACAGGGAAATAAACTGGCAGAAATACATAGAAAGCCACACACATGCAGTAAAAACAACCAGGGATGGCCACCACACATTCATACACCTGAACAGACAGAGAGATCCAGTGATACCTCACATGGGTCCTGAACACTAGATCAGCAGCTGCATCCAACCTCTCCTATGTGTCCAAACAGAAGGCTCCTTAACCAGACTTACCTCTGGAGGTAACAGGCCAGGCAACTTTCTAATTTGTTTCCTTTGAGTGGAGATGTCAGACCCCACTGAAGAATTAGGCAGTGATTGATCAAAGGGAGCCCTGGGAACCTGGAACATCTCATGTTTTACACCCGCTAGGAGTCCCCTGCCCACTGCACACTTCCTCATTCCAAGGGGCTCTGAAATCTCCAATGCCTCAAGGTCTTGTCTCTGGGATCTCACTGGGGCCTCCAGAAACATTGTAACATATTCACCAGAGAAGACTGCTCAGACACAAGTTTAAACCAATAGGAAGTCTTTGTTAGCTGGCCAGTGACTACACTGGGTGTTTGGGACCTCGGCATAGCCCCAGGCCTTTCTTGGGGGGGGGGGCGCTTTTAAGCAGAAAAACCACATCCTTGGTTGACATACTTCAGTTTACTAGAACACCTAGCCCAAAGCAGAACTATAAAAGTCAAAAAGCAAGGTTGATACACTTAAAAACTTTCCCATAATTATAGACGGTCTTACTTTTAGTTTTGACAGAGGGTAGTGTTTAAGTTTTACAGCCTAAATGCTACTTTTATGGAGTCAGTTGTGCTAAGATCTCAAGGCCTACTAAGGTCTAGGGCCCTGTTATTGCTGGGTCTCTCCTTAAACCTGACATTCACATCTTTCTAAGTTCCTGTATTCAGTTCTCAGTACTGCCATTACAAGTATGTATAACCACACACAGGTTCCTTCACCTTCTGGTGCCTGTGGCTTCAAAATGATACAGCTAGATATTGATTTGGGCTTTTATTTTTCTTGTGTCCAGCTCAAGGGTTAGAACTCCAAGGAAATCCATTTCTGTTTTCTTAAAATCCCTATCTGTCTTCTCATGTCACCCCTCTGCCTTTCTAGGTTGTACATGTTATCTATTAGAGTGTTTAGTATATTTATCATGGTTATTTTAAATTACTGCTTTGATAATTCCAATATTCTTGCAATATCTGAGTCCAATTCTAATGCTTCTTTCAAATGTTTATTGTTTGTGTTGTTTGGTGAGACAGTGCCTCTTGTAGCCTACATTGTCCTCAATCTTGGTACATGACTAGGAATGATCTTGGACTCCTGATTCTTCTGTCTTCATCCCCTAAACTCTGAGATTAGAGAAGTGTGTCACACAGGGCCCTATAGATTGTGTCTTGAAACTAAAAGTAAAACCAGTGTATGATTTAGCTATGCCAACTTAGGAATAAGACCACTACACTGTATACTGTTAGCATGCAGTAGAAACCCCGTCACACTCATATTTATTGTGTCTCTACACAATAGCAAGCTCATGGAATCAGACCACATGCTCATCAACAGATAAATGAATAAAAGAATGATGTATATGCACAATGAACATACAAGGACAGATCATTTTTTCAAAATCAGGTGTATAATGAATTGACGTTTCTGGAAGCACTTATCCCACCGCACATTGTCTTTCTTCACTGACGTTTCTGGAAGCACGTATCCACACTGCACGTTTTCTTTACTGCAGGCTTCCTTCTGAACACACAGTGCAAGCACTTTGCTCTGCTCAGGTCACACCACACAGCTCTGCCAGAACACTCCACGGATTTGAAGTAATGTCCATTACTTTTTAACTGTATGTAGAGGTCAAAGCACAACTTGCAGGAGCCGGGGGATCAAAACCAGGTCATCAGGCTTAACAGCAAAAAACCTTTGCCCACCACTTCATCCCGACTGCATTATGAGCTTCAGTGTTTTCGTTGGAAATACTGCTTTTTGCTTGCATGGAAACATGAAAGTTTTATTATGGAAAAAAATGTTTAATACTTTCTCACTATTATTCTTCAATGTAAAAGCATCAAACTAGTACATCTTTAGATTGGATTGTGTTATTCAAACAAATGCATCCATCTCATTAGGATGCAAATTTGCTTTAGTCTTCAATAAACAGTAACATCTTACAGTTTTTTCGTGTATGCTAGGCGAGCTGTCACTACCAAGTGTACCCCACGCTCTTCACTCTTTTGTTTTAAGATGGGGATCCCTGCTGTTCTCATTTCACTCTGAAGTACAGACTGGCCAAGAATCTGTGATCCTCCTGCCTCAGCCTCCCCAGCAGCTGAGATTACAAGGCTGTGCCTCTATACCAGATGGTGGTGGCAGCCTTTGACAGACTGTTCTACAAAGGAAGTTCCAGAACAAATAAGATTACCCAGAGAAACCTTGTCTCAGAAAACAAACAAACAAGACAGTGCCACTACAACCAGCTTAAAATAAATCTATCACTTAATATCAGTGAACGCTTAATTTATATGCTTATTTCACATGTCCATTGAGCCAGGATCATGTAAAATTTTCTCAGGCACAAATAGCTTCCTTGATAAAACAGTTTAAGAAGCCCTGACCTGGATGTGTATGTAGAAGTGACATTATGACAGTGCCACAACAGAAAGAAGATGGTGACACACAGCAGCAGCTAGGCTGTCGTGTGGGGAGATGAAGCCAGGCTCTACTGTATGTTTCTACAGTGCAGCAGCCAAGGACGTTATTGTCACAGCAGACATTCTCACATGAGGAAGCCCACTAGGTGACAGCGTTTGGAGTTTACAAGAAGGGCAGGATTTCTTCCTCCAGTGTCTTGACTCAGCTATTAACTCACAGTGACTTGCCTGGGTCACCTTAACCACAGAATAATGAAATTCATTTCATTATTGGAAATGAAAAGAAAAATCTAAGAGCAGAATATGTGCTATGATCTTGTTTGTATATAAATGATCTGAATGTAAATACTTAATACAAGAAATTAACACAAGAAAATAAAATCACACCTGTAATAGTAACGCCAAGGAAACGGAGACAGAAGGATCAAAAGTTCAAGATTTTCGGCTACTTAATGAGTTTGAGATCAACCCAGGCTATGTGAGACTTTACCTCAGAAAAAAAAAAAATCTATTATAAAAATACGCTCTATGTTAATATGAATAACATTTTAATGAGTAAGTATGTGTCCAAAACAAAAAGTAATCACAAGAATGTTTTGCCATTTTGCAAACTCAATGTCTGGTTTAGTAAAAGATTGGTGCCCCCCCCCAGACTAATAGCTGGGAATCCAGCATGGGACTGACTCAGAACCCCTGAATATGGGTCTCAGCTAGAAGGACTGAGCAGTCTATGGGACCTCAGACAGTGAAACCAGGATGTATTCCTGGTGCACAAAAGGACCTTGCGGACACATCCCCCATGGAGGGATACTCCCTTAACCTAGAGACAGGAGAGAAGTCCTTGTCCCTACTTCCAATGACTTGACAGATTTACATGACCCCACCTGGATAGCATAGCCCTACATGTAGAATGGGGGTGGGGGTATGGGAGGGGAGGGTGGTCAGGGTACATGTGAGAGAGGAGAGAGGGTAAGAGAGAGGGAGGGAGGGAGGGAGGGAGGGAGGGAGGGAGAGGAAACTTGGATTGACATGTAAAATTTTTAAATTATATTATTAATAAAAAAAAGATTGGTGGATTCCCACATCTACTGATACATTCATCTCACCAATAGAAAGTCATAAATAAAAAGTGTGAAGAAAATATGACCTCGGAGAAAACTGTAGTTGGAAAAGAAGAAGTATTTTATAATATTTTACGTGGGTGGTGGTTTTGTTGTTGTTGCATTGTTGTTTTTAAAGTTTCTTAGACAAGTTTTCCCTATATCCAAGGCTAGAACTGAGTCTGTAGACCATGTTGACCTAGAACTTCTGACCCTCCTGCTCAGCCTCCCAGGGGCCTGTTGAAGAGCCTTCTCCTGTTCCAGGCCCCCATATAAAACTAGAAGCTTTCTGTGTCGCTTGATATGTGGGCCAGAATAACACACCCAAGTAAGGAATGTGCTGTCTCCAGAATCCAAATAGGCCACTAACTGTTGTGCTTCTCTCTTGGTGGTGGGACGGGCCAGGTGCGGTAACATATCCTTCACCTAAGAAAGAATGTCCCTGCATGCCCCACACCACTGGACTCCTAAGAATTTCATTGAGGTAGGAGAATCTTGAATTTTGGTTGGATTTATTTCCTATCCTCTGATATGCATATGTGTCACCAGTGAGTTAAAAGTGGTCAATACCTCCTGCTCATTTGGTCCAATCACCATAATGTCATTGATGTAGCATGCTGATGTAGTATCTTATGAAAGAGACATTTCAACCTAAGTTATGACACAAGGATGGGGAGTTAATATGTCCCTAAGGTAAAACTGTAAAGGTATACTGCTAGCCTTGCCAACTGAAAGCGAATTGCTTCTGGTGGTCCTTATGGACAAGTACTGAGGAAAAGCATTTGCTAGCTCAATAGCTGTACCCAGAGATGGGTTAATCTGCTCAAGTAAAGACACCACATCTGATACAGCAGCTGTAATTGGAGTCAATACTTGACTGAGTCCTTGATAGTCAACTGTCATTCTCCATGAGCCATCTGTCTTCTGCTCTGGCCAGATAGGAAAGTTAAAGGGAGGTGTGGTGGGAACCACTTCTGCATTTTTCTCCAGGACTGAGATACTGTTTGTCATTCTTTATTTTCTTTGGCAGAGGCAACTCTAAAGGCTTCCATAGTATGGCAGTATTAAGCAGTGTGTAAAGCATTCCGTTGCTTTCCTAACTCAAAGCACCAAAGTCCAAGTTCCTGCAAACAAAGCATGGTCCAGCCTATCACAGCAAGACCCCAGTCGTTGGTACCAATGTCCATCTTAATTAAGGTTTTTATTGTTGTGAAGAGACACCATGACCATGACAACTCTTATAAAGGAAAACATTTCACTGAGGTGGCCACTTACTGTTTCAGAGGTTCAGTCTATTATCATCATGGCAGGGGGCATGGCATCATACAGGCAGACATGGTGCTGGCTACATCTTGATCAGAAGACAACAGGAAATGAACTGAGGTATCTTGAGCATCTGAGAACTCACAGCCTACCCCCACAATGACACACTTCCTCCAACAAGGATATTACTCCTCCAACGAAGCCACACCTCCTAATAGTGCCACTCTCTAGGAGCTTATGAGGCCAACTTCATTCAAAGTACCACACACAGGCTCTTGAGATGAAACTAGGACTTACAAGGCTTTGTTCACTGAGTTGTGCCCCCTTGAGAAAACAAACTAGTTTTCTCAAGATTTCCCAGGAGCTCCTGGAGTGAGGGGAACTTACCATTCTCAACTGTACACTGTGCCCAGAAAATCGGGCACTGAAGATTGTGTCATGAACTCTTGGCTTTTCTGGCCCTCACCATGATGGGACACAGGAATCAATGCCTCTAGGACGGCATTGTGGATCCCTGAAGAGTCAATAATAGCTCAGTACCCATGATTCTCACACTGTGGCAGGTTCCAAATTGGGTGCTGGACCCTGAAAGTAATGGTTTCAGTGCAGGGCCACAAGATAAGGAGAGTGAAGGAGATGAAATGTGTTTCAAAGAAGGAGATACAGGTACATACATACATACATACATACATACATACGACTGAAAGAGAAAGAACAACACTTCTTCCAAGTTCAAATGTCCTCATTTAAACCCAGAAGTGGCCACTGAGAAGTGCATTGCAAAAGGTTATACCAGGGCCCAGAACACAATCGAGGAGTCCCACATCAGACACAACCGATTCCACCTTCATGTTTTTCAGAAGGAATAAGAAATATAGATCATGAGTCTATCTACACCTGAGAGGAAGAAAAGGAACAAGACATAAGCAGCTGTGTAAACTGTGCCACGGTTACACATGTGAGAAGAAACTTAACTGTTAGAATTAGACATTCTCCATCCAAGAGACACAAACCAAACACACCTGGACATTTCTCAAGTTAGCCCCAAAACAAATTCTTCCACACAGGGAAATGACTTGATTTGCTCCAACTGCACTAGAAATTTCCAGACTGGCTTGGCCATCAGTGATTCTTTAAAAGGCTCTTCCCATCTGAGAAGAGCGACTGTTCCCCCGTCTGAGGAGAGTAAGTGAGTGATAAGCACCATGTTCTACCCTTACCTTCACTCTGCCGTCTCTTTATTAAATGTGTGGCTACATGCTTATGTGTTACGAGTAGCCCTTCCCCCCCCCCCCCTGCCGGCCTGGTCCCATAGCTGCGTCAGCCCCAAATAACACGCAGAGACACTGTATTAGATATAAAGCTGTTGGCCTGTTACTATCATTTCTTATTGGCCAGCTCTGTCTTAAATATTAACCCATTTCTATTAATCAAGCACTTCCACGTGGTCTTACCTTATCAGAGAGAGGGTCCGGAATTCTTTTCTCTCGGTCCTACATTTTGAATCTCCCCCTACCTCCTCCTCCTCCAATCTTCCTTGTCTCTTAGTCCCACCTATCTTGCTATCCTATTGGCCAACAGTGCTTTATTCATTAACCAATAAGAGAAACATATTTACAGAATGACATCTCCCATCACTTATGTGGTGGACAAAAAAGTGGTCCACTGGTGGTTCTGTATGAACAAAAATAATGAAATAAACTAAACCAGATGTGGTGGTGCATGCCTTTTATCCCAGCACTCAGGAAGCAGAAGCAGGAGGATCTCTATGAGTTTGAGACCAGCCTGGTCTACAGAGCAGGTTTCAGGAGAGCCAGGGCAACACAGAGAAACCCTGTTTCAAAAAAACAAGAAAAAAATTATTTTGTGAAGGAACCAAAATTTTGAGGTCTGGGGCTGGTGAGATGGCTCATCAGGGTAAAGATTCTTGCCGCCAACTTGACCAACCTCAGATCAGTCCCTGGGACCCAGGCGGTAGAACAGAGCGGACTCCCACAAGTTGCCCTATGACCTCCAGACACACGATGTGCTGCAAATGGAAACACATATACACACAAAAAATACATAAGTGTAATAAAAAAGTTAGATTCATTTGTTTTTATTTTACATGTATAGGCATTTTGCCTACACGCATGTATGCATGTGCACTACATTCGTGCAGTGCCCACAGAGGACAGACCAAGGTGTCGGCCTTCTCGAATGGAATTACAGATGGCTTAAGCTGCCGTGTAGGTGCCAGGAACCAAACCTGAGTCCTCTGTAAGAGCAGCAACTGCTCTTAAATACTGAAGCCTTTCTTCAGCCTTCCCATTTTACATTTCACTTATCCATAGCCCAAGAATGGTGGAGAGGAAGCTGCCTCCTCCCGCCATATTGTCTTTCCTGGATGGACAGTGCCCTGAATTCTCACAACGGGGTAGGAAGCATTTGCTTGACAGTTCCAGAAGCGGCCAAGTCATCAAGTCAGAGGACTGTGAGAAAGCTGCTTTATCCACTAGGTACCATAGGAACAGGGCCCAGAGCCAAAGAGGCAGCACCATGGTGTCTGCAAAAACACTTAAAATAGACCTAGGCATGGAAAATGCTTAGCTTTAAACTAAAAATTATGGATGAGAAGTCAATAAATGTCTAATTACATGTTCTACCAAATATCGTATACTGAGTTCATCTGTTATCAAATTTAATATTCATAAATATTTTTGCATGTGAAAAACCACAAGTCAGAATTTTTTTTCTCAGTTTACAGGCAATTGCAAGCAAACATGCTCATGAAGAAAGGTAGCAACAGATATTTTTAAAATCACAGCTAGAAAGCAAATTATGAAAACGCATCAAGTATTTTATGAGGGGAAAAGCTAGACTTGCATAATGTGGCATTTTAAGATTTTTGAAAGTAGTTGAGAGGGCAAGGGAAGGAAATGGAAACTAAGGGTGAGCCAGGTCTTCAAACGCGCCAAGTCCTGCTTGTCAAAACTATAACTTGTCCTCTTGCCTCCCACAAGCAGCAAGGTAGTTAGACAAGGGTGCCCAGTGTTTTGACACTGAGACATGGTGTTATGGCCTATAAATGTGTAGGGCTGCATACATAGCTGTCCTGGGATAATAGATTCCTTTCTGCTACTGTGATAGAATATCCGTACAGAAGCAAAACTTGTAGGGTATCAATCAGAGCAGACAGATTGACACAAGTCTGAGCCAATAGAAAGTCTTTATTAGCTGCCCAGCAACTATACTGGGGTGCAGGGATCCCAGTGTAGCACTGAGACTTTCTTGGGGTGAACTTTTAAGCACAAAAACCATCTTTAAGGTTGATATACTTCAGTTAACAAGAACAGATAGCCAGAAGCAGTTCTGCAGAAGTCAAAAAGCAAGGTTAGTACATTTAGAGACTTCTCAAGAACTACAGACTTCTATGGATTAGGTCTTTTTGTTTTAGTGGCTGGCACTGTCTTTGATGAGTTTCATGAACTGAATTTTCATCGTGGAGTAAGTGGTGCTAAGGTCTAGGGGCCTATTAAGCTCTTGGGCCCTGTTACATTCCCCACTGGTGTTAGCAAATGGGTCAAATCATGATTCATCCTTCACACAATTAGCCAAACAGTTTAAGATGCAGGGCCAACTATTAATCAGTCAGATTGAGAATTAAAGGCCCAGGCAGCGTTGATATCAGAGTAGTTAGCCAGGGGGACCTAGAGAACAGAGACTGGTATCTACTATCTCATTTATGTCTTTGTCTCTTTCTGTTTTTGAGATTTTGTCCAATAGTGGCAAGATTTTCTCTAATTAATTCCTGGTTAATTAGCATAGAAACAACAGGTTTTTCCCAAAGCCATTCATAGCCCTCCTTATCTTGTGAGAGGCAATTCGAAGTCTCTCTGATTTTGTAGGATCACTTTCTATGAGGGAATCTAACTGTAGTTTTAAATCAGAAATGGAAACTTTTAATGCTTCTAGGTTTCAATCAAGCTGAGCACTTAGTTTTTGAAGTTTGCACGTCCCATGAGTGACCGTGACTGTTACCAGCTCCAACAAGGAGTGGGATAAGAACAGGAATAGCTCCTTTTTTATAGTTCGGGATCTACATTAAAATGTGTCTTCTTCTTCTTCTTCTTCTTCTTCTTCTTCTTCTTCTTCTTCTTCTTCTTCTTCTTCTTCTTCTTCTTCCTCCTCCTCCTCCTCCTCCTCCTCCTCCTCCTCCTCCTCCTCCTCTTCTCCCTCTCTTCCTCCTTCTTCTCCTCGTTCTCCTCCTCCTCCTCTTCCTCCTTCTTCTTCTTCATACAGGAGCATTACACAGGGGCAGAATGTGTACTAAGATCTGTCAGTTTGGAAAGCATTAGAGTAGACACATCTAGTTAATCTATTAGTATGTGCTCAGCAAGTAGTGTCCGAGGCCCAGTGATATTGCTGTTGTCCAGATGAGTTAACCCGCAAGGTAGAATAGCAGACATCAGAATAAGGGGAAGTGCCTAGGTTAAAGGTTTTGGATATTAGACAAGATTCGGCACCTTGTAAGTCCTTTAATGCTAATTTGGACTGCCTCCCCTCCCCCCATTCACAGTGACTGACAGTCTAGTTAGTTCCTACTCCTACACAGCATGGGGATTGGAGGTCTAAGAATAACCAGAAATCTTGGCCAATGTCTGGATTAACTAAGCAGTGAACCTTGTCAAGAATGGAAAATAAAGATAGGTATTCCTCAGCTTCCTAGACAGTGGGAGTGGGACTCTGGCTCTGGGTGTATTAAGTGCTTCGAGAGGACAGTTGGTTGGGGTTTTGGCATAAGCAGGAGACCTTTGTTAGGAACCCAAAGGGCTTGTGTGAATATCCCTAGGTACCTTCCTGTGATACAAAGTCTGGTTCCCCAAGTTCTACCCAAAGGCCAGAATATCTCTTAAGGAATTTTCCAGGAAACCTCAGTTTCACATCCACATCTGCCAGGCTGTCCACTCTATAGCATACCTTGGTCTGAGCAACTCGGGACACTTTGTGGACCCAGATGAGTAGCCTGGTGAAGGTCAGTTACCAGAGTCCTGTCAATGGTTTCTGGAAGAATGGCCTTTCCTGCTGGTGTCCTCCACCAACGTTTTGTGTTCCTGTTTCTTCTTGTTGTACCATGGAGTCTCACACAATACTGGGTCATGGTATGTCCTCAGAATATCGCTAAGCCCCACCTGCCTTAGGGCTATGTGTAGCCAGCTCAGGGTCCCAGTTACCTCTTCCCTCAGAGGAATCATTATTTTTGTGTCCTCCAAACAGAGCAGTAGAAGATAGCAATTCACAGGGGAAGCCAATTAGCCATTAGGAGGGCCATGATTTTCTCTTTGTTTGTACTGTCTGTTCCCCCAGTGGTGAGAAGTCCTCTTTCTCTACGCTCATACTGTGAACTCTGCAGTAGTAAAAACATAGTGACTGTCCTGTACATAGTGTTGGACTTTTCTTTACCCCATCTGAAAGCCTGGGTCAGATTTGTTGGTGATGCTGTCTGGGCTGGGGTACCTGGATTGATCCCAAATTGCTTCAGTTAAAGTAACTACTATAGCTCCCACATATCTGGTTTCCTTTTTCATCTCGTGACAGTCATGGATGAGCACCTGTGGGTCCTTGGGTAGACAAGAGGGTAACTGTTACGGGGTATATGATCACACCGTGAACCCTGAGTTTGTGTTTGTGTTAATTAAATAAAATCAACTTTGGGTCTGGAGGCAGAGCCCGAAACTAGTTCACAGAGAGTAACCACAGTCAGAGGGACTCTGGGGGATAAGTGAGAGACACACAGGCAGTACTAAGGAGGGGCTTTGAGTGTGGTGGTCCTCTTAGAAAAGACACTGTCTTTGTGAAATGCTCTCTAAGCTAGCAGCCAACCTCTAACTCCTAAATTTGTATTGGTAAAAAGAACGATAGAGGTTGAGTTTAAGACTACTTTTGGCAACAGGGGCAAGCGGCAGACCCCGCAGGGTGTAGAAGTCCCACAGGGCTCTTCCTGAGAAGGAAGGATCTGGTTCTGGGCTATATAGGCATTAGACAGAGTTCTGGTGTCCCTCAGAGGAGGGCCTCAATGGCATGCAGTGCTGAGAGGATAAGATCTTGACCCAGAGCTGTCTTGTCTTATTGTTTTCATTAGACTGGCAGTGCTGTGACACCTGGTCCAACCATTTGGACAGTTGTGTCATAGGGCATTTCCATGGACCCAAAGTTTGGGGTAATGTCTTTTGTTCCATGGGCAAGCAGATGAAAAGGTTGAGGAGAACTATTTCCTCTCTGTGTGTACTCTGCACAGATGGCAGGGAACCCTGGACGAGAGTCCCGGCTCCTCTCCACCTCCACACAGGGACCAGGTCCTATGCCACCATGAGCAAATGCTCCAGAGTACGACAGGTGGAGGGATTTTAGGTTTCTCTGGGTAACCTGGCAGAGCCAAAAGGATTCGGGCTGCCAATAAGAGGCACATTCTTAAGCCAGGCGGGGTCTCACACCAGATAAAGCCACTTCTCAATATAGGAAAATGCATAGAAAGACACACGGTAAAGGCAACCAGGGATGGCCACCATGCATTCTCAGCTCCCTCTCCAGCACCATGTCTGCCTGCAGGCCGCCATGCTTCCCATCCATCTTGATAACAAGGGACTAACCCTCTGAACTGTAAGCATGCCCCAATTAAAGGCTTTCCTTTATAAAGAGTTGCCCTGTTCATGGTGTCAGCTCACAGCAGTAGAAACTCCAACTAGAACAGTACTTTACGGGGATCTTGAACACCCAGTGCAATGACCAGGCCACTAAGAAAGACTTTCCATTGGCTTAAACTTGTGTCTGAGAAGTCTTCTCTGGTGGATACCCCCACAAGAGATCAGCTAAGACTTCACTACCCAGACTGATGAGCCTTTAGTGGAGAACACCTTGCCCTCTGCAAGTTAGGATTCTTCTGTGTCCTACCTCTGGACCTTCTCAACAACTCTAAACAAATCTACCTTTGTCACCTTAGGCAATTTTCCTTATATATCTTTACATTAACCCTTTTCGTGTAAATGGCGTGCAAAGGTATCAACAATAGCCCTGTCCTCTACATTTCCAATAGAATGAGTATTGCCAAGTGTGGTAGCACACACCTATAACCCCAGCAAGGGTCAGCAGAGGCAGGAAGATGGTGAGATTAAAGTCACCCTGAAGTACATACAGAGACCTCAGAAACCTGTCTCAAAAAGGGGGGATGGGAAGGAGGGGTCAGTGTCAGTGTAATGAAAATAAGTGAATTAGATTGTATGGTTCCGAAAGAACATGACCAATGGTCAACAATCAGGCTTTGGCAGCAAAGTTATGCGGTGGCGGGAGAGACTTCTCCTATAATCAAACTGTCCAGTAAAGAGGGCTGGGGGTGGGGCTGTTTTGTTTCTTTTTGCTTTTCTTGCACACACGAATTGTGCTGGCTTTGTGGCAGACTGTGGGATGTTTCCCCAATCTTGAAAGAAAATCTTTGTTACCCTTGGTTTTCCTGAAACTGATTTCCCTTATATCTTGCCTCATCCTGCCAGATTAACAAACAAGCCTTGTTCTTTTCATGTACCATAGAAGCTAACAAGACATCTAGCCTGTGATAGGCACAGCCAGGGTTACGGGCCAGCCGCAGGTATTCTCTGCTTACATTGCTACATTAATTGCGTGGGTCAGCTCTCAAGTGCCGGGACTAAGACAGGCAAGCACCCTTGCCATGAAAGGGTTGCCATTCTAAGGGCAAGAGACTGCTAACTAAAATGCTTAGTCCATTTAAAACAAGTCCATTGTGTGTGGGGGGGGGGGGGGTCTAGGGAGATGGCTCAGCAGTTAAGAGCACTGGCTGCTCTTCCAAAGGTCCTGAGTTCAATCCCCAGAAACAACATGGTGGCTCACACCCATCTATAATGAGATCCAGTGACCTCTTCTGACATGAAGGCAGACATGTAGACAGACAGAACACTGTATACATAATGAATAAGTAAATCTAAGAAAGAAAGAAAGAAAGAAAGAAAGAAAGAAAGAAAGAAAGAAAGAAAGAAGAAGAAGAAAGAGGCTGATGGTTATAGCATGCACCTTTAATCCCTGCATTTGGGAGGCAGAGGCAAGTAAATCTCTGAGTTTGTGGCTAGCCTGATCAACAGAGTGAGTTCCAGGACAGCCAAGGCTATACAGAGAACCCTGTCTTAAAAAATAAAAACAAACAAACAAGCAAAAAAACAACAAAAAAACAAAAACCAAACCAAACCCAAGCAGGGCTGTGCTGGAGTCAGCTTACAGCAGCTGAAGCTCATTTAACATTCCTCTCCTCTCCCTCCTCCGTGATGTCTTATAAATGGTTCAAAATTAACTGTGGTGGGAACATCTGTACCAGAAAACGAGCAAAGATTATCAATCAGGGCTCCTCCCCATCCAAAAGCTGCATCTTACACAAGTATTTTGTGTGTGTCTCTCTCCCCAACTCCGCATCCGCTGCCCCTCCCACCCAGGAATTCATGGGATTCTAGAGAGTAGATAAGCAGTGTGCCCCAGGCTGTTTCTTTGGCGCCTCAAGTAGCAAGGGCGATCATCAGGGAGAGATTAAGGGGAGCAGGGTGGAACTGTTGGCAGCTATCACCTGTGAGAGGATAAGGGAGAATTTATTCTGGAGCTAAATAGGAAAGACCAAGGCTCAGGAACTCCACGCTGAGGACAGGTGGAGAGCCCCAAAGGGAAAGCCCCTTCATTACAGAGCCCAGTGCACCCTGGCCCGGGACACCAGCACACTTATGGGAGGGGTCAACAGGGAGGAGCTGTGGATCCAGTCACTGCCAGACACAGAGCAGGTGATTCAAGAAGTGAGACGTGAGCCCACAGGTAAAGACGCACGCTCTTTAGGCCCAGCGCCACGTCCCACCCTGTTTGTAAAGCCCCCTCGCTTCTGCCTTCCGTGGCTGAGCAGTATGCTCTGTGCCCCGCCTGTGCGACCTTGGAACTCTGGGAAGACGATCTGGCAAATGTAACTCTAGCTGAGCTCAGCTGATATAGTATATATCCACCGTGGTTAAGGAAGGGAGTTAGGAGTGTCTGGGGAGTACAGTTAATTTTCAACGGGGTGGTCAAGAAAACATTGACTATTCGTATGACATTTTAGCCAGCCATGGTGGCCGGCACGTGGAATCCCAGACTTTAGGGAGGCAACAGCAGGATAATAAAGTTCAAGGTCATGCTTGGCGACACAGTGAGCTCAAAGCCAGACTGGGCTACATGAAACGTAGCTCTGTCTTAACTGGAGAGTGGCTGTCCCTGACAGTGCCACCCAGACAGGCCCAGTTTGCCTCGGTGGCGGCTGAAACGAGTTTGCAGTGCCTCTGGGGTTTGCCAGTGCCCTTTCACAGACACCAGCATCAACCGGAGCCCCTCCTTTAAATGTTTCGTACGTTTTTAAAACCCCAGCCTCTCCTCTCTGCTTCCCCTGCCCCAGAGATGATCACTGCTTATGTTGCTTCCTCTGTGAAAACTTCCAGTCAACAACTCGATGCTTAGTTGGAAAATTACTTTTATTGAACTCTGTCCTTGTCAACATCAACAACAAAGATTACGTTTGGAGAGTGAGAGGGAAGTTGAGGTGCAAATATGAGGGACTTTATAGGAAGAGAGTTTGAAAGCACAACTCACAGAATGACAAAGATGATGAGTAGCTGTGGAACATAAGGTAACATCAGGAGGGGCCAAGCGGAGGACATTGCCGTGACTTTTTTGGCTTCTATTCAATAGATGATCTTGTACAGGGAGCAACAGACAAGTTTCATCAGGATTGGTCCAGATGCTGTTCTGGAAACTCTCCTGAAAGATTTACAAATGGGGGATAATGCAGTTATTGTAAAAATCTGCAGAGGGGTGGTTCCCACCAAGGGAGTAGCCATGGGGAGGAGTAAGGAGGGTCCTGGGAATATTTTAGAAATGGTGTCAAAGGGACTTGGATGAGATATGGGGGTGGTGAGAAATCAAGAGTGAGGTCTGATTTTGGAGCATTAAATTGTTTTTCGCTAAAATTTGAAAAACTAAAGGAAGCATGATGTGGATAGGGTGGGAGGAAATAGGGGTTCAGTTTAGACCAAGACCAAGTAAGGCTAAGTTACTATGTAGATGCTGTGAATTTAACTAAATTTGGAATCACCTAGGAGACACACCTTTGGGCATGCCTGTGGGATTGTTTCCATAAGGAGTAGGGGAGACTCACCCTGAATGGAGATGGTTATCTCCCTGGCGGGGATCCCAAACTGAATAAAAATGGGAATAAAGTAGAAAGCAAGCTTAGCATTCAATTCTGTGTGTTGTTCTTTTTTGCAACTGCTATTATGGCCTAAGAAACACAAACACAAGATTCAGCGCCCACGCGGAGTTTATTGAGAGAGGGGAGAGGAAAAGAGAGGGGGGTAGCTGGTGGCCAACCGAAAGCGGGGACAGAGAGAGAGACAGAAGGGGCAAGAAGCAGAGAAGCAAGAGAGAGGGAGGTGAGAGAGAGAAGCAAGAGAGAGAAGCAAGAGAGAGAGGGAGGCGAGAGAGAGGAGCAAGAGAGAGAAGCAAGAGAGAGGTGCACTTGGCGCGCTTGCTTTAAAAGGGGAGCTTGTGCATGCGTAACCCAGTCTCTCCGGCCAGGTAGCTGGGGCAGCTAAGTAAGGCCTGATTACAGTGATTACAGTGATTACGTGGCCATAGGCGTCCTGCCCAGAGGCGGGGTCCACAGACTGCCCAGCCCCAACACTGTGCTTCATGATTGTAGACAAAATGTGTGTAGATAGAGAGGATGGGTGGTAGCTGGGTTGTTACATTTGCCAGCTTCCCCTCATCGTCACTATCAAGCTCTGGAGCACACCTCAGCTGGCTCACCCAATGCAGCTGCAGCAAGGAAGAGGGCCAGTTCTCCTGTTCTGGGGTCTTCAGATTCAGGTCCCGGACACTCACATCACCAGGGCCAGATCTACTGCTTCGCTCAGGCAAGGTGCAAGGCCCCTCGCTCTAATTGCTATAGAGAGAATACAAGGGGCGGGGTCAGCTCTCCTGGTCCCATGCCTTCAGGGTAGGCTCGCCTGTGTCCCTGACAACAGCGTCAGCTCTAGTGTGCTGCCCAGGTGAGGTGCATGCATGTGGTGAGCGGTGAGGCCCTCTTCCTGAGTGCTGGGTGAGCTCTCCCCCTAAGGGTAAGGCCAACTCACCTGCTGCAGTGTCCAGAGAGGGATAGTGACAGGGCCAGTGAAGGACAGGGTCAGCTCAGCACAGCATGGTTCCTATGACCCCTGTGCTAATGACATCACCACTGACCCCAGCTGCAGCAGGACCATGGACCCAGACACGGCCCTCAGCGGCAGCTTGGGCCCAGATGCCACACCCCAGTGGCAGCACAGGCCGCCCAGATCAGCACAGGCAACATGGCCTATTTTATTTTAAGGTGTGTTACATTTGCTTATGCTCTGGAACATTTATTAACGATGTAAAGATGTATTGCTTTTGTTTATGTTGCATTTGTTTAACTCTGAAGCTATGACTCTTAGTCTGTCTCAAACACCCAATGGTCTAATAGAGAGCTAAGCGGCCAATAAGGAGGCAGGAGCAAGGATAGGCAGGGCTGTCAGGCAGAGAGAATAAATAGGAGGATCTAGGAATGAGAGGAGGAGGAGCAAACGAAAGAGAAGAAGACACTCGGGCCAGCCACCCAGCCAGTCAAGGAGTAAGAGTGAAAGTAAGATATGCAGAAGTCGGGAGGCAAAGGCAGGCAGGTCTCTGTGAGTTCGAGACCAGCCTGGTCTACAAGAGCTAGTTCCAGGACAGGCTCCAAAGCCACAGAGAAACCCTGTCTTGAAAAACAAAACAAACAAAAGATATGCAAAAGTAAGAGAAAAATAAAAACCCAGAGGCAAAAGGTAGTTGGGATCATCGAAGTTTAGGAAAAGTTAGCTAGAAACAAGCCAAGCTAAGGCCAGGCATTGATAACTAAACATAAGCCTCATGTGTATTTATCTGGGAGCTGAGTGGCAGCACCCCAAAAGAGTGAAAAGGTCAAAAAGTAAAGAAGAAAGAATTTTAAACTGCAGGCCCCCTGGCACAAGCATGGTCCCATGTGCCTGGGCAGACCCTGCAGATCCAGAGTCCTTGATGGCAACAGGAGCCACAGGCCACCCACCCCAGGCCCCGTTCTCTGCAAGGTCACGGACCCAGACATGGCTGTAGGCGTGGTACATGCCTGGAATCTCCAGACTATACCATGGCTGCGATAACAGCACTGGCTACCCAAGTTGGCCAGGACCGGGTAGCAGCACGGCCCTCGGACAACAACATGGTCACAGGCTGCAGCCCAGACCCTGGGCATCTGAGTGGCCCCTGGTGGCAACATGAGCCAGGAACATCAACACAGAACGCCAGCCACGACAAGCCACGGACCCATGGTTCTTAGCAGCAGCTTGAGCCAGGATGTCACCATGGCCGCAGGTGGCTGTGCATGCCACCCAGATTTGCATGGCCCCCAAAGGCAGCGGGGCCCTTGAACACCAATGTGGCCCCAGGTGGCAGCCCAGACCACAGGGGCCTGCATGGTCCCCAGCAGGGACAGGAACAACAGATATCAACACAGGGCCCCTAGGCTGCTCCATTGCCCCAGGACCAAGACCTGGCCCTTGGTCATAGCCTAGGCCCATCATCTCCCTGGACTCCCTGGATTCCCAGGTGGCCTCACCACCCTCACCTCTCCAGATCCCTTTCTATCCCCAGCCCACAAACCATCCCACCTCTCTCTCTTCCCCCGCCACTACAATGGTGCCGATCTGCCCAGTGCCAGGGCTCTTGGTTGGGCCACAGGAGGCGCTTGGTTGAGTACTAACCGCCTAGGCCATAAGGGATGGCGTGGAGTTGTCGCCTTTTCTCTCTCCCGTGCCCAGGGCCTAGAAACCTCAGGCAACACTTGCAATGATGGTACCCAACCAGGTTGATTAGTCCCCTCCCCTCCCCCAGACCAAAAAGTCTGGGAGGGCCATCTGTGTCCTCTACCTACCCAGGCCTCAATCTTCTTAATACCTTTGTGCTACTCATTCAGTCTTCACCTCCTGGCTTAAACACCACCTTTCCCAAGGAGACCTCCTGACTTCCAGTGTAAGCCAAGTGCCTTCACCAAGGGCTGCCAACCTATCTCTCAGTACTCCGTCTGTAAAAGTGCCAGAGGATTGAGTGACATTAGTTAGATGAACTACACTGATTTAACTATATTTGACAGTCTCTTGAGCCTTTTTTAGTACTGTGATACCCATGGCAGGTAAGGTTTTATTTCTGTTAACTGTTAGTAAGATTTAATTTATAAGCCAGGCAGTAGTAGCACATGACTTTAATCCCAGCACTCAGGAGGCAGAGGCAGATGGATCTCTGTGAGTTCAAGGCCAGCCTGGTCTATAAAGCTACTCAGACAAACCCTGCCTTAAAAAACCAAGTGACACACACACACACACACACAAAATTAATTTATATACTATATAAGTCACTCAAAGTGTACAATGACACAGCATAATGATGATTTTGCAACCATAATCCAAATACATTTTAGAATTTTCATTACCCACCCCCCTCCAAAAATACCCTTTAGCATTGTCAACGTTCCACTTTTTCACTATGTCCCCAGCCCTATGTAGCCCAAACCTCCTGACCGTGGCTATGGAATTCTTGTTGTGAACATGGTGCATAATTGAAATCATGCAGTATGTGCTATCTTGTTTTTGAATTGTTTCCATTATTGTGTTTTCAACACCTGTTTATGTTGTGGATGTACCAATACGTGTTTCTTTTTATTGCCAAATAACATTACTTTATACAGACAGGCCAAGTTTTCCAAATCACTTAATCAGTTGATGGGCATTTGGATAATGCTAAGGATTTTGTTCTTTTTTATTTTTGCTTTTTGAGACAGAGCCTGTGGGGCCCAGTTGGCCTTGAACTTACTTACACTCATCCCATCTTCACCTCCTGAATGCTGGGGTTATAGGCATGCACCACCATGCCTAGTTTTTTTGTTTTTGTTTTTTTGGGGGGGAGGGTACAAACTTTTGTGCAGATACTTGATTTCATTTCTCAGAATCTACCTTGGAGTATAATTCTGGGTTACATGGTAACCTTGTGGTTAACCTTTTGAATGGGCAGGCTAGCGTACATATTTGCCTTCATTCTCGGGCTGCCTTGACTCCCCTACTATAATGGGCTATACCCTTCAACTGTGAGCCAGGATAACCCTGTTCTCCTTTAAATTGCTTTTAAACCTATGCAGACCAATATACCCTGCATATTCCCAACTTTATCCTTCCGAGGTCACTGCCTCAAAGACGACCTTTTCTGCTAAGATAAAGGACACACCTTTTGGGCTTGCCTCCTAGGAGTCTGCTGATTGCACCATGTGCATCTCCTAATTGCCCTCTGCTGTGGCATTCAAATCCATGGGAAAGACCAAAGACTTAGACTCAATTCAGACTTGGATTAAATGAATTATTCTTACTGCTAGTAGAACAATGACAGACTTAGAGCCAAACAGCATGCTGTGTGGAAGGGGTAAGGTGGGATTTTAAGGCAGACATCAGAAACGTGTGTTACAGCTACCCATGGAACCCACAGCTGGGCAGGGAAATCGTTTTACTTCCTTCGATTGTTTCATTCTTCCTGAATGTCTCCTGGACCCAGATAGCAGGATACTTCACCCTCTATTGTCGTCTGCATAAGCTCCTCCAACCAGTCCAGGCCAGTGATGATCCCTTCTGTGAAGGCTTCCTCTCTCTCTGAAAGGTCCATAGCATTTATTCTCGCCATTCAAGTTGGATGTGTAGTTGGAGACTTGTCGATCTGCTTACTTACATAAAAGCCTGGAAGTATATGCCTGTAATCCCAGCACTGGACAAGTAGAGGCTGGAAGATCTGATCGAGAGCACTAGGTCATTCTTGACTACATAGAGAATTTGTGGCCAGCCTTTATGAGACCGTTTCTCATACAAATAAATGATTAATAGAAAGCTGGCAAAAGGACCTGGCCTTTCCTGGATGTCGCATGCTCGCTCTGAGAAAGGAACAGGCTACAGGCGTGTCCTTCCCCTCTCTGTGACTCTCCACAGTGCT
Source organism: Cricetiscus sungorus (assembly GCA_030556225.1). Classification (NCBI taxonomy): domain Eukaryota; kingdom Metazoa; phylum Chordata; class Mammalia; order Rodentia; family Cricetidae; genus Cricetiscus; species Cricetiscus sungorus. Next base: position 138,561,076 of record JANBXA010000651.1, read on the forward strand.
GAATTACCACTCTCCCATCTCTCCATTTCCCTCCACTTCAGTCAGTTAGCATCTATTGCACGCCTACTGGTTTGATGACTTATCAATGGAGGAATTACAGGTAAGTCTCTAAAACTAAGCGCTTCTGTAAACAGCTCTGACAGCAACTATCTTAGGTGGAAACTGAGAGGTTAAAAAGCCTGTAAAAGCATATCAGATGGGTATGCATCGTGAGTAAGGCTTTGGGTGTGTGTGGATCATACTGTTCCACAGGGAAAACAAAATGAGAGATGGCCATAAGTACATAAACTGTAGTCTTTGCTTCCTTCTCCACTGACTCCAAATCTACTGAGACTTTGACAGCCCACCCTGCCATGTCATAGTTCTGAGCTGCCATCTAGTGGCTCCTACATGTATGTTCTAACCAGTCTGCAGTGGAAAGCTTGGCTTCAGTCTGATTTAACTTTTTTTTTTTTTTTTTTTTTCTTTTTTTGCCTTCCATAGTCTGCTCCTTCCACACTCCCCGGAATCTAGGGACAAAACATATGACACATGTGTCACATATAACAGGAGAAAAGTTGGAATACAAGCTTCCTCCTGCAGCATCACCTGTTTTCCTGTAACAATCATGAAAATGGGTTACAGTACTCCAAATTTTTTAAGAAAACAAGCTCCAAAACAGCAGGAGAGCACAGTATGTACAACTTCCCGTTCACCTTGAAATTTGCATTTTAAAGACTCGTTATTCCACAGGTGATTCCAGACTCCTTTCACGTGCTCTTCCGGGACAGTTGTGAGGCAACCCCACAGGAGACCAAGTGACTATTATAATCAGAAAGGAGACCTGAGACAAAAAGCTCACGTCTCTCTGAAAGGGTGAGTGGTGTCTTCTAGAAATATCCAGGCTGAGACTCAAACAAGAAACAGGTTTGACTCCCAATAATGGATAGATCTTCAGAGAGGGGAAAGCTGGTCTATTATGGTGAGAAAGCATAAAAACAAAACTTAAAATCTTACATTGACCCATAAAAGATTTTTGAGATAAAGCTTGGCTAATGACACAATTGCCCAGCTTTAGATCTCTTTAATACAGTTCTGCAATTTTAAAATTACTAGGTTTTTTGGGGTTTTTTGGTTTTGTTTGTTTTTTGAAAAAGCAATGTAGCCCAGGCCAGGCTCAAACTTTCTTGAATCTCTTCCTGATCTCCACCTTACTCAGCCTTATTCCGGCTGGAGATCAACCAGGGCCTCTGGCATGCTAGACAAGCAGTCCATCAACTGAGGTACATCCAGCCCTCAAAATCACAACTCTAAAGCAACACTTGACATTTTTGTAGATCAGCTGTCCTTGAAACTGGACTGATCATGGCTACAGTATCATCCCCAAGGAACTATTGAAAATATGTTTAGAGAAGGCAAAAAGAGAGAAGGAAGAGGGTCCTGCTTTCTTCCCTTCTGATTACATGCCCTCAACCTAGCTCAGAGGAGCATGTTTCTGGAAAACTGCAGAAGCCCTAGAAAACATCATGTTGGTCACATTGTGACAGGTGTTATCTCCATAGTAACTACCAAATGACATTCCCACAAAGAATGCTTTAGATGCATCTAAATTGTAGATTTAGATACATTACAAGTCAATTCCATCTTGTCAGTAGTTTTATGAATTTGTCGATCCTTAAAAAAACTGATCTACACAGACCCAGTGCGCAAATGCACTGCTCAGTGATACAACACATGCTTTGCGTGTATGAGCTCCAGATCTTAATCCCAAGGGACAAAAATTTAAAATAAAATAGTTCCAGGCTGGGGAGACCGCTCACAGTAAAGAATCACTTACCACGCAAGGATGAGGACCTGCTTTTGAATGTCCAGAATGCACAGAAAAGCCACAAGCAGTCAGGCACACCTATAATCCCCATGACCCTACAGTCAGATGGGAGGCAGATGCAGAATCCCTTGAAGCTGAGGGCCAGTTAGCCTGAAATGTGCAGCCCAAGTGTTCAGTAATAGTTTTCCCTGAGATGGAAACATTCCATCCTTCAGGGAAGCTCCTTAAGAAGGAAGATAAACAAATCAAAATAGCTCCAGGAAGCCCCTGAGACTGACCAGATTCACTAGGCCCCTCCCCGCCAGAGTAAGCCATAAAAGCTTCAAGTCCTACTGAGACTCGAAGACCAGAGCTACGAAGACTCTCAGGAGAAAAAAGATGCAAAGACGATGCCGTAGGCCCAGACCAGCTCTGCCTAGAAAAAGCAGCACGAGGCAAGCTGCCTGGAAGAGGTTAGGCCACTTGGAAAAGGCACTACTCAACCTATTGAGCTGCAGGCTGTGCAGTGTGAACCAGGGTCCCAGTTGTGGCCCCTGCTGGTGTGGCACAATGTCTTAATACTTACAGTCTTATTAAATATGTAAAATAAGACCAGGGAACGAGGGAACTCTGCAGAAGGGAGACAGACAACCATACCTATAAAATGGCTGGAAGACTTCAGGCTTGCTAGCAAGCTGTCTCGGATTAAGAGCACTTGTCCTGCATGCCTGATGCCTCAATCTGATCCCTGGAACCCACAGTGGAAGGAGAGACTCCTCAGCGTTGTCCTCTAGTTCCCACATCCACAGCACTCACATGCCCAATCTTCCTCCTCTCCTCTTTTCCCTCCCTCTCATACACAAAATTTTTGTTGAAAAGACATGTAAAACAAAGATACAGGAAGTCAGGTAGGCATACCAGGGCATTGTTAGGTCATCTGCACCTTTCTTCAACAAGTTACAACGAAACCAGTTTTGGGTTTTTCATTATATACAACAGACTCCTGGTTTAAATACAATGTTCACAAACACAGTCTTTGTTAGGTTTTGTGGTTCCTGCCTACAACACCCATGTTCAAGAGGCTGAGACAGGACTCAAGTTCTAGTTAGCCTGGTCTACAGAGGAAGATCTTGCCAAGAAACTGAAACGTTTATAAGTTTTGGGTTTTTTGTTTGTTTGTTTGTTTGTTGTTTTTGTCGAGACAGGGTTTTTCTATGCCTCTACTTCCTGGGTGCTGGGATTAAAGATGTGCACCACCACCACCACCACCACCCAATCAACTCCACATTTCCAATCTGAGGAAAAGACAAGTTATTACAGGGAGATACATGGGGAAAATACACGCTTAATGTGAACACCAGTCACTTACTTATGCTTCTGTTCCCTTTGTGTATGCTCAGTGCGTGTCAATCACTGCCAGGGATATACCTGTGATTTCCTTCCTCACATCCTGTTTCATGTCCTCCATTAAGTAGGTAATTAATTCATCTAATCATGTGTTCTGTATCCATACTCATCCTTATGCTCCTTACTTTCTTCAACTGCACAAAGAGTCTTTTAAGTCTCTTGTAGATGAGGAAGGACTTGGTTTCTGCCTCCAACTCAAGTGCTACCATGACCATTATTTTTAAGATTTTCACTTTATGTGCAAACACTGTGCAACCATGTGTCTGATACCTGCTGAGGCCAGAGGCATCAGAGCACCTGGAACTGGAGTTACAGGTGCTTAGTAGCTGCCATACAGATAAGATTCTGGAAATTGAACTCAGAAACTGCTTTAACACCCTAAACACACACACAAGCAATTTTTAAAAACCATACTGGTCTCAAACTCTGCCTTCCAAGTGCAGAGAACTTTTTAAAGACAGGATCTGGAGAACAGGCTAGTCTCCACCTCCCCAGTGCTGGGACCAGACATGCACCACTATGCGCACAAGTCCAATAAAATTAGAGGGTTGAAACAGGATCTAATCATATAGCTCAGGCCGCTGTTGACCTTATAGCAATCCCTTTGCCTTGGCTTCCTCAGAATTTATCCCTTACATAGGGGCTGGAAATGGACTCTAGCAAGAGCACATACTTTCAGTCCCCAGAAACAAAAAACAAAACAAACAAAAAAAGAAACACACTTGTGTTGCAGTTTGGTGCCTTAGTAGGAATGAAAGACACATATTTTACTAGTGAGAATAGTGTGATGGTTAGCCTCTCTCAAGTCTGTGACAGGCAAGTGCAGTTTGGGTGCAGGGCTGTTAAGTACTCGTTTTCACAGACTTTGTATCTGCTATTAAAAAAATATATAGGGTGTTTTCATGCCACAGTACTGGGGAGGTCAGGAGACAATTTTGTGGAAGTCTGCTCTCTCCTGGAAATCTGTTCTCAGTCTACCATGTGGTTCCATGGATCAAACTCAAGTTGCCAAACTGTCAGTTTAAGTCCTTTGCAGTTACCCAGTGAGCCATCTCACTGACCCTCTATCCCCTTTACTCTACAACCTCTTCTTAAAAAGATTTGTGTGTGTTCTGCCTGTGTACGTGTAATGTACAGATACCCTGGAACTGGAGTTATGGGTGGTCATAAACCAAATCCAGGTACCGTACAAGAGCAAGTGGCTTTTTAAGTGATGAGTCATCTCTCCAGCTCTCAATATTTGACCTCTTATGGTTGGTCCCCGTTCTCCTTTCCCCAGCCCTGTACTGCAGAACTGAAACTACACAATAGGTGGCATCATGCAATAAAATCCACTACAAATGATGCATTTGGGTGCATTCCAGCACACATCTTTTCTACATAAGCTACAATAGCATTCCTTTGATGGGAGTCTATTTGAATATAAGACCTACAATTCCTATATAGAAGGCATGGTTCACTGAAAGCAGTGATATTTACCAAACAATCCAACATAAAGATGGCACTACATATGCAAAATATTCTCAGAGCCCTATCTTGCCTACAGATGATTTCTCCACATTGAAGGTGTCAACTAGCTAACTTTTTGCTTGACTACTAACAGGACTTGAAATATTTTGCTGTATGAATACTTAATGAAATGTCTTCATGCAGATGTTTAACACTGGAAATACATAACAAAATTTTATACAGTTCAACCCAACATACAACAGCCTGTCAACTTTTTCCAACTTTTTCAAGTGCAAAATAATGGGAAATCTACATGTTTTGTGAGCTCTTTATGAGACCCAAAATGTTTATCTAAGGACAAATTTTAATTAAGACACACTAGTAGGAGAAAACCATTTTTAATTGAAAAACAAAAAAATAAAGCAATACATCTCCAATGACACCATATTTAACAACAAAGTAAATTGTAAAGAGAAATAGCTTTCCTAACTGGTACTGTGAAACTGATGCATCAGCATATTGCTACAGCTTCTCTCCTTTAACCTGACAGCTACAAAGACTAAATAAAGTAGGGGCTTTCCCCTATGAATTAAATAATAAAGCCTATCTATCCCTGTTCTTAATCCAACGGCACAGAGGAATTTTAAAAGTTTGTTCCCATCATCAGGAGTTCCCAAAATGGGGCAGGGGAGGGGTAATTCTTATTTAAAAGCTATTAATATTTAACTCATTCACAAGACTTCAAAACAGGATTTCAACATGGCCTCTAGTACAATTTTTCTTTTAAAGAAGTTTGCATATCCCACGATGGTTTATGGGCACACTGGTTAATTAAATTTTGAAAGTATCAAAATTATTGCATTAAGCTGGAAGAAATGTAGACAGAAGTCTCCTTTTAAAGAGTTCATTATACAGCTGTTCCTAAAATTCCTGTATGTCAAACTGAAAGTGCTAGAAACACAGCAAACATCACACTCAAGAAACGACAGAAAAAAGGCATTAAGATGTATGGCTTTTTGTGTTTGACTATTACTAAACATAAATAAATCATTACTGTTAAACTGAAAAGGGTTTTTACAAAATGCATGTTTAAAATTAACATTTTTATTAAATCAAGTTAAAAAATGTTCATTGTAGAAAAGTCAACAAGAGTATTAAGAAAATCAAAATATACTTTTTTTTTTTACAATATATGTATATATTAGCAGCAAACTACTTCAGAGATTTTCTTTTGAGTTTAGTTATTTTAAAGAAAACGTAACAGTGTATGTTAGCATGGAATGTCAGGAATCCACTCTTAACCCTATACTCTGTGACTCAGCCTCCTCTACAATACTTTACACCAAAGACTAAGAACAAACTTGGTTCTGACTAAACAATAGCTGGTAAAATTGCTCTCACTACATCACCTATTCATTATTTCAAAAATAACTAATGAGCACCATATTTTTCAGGTGTAATAACAGCCAACTGTACCACTTAGTATTTGGCTTACTGTTTAAAAAATTTGGTAACATAGAAAATTTTAATCAAATGAGATAAATACTTCAATCCTATATTGCTTGCCCATTATTAAAACTCTTAATAGAAATTCTATACATAACCTGACAAACTCTAGGCAAAGATATATATGTGTATAGATACATGCAAAAGTGTATGTACATATCCACATACATCTTCAACTTTGGATTTTTAAAAAACTAATTTAAGGGTAATATATCATCACTGAGTGAAAGTTTCATCAGCTAGTGAGAAATACTGACTACAAAGAACTGTCATACAACTCATTTTAGGCTTACAAATTACTCAAGCTAGAGTGAAGTAACAAACTAACCACAAAAGAAAACTTTTTTTTCTCCTCTTGATATGTTCATCTAACAGCAAAAGAAGAAACAATTTGTACAATACAATTTCAAAAGTCAAAATTATTATAGAAATGTCACTAGTCTTCAAAAATACAAAACATTACATAAATACAATTTTCTTATTGTTGAATTCGTCAGCTAGAATCTACACTTTAAAAAAAATCCCTTTGGATTATCCCACTTAGCACTTCAAGTTTCCATTCTGCAGCTCTGACAAATGGCTCAGGTTTATTATTTTTATAGGAATCACATCTTTCAGAATTTGCTACTGTACTAAAGTAAATAGAAGGAACTGCATCAAATATCAAAAACAACTTAATGAAACATTCAGAATATGTAATACAAAGAAGAAAAAGACAACAGGAATTCCCTTTTCACCACACAAGAAAACACAACCTTTTCCATGCTGCTAAAGTAACTGTCTAGAGAATGGAGTTAGGGTGGCCCACCTTTATTTTCAATTAAAAACCTAATACAGTAGACTGAATTATTATTTTTATTAATATGCACAGCAAATTACTGAAACGGTGACTTCATGTTGTCTTCCCCTTAAAGATGGCACTTGCAGGTACAAGGATGCAGAGATGTGTATACATCAGATGTTTACTTGAAAAGACTCTTCTACAGCAGTTTGATATTGGGTTTCCTCATCTAGCTGAAGATTCTAAAAAGATAAAAAAAAACATAACAGGAAAATAACCAACTACTCAATTTTATCTAATGCATTACACATCTTCACAGGCATTTGCATACAAAGGACTTTATGTACAGTGTATTTTAAAATGCAAGACTGAGCTGAGTACCACAGTGTGTGTCATATTCTCAGCCACTCAGGAGAATGAGGCAGGAGGATATCTTGAGTTCTGGTGTTTAAAACCAGCATGGACATAATGGGACCCCATCTCAACAATTAGCAAAATACATGGTTTCAATACACAAACTTTAAAAATTAAATTCAGCTATAGTTACTTAGTAATAACTAATAACTGCTCCACTCAGCAAAGGATAAAACTTATACTGACCAAACCTATAGTTAAAAAAACTAACAATACAATAAGCCTGTATCATTTCTAGAAAAGATTTCTAAGTTTTGAAGGGAACTCATTTTTAAAAAAAATAAGGAGTTACTGAATTAATAGCTGAATAACAGCTTCTTAACCACAAAATGAAACTAAGTAAAAGTAGCTCAGTCATCTTAAAATTATACACTGACTCTATGACTAGGGCTTAGACAGCTCTTTAGAAAGCACTTAGTCCCTGACCCACCACCCAAACAACAGAACCCTACTCTCTTTTTAACAACACTATCTGCTGTCAATTTATGCCCCTTGGATTAGCTTTAAAAGATACCAAGTCTTCTACTTAACAACTGAAATACAGTTTTCTATGGCAAGGTAAAACAAAGAATTACATTAAAAACAGCAGTCAAGACCTATTTTACTCTTCCAAATATAGTTCTCCAGATATAGTATCAGTTCTTAAAATGGAAAATTAATAATATACAATAACTTCTTTAAATCACTAAAGCACAACATGTGAATTTTACATACATTTAAATTATTCTGAAGTACCACCTAAAATTGCAAATTCCATAAAAATGAAAATTATGCATGCCTATGTATACCTAAACGGAAAAATGAACATCAGCTATTCTTTATTGGGATTGATCATGTATTAAACAAGATCTTAACCACACAAAACTGATAATATGCAATTTTACAATTAATAAGGTGAAATCACATAATTTTTAAAAACTGTCATGAATATGAAAAGTAAAAACTAACCCCCCTTTTGATTTGAGGGCCTTTGCTGTCATTCCTAAGTGAACAACCTGGTTTTTAACAGGTTTCTTTGGTTTGGTTTGGTTTGTTAATGTGCCTCATATGCTAGCTATATTTAAAAACATATCCTCCCATATAGATTGTGCCGATTTTACTTTTCAAGCAGGTATAACTTTCTCTTAATTCTAGGCAATTTTTACTTAAACTTTCATTTTGCTGTTAAGGTTTATTTTTCTAGTAATTACCCCACCTGTATAAACAATAAATTCAATTCTCAGAACTTCATGAAACTTAACAATTTTATTACTAAAAATACAGCAACTTTTTCTTTATCCAAGCAGTCTGGTTTCACAACTTGCCTGAAAACTCAAATTTAGATTGAAAAAGTTAATTTAACTTTCTTAATCTTGAAGAACTCACTTACCACAAATTCTCCATAATCAAACTGATGTCTTTGATTTAGATGACTAACGAAATTTCTAGTAATCTGGCTAGGATCTCCCCAAGGAAGAGACACACAAATAGGACATGTCTATGAGAAACAGATTGTTTTAAATAAAAAAATAACAAAATAATGAAACATTATATAATTATTGAGAGCATTAAAATACAAGCTCATGTTACTGAAAACACCAGGTATATTTCATTGTGCTTCCCTTCCCTCTGCTGCACTCTGCAGACATTTCATTTCTTTAAAAACTGAAGGTTTGTGCCAACCCAATGTCAAGTAAGTCTACTTGGCACCATTATTCCAACGTCTCAAATGATCAATAACACTGTTTAGCAATGAAGGATTTAACTCGGAAAATGTACACTTTAGGCATAGTATTATTGCATACTTAACAGAAACAGTATATATAGTATATATAGTCAAGTATAACTTTTATATATATGGACTGAAAAAACATCAAAAAGGGTGTAGCTCAATTCATACAAATTTTTTTTTTTTTATTTTTTGCTTTTGTGTGGGGGGGGGGGAGGACAGGGTCTCTCTAATGTAGTCCTGGCTATCCTGGAACCTGCTATGTAAACCAAGCTGGCCTGGAACTCACTGAGATCCTCCTGCCTCTGCCCCCCAAGTGCTGGGATTGTAGGTAACAGCATACTTGGCCCTCATTTGCTTCATTATTGTGATATTAGAGACATTTATGTCTCTAAGGTTTGCCTGAACACAAAAAGTACTGGATGTTATAAAGAGATTGGGACAGGATCTCACTGTATAGCCCAGACTACCTTGAACTTGTGACTCTTCTGTCTAAGCTTCCCAAGTCCTGGGACTGAAGGCAAGTGCCATCATGTACAGCTCTTAAAATCCATTTCTAAGAGCCAAATCCCATGACTAGATCATTTCCCAAGCAAATTACCTTACATAAATGACACTATTATAGTAAGAGAGACCATGGACATTCTATTACTTAAATCTCTAGTTAATGTAACTATTTAAACATGCAGTCTATACTAACATCAATGTAATGACAGTTTTCATTAACTACCTACAATGTGTGCAACATATAGTCTCATTAATAACAATTACATAGAACTATTATTAGCTTGATTTCACTTACATGTAAAATGAAAATGGAGTGAATTATAGTTTAAACTGTATCCTCAAAGCTTTATGAAGTACATTACTTAAAAATGACACAAAAAGAAACTAATAACTAGATTCTAGCAAAAGCTAACAATGTACAGATTAGGCAGAAAATACAAATCAAGTAATTCAATATAAAACCAAGCATAATGTATTAACTATAAAGATTTTCCACATACCTCTTTGGTACTGTATTTGCTTATTTAACCCCTTCCCTTCTAATAAATTGTTGCAGGAATTGAGAGGAATCCTCAATAGTTATTCGAGCACTTTTATGGAAACATTTTTCTACTGTATTTGCTATCATAAGAGTGACTGTAAATGTTATTAATACATTTTAGTCATTTTTGAAGGAGCTGCTTGTGGTAGCACAAACCTATAGTTTCTAATCCTACTGTAGATATCTTCTTTTATATAATAAGGTAATAAAATTTTAAATGACTAATTTTGCATCACTGTCAATCATTAACAAAAATATGCTGATCAATAACTTAAATTCAAATTTCAATCAACAACCTTCTCCTATGTATGTAGAGAAATATATAAAACCACCTCCTCCTGAGGCGAAGGCAGAAAAAAAAACAAATACAAGGTATGCCTGGACAGCCAAGTGAGACCCCATCACAAAATTGTATTAGAAACAATTTAAAAGGCTGCAGATATATTTTAAAGGTATGATGCTTGTGGAGCAAAGTGCAGAGTCCCAGTTCAAGCCCCAGTACAGGACAGGGGTATGGGAAGGAAGACAAAAGATGTCTTCCAGTTTAATACATCCTCTTTCATTGTCTAGAATCAAAATTCACTTATCTATGAAATGTATGCTCAAAATGAGTTCTGGGATCATTCATGTTGGAATCTTGTAATCTACATAAATTCACCCTAAAAATGACACCAAAAAAGACAAGTATGCAACAAAATAAAAATATAGTATGTCTTCTTTCCTCCTTGCTTTATAGATTCATATAAAAGATTCTTCAAGGATATAATTTAAAATATCTACTGATTTTACTCTCTTGTTTTAGAGACAAGGTCTCACTGTACAGCTCTGGCCAGCCTGGAACTGTTCCCCAAAGCTAGGATTAAAAGCATTCACCACCACGCCTAGCCCAGTTTTATTCCTTTATATAGGTATTGTCTTCTGCAACAGATTCACATAACTGGATCCAGTCCTCTGCATCCAGCAGAAAAAAACTGAAAGGACCCAATCAGGCTCTCCAACTACACAAAAATGACTCCCTTACTCACCTTTCATTCTTTCCTAAACTAGTCTACATTACCTCACAGTAATTATCCTCCTTTACATGAAGTAATCAAATTTTAAAAATCTCATTGTTTTGCCTCACAATCAATCACTTATTAGAACTTTTAAATCCAAATTTAAATAAAGAACCCTCCCCTTTATATTCATGGAACCACATGCTTTAAACAAAAGATTCTTTTGAACATATGTACTCACCACAGGAACTATCTGAAATAGATGGTTACTATTACAGTGATCCAATAAACGCTGTCTGGTGAAATTTGACTCTTGACATAAGGGACACTTAAAGGTGGGATGCCCAGAAGAACTACAAAGCAATTCAAATGAGACATACTGAAATTCAAACCATCAACATAAAAAATTAGATGTTCCTGTTTTTTGATGCATTGTTGTAAATTCATTGTGTTTTAAGTAATAATTATGAAATTATTCAACACATGATTTGGAATAGAATTTCTTACAGTCTCATTTTATACAGTACTAGTGTTTATCATTTCAGTCCATTTTCCCCACAACCCAATACTTAGTACTCAGAAGACTGAGGCCACAAGATCACGAGTTCAAGATCAGCTTGCTACCTAATAAAACCTATCTCCAAACAATTACAAACAAAATACAAGACCATGGTTAAGAAGTTAAGTCTAAATTTAATTGTGGTATTAATCATGTGATACCAGAAGTCACTGTGTGTCCATTCAAGTTTTTATCTCTCCTACAGTCTACCACATTTTAGAAAATCCCTATGTAGGAATTTAACTTCAGAGGCTCCATGGACTAGTGAGATAGTTCAACAAATGAAGGCACAAAGTAGTTATCTGACTTGTACAATTGTACAGCAGCATGTTCATTATCCTGCCCAAAGCACACAAAATAATAGTTAAAAAAAAAAAAAAGGATATTCATCAAATTAAGAATCTAACACAAAATTCACAGAAAAAGCAAAGACTGAAATGTGTAGTGGTTTGAATAACAATGGCCCCCAAAGGCTCATATATTTGAATATTTGGCTCCTACTTGTTAGAACTGTTTGGGAAGGATCAACTAGTATGGCCTTGTTGAAAGTGTCATTGGGCAGACTTTCAAAAAACTGACACCATTTCCAGTGTGCTTTCTGATTCATCCTTATGTATCAAGATGTGAGCTGTTCCAGCTACAAAACACCAGGCCTAATACCACCATCATGGACTCTAATCTTCTAGAAATAGAAGCCCCAATTAGCTTCCGTAATATCCATCAGTCATGGTGTTTTACCACAGCAACAGACACTCTAAGACAAGGTAGTTCAAAGCAATCCAAGAATCAAGCATCACTGGGTTTTAATACCTCTGAATGTCAGCTAGAGACAGTTCAATATTGATATCTGCCTGAATCACACGTGGAAGAAATCTGACCAAGAAAACAGATAAGTTCTTACATGTTCCTGAAAGCAACAACTATCTAAACACTCTTTATTTCTAAAGCATTAGCTTCTAGCACTATAATTAGTGATTTAACTGAATGAGTATTTATTTTAAAAAATACAGCAACTGGGCTGGAGATGGTTCAGCAGCTAAGGGGCACCTGCCACCTACCCTGAAACCTGAGTTAAGTGCCCAGGACTCAAATGGTAGAGAGAACCAAATCCTGCAGTTATCCTCTAGACCTCTGTATGTGTAATGCGGCATGCACTTTAGATCACACAGACTAAACACGTTTAAAAAAAAAAAAAGTCACACACAAAAAAAATAACTAATAATAAAAACTTACTAATCTATTGTTATAACCTACATGTCTAACTCCACACACTCTGAAGGCTTAGGCGTGAGGATCATGAGTTTAGGGTCAGCCTAAGCTACCAGCAAAACCCTGTCTCAGAGAAAAGGAAAATCTATTACAAGGATTCAGGGTTATAGCTCAACAGTATAGTGAACATCTAGCATAATCAATCCCTGAGTTAAATTCTTACCACCACAAATAATAATCACCTTCTATATTATTCAACAATATTATTTACTAAAGTAGAATTTTTTAAAATTTACCTTGTATTCTCTTGGTAAGTTTCTGTGTTATCAGATGTAGATGTTTCATTCCTATTACTTAAGAAACACAGGGGGTGGGGAGAGAAGAGTTAATACCCTAAATAATAAAACACATCAGGGCTTCACTAATGTGAACTGTTTAATGAAGATGACCAAACTGAACTCCAGGGGCTGGAGAAACGGCTCAGCAGTTATTACTTTTGGTCTCCATAAGTACCAGGCACACATCCACATTTAAAAAAAGAGAAAGTGTCAACTTCAGTAGTTTATTTTGTTTTTTAAGATTTATTTATTATGTACACAGTGTTATGCCTGAATGTATGTCTGCAGGCCAGAAGAGGGTACCAGATCTCATTACAGATGGTTATGAGCCATCAAGTGGTTGCTAGGAATTGAACTCAGGAACTGTAGAAGAGCAGGCAGTGCTCTTAACCACTGAGCCATCTCACCAGCCCCGAACCTTCAGTAGTTTTAAAATAAAATAAAAAAAAAAAAAAATCCATGATATTCATGGCATTGCTTTCTAAATTAAGTAAGACTGTTTAAGTTCTTATTCATTCATGTCTTAGAAATAGATGATTACAGCCGAGCATAGTGGCATACACTTATAATTTCACCACTCAGGAGGCTGAGGCAGGAATCATAGGTTTGAGGCCAGCCTGGACTACATAACATAACTCTTGTCAAAAAAGTAAAAGAAAAGAAAAAAAAAGCCAGGTATGATGACACATTCCTTTAAGCCCAGTATTTGGGAGGCAAAGACAGAAACAGGTGCATCTCTGAGTTTTAGGCATCCCGGGCTACAAAGAGAATTCTAGGCCAGCCACTACTGCAGAATGAGACCCTATCTCAGAAACAACAAAAAACCCACATAAACAAAACCTTTACAATATTCAGGTACAAGTGTAAATTAGAGAGCACAGAATTTTAATTACAATAAAATCTTTTTCCAAAGTCTTTTTCCTCAACCTGTGATGTCCTTTTGGAGGTGATGAGGTAACATGCGGGCTAGGACAGGGTCTAGAATTAATGCTTCAAACTCCTAGTTGTCCTGCTTCATCCTCCTGGCATTATAGGCATGTGCTATCATACTTGGCCCTTGCTAATCTTTTAAACACACAGGGTGTTTTGCCTGTATGTAAGTCTATGTACTGCATGCATGCAGTACCTGCAGAGGCTAGGAAAGGACCCCCTGTATCTGAAGTTACAGATGGTGGTGAGCCCCCAAACAGATGAGATTCAAACCCATGTCCTATGGAAGCAAAGCCAATGTTCTACTAACTAAGCATCTTTCCAGTGCTCCTTGTTAAAATTTTAAACCCTTGGGTTTTAATGATTATAAGTTATTCCTAAAAAAGAACTAGGTGCCAGGTAGCAGTGGCGCATACCTTTCTTTAATCCCAGCACTTGGATTCACTTGGATTTCAGTTCCAGGGGATCCGAAATCTCATATAAACACACATGCAAGCAAAATACCAATTACATAAAATAAAAATAATTAAATCATTAAAATTTTGCCAGTAATAGTGATGCACGCCTTTAGTCCCCACACTTGGAACCTGAAGCAGGTGGATCTCTGAGTTCCAAGTCAGCTTGGTCTACAAATCAAGTTCTAGGATAGCCAGGGCTACACAGAGAAACCCAGGTTCCCCCCCACCCCCTCCCCCAAAAAGAACTAAAATCAATAAATCAATGAATAAATAAATAAATAAGTGGTCTGCCAGCTGAGCTGGCAAGGTGTGGATTAGAGTGCTAAGGAAAAAACAGTATCATGGAGGTGAAGGTGTGAACCAACACCTGGCAAGACACTACTCAACTTAATTTCACCTATACTAATATATTTATTAACTTTCAATCTCACTTATAAAGGTGAGAAAACCAAGGCACAGTTTCTTGACAAAGTCAAACAATTATGAAAGAACAAAACTGGAATCTGAGCCGGGGCACTCTCAAATCTAGTGTGCACTCATGCATGTGTATGTTCGTTCATTCATTCACTCACTCACTCACTCATTTTTGCACTATTATTTACTTTAACAGTATTACTAAGCTTCTGTTACTTATTAAATATTGTACCTGGATGTAAAGAGAATAATGAAAACAAATTACCAAAGTACTTCTATTTCAAATTAGTTAAAGGATGCTCATAGAAGGGCTGAGAAGACAGATGACTTAGCAGGTACAAGCACTTGCTTATACTAAGCCAAATGGTCACCAGAAGTGGTGGTGCATGCCTTTAATCCAAGCAGAAGCAGGTTAATCTCTTTTTTTTGAGTCTTTGATGCCAGCTAAGGCCAGCCTAGTCTACAAGTTCCTGGACAGCCAGATTTTGTGTAATAAATGTTTTTAAATGATTCTACAACAAAAGAACAAAAAAAAAACCTAACAAAATTGAAACCAGCTTTGAATACATACACTATACCCAGTCTCAAAATAAGTTAAAAAAAAAAAAATAGTAGTAGTAGTAATAGAAGATCTGAGACACTATCAGAATAAAAATATCAAATACTAAACCTATTCCTTACAGGGCAATGAGAAAAAAAACAAAACAAAAACAAAAACAAAAAATCTCCAGTATTTAAATAATTATTGAAAGTGATTTTTGCCAAATAATTTCACCTGAAATTTAGTTGAGTCTTTAACTCCCAGGTATAATTTTTATTCAAAGAAAGACTCCCAAAATAATTTTAAGTAACATAAGGTTAGGTATATCATGGAGTTGGTCTCCTAGATACAAACAGCAAATAAATAAGGAAGGCAAATTCTAGTTAGGATATTTAGTGTAATCTGTTAAACATATACACACCAAAATTTCCCATCATTTCAATTCTTAAAATTTTGCTTTTAGGATAAATGTTGCTTACCTGCTCCTTACTGAATCTTGAGAAATCTTAAAGTTTGGAATGACAGAAGAAACACCATATTCATCCTGATACTTCTTACACGATTTGTAATGATGTCTCATGCGATAGAATTTAATCTGCAAATTATTGGTTAAAATTTTAATTTAAAATCGAACTCACAAAGTTTGATACAGGTCAGTAAGAGGAAAAAAGATGACAACAGATAACTAAATATTTCATTTAAGTGCAAGTTTCTTTATATATGTAAATTAGTGTCAGGCAGGGTGGCACACACCTTTAACCCCAGTGAGTTTCAGGTTAGCCAGCGCTACATAGGGAGACCCTGCCTCAAAGTCTGTGTCTGTGTGTGTAAAACACATTTTTGTTCATGCATATAAGTCCTGCTTTCATTAAACCACTGGGGGGGTGGGATTAACAAATAATCCTATACTTGAAATTATAATACTGATAGAAAAAGCCAGGCACAGTGGTGCATGCTAATAATCTCAGCATTTGGGGAGAGGAACAAACAAAAAAATCAGTTGTTCAAGGTCCTCCTCAGTTACATTTTAAGTTCAAGACCCACTTGGGCTACCTGATGACACTCTAGTTGAAAACCAAATACAAAAGAAAGGATACTAAGAGGCTGGCTGCCTCCTGCTGCTGGGTGATTTGACTATTTTTCACAACCTGACAAGTGTTAGAAAGCAGGTTAAAAAATGATGTTCCTATGCTCATACTGGGAACATTGTTTAGTTTCTCAGTAAAAAGTGAGGCCAGAATCCCACAAGTGTTTTCACTTCACTTCCTTTTCAATCCAACATCTTCTTCAGGCATGGAAAGCAGATCTGACTTGGGTAAATGGTCGACAGACACAAGGCCCAATCACTTCTCATGTTCAGCATTCTTCAAATAGAATAATTAGCGAATGTTACTTGTTTATCAATCAATACCTAATTATTCCATGTGCTCAAAACTTAAACCAGTCTTTTTTGAAATGTTTCATGATTTTTAAAATACCTAAGTGGGTAGTTACAGAGGTTTCTTTGAGTACATAAATCTATTTGGCTAAATTATTAACATGAGAAGACTGCGAGTTTACTAAGAAAATAAAATTTAAAGATGAAAATCTCTAAGGTTTCTGATACACAAAGTTTCTGGGTCTTTTCTACATAACTTTTGTTTATTTTCTTTTTGAGACGATCTCAATTTGTAGCCCAACCTGGCTGTGAACTCACAACCCTACTAGTTCAGCCTCCTGAGAGCAAGGATTGTAGGTGTACACCATATTGCCTGCAGATGTCCTTCTTTTCAAAACCATGTTTACCGGGAAAATAAAACACTGTCATAAGATAACTCTACCTTTTTTGAACAGCATCTGCAGCTACCAGAAAACTTCCTCATGATATTTTCAAGATCTAAGGCCCGTTCTGGACATGCTCTTTCTCTTCTAGTCACACTCCCACGACATAGGGGACAATGTATTCCACTTTCTCTCATTGCAGTCAGGAAACATTTTCTACAGAAACTAAACCAAACATTTGTGACATGTTAGTTAATTACAGGAAAAAAAATCACTTTTTACTTCTATAACTAAACATAAACAAGTGATTATGAATATGTACATATAGTATGCAGTCAAACTATCCACATATATGTACAACCCAGTTTTAAGTCATATTTATTTCTCAGACAATAAGACTAATAACTGGATTAGGTGGTAACAAAGTGAAACTATATTTAAGTCCATTTTACAACTTTCTTTTCTTTTTTCTAAATGTCACTCTGAAGCTGAAGTATAGACTCCAAAAAAAGCAATCCCACTTTAATTTCCTGAGTGATAGGAATTACAGTTATGTGCCACCACACCCAGCTACATTTGTGTTTGAATACTATAAAACAAAGACAGGTGGGGTGGCACACGAATTTAATCCTAGAACTCACGAAGACAAGGCAGAAAGACCTCTTTGAGCCCAAGGCCAGCCTGGTCTCCATATATCAACTTCCAGGACATCTAGAACTACATAAAAAGGCCTTAGTTCAAACAAACAACAAACCACCATCTAGTAAATAAGTATGTTTTATTTCCAATTTTACTCTTTTTTCTTCTGTACCACAAACAAGCCTCTTTAGTTATAAACTTATCTCCCTTTGAACTAAACTAGATAAATTTGCTGCACAGAAACTTACTTCAAAAGGAAGTTTAATAATTTTTGGTGTGCACCTTTTCCTCTTCTTCCTGTCATACTTTTCCACATATCAAAGGGGCCTGTAATTTTAGAATACTTGTCTTTTTTCATTCTCCAATAGCAGGCTGATTAACAGATACTGGGCGAGAAAACAACTGCATTTTCACCCACCTTGCTTTTAGTGTAAATTAAACACTGGCAAGCAAATTTATATACTAATAATCATTCTTCCAAATAAGAAAGTGTCTTGGGGCTGGAGAGATGGCTCAGCACTGGTTGCTCTTTCAGAGGACCTGGGTTCAATTCCCAGCACCCACAAGGCAGCTCACAACTGTCTGTAACTCCAGTCCCAGGAGGATGTCCTCTTCTGGCCTTCACAGGCACTGCATGCAAATGGTATACAGACATATTCAAGCAAAGCATTGATAGACATAAAAAAGAAGAATAATTTAAAATAGTTTTAAAAGTCTCATGCAGCTAGAATGACCTCAAATTCTTCACATAGGCTGGCCTTGAACTCCTAAATCCTCCTGCCTCCAAGTACAAGGATCACAGGGATGTACATACACACCATGCCTGGCCTTTTTTTTTCTCCCTTGAGACAAGGTGGCCCTGGTGTGCTCTCCTGCCTCAGTCTTCTAAATGCTGAAACTACAAGCAAATACCAAAATACGAAGTTCTCCAAAATAACAGAGGAGAGGAAATGAGGAATCAATTAATCTTCAGATCTTAAAATTAAATTGATCTGTTAAGTAAACAATACAGTCTTAATTACACCACTTTATAAATAATGACAAAGGATTTAGATAGTTTAAATCCCAGCACTCAGGAGGCAGAGACAGGTGGATGGATCTCTGAGTTTGAGGCCAAGTTCCAGGACTGCCAGAGCCACAAAGAGAAACTCCTGTCTCAAAACAAAACAAAAAAATCTTAAGATATGAAAACGTAGAAGGAAGATTTGTTGGGAAGAAGTTTAGAGGACATTAGAGGGAAATGAGAGGGTAAAGATAAAAATGAACAAAATATATTATATGTATGAGACTTTTTAATAATTAAAAAAAGTAACTTCCCAATTAGCTAGAGCTACATAGTAAAACTTCCATCTCAAAAGCCAAAAAGAATCCTGACATCTTGGCACATGCCTATCATCTCAGCACTTGAGAAGTAGAGTCAGAAAAATCAGAGTTCAAAACCAATCTTAACAATATAAGGAGTTCAAGGTCAGCCTGGGCTATATGAAAACTAATGTTTCCCAGATGTTGTTATATGTAAGTTTTCATTTGGATGAGAGTTTACTTCTAACAAACAGTGTACAAATATTCCTTGACATTTAAAAAAAATAGAAATGATACAAATTATGGTTTTAAGTATCAACTTGACTCAATCCAGAATCACCTGGGAAGACAAATTGAGGTACTGTCTAGATTAGGTTGGATCTATTGGTATATTTTAGAATTGTTTGATAGTTATTGATATAGGAAGACCCAGTCCATTTAAGATAGGAGCCTTCCCTGGTTTGGGGCCCTGAACTGAGTAAGAGAAGGATGGCTGCCGGGCAGTGGTGGCACAAGTCTTTATTCTCAGCACTTGGGAGGCAGAGGCAGGCGGATCTCTGAGTTCAAGAACAGCCTCGTCTATAAGCGCTAGTTCCAGGACAGGCTCCAAAGCTACACAAGGAAACCCTATCCCAAAAAACAAAAAACAATACAAAAACAAAAAAAACAAAAACAAAAGGGAACGATGGCTAAAACAAGATTTGTGCATTTATTATATCCCTGTTCTTGACTGGACATGACACTTTAAATTCCTGCCTTAATGTCTCCAAAGAAATAGACTGTAATTGCAAATCAAATAAACCCTTTCTTCCCTAAGTTGCTTTTTGTTAAAGTATTTTATCAAAGTAACAAAAATGAAAATGAATAGACTAACAAAAGAGATTTTTAAGATTACAAAATAAAAATTTGAGAAATAACCACTCTATTTTCTCTTGAAATGTTTTTGTATACTTGCCTCATATACACTTTGCTTTTGGCTTTTGTGGAACACTATTGCTATGCAGCCCAAGCTGGTTTCAAATTCATGGCAATCCTACCTTACCTCACCTCCCAAGTGCTGTTTTTATAGATGTACCACTATGCCTGGTTTGGGGGTGAGGGTAGGACACATGACATTGAACCTCACATAGGCTAGATTAACTATGCTAACTATTCTGGTGTTTTGAAACAGAGCTGGATAGCCTAGCCTTGAAATTGCAATTGTCCTTTCTCAGTCTTCCCAGATGCTTTTGCAGGCCTGTACCACCCAAGCTAACTTTTGGTTTTTTAGAGCTGAGGATTGAACCTAGACCCTTGTGCATGCTAGGCAAGCATTTTAACACTAATCCCCTCGGCCCTTATTTTTACTTACTTTTAAAAACACTATAGCTGACTATTATAAGGTATCTAACAGTGCTGTGGCTTGGTCTTTGTTATTGTTTCGCTAAATTCTTAGTTTATGTCTTGCTTGTTTTCTTCTATTCTATCCTTCTCAGGTTACAGCTCTCTCTACTTAAGGAACTTAAGTATTCTCTACAACTTGGATCTATCTAGGACCTCTTCTTGCTTTCAGTTACATACATTCCTCAGTGAATATACCCACAAAGGTAGCTCCACCTTCACTTATTCCAGATCTATGTAGAGCATACACATTTAACTACTGGACATGCTGTCATTAAATCTTTACAGCATCCTCAAAAAGTCAGGGGTTTCTTCTCTGTATTACCACTATCTCCTTAGTTTAGGGTTCTAATCGTTCCCTTTCCTGACTTATCAATGTGTCAACAACATTACTAGTCTCAACTGCCAACCTGAAACTTGACATTAATATAAACCTTCTAAAAGTAAAACCACACCATGCTGCTCCCCTGCCAAAATAGGTCTCTGGTTTCTAGGAAAACATTCAAATGGCTCACACAGTAAATTCCTGCCAATATATGTAAACTACAGCTCCACTACACATGCTCTTTGGCTCCAAAGCCTATGAGAATAGCCATCTTCTGTATTCCTCCTTACCACAGTACATAAAGTAAACCTCTACCAGGTATTCACCACCATGGCCAAAATAAAAACTGTCACTAGGAACTACATCAAGAAAGTCAACCATTTATATTTATATTCCTACTGATTTTGACACTTGCTTCTTGTTGCTAGCATCAGATTTTTTTTACCTAAAATCTTGCAAATATCAGTAACACTCATTTACAGGTTTTCTCCACTAGACTAACAGTTACGAGAAAGTGCACCGAGTACTCCTTGTGCCAAAGAAAACATTAGACAATTCCTATTTGGAGAAATAAATGGAGATTAAAGTGACACTTATATTTTGATAAAGCTATTATCAAATGATTTTGCTCCTTTCCTGTTGCTGAAATGGCCATGAAAATTTATTTTTAATATATTCAAAATTCCCAGTGATCCAAATTATTAACTTCATCCCTCTCTATGAATCATATAGTAATTTGGTACTCTTCCTTCTGTCTGTTTGGTAGACTAGAGAGTGTCCATATAATGAGGCACTGAGCTCAATCCTAAACCCCACCTCAAAAACACAACCTAACTTTACAGCAAAATGTAAACTTGTTAATTGGCACAATTCTGTCTTTTGTTTAAAAAAAAAAAAAGTAATGATATAGTAAATACTTTAATTCTAATTATAAAAAAAAAATCAATTTCTTCAGCCCAATCTAGTGTCTGTTCCATCATTACCTACCCTCCCATTTATATAAAACTTTTCCTCCCTCTTCCCTCTTTAAATACACTGTTCAACAAGAAATACAAAGCAATTGTAGGGAAAGTGAGGGTGTACAACTATTCTGTTCATGTCATCATGTGAAAGTCCAGAAAGTTAAGCTGAAGAAAGTCAGAACTAAATTTAAGGAAAAAAAAAAAAAAAAATCATCACTTGAGGTCAAGCCAAATTACAGTTCTTCACTTTAAATATACTACATATACTAAATATATAGTGACATTTTGTTCACAGAATTTTGAAGGGTCTACAATGGGGTCCGAGGTCAGTGACCCCAGAGTATTTGAAATGCTAATGTACATAAAAGATCTATGGGGCTGGAGAGTTAGGTCTGAAGTTAAAAGCACTGACTGCCCTTCCAAAGATCCAGACTTCAATTCCCAGCAACCACATGATGACTCACAGCCATCTATAATGAGATCTAGTGAACTCTTCTGGCATGAGGCATACACACATGCAGGCAGAACACTGTAAACATATTAAATAAATCTCTTAAAAAAAGAAATCTAAGGACACACACAGCAACTACTATAGCTTCATCTCACCTCATCTGCACCAAATAAAGGAATGTCAGGCTGTCATTAATCTTTTTCTTGTAAAGAACTTAATTTATTGTTTAAGTTGTGTCTGTATGAAGATATGTGCATATGAGTACAAGTGCCTATGGAGGCCAGAGATGTTGAATCCCCCGGAACTAGAGTTAAAAGTCCATTGTTTGCCTGATGTGGATCAGAGACCTCTCTCCAATCCTTTCCTTTTGTTTTTTTGTTTGGTTTTTTTTTTTTTTTTTTTGTTCTTTAAGATTTCTCTGTGTATTCCTGGCTGTTCTCAAACTCACAGAGATCTGCCTGCTTCTGGCTCCGAGTGCTGGGATTAAGGTGTGTACCACCACCACCCAACTTCTTAATCTTTCTTGATGAGCAGAAATAATTTACATATTTCATCACTTGCAGCTAACTCACATGACTACCACAGAATAGGATTAGTGAAGATGAAGAACAGTGAAGAGTTAGCCATGCCCAGTAGAAGATGGACAACACATAATGTCAGTGATATTTCTGCAGACTTTTGAATCACAGTACTTTGGACATTTTTTTTTTTTGTCCCTTTTGTTATATATTATCATCCTATTTTATAATTTTATGGATTTTGCTTGTGTTTTTCATTTTTTTTTTTTTTTCTTCTTTAGTCTGGTTTGTCTGGGCGTATTCTTTGTTTGCTAAAGACAGCCAGAGAAAATGTAGGTAGGCAGGATCTGGGAGGAGTTGAGGGAGGGGAAACCATGACCAGACTATGTTGTGGATTTTTTATTATTTTTCTTATTTTGTTGTGGATTTTTTTAATTTAAAAAATTATCACTGTCAAGTACAGGTGACAACAAAAAAAGTCACCTGTACTTAGACTTGTGTTTAAGAAGCCAAAGTTCTATCCACCTCCCCTTATTCCTTTTTTAAAGAGGGGACTGTTGGATTGTTGATACTGTTGGGTGGTGTTCTGAGACAAGTCTTGCTTCCTGTGTAGTCCAGAATGGCCTGGAAGTCATGACCAGGCTTGGCTTCAAACTCAAAATCTTTCTGTCTGAGCCTTCCAAGCACCACCTCTCTTGGCTTCTACCTATGCCTTGAGGGTTCTAAGTCCCATCATCAAAAACAAAAGAGTGGGAGGAAACACTTCTCTAGAGACGCGTTCAATTTTTTGCAGCTGCTTAGAAGCATAGAACTTTTTCAGGCCCCACCTGACAAATACCCATTTCTGTGTTTGGAATGGAGGCTAAAAACTGGTTACCTTTAGTTTAAAAAGTTCCTCGGGGGGGTGCCAGGCGTGATGGTGCATGCCTTTAATCCCTGGGGGGCATGTAGATCACCTCGAGTTCCAGACCAGCCAGAGCTACATGATACACCTGGCGTGATGACGCATGCCTTTAACCCAAGAGGCTGTGAGTTCCAGGCCAGCCAGAGCTACATGAGACCCTGACTCAAAATAAACAACAAAAAAAAAAACAAAAACAAAATAAATGACTGGTCCTCGTGGGCTCTGACCATCACCCAGGCCTGTCACATGCCTGATATACGTTATTAAGGCCTGTGCCCAAGTCCCACTGACACTGGGCGTCTAGAAAATGATGGAGGGTGTCCCTACAAAGAACTATGGCAAGCAACCTGCGTCCTGCCGCCCCGCAACGCCTTTGTGTTGCGCTCATCCCTGGAGTAAGTGCCTCCTCCAGCAATAGTAAACAGAACGAAAGCACAAAGGGAGCCGCCTCCTCAGCCCAGGAAACCTGGCCAGGACCGACCCAAGGCGGGAGGCGGCGGCCAAGCCATCGCACCCCGTTCTGTCGCTGAGTTTTCAGCTGGCCCGGGGATGGCGTGAAGGAGGCTGTGTGTTGGGGGCGGGAGGGTGGGGGAGCACAGCCAGGGGCCAGGGTCTGAGCCGACGACGAGCCCCGAGCCCACGGCGGCGGCTCTCCCGGCGGCCCACACGGCCGCCCCCTCCGCGGGGCGAGCACTCAACGCCGGGGCCTCCACAAGGGTTGCTAGGAGACAAAAAGGCTCCACGTTCTCTGCGATCCCCGTCCGGCCCGGCAAGGAGGCCAAGGGACGCCACCGACAGGGCCCGAGCGGCGGCCCGGGGCGCCGGAAGCAGGCGGCGGGGACAAGGCCGGGCGGCGGCGGGCCGGGCCGCGGGCCGGCGCGGGGCGCGGGCCAAGGGGCGTCTACTCACACGTGCTGACAGGCCGCGGTCCGCACCGGCGTCTTGAGCACCTCCTGACACACGGGGCAGTAGAAATCATCTTCCGTGTAGGACGTGGCCGCCGAGAGCTCCTCGGACATGGCGAGGGGTGGGCGAGGGAGGCGGCGGCGCCGGCAGGGGCCCGGGTGGCGGCGGCGGCCCTCGGCCCGACGACCCGAGCGAGCCCTGAGGGGGGAGGGAATGGTGTCAGGAAGCGGCTCGCTCAGGAAGCGGCCAGCGCCAGGAAGGGGGCGGGGCTCGGGGGCGGGGCGGAACACAGAGACAAGGCAGCAGCACGAGCTGGCCCCGCCCATTCTCAGCGGGACCACGGCGCGGAGGCGGGGCTTAGCGGGAGGTGAGGTAGAAGGCGCAGTCATTGGCTGCGCCGCAGCTTCGATCACCGGCGCGCGCCGAAGCCCCTCCCATCCGGGCCGCCATAGTGCCGAGGCCCCGCCCCCAGCGGCCCGGCGCCTGCCGCTACCCGGTCCCGCGCTCGGCGGCTCGCCCCGGCCCTCGCGGCCCGCCCTCTGCGCCCTGGGGCGCTTCCGCGCTCACCACGCCCTCACTGACCCGCCCCCGCCTCCTCCGCCCGGCTCGCCCACACTCACCTCGGAGCCGCGCCGGGCCTCGAGCGCCCTCTCCGTCACCGGCCGACCGCGCGGTGCACCTGCGCGGTCTTCTAGCGTCAGTCCCGCGGCGCGCAGGCCTCACGGGACCGGGCCCGTGTGAGGCGCGTGGAACACTAGGAAGCCCCCACCCCCGGAGCCGCCGTCCCTCGGCATTGCGAGGCCCGCAGCCCGCCCGCCGGTCACCGCCCACAGCAGGGTGGGGGCGTGGTGGCCTCCCCGGCCCCCATGGCAACCGGGGGCGGCCCGGCGGCGGATTGTGACGAAAGCAAGAGGCTGAAGACGGCAGCCTCCTTCCTAGGCCGCCCCGCGGGGTGCCCGTTTTTGTCCCCCTTGCTGCGTTTCCTGGGAATTATTCTTCCGTACATCTTTCTCTCGTTCTTCTTTCTTCCTTTTTCCCTTTCTCTCTTTCATTCTTTTTGTTTGTTTGTTTGTTTTGGGGTCTTTTTCTAATGTAACTAGAAAATATTCCTATTGTAATATTCCTAATGTAAAGAATCTGATTTTCACTATTTGTCCTGGCCAGATTTGGATTTGGAACAAGTAACCACAATCTGGTCAGATGTCTGTAATTGGGGAGACTGAGGCAGGAGGATCCCAGAGTCAAAGGCCAGCCTGAGCGGATTAGGTGTTTGAACTTTCATGTTAAGCAAAATGACAGATGCAGTCTTCCACGTAATTGCAAATAATACCTTTTCAATTAAGGAAGGCGAGAATGATAGCTTTGAATAAGAATGAGCTAGAAGCATGTTCCTACACATTGCATGTGAGTCACTACGTTATTTGCCTCGCTTTGGAAACAAATGTGTATTCTTGAATGGGCCCTTAATTCCTAGATAAAGCCACATGAAATAGGAACGCACCTATGTGGGAAAGAGAAGGTAAGGAAAATCCAAAGTATATTAGGGAATCTTCAGTAAACTAGAGAAAAGTCCCAGTGCCATCCGTTGTTAAAACCCTTAACCACTGTCTAAGTTAATTATAAATAAATGTCATTTAGATGCTAATTAGGGGACCAGGGACATGGCTGAGCACTAGATGCTCTTCCAGAGGACAGACTCAGTTCACAGCACCCACATGGCAGCTCACAACTATCTGCAACTTCAGTTCTAGAGGATCTGACTTCCTCTTCTGGGTTCCATGGGCACTGAACATGGAGGTGCACAGGCATCCTTGCAGGCAAAGCATTCAAAAAAATGCAAAGAAAAATTATTTTTTAAAAAACAATCTAGCCAGGCAGTGGTGGAACACATCTTTAATCCCAGACCTTGCAGGCAGATCTCTGAATTGGAGGCCAGTCTGATCTTGTGGTCTGTTCTCAAGCACAGTAACTTCCAAAGGTCCTGAGTTCAATTTCCAGCAACAACATGGTGGCTCACAACCATCCTTAATGAGATCTGGTGCCCTCTTCTGTCATGTGTACATGTACATAATGAATTTTTTTTTAAAGGGGGGAGTCCTAATCAGCACAAGAGAGGCCTAAGGAGGCGGATCGAGACTTCAGAGTCAAGCTGGACTATGTAGTAAGACTGTATCTCAGAAAAAAAAGAAAATAAAATCATTTATGTGGGTGGGTGGGTTTCTAGAATAGAATGTCAATTTCTTCTACCAGCATATAAATGTGTGCACTCTTGTTCCTTCTGCTATATGGCATCAAGTACAGTGGAAATGGGAGCAGGGCAGGAAAGCTAGTATTAGCTTGAGATCTCCGGGGAAGGGAAAGAACATGTGATAGGAGGGACACGCTGGCTCCTCAAATCCCCATAGATGTTTTTCAGATGCCTAGTGTCACTGTTGGATAGTGTACTTTCACTCATTCTGACCACCTTATGAAATATATTATCTATTTGATAGTATATTGGTTCTTATTTAAAATTCATACAATATATTTTAATCATGGCTTCTCCCTCCCTTGTCATCTCCTAACTCTATGCCTCTTTTTCTCTTTACAAAACAAGCAGGCAGAAAAAATAATAATAATAAGGGGCTGGGGAGATGGCTCAGTGGTTAAAAGCACTTGCTGCTCTTAGAGAGGACTCAGCTTCAATTCCCAGCACCCACATGCTGACTCACAACCGTCTGTAACTCCCAATTCCAGGGGAACCAATGGCACCAACTGACTTTTGAGAACACAGGTACACTGAGTGCAGACAGACAAGCAGGCAAGAAACGTAACTAGCAACATTAGTTTTTAAATAAATAATATGGTGTTCTTTAATGTCATTCCTAAGAATACCTAACAATGAAGTTAGTTATATAAGTTTTATTTCGTCCTTTGCAACCCTAACTTTCCACATGTCTTTTACAAATATGTTTATACTACTCCCTCCTGTATTCTAAATCATTTAATGTAATCGTAAGCAACTCACAAAGATCCCCCTGCCTCTGCCTTCCGAGTGCTGAGAGAAAGGCTCAGGCTTCACCTTTTGTTTGTTCCATGACCTTAAGCTATGAATGCAAAAATATCTACTGTCTTCTTAGATTAGGATCTTCACTTGATCTTGCTCAGGGATGACTCCTTAGTTGAGTCTGCTTAGGAAATGGACATGACTGAAGAAAGTCCCCATAATACCTTAGTTCAAGGAGGAAATTGAGTAGAAATCACACACACACACACACACACACACACAGAGCTCCAGGGCTCCTTAGTTGAGTCTGCTTAGGAAATGGACATGACTGAAGAAAGTCCCCATAATACCTTAGTTCAAGGAGGAAATTGAGTAGAAATCACACACACACACACACACACACAGAGAGAGAGACAGAGAGACACAGAGAGAGAGAGAGAGAGAGAGAGAGAGAGAGCTCCAGGGCTCCAGGCTCAATCATTGAGCAGCAGCTAACACATCTCACCCCCTTGTTACATTATGGCTGAGCTCATTTTGCCTTTGAAATCACCCTGAAATGAGCCCACTGTAACTTTTGTTTGAGATTTCTCCTCTCTCTACCTGTGGTGCTTGAGATTATTCCTGCCATTTAAGTCCTTAATTGGTAGAGAAAATGGACCCAATAGAAATGCCCTAGACTCTTTATCAGTCCAAGTTCAATTCCTAGTACCTAAAGTACATAAAGGAAGGAGGTGGGGAGGACTGACCGTGGTGCTGTGCTTCTGTAATCCTAGCTAGCTACCGAGGGGGCTGAAGCAGGATGAACCCCTTGGGGTCCACTAGTGCTACATAGTGAGATCTTGGGAGGGGGAACCTCAATATAAAGGTGATGGGGATTTGGCTCAGTTGGTATTGTGGTGTGGCCCCGGGGTTCAGACTCCACCACAGAAAACTAGGAGCAGAGACATACCCTCATACTCTACCAGAGAGGTGAAAGCAGGGGAATCAGAAGTTCAGGGTGAGGGACTCCACCAGGCCAGAGCTTGCAGCACATGGCTGTGGCAGGCCTTGCCCCTTCCTCTGTTCCATCTGCCTTGCTAAATCCATTAGATTACATTCCTAAAGCTCACCCCCAAGGTCCATTCCCTTATTTGGCAATTTCCTCCTCCTGAGACTGACTACCAAGTGAAAAGTTTCTACCTGATGAGCCTTGCTGACAACCAATGTAGCAATCTAAATCAGACCAAATCAAACCAAATCAGAAAAAGCCCATGTTTAATGAATACAACACTCCCAGATGGCCTTCCAGCCCCCCTCCCCCAGAGGAGTCGGGAAATAGAGACTGGGACATCACATGTCTATGGGGGGGGGCAGTTTAAATACCCTGTGGGAGTGGTCTTGAGTATGGGGGAGGGGGGAATCATCATTTAGCAGGCTTTCTGAGATGCAGCAGGGTCTGGAGGGGGACTTGGGTGGAGCCTCCACCATAACATCCCAGACTCTTTGGTTGTATGGATGCCAGAGGCTGGGGGACACCAAGGTGCAGCTATCAAAGTATTGAAGTTTAGCAATCAAAGCCCATTTTGGCTGTTCTAGTTTACCTGTCTAATCAAAATTAAATACCTCACCCTAACATCAGGTTTCCCCCTTTTCTTTTATAAACTGCCATTTGCCTAATGGACCATATCTGTCTCCTCTCCATCCAGAGGGTGTCCTTTACCCTTCAGGACAAATATGCCTTCCCCTTCTCTCTCTCATCCTTTATCTCCTGTCTTTGTCTCTTATTCCCTACCTTTTGTCCCTCTGGGCCAAATAAATCTCTTTTGTTCTGAGAACTTGGTCTTGGGATTTGTGGTAGTTTGAATGTAATTGACCTCATAATTCCATAGGGAGTGGCACTATTAGGAGTTGTGGCTTTGTTAGTGCATGATGGTGGGGCTGGCTTTGAAGGTTTCCTATGCTCAGGATACAACCCAGTGTCTCACTTGACTTTATGTTGCCTGCAAGATAGTTTCAACTCCTACTCCAGCACCACATCTGCATATTGCTGCATTTTGGCTGCATATTGGCATGCTCCCCACTGTGATGATAATGGACTAATCTCTGACACTGTAAGGGAGCCACCCAAACTTATAAGAGTTGCTGTGCCCATGGTGTCTCTTCACAGCAATAGAAAACCTAACTAAGACAGGGTCCCTTCCTGTAGTTATATAATCTTCTTGCACCATATGGCAAACTGGACATCAGCATGTCTGCATTACATGAAACTCCATCTGGGAAAAGATGTGTACAAGAGAATTTTAGTCACTTCCAATGTCATACACTATAGTTCAGGCTATTTGAGAGACAGAGACAGAAGGGATCACTAGGCCCCAGGAGTTCAAGGCCAACTCGGGTAACATAAGGAGACACCTCCTACCCCCCCCCAAATCAACCCAGTCCTATGTGTGTAACTCAGTACTGGAATACCTGAAATAGGTTGGGGACGCTAGAGATGGAGCTGGGTGGTAGAATGCTTGCCTAGAATGTGCAAGGTCCTGGGCTCCATGCCTATCACTGCAAACACAAAACATTAAAATGAGGTAGAGGCGTAATCGTAATGGTACACAACTTAAACACCAGGCAAAGAGGCTATTCTTCATGAATTCTAGGCCAGATCTGCATAGTGAGTTCCAGGTCACCCTGTCTATATAATGAGACCTTGTCTCAAAACAAGACACAAACCAGAAAGTTAAAATGGGAGTGATGCTACCCTGACTAGCAGTCAATCAGACCGAAAGCAGCACGTGAAAGGTGAGCAGTTCAAACAAGGCTGTATGCTTTGAGCTTTATCTGAAGTCTGATCAGAAATCCGTGGGTGAAAACCAGCGACAAGGAGTTTCTCTGTCTCTATATTTAAATGCTTTATTTTTGAAAATCCAGGCATTGCCAATAAAATAACATTGCTTATATCTCAAATTTCACAAATATAATTTACCAAACTTATTAAAAAATAAGCTACTGTGTTTGTGGGGGGGAGGGGAAGAGAGAGAGAGAAAATGAGGGTGAGAAACAACACTAATGTAGACTCCTATGAACTGACAGTTCAGTCAGTCAGTGCTTCCTGCTGGACAAGCAAGAGGACCTGATCTTGATTCCCCAGAATGCATGACATTTTTTTTGTTTTTAAAAAGCCAGGTATGCAGTTCACATCTGTAATCCCAAATGCAGGTATGGCAGCAGCAGAAGGGTTCTTGGGAACGACTGACCAGACAGACAGTCTAGCCAAATCACCAAAATCCAAGTTTAGTGAGGGCCTAGTCTCCAAAAATCAGGTGGAGCTGGGTATAGTGATATACTTCTCTTGAGGCAGTGGCAGGGGAATCTCTGTGAGTTTGAGGTCAGTCTGGTCTATAGAGTAAGTCCCAGGCTAGTCAGAGCTGTGTTATAAAACCTTTGCCTCAAAAATAAAAAAAATAGGGTGGAGGGTGATTAATGAAGAACCAATCTCCAGTCTCCATGTAATGCACAACACACACACACACACACACACACACACAAGCACACACAGGAACCCATCTAGAAAAATTTTTAAACATTTATTTGGGGAGTGATGGTAGAGATTAGATTGCTCAGCACTTACACAGAGGCCTTGTAGCTCCAGTTACAGAGATTCTGACACCTTTTTCTGACCTCCATGAACAAAAAGCATGAACATGGTGTAATACATACATTCAGGCAAAACTACTTATAAAATGAATAACCTAATACAAATATTTTTAAGATTCCTTTCTTTTTGTGTGTTTAAGTGTTTTTTGCCAGTCTCCATGTCTGCTCACTGTGCATATGCAATGCTGGCAAAAGCCAGAAGAGGGCTGCTCTCTGGGTGTTAGGAACTGAACATCACATGCAAGACCCTTGGTTCAGTGCCCAAAACTGGGTGGGTGGATGGGGAGCTATTTCCCCTCTGTACAAGGCTTTTTCTTTCCAGCTCTCAAATCATGACACAGGGACTTACATTAGTTTTGAATGCTGGGCCGAGCTTAAGCTAGTTTCCGGCTAGCTCTTTTAACTTAAATTAACCTGTTCTCTTTACCTGGCTGTTGCCTTGGGGCTTATTACCTTTGCAATTTCTGTGTATTTTATTTTTCACTGCTTTTCCATGTCTGGCTGGCATCTAGCTGGCTTCTTGCCTCGGGTGTGTCTCTTGTCTGGCTAGTGTCTGCCTGGCTTCTTATCCTAGACATGTCCCCTTGTGCTCTCTCCGGTCTCTCATTCTTCTCTTTTCTCGAGCCTAAATTTCTCCTCTTTTTATTCTCTGTGCCTGCCAGCCCCACGTATCCTTTTTCTGTTCAGCTTTTTATTAGACCAATCAGTCAGGCAAGATGAAGCAAGTGCATCACATCTTTTCATGATTAAACAAATGCAGCATAAATGAAAGCAACACATCTTTGCCTAGTTAAAATAATATTCTATAATACCCCCGCAAGGAGTTTCAAGTCAGCCCGCCCGGGGCCGAAATTTCTGCAGACCACAACCTTGAAATACCATAGAAAGGTAATATAATGTTGCATTTTAGGCTCTCTGAAAATAAATAAATAGATAGATAAATAGATAAACAAATGGGAGGACACCTATGAGTTCGAAGCCATCCTGGTCTACATAGTAAGTTCCAGAACAGCCAAGGCTACTTAGTGAGATCCTGTCTCAAAAACAAAAGATATAGATGAGACGGTAGGTGCTGGTAATCCTAGCATTTAGCATTTGGGTGAGAGTCCAAGTTGTTTTTATGTCAAGCTTGAGGTCAGTCTGAGCTACATGAAATTCTGTCTCAAAACCAAAACAAACAAAACCTCAGTAAGATTTGAAGTCTAGTCTTGAACTCCTTATACAGCTCAAGTTAGTTCTACACTCTTCCTGCATCAGCCAGGTGGTGGGGCATACCTTTAATCCCAGCACTTGGGAGGCAGAGGCAGGCGGATCTATGTGAGTTTGTGAGTTCGAGGCCAGCCTGGTCTACAGAACGAGTTCCAGGACAGGCTCCAAAGCTACACATAGAAACCCTGTTTCAGAAAAAAAATCTGTGACGTGTCCATTTTTTTTGTTTTCATTCAGCTGTAACAGTACACATCTTTAATCTCTGTTCTCAGGAGGCAGAGGTGGGCAGTTTTCTGACTTCTAAGCCTAGCCAGCACTATAAATTCAGGTCTTGCCTCAAAAACAAAACAAAAAACCAAGATGTGTTCTTTTCTGCCTGGAGAGATGGCTATGAGCATGAGCTGCTCTTGCAGAGACCTGGGTTCAGTTCTCAGCACCCACATGGCAGCTCTCAACTGTATCTCCAGTTCATCCGATGTCTCTAACCCAAGGACTCTTGTTTGCACATGGTGTACAAACACACACTCAAGCACACACATACATACATACATACATACATACATACATATATATAATCAAAACTTTTTAAAAATGTGTATCTTCTGAAATCTTAAGGCTATATTTGTGAGCCAAACTGACCTCAGACTCAATATAAAGCCAAGGCTAACTTTGAACATCTGTCACTCCTGCCTGTAACCATAGGCAAGTGTAATCACACCTATTTTGTTTGGTGCTAGACTTGTGTGAGGCAAGTCCTCTACATCCACAGCCCCAAAGGCAATATAGAAGCACTTTTTTTTTTTTTTTTTTTTTGCTAGAATCCTGTGTATCTCAGGCTTGACCATAACTCCTTCAGTAACTGAAGGTGGCTATCAACAATGCCAAGCAAACTTTGTTACAGAGGTACATGCAACTTCTTTGTTTTGAATTGTGGCTAAGCAACATGTACTACCAAAGTCATTTTCATTTAGTCCAGTAGTTAACAGCTAAAGATTAAGGATATTCAGTATTCTCCAGTGATGAGGCAGAAGATAGCCCCTCATCACTAACATCCAAAAAACCCACAACAGCACTTGGTGTCCTGAGCACCCTGGTGTCCCTGTTGGCTGTTCCAAGGGCCTCCACTGAAGCTGAAAGTGTAGGATGGAAGTGTTCAGGGCACATGCCCTGGGTTCCTGCCCTAGCACTTCCAAGAAGAGGGAGCAGACTTCTCCTAACCCACTTGGCCAGGAATAGCAGTGCATGACTGCAGTCCCAGCACTTGTTGGGGAGGGCAGAGATAGAATGATCACAAGTTCAAGACCAGCAAGGTCTATGTAAGCAAATTGCAGGGCAGCAGGGCTACAAGTTGAAACCCTGTCTCCAAACAACAAAAACTGGGTATGGCGACTCATGCTTGTCATTCCAGCTACTTGAGAGGCTAAAACAGAGGCTTATAATTCAAGGGCAGCCCCAGCAACTAATTTAGACTCTGTCTTAAAAAGGAGGAGGACCAGGGATGTAGGTTGGCACTAGAATGCTCAACCAGCATGTGTGAGGTCCTAGGTTCTATACCCAGGACCACAAAAATAAACCACATACACAGTGGATATCTTAATGAAAGCAATGGTCCTGCCATTCTTTATTTTTTATAATAATACAGTTTTCAAAAGAAAAAGAATTATACATTTTAAGTTCTGATCAGAAGTTCTTTTTGCATTTGAACAATAAAAGAACGGATCTCTTAGTACTTAAAAATATCTTCAATGTATGAGCATACAAATTATCATATGATAAACATTCAAAAATCGGAGTAAGCTCTCTTTAAAATGAAACACACATAATACCCAGTAACAGTAGGGAACCAACATTACCATAGTTAGGAGCGCTAACTCTTTGCCACTGATCCACAGTCAATCCACTTCCTATGCAGTTTAGAACTTAGTTTTAGATTTATTAAATTTTTTCCTTGATAAAGTTGTATCATAAGGCAGTATTTACAAAAAAAAAAGCACATGAAAGATTTTTTATTGGTAATCAATAACTTTGAATACCAGTTTTTACTTTTTATAGCAATGAATTACAGACTCCTTTCTATAAAAAGGTAAAGCACAGTGAAAGGATATTTGCATGTCACTTTCAACCTGCAGCAATTCAGAACACAAAATAACTCAGGTGCCCAGCACCGAATTTATCCTGTAGGTGGCAAAATTAAAAAACAAGCAAGCAAACAGACAAGTCTGTCCATGCACTGTTAATAATGCATGACTGCATCTTAGTACTTACAACACAGGGTTTTGGTTTTTGAGACAGTTCCATATAACCCCAAGCTGGTCTAAACTTGCTATGTAGCTGAGGCTGGCCTCAAGCGTCTCATCTTTTTGTCTCTACTTCCAAGTGCTGGGATTACAGACTCGAGTTACCATGCCCTATTTGGAATTCAGCTGTTGGGTTTCTTTAATTTTTTTTTAATTAGTTTTAAGTATTTTGTGTATGTGTGCATATGCTCACACACTTGTGTTCTCAAGTACCAGTGGAAGCCAGAAGAGCCCTTGGAGTGAGCTGTCTGTCCCATATGGGTCCTGGGACCAAGGACCTCATGACAGAGCAGCAAACACCGAACTGCTGAGTCATTGTCTCTTCAGCCTCACCTCCACTTATTATTTTTATGTGTGCAGATGTGAGCATGGACATGCCACACGAACATGCCACAGTGCATGTGCAGAAGAGAAAAGACATCTTTCCTGAGTCCTTCCTTCCACCGTGTGCTGCTGGAGCTCAGACAAACTCGGGGGCCGGAATTACAGAGAGCATTTTACCTGCTGAGCCATCTTGGTTATCCACAATAGGTTATTTTGTCTTTTCAATGTTTATTTTTATTGTATGTACACACATATATATCTGGGTGAGGGTATTGGATGCCCTGGAGCTGGAGTTACAGTTGTAAGCTACCATGTGGGTGCTAAAATTGAACCAGCATCCGAGAAGAGCAGCCAGTGCTCTTAACCACTGAGCCATTTCTCCAGCCCCCAGAAAGGGCTTTTAAACTTACTTAGAGGTGTAACAACTTGATGGCTCTAAATTAACACAGATTGACTGATGCACTGACCTGATGTACATCACTTCCTGGGTCAGCACTGGCCTGATGCATACCACTTCCTGGATTTAATCTAACACCAAAAGATAGATGGATGAATGAATGAATGAATGAATGAATGAATGAATGAATGAATAGGATGTCCTGAAGCCTTTTTCCTGCCTGGCTTTATATCTCCTAAATGACCTTGTACAGGGTGGGAAAACAGTAGCAATATCAAAGCAGTCATGGAAAATTCATTAGAGAAAGTTTAGAAACCAGTAGATCACATATAAATCTCAGCATTAGGAGGTAGAAGCAGGAAGGTCACCTAAAGTTCAAGGCCAGTCTGTCCTACACAGTGAGTTCCAGACCAGCCAGGTATACATATTGAGAACCTGTCTCAAAAAAAAGGGGGAAGTAGTCATGCATCATGGTTATGACAATGTTGATGTGTAATGAATGATACTTAAAAATTATTACAATTTAAGTTGTATTATGTTTGTTTATTTGTGTGTGGGAGTTCCCTTTCACAAATGTGGGTCACAGAGATCAAACTTAGATTGTCAGGCTTAGCAGCAAGCATCTTTACCTAGTGAGCCCTCTCACCAACCTTAGCTAATTTTAAGTCAAATAATATTTCACCCTCAGGAGCCGATGGTCAAAGTCTTTGTTATATTTTTCATGTCAAGATGGAAATTCTAATCAGTGTCCTGAAAGTGTCATTTTAGAATTAAATGTGTCCCAGCACTCAGGAGGCAGAGGCAGGCAGATTTCAGTGTGTTTGAAGCCAGCCTGGTCTACAAAGCAAGTTCCAGGACAGGCTCTGAAGCTCCAAAGAAACCCTGTTTCAAAAAACCAAGAAGAAAAAAGTATCGAATGTAAAAAACTCCAGTAGTAAATACACATTAATTGAAGAATGGGGGGATAAGAGAGAGAGAGTAGAACATAACAACAACAAAAAATGTTGGCAGAGTAAAACTATTTTGAAAATGGGGAATAACTGCCAGGCATGGGGACACACCTGTATACTCACACAAAGGAGGCTGAAGCAGGAGGCTCTCACGTTAGCAGGCATCTTGGGCTACCATGACGTCCATGTCTGACCATGGAGTGTTCTATCTTTAAACAAACATACAGCTGTTTCCTCTATCTCTCCTTGAAACAATGGCCACCTCTAAAGCTTTCTTCTGGAATGAAAAAGGTCTTGTGTAGCTTAGGCTGTCCTTGGCCTTGCTATGTAGCTGGAGAAAAGCTTGAACAACAAAAACTCCTGACAGGCATGGGCTACATCCCCAGCTTTGGGCTGTGCTTTGAAACACCATTCTGCACAGAAAGAAAGCTAGCTATTTAGAGTGCTGGTGATTTTAGAGCCATAACAGCAAACACAAACTCCGCATGGAGGATCTTGCCATAGGAATCAGCAAGGAAGGCAACAAAATGTTCAAAGGACTCAGCCAACCTTTGAGGAATGGCCAAAGAAAAGAGAAGTTGAAACTCAATAAAGTGATGTTTGTAATGGATGGAAGTCCATTCTAAATACATGAATTCATAATGCTTTTGCTTCTTTGGTTTTGAGACAGGGTCTCACACTATAGCCCAAGCATAGTTAGGCCTGCGACTAATTATGTAGCCCAGGTTGGCTTTGAACTTGAAACAATCCTGCTTTGCCTCCCAGGCATATACATGTCACCATCTATGAGCAATAATTAAGCTATACATTTTGTATCTGGTTTTTTGTATGTGTGCTTTATTTTATACTTTTTAAGATGTTAAAATTAAAAACAACGCTTGGGAGTTCCACTCAAAATTACCAATGTGAAAATTTCAACCATAAATATCAATAGATAGGTCTTAAGAAATCACCTACATTATAAAATACGTCTAAATAATAAGGTACGAATATTTGAAAAACATTCTATCAAATGTGTATATGTGTGTATATATAGTATGTCAATATTTAAGTCCACATAAATTTTTTTCTTTTTTGTTTTTTAATGTTTTTATGGTCTCACTAACCAAGGCTGGCCTTGCACTTGTGATCCTTCCACCTCCCAAACACTTGAGTTACAGGCATGCACCACCATGCCCAGCTAAGTACACATTCCAAACACAAAATTTCTTATAATATTATGTACTGTAATTTGGTTAAAATCGATTCTGTTGACTTCAAATTCTTTCCTTTCTTTCATGTAAGATCATTCACATTCCTTTATTGGAGATTAGAGTATCGGGATTTGAATACATTTCAGATTTCCTTTAATGTCCATATTTTGGTCCATCCTTTTGGCGTAGAACAGAGATTGGTTATTTTGCCTAGCTGTGATGATAGTCATGAACACGTAACATTACACACGGTATCACTAATGTGCATGCAGGGCTCCTCCATCACATACTCAGTCTGTGTCTCTTCCATCTGTTAATAGCTTATGGAGACTACTGCCTGTGGTTACATGTCTAAAAACTCAAGAATGTAAAGGCAGATCTAAACCAGAATGAAAGCAGGTTTTGAATGCAATGTAACAAAGACAAGCGTGTAACACTGTAGTACATTTTTCTTCATCACACATTGACAATTTCCCTTCAGTCCTTCAAGCAGCATCTTAAGTGACACAAGTGAATTGTCCCTTGCTACTTATAAAATTATGTGGTGTTTGAGTGATTCACATATTCAAGAAGTGATCGGTCTAACACTCTTCGGATAAGGGCTTCCTCAATTATATCAAAATCCTACAATAGAGAAAAATGATTAGGAACAGTCAGTAGTGTCTCAGAAATGGGAGGGGCTGGCACAAGGGTCAACACAATACTCATTTTCCAGGAAATAAATTCCCTGAGTTACAAGGCCTGTCCATCATTCCAGGAGGCCTGTTAGGCCCAGAACTTACTTTGAGGTTACTGTTTCCTGTTTGACTTAACTGGCCTTTCAGGAATTGCCATCAAGTCTTATTAGACTTGATGGAGTCTAATAGTTTATAGAGAATAGTACGCATCTGGGCTAGAGAATGGCTCAGTGTTAAGAACACAAACTATTCTTCCAGAGGACCTGAGCTCATTTCCTAGCACCCACTGTGATGGCTGAAGAAATTCCATTTTGTGCTAGGCATCCACCTTGGTACCTAATAGCTGTTTGTCTCTGGGAGATAAGTTCCCAGAAACTCTGACTGCTTAACCCCCACCAGAAATATACAACCGTGACCACGTGCTTGTTATGCTCTAACTAACTGCTGCTTTTGGCTTCTGTAATTTGCTTGTACAGACATTCAAGGACTATTTTGGGGTTGCCTTGACCATCTAATCTTGGCACAGCAGATCCTTTTTTTGTTTTGTTTTGTTTGGTTTTTCAAGACAGGGTTTTTCTATAGCTTTGGAGGCTGTCCTGGAACTAGCTCTTGTAGACCAGGCTGATCTCTAACTCAGAGATCCACCCAGCAGATCATTTTTTTTGTGGATGTTACTTTTAAATGCCCTTTGTTCACTTGCTTCTGCAAGGCACATCTCTGATTTGGATGAGAGACTGAGTCTCTATTAGCAGCCTTAATAAGTTTGTTTAATTATAATTGAACTCTGGGGTCTATTCCCGATGGCCTCAAACTCTACAATACCACATCAGGTGGCTTATGACCATTAGGGAATCTGATGTCCACTTCTAACCTCACTGGACAAACAACTCCTCCTCCACAACATACACATATAAATAAAAAGTACATTAAAACCTTAAGATTTATAAAAGTAAAAGAAAGAAAGCCTTGTCAGGTAAGGACATTCTCTATATTTCATATACACTTGGAATAAAGTTTACACACTCCTGATAGTTTTTTGGGGGGGATCACAGTTAAATGACAGCATTTTCCTAGAATAGGGGGATCTCTAGCACTGGGGAAAAAGAAAGGCCACTCCTAACACTCAAAATACTAACAGTTCTATTAATTACTGATTTACAAATGCTCTTCTTGCTTCTTTTTGCATCAAAGTGAAATTTAAGCTTCATATCAGCACTTCTATAAGTAAAAACAAAAGGTAGTAAGAATCCTATCCCTCTCCAGTTCCTCTTGTTTCTAAAACAAAAGGTGAAATTACTATTGGAAGTCCATTCTGTGGTTTCAGTTTGTTTATTGAGACAGTGTCTTAC
Source organism: Cricetiscus sungorus (assembly GCA_030556225.1). Classification (NCBI taxonomy): domain Eukaryota; kingdom Metazoa; phylum Chordata; class Mammalia; order Rodentia; family Cricetidae; genus Cricetiscus; species Cricetiscus sungorus. Next base: position 138,600,776 of record JANBXA010000651.1, read on the forward strand.
TGTGTGGCTCTGGCTGGCCTTGAACTCACAGAGCTTGGCCTGTCTCTGTCTTCCCAGGGCTGGGATCAAAGGTGTGCACCACCACAGCTGTTGAAAGAAGACTACTTTGATATTAGTTGTGAATGCTACTCTACTGACATGACATTCTCCTTAATGCTAATCTGTACATTATACATACATGCTCAGTTTTTCTTGGGTAATTTTATTCATGGGGATTTAAAAAAGTAAGCTTAACACAGATAGCACAAAAACATAATGTAAAAGATACAAATATACTTACTAGGAAATCATCATAAAACAAAGTGTGGCTGACTTGCAAATGTCTAATTAAGCTGCCATTGAAGGTACTTGGACTCTCATTAGGTAGTAAATGGCAAAGCGGGCAGAACTAGAAGAAAAAAAGAAAAGAAAAAAAAAAAGCCCAATAAATAGTTCAAGTAATTACTAATTCCAGAATTTTAAGAGAAGTCACCATTGAATGTGACTTTTAACTGTGAATCCATTGGACATACCTCAACATTGCATTTTGTTTAGTTTCACCTGTGTGTGAAGTATGCATGTGCTCTTGTGTTTGCACGTACATGTGCGAGGTCATGTCTGAGTATGTTCATATGAAGGTCAGAGGTCAATGTCAGTGTTTTCCTTGATTGTTCTTCACCTCGTGTTCTTAATTTATTTTTATTTTTTATTTCCACTTTATGTATTTAAGGTGCTATTAGTCTTGAAGGATTTAAAAAGTGGTTTATTGACTTTTACGTGTGTGAATGTTTGCTTGCATATGATATATGTACCACATCCATGCCTGGTGCCCATAGAACCCAGAAGAGAGCATCAGATATCCAGGAACTGAAGTTATAGATTGCTGGAGGCTGTCACATAGGTGCTGAGACCGGAACCCAGACCTCTACACTGAGCCATCTCTTCAGCCCCTCCAACTTTCTGTTTTGAAACAGAGCTTCTTACTGACCTGGAGCTAAGCAATTAGGCTAGGCCAGCTCTCAATCCTGGGACTCCACACCAACACACTCGGGTCTTAGGGGAGTGCTGGCAATCAGAACTCACGTCTCCATGCTTGCCTGAGGCACTTTACTAAGCCATCTTCCTAGCATTGTTTTGTTTTGTTTCTCATGTAGCTCAGGCTAGCTTTGAATCCACTGTGGAAAGTCTGGCCTTAAACACCTGTCTACTACTACATTTCGCTTCATATCTCATATATATATATATCCAGATAGGGCCGCATGGTGAGATCCTATGCATTTTTTATTTTTTATTTTTTCATATGAATATCGTTTTCTTAAGAATTAAAAATAAATTACAGGGTTTCACTGTTGTAGACCTGTCTAGCCTAGAACCTACTATATAGACCAGGCTTGTCTTGAACTCACAAAGATCCACCTTCTTCTGCCTTCCAAAGGTATGTGCCTTCATGGCCAGCAACACAACAATACAGTTTCTTGGGGCTGGTGAGATGCTCAGTGAGTAAAGGCCCTTGACACCAGTTGTGGCAAAAGTTCTCTCCCAAGAGACTCCCCAAAGTCCTATGGCTCCACAGGGGAACTTGGTGTCAGCAACACAGAACATTAATGTAGTAATTTTAAAAATTAGAAAGCAAGTAAATGCTGGCATGGAACCCAGGCTGGCCTCAGCCTTGCAGCATCCATCCTTCCTTACCTCCCAAGTGCCCAGATTCTAATATATCTTAGATTCAGACACTCTATTCAGACAGAGAGGCAGACAGACAGACAGGGGGTAGGGAAGAATCATTACCACAGGCCTCCTTTCTGATCTGTGGTGGGTGATGCAATGATCCAGCAAAGAGTCTTCATCCAGTTCCCTCTGACAGAATGGACATACACACCTGGAGATAGCAGAGAATGAGAGAATGAATTACAGCCACTAAAACAGTTGTCAGCTACAGAGTGGCCACCTAATTAGAAATTAAAATAAACCAGATTGTACAGACTATAGCTAGGTTAGTACCTTCTCTGTGAGGGGCTGGAGTCTCACTATGTAGGTCAGGGTTACCGTGGTCCTCCTGCTTCTAACCCCTAAGCGCTGGGATTATGATTATACGCCACCACATGGCTTGCTTTTCTGGCTCGTTAGTTTTGGGACAAGAGTCTTGCTATGTAACTCAGGCTTTCCTGAAACTCTGCCTCAGCTTCCTCGAATGCTGTGGTTATAGGCATTTGTCACCACACTGGGCTCAGGCTTTCCTGAAACTCATAGCAATCCATCTGGCTCAGCTTCCTCGAATGCTGTGGTTATAGGCATTTGTCACAATACTGGGCTGGGGTTTTGTTTGTTTTACTGCATGGTTCAAGGTGTCCTCAAAGTTACTATGTGGCATAGACTAGCTTTGCATTGGTAATCCTTCTGACTTGGTCTCCTGAGTACTGGAATTATCGTCTGTGCCACCAAACATAGCTACAAGAGTCTTTGCTATAATTTTAGCAAGCAAAAAAAATTAGAGTTTAAGGTAGTTTCTGTATATTTTAAACTTTTATAAAGCCAATCAACTTTAATTCAAAGCCACCCATATTTAGCCTTTATTCTTTATTCTTCCCTACTGGTCAGTCTAGCAGAATCTGTACTCCGCTTAGCAAAAGTATTCATTTAAAATTGATGGCATCACTGATAAAATAAATCCTGCAATAGTAGGTACATTAGCAAGGCAATTTCAAGTCAAATAAAAAGAAAAGCAAGCCTCAGACTTTTAGGTTAAGATGTGTAAACTGGAGGCTGCAGAGATAGCTCAGGGGTTAAAAGGATTTGCTGCTCTTACAGAAGGCTCAGGCCCAGTTCCAAGCACCCACAAGGGAGTTCACAACTCTGTGTAACTCCAGTAGAGAATCCAACACATTTCCCACTTCCACATGGTGCAGACGTACACGCAGGCACACATACATACACACAAATATTAAGAAAAAAAGAGATGGGAGCTGTGAACCAAAATCATCCACTATTAAAAGAGAGAGAGAGAGAGAGAGAGAGAGAGAGAGAGAGAGAGAGAGAGAGAGAGAGAGAGAGAGAGATTCGGGACTAGAGAGACAGCTCAGCAGTTAACACCAGCTGTTCTTACAGAGGACCTGGGTTCAAATTCTAATACCCACATAGTGGTTATCTGACACTTTCTTCTGACCTCTGTGGGTACTGCATGCACACGGTACGCAAACAATGCAAGACACATAAAATAAAAACTAAAGAGGTCTTTTTAAAAAAGAGATGTTCAAATTCAATTTTGAGTGCACTTTCATGTGTAGCCCAGAATGGCTTCAGACTCATAAGAATCCTCCTGCCTCAGCTTCCCAAGTGCTAAACATAAACTCTTCATAGATATACTGAATTTAGCATGACATTACACTGTATTCAAACAAACCTTGTTGTTGTCTCGCCAGGTTCTTGCAGTGGCCCATATTTATCGACGTACTTCTCACAATTCCTTATGTGTGTCCTCATGTCACTGAGGCAAACCTACACAAAGGTAAATCCAAGATAAAACTCCTTGAAAAGGCCTTTATGTGACCTAGCTCCATAACTTTCAAATCGGGTTACCTTGGGGCAGTAGTTAATTGGATTTATTCATGACATAGTCACAAATTACAGGCATCAAGAATAGTGCTGAGCCAGATGGGCATACCTCTAATCTCAGCATTCAAGAGGCAGAACCAGGCAGATCTCTGAGTTTGAGGGCAGCCTTGCCTACAGATAGAGTTCCAGGACAGCCAGGGATACATAGACAAACCCTGTCTTGAAAAACCAAAAAGCAGAGGTAGTGGTAGTAATATTAACAATAATAACAATGTACTGTGTTTTAAATCTCCTAACACTTCAGAAACTTTCAATGTTGAGCTTTTAAATTTGTCCCTCCTAAAAAAGCATGCTGTTTTTTAAAAGGCAAAAAGATGAGTACTAATAAAGGATTTTTTTTTTTTTTTTTGCATTCTGTTCTGCAAACAGTTTTCCAAAAAGGAAAACTAGAAGAAGAGGAAAGAGTAAGAATAAGAGATGAAGAAAAACATTAGCAAGCAATGGAGATGAAGACAATCTAATGTACGCATTTTGCAAGTGTCCATCATAAAGTAAAGGAGCCCTCACACCTTGGTGCAGTTCACAATGCCCAGTGTACTTCCTAGTGCCATCAGTAACAAAGCACAGCTCTTGGAGTTCATCTTTATCTTATTCTGCACTGATAACACACAGAGGGCTATATCGACAGCACAGTGCACGTGCCACTCAGTTTTATCACAAACACTGATAGGATCCCCTGGTGAAGGAAACTTCCTACAGCTGTGGCTAGGTGGCAGACCACAGCTAGCTCATGCTGCCCAAACTTCCGTGGGATGTTCAGTTTCAAAAACTACCACATGACAGAAAGAGCCACAGCCGCTTAACAAAAGGCAGAAGTAAAGTTAGCAAGAATACAAAAACAGTGACAAAACATAAAAAGGAGGACATGTTTATAGCCAGACATGGTGGTGCATGTCTTCTTTTTTTGTTTTGTTTTGTTTGTTTTTGTTTTTGATAGGGTTTCTCTGTGTAACTCTGGCTGTCCTCAAACTAGCTCTGTATAACAGGCTGGTCTCAAACTCAAGATCCTTCTGGCTCTGCCTCCTGAGTGCTAGGATTAAAGGTACAAACCCAGTGGTGGTGCATGCCTTTAATCCATGCACTTGGGAAACAAAGGTGAGCAGATCTTTGAGTTTCAGGCCAGCCTGGGCTATACAGAGAGACCATGTCTGTGATTGGGATGAAGGGTGGGGAGAAGGAACAGAAGTAAGAGGAGGAGAAGGAAGAGGAGGAAGGAAATGATTATAACCTATAGCATCTACTTTGGGGGCAGCTGAGATAGTTCAGTGGGTAAAGGCACCTGCTACTAAGCTTGACAACTGATCCCAGGCCCTCACAAAGGAGGATACATATATGTATACACACATGCATACATATATATATTTCTGAGCCAGGTTTTATAGCACACATCTTTAAACCCAGCACTTAAGAGAGAAAGGCAAGTGACCTTTGTCAACCTGATCCACACCACCTACAGAGTGAGTGAGACCTGCCTCAAAACAAACAAATAAACAATCAACAAAAAACAGAAAGGAAGGGAGGGAGGGAGGAAGGATGGGAAGAGAAAAAATTAGCCCTACAGTAGGTGTGGTGGTACACACATAATCCTCAAGATTTGGGAGAAGGAGGATTTAAAGCAGGAGGATCACATGTTGCAGGCTAGACTAGACTAAGACTCTGCTTCAAAAAAAAAAAAAAAAGAAAAGTCATATTCTTTGTTCAAGAAAGATTAGATTTCCTTAGAAAAATCATCAACCTGGGGATTGATTGTACATTGACAAATAAGTAGATTGACAAATAAGTAGATTTATAATCTAGACATACACACAAAATTACGTAAAGTACCTTGAAGAGATGGTAAAGAATGAGCCTCTTGTGTGTTCTAAAGTTGCAGATAATCAAATAGAGGAAAAAATATGTGCAGACGGGCAGCTAAGATTTTTTGAGAGGTACTCCAAACACTACAGCCAGGCTGCATGGAGAGGAGAATCGGCCTGGACAGTGAGGTCCACAAAGCTGGAACTTGTAAAGCAACAGGCAGCCCTCCTGGACAGAAGAACAGCCTGGAAAGCAAGAGAGGGATGCAGGGTTCCTCAAACATTAACCAAAATCCTGACCGCTCAGATAGCAGAGATGAGAATCAGGTGGGGACTCCACCTAGGACCCGAGAGAATGCTATTATTTTGGATAGACAACCATGGTGGTAAGGTTGTCCACGTGTGCCCCCCCCACAGAATGAATTAATAAAAATAAACACATAATTTCTTTATTTGTGCTACATCAGAAACAGCATGTGAGAAAATTAGTGCTTGCTCCCAAAGGATACATCACAAATTCTGGTCAGGTGGCCATGAAAGATTATTGAACCTTAACACTTAGAAATGTTTTTCACCAAGGCCTTAGTGGATCAGTGCTGGGTACAAAGTTAGAGGAGATGCCAAGATCCCCGAGTGTCCTTGCCTCGAGAGCCCTGGCAGTGGCTGACACCTGGAGTGTGACCACACAGGTCTCTAGGGAAAGATGGTAACAGGAAAGGAGCCTAATAAGAGATAAGGGCCCTGAGAAGTGGGGTGCAGGTAGCCAAATCAAATCAGTCACTGTTGGGGGCTGAGATTCTGAGAGACCATTTAGTCAGAGGTGATTCCTTATGGGCCCCAGGGAGGGGGGATGAGGCAAGGTGGGAGAGTAATCACATTCTTTGCATGTATGCCTGCATGCCAGAAGAGGGCGCCAGACGTCATTGCAGGTAGTTGTGAGCCATCGTGTGGTTGCTGGGGAATTGAACTCAGGACCTCTGGAAGAGCAGCCAATGCTTCTAACCTCTGAGCCATCTCTCTAGACTTTTTGTTTTGTTTTGATTTTCCAGACAGGGTTTCTTTATATAGCCTTGCTGTCCTGAACTCCCTCTGTAGACCAGGCTGGCCTCTGCATCCTGAGTGCTGGGATTAAAAAAGCATGCAGGACCACCTCCTAGCAAGGACTGACTTTTTGTCTGGGGCATTTGTTATTGTTATATAGTCCTGGCTTGACTGCAACTTGTTATGTAGACTGGGCTAGCCTTGAACATACAGCAGACCCTCTTACTTCAGCCTCCAGTGCGCTGAGATTAAAGGCATGGATTTTAATTCCATGTTTATTTTCCAGCTCTGGTTGGCAGTAAGAAAACAGAAGAGTAAAGTAAAAGTTTCCAAAAGAAGGTTTAAAAGGCTGCTGCGCCAAGTCTGTAATGTAAGCGACTGTGAGGATACAGAGGAAGTTCACAGCTAGCACGGGTAACTCAATGCCTCTGTCTCCAAAGCAAAAGTAAAAATGAGGGCTGGGGGTGCGGTGCAGCAGCACAACAGTCACCTAATGCAGGAAGCCTTGGGCTAGATCTCTCTGAGCTATGAATACAATAATAGCAAAGGAGCTGATACGGTAGGCATGCACATAACCCTGACACTTCCAAAGCAGAGGCAGGAGGATGGCAAGCTCGAGTCCGCCCTGGGCTACAGCATGAGACCCTGCCCCAAAGCGGGGGAGCTGCAGAGATGGAGCAGGTGGAATGATAGTGTCACTGGAAAACTTGTAATCATGAACATGGGTTGTAGTACTCACCAGAGTCCCACACTCGGTACAGTTCTGGTATTCTGATTTCATTCTTTTGGCTATGTCAGTGGCTGGCACTCCCTCTGAAGGAAGGTATGCCCGGCAGTATGGACATGTCCACTTATTATTCTTTATACTCGTTGCAAGACAGGATCGGCAGAACCTACTCAGAACAGAGAGTACATCAGAAGACTGGGCTCAGCACTTGAGTTCACACTGCTCTTCCAGAGGACCCAAGTTCCATTCCCAGCACCCAAGTCTTCCGGCCTCCCAGGACACTTGCACTCATATGGGCACATACCCACACATAGACACATACACGTAATTTAAAAATAAAATAGCTAGACATATTGGTCCACGGTTTTAATCCTAGCACTCAGGGAGCAGACAGGCAGATCTGGGAGTCAACCTGGTCAACACAGCAGGTTCCAGACCAGTCAGAGACACACAGTGAGACCCTGCCTCATAGAAGAAGGCAGAGGAAGGCTGGGCTTTTAAAGGCCCATCCAACTGCTCGCAGGTAAAAAGACCAGAATCTAAATTCTACCACAGCTCTTCATGGAGACCCAAAGCAATGGGGCCTATCGACCATCTCAGAGAGGCTGATTTCCTCACGCCATGATAAAAAGATGGGAGGGATGATTATCCCCCTTAATGTGGGAGGTAATATGCTTTTCCCTCTCAGAAACTCCACCCTGGAAGTAGTCTCCTATGGTTCCCAGTTCCCCAAGTTACCCAGAAAACCTAACTTTTTCTCTTTCCTCCTTCCAAACTCCAGGCATGCTTTCCTTGGTAGTCTATTTTCTGTCTCTGCTGCTACGTGTCACCGCTTGCTGAACATGTTGGACCCTAACTCAGAAGGCATGGCTTTCTCCCCTCGCCTAAATTCTTATATGAATGAGACTAAGAAGCTCAGTTTTCCACTAGCTCTCTACCTCCTACAATCTACCTGGGACTACAGGAATACATCACTAACCCCGGCTGAAAGTGTATTCTGGTTTTGTTTGTCTGTTTTAGAGAAAGGGTCGCACTGTGTAGTCTTGGTTGGCTGGAATGTAATGTATAGATGAGGCTAGCCTCAGCCTCACAGACATCTGCCTGATTCTGCCTCCTAATTTCTATGATTAAAGGTTGGGCCCACCATGCACAGTCCTGAAAGTGTATTCTTTTAAGAGTATTCTTTGCAAATGGTTCAAATGTAGTTTTTGTTTGTTTTCTGTTTTTTGAGACAGTGTTTCATTGTATAGCCTTGGCTGTCCTGGAACTCACTCTGTAGACCATAGAAATCTGCCTGCCTCTGCCTCCTGAGTGCCTGAATTAAAGGGGTGATCTTCCACTGCCCAGCTACAAATGGTTCAAATGTTCAACTAAAAAAAAAAAAAAATCCAGGCTGGAGAGACCATTCAGAGTTTAAGAGCACAGACTGTTCTTCCAGAGATCCTGGGTTCAATTTCCAGCGACCATATGGTGGCACCCCTTATGGCCTTCATATATGCAGACAGAACACTATATATATATATATAAATAAATAAATATTTAAAAAAAATTCCAAATGTACCATCAATGGCTCCAATTTGAATTATCTGGTCCCATCCCCACCCCTATATAAACAAGACATGGTTGTACATACCAGTAATCTCAGAAATCCCAAGGTGGAGGGAGGAGGAATTCTGGGTCATCTTAGCCACATTAGTGAATTTCATATATGACTCAAAACGCCAAGACATACTGGTGCCTTATTCCAGCAAATGGCAGTTGACAGTGGCAAAGGGACAAGACAAGCAAAATGAAAGCCATACCCTTTCTGCAAGTGAAAGAGCTCTAGCTGTATGAGCCCAAAGTTGATGCCAGAAGCAGATGGGGCTGATGGAGCTAGCCACAGGGAGACTGGCCGCAAAGGGCAGGAAAGGATTTCTCAGAGTAAGGGGACCGACTGTTCCCGATCTCCATGTGGTGTTGTTACATGCCGTGAACAATTGCTGCAATTCATCAACCACGATACACTGTATGAGTCACACTGTATCACCTCAGTAAAGCTAAGCAAAACAAAAACTTTTCTGTGATGACGGGGCAATTACGGTAACACTGTGAGAAATATCACAGGACCACTTCCAACACAGGCTCCCTCCTACACAACCCAGGCATGATTGCAGTTGCTCAGAACACTGTCAGAAAGTTGATAAAGCAATCAGGAGAAATTGCCCAATAGAGAGTTTTCTGGGAATTCCCAAAGTTCCCATGAGTAAATCATACTGTGGTGCCCTGTAGCTCAGCTGATGGAGTCTTTGTGCACAAAGCCCCGGATGCTGTGGTCCATGCCTATAATCCCAGCATTTGGAAGGTGATGGCAGGAGAGTCCACAGTTCAAGGTCAACCCCAACGCCATCACAGTTGACCAGTTGATCTACATGAGATCCTGTCTCAAAAAGAGTGTGATTCTGTCTGCCATGGAGATCCCAAGGGAGAGGAATGGACACTATGGAAAACGGGTATTTGATTGTCTAGCCTGACCCACCAGGAGGCCGTGAAGGGAGAAAGCAAGGATCAACACAAAGAGAATATGCAGTTGAAAGATTAAAGCTGAACACGGATGTAAATGGCATACCATCTTGAAGCCCTCCCTCCAGCCCATCATGGTGGAGCATCCCCTTAATCCCAGTGCCCAGGAGGCAGAGGCTGGAGGATCTTAAACAAGGCTTGTTTACAGGCCAGTCAAGACTACATAGTGAGACCCTATGTCTAAAACAGCAGCAGCAACAAAACCCATCTGGCTCCTTGTTTTCAATTCGGTCAATGAAATATCCAGTGGCAAAACGTGTCCTCGGCTAGTTGTTTTCTGACCTCCACAAGCGCAATGCGGCACAGGCACCCTTCCACATACACCCCACTTAAAAATAAATGTTCTTAAATGACAGTACGATCGACAAAAGGAAACCTTCCAGATGCAGTCCCAGGGCTTTGACATCAGATTTCCCACGCGAATCCAGGATCCTGGCTCAGCTGTGAGGCTTGTCTTACTAGCCCGGTGCCACTCCAGTGCCATCTCTAGGAGGTGCTCTGCGGCCCTCTGCTCCACCACTCCACTCCCCCTTGCCTCCCTTGTAGCACAGCAGGAGAAAATCAGTAAGGAACTCCATAATGACTGGTCCAACCCTGAAAGCAGCTGGAAACTTAATTACATCACTGCTATTTGTTATTTTAGAGCCCCATTCTATTTGTCTAAATTAAGTAATTAGCCAAATCCCTGCAATAAAGAGGCCAGCAGAGTGCTGGAAGGAAACAGGAAACAGCTAAGGACACTGGAGAGACTCACGTCCCAATCCCAGAGCAAAACTGAACTCTAAATGAATTAAAACAGGAAAGAGAAGTCCTGGGGACTTTCTGGATGGCGGGGAGGGTTCTGAAGGGGGCTGCTGGCAGCACAAGGCAGGTCTAACCTTTTAACTGAGGAACCCGACACAAAGCTTCTCTATGGATGTGCCCATACAACGCCGGATTCAAACCCTGTGATGGCTAGTTTAACGGCTCACACATATAATCCCACCAGTTGGAGGCTGAGGCAGGAGGACTGCTTTAAGTTGAAGGCTGGCCAGGGCTATGTAGTGTGTTCCAAGTCAGGCTGGGTTAGGGTGAGAAGCTAAAGCTAAACAATCTTAAAAAAAAAAAAAAAAAATAGACTGACAAAGTAAGCATGAAAATGGAAACAGAATATGGGGGGGACGAGTATTATCAAAGACAATAGTCACAGGCTAATATTTTGCTATAAGGCAACACACACCCACACACATACACACACATGTGTGGTCAGATGGCTGTTGTAAAAACTGTTTTGTTTTGGAGTCATTAATAACTGTTAATTCAACCAATAACCAACATTTAATTGCCAAACATTCACAGAGTAGGGACATCGTACTTCTAAAAGCAGTGTTCATGAATCAACTAGGACAATGGTACTCAAGAATTTCCCAATTGTTGTGGCACAAAAGGCTTTCTCTCTCTCCCTTCCTCCTTCTGTCTCTCTCTCTCTCTCTCTCTCTCTCTCTCTCTCTCTCTCTCTCTCTCTCTCTCTCTCTCACACACACACACACACACACACACACTCTACACACACACACACACACATGAGTGTGTTCAGGAACATGGAAGGCTTGTATCTAATCATCAGTTTTCTCTTAAAATCCTTAGAGAGAAATCACAGACCATTGAAGTTGGGGATGAGGCTCAGTTGGTAGAAGGCTTGCATAGCATGCACAAAGCTTGGGGTTCAAGCCCCAATACCATCTCATAACCTGAGTGTACTTGCTTCTTTCTTTCTGATGATGAACTTTAAAAGTATATATGAAGCAGGTGAAAATTTCCAGGAAATTGCAGACTTTCCACCATACACTAATGTTGAAAATGACAATGGTTTGGTCAACAAAACAAAAATAACAAAAACCAACCTAAGAAAAAAGCCTAACTGGTGCCAGGTATTGGTGGCACACACCTTTGATCCCAGCACTTGGGAGCAGAGGCAGGCCCATCTCTGTGAGTTCAAGGCCAGCCTGGTCTACAGAGCTAGTTCCAGGACAGGTTCCAAAGCAATACAGAGAAACCCTGTTTTGAAAAACCAAAAAGAAAAAAGCCTAACTGGTCCCAATTAGTTGTAGCCAAACTAATTTCCTTACCCTTCTACCTTCCTCCAAGAACAAGGCTGCACAGAATTAGCCGTTGTCTATTAATGTTCATGTTAAGTCTACAGAAGGAGCTGAGCATAGTGGCACCAGCAATCCCAGCATCCCCTCCTTGAGGGGAGAGGAGAGCTCATAAAATTCAGGATGCAAATGAGGTTGGAAGAATCTGTGATGCCTTATCTTCACCATCAGTTCAACTGGATAAGGAGTCAAGAAGGAGACCCACTTCCGGATATGTTTCTGAGGCAGCTTCAGAGAAGGTTAACTAAAGAAGATCCAGCCAGAGTCTGGGTGGCACTATCCCAGGGCCGGGGCCCTAGACTGAGTAAGAATGTAAGGATGAAGCAGCTGGCTTCATCCTTACATTCATAATTCATCTCCCTCTGCCTCCTGACTGTAGACAAAACATGATCAGCTGCCTCATACTCTGCCCACCATGCCTCCCATATGCCCAAATAAATTCTTCCTTTTATAAATTGCCTTGGTCATGGTCACAGAGTAGCTAACATGCATCGCCAGCCTTCTTCAGCAGGCACGTCTGTAACACTCAGAACAGTTGATTTTTCTGGTTCTGGGCACTGAACCCAGGCCTTGCACATTTTATACAAGTGCTTTACCAAAAAACACTACCCCCGAAACTTTGTTCTTTTCTTTTCTCTTTAACTGTAAATCGGGTTCCTTTTCAGTTCAGTTCATAGTTTTTATTCAATAATCCCCTCTTTCGCTAGTTCTCTGACAATATTAAAGCAAATACAAGAAGTCCTTTTCTCCTATTCTACTTTTAAAACTATTCTTTTGTGATATGACTAATCAATTTAAAATATAAAACCCAAAGAAACACTCCCCTAAGTTGTTTCTCAGACATTTTGTTACAGAAACAAGAAAACTCTCTAGGGACTGGGCTGGAGAGATAATTCAGAGGCTAAGAGTGCTTCCTGGTCTTTTAGAGGACCTGAGTTCTGTTCCCAGGATCCACATCAGTGGTGCACAAAACTGTAAGCCCAGCCCTTGGGAGTCCAGCTTCCTCTTCTGGCCTCTGAAGGCACCTATACTGGTGTGCACATATCCATAAATACACATCTCAAATGTGCACGCTGACATATGTGCTCACATACACACAGATAAAGATAAGCCTTTAACGATTGCTAGTGGAGAGGCAACTCTTGAGTGGAGGTACCTAGAGATTGTCCAGGGACATAGTTCTTTAGGTTCATCATCCACCTTAGAATGGGGGTTTGTGGGAACAAAACCTTGGGGTGACCTATGCTCCTGTAAGTAACTCCCAAAATGAACTCAGTATTTGACCAAGCCCCACTTGAAATAATAATCTCTTTGGTCATTATTGGTGTCCTATCTGGAGTGAGTAGATGCTTATCCTCATCTCTGGAGGAAAAGCCACAAAACTTCTGTCTACAGAAGTTCTGTTTCCACCAAACTCAGTTATACCCCAGAGGCTGAACTTAACAAGCACACAGAGGCACGCATCCTCTACATGGTTTCTCTAGAGAGTTCTCACTAATTGATAATACATACGCAGATAACAAATACCAACAACGCATAATAGGGTAAGATGGCGTCATTTTAAGCTAAGAAAGAAGTTTTTGAACTGTTCATCTCTAAGAATGAAAGCACTGTAGTTGGGGGTGTAGCTCAGTGACAGACTGTTTGCCTCTTGAGCTCAAGGACCTGAATTCAATCCTTAGTCAAGGGGAAGTGAAACCTCGTCAGAGTCCGGTGTAATAGAGTGTGCCTATAACCCTAGCATTTAGAAGTCTGGGGCAAGATGATCTCAAGTTCTAGGCCAGGTTGGGCTAGCAAGAACCATCTCAAAACAAAATAAGACAAACAAGCAAACACCTGCCAGGATCTACTTATTCCAGAGAGCCACCACTTTGGAGAGGCTTTATTGCTTCTACTTAATCACAAATGTAACATTTTCATTCACTTTCCTCAAAGTCATTAGGAAGTAGCCTCAGCAGCATTTCCTTCTAGGAAAAGTGTGCATATCTATGTTTGTAAGCAGTTGTCTCCACTGAGTTCGAGGGAGATACAGCTCTTCCCATCCTATACCACACTCCAGTCTTGGCTCTCCTAGGCCAATTCTCAACCTCTAGATCAGTGTTCTCAACCTTCCTAATGCCTTGACCCTTTAATACAGTTCCTCATTTTGTGGTGACCCCCAACCATAAAATTATTTTTATTGCTACTTCATAACTATAATTTTACTGCTTTTATGAATCATAATGTAAATATTTGTGCTTTCTGATGGTCTCAGGCAAACCCTGTGAAAAGGGTACTTGACCCCCTCAAAGGGGTCTCAACCCAAAGGTTGAGAAACTCTGCTCTAGACCTTTTAGGTAATTCTTTTAGATTTCATCTACTTCCCCAAATTTACTCCCCAGAATCTTTGAAATATTTGTGTTTGCTTGTTTGTTTCTGGTGGCTAACACTTGATATTCAGGCTGGATTTAAATTTGTGGCAGTCTTCAGGATTCTACATTTCAAATGCTGGGATTACAGGCATGCCCCACCAGAGCCAGGTACAAGCTATCACATTTTAAATTCTCTTCAACAGATTGCTAAATGCACAGTAGGAATGTGACAGCTATTCTTGGTTGTCAACTTGACAATGCCTGGAATAACCAAAATCCAAAAATGGAGGGCACTCCGTGCAGGATTTTTTTTCTCCTTAATTTAAAGTAAATAGATCTACTTTTAACCCAGACCTTTGAGGTAGGAAGACACAGGTCTTTGGTCTGGATTGTGAGGCAGGAAAATACACCTTCAGCTGAGGACATGGGAGGGACACCAAAACTTTTGCTCTCTGCCTGAGCGTCCTTGCTTGCTAGTATGTCCATCCCTTCACTGGCATCACAGTCTACTTCTTCAGGGTTCCAGCGCAGACTGAAGACCAGCTGAGACATCCCGCCTTGGGGACCAAGCAACTACTGGGTTCTTGGACTTTCCACTCACAGCCAGCCATTGTTGGATTAGCTGAACTGCAGCCTGCAAGTCATTCTAATCAATCCCTCTTTCTATATATAGAGAGATTAATTCTATATGTTACATTACTCTAGAGAACCCTGAGCAATGCAAGAACCTTCCACGAGTTCATTAAGTCCTAGGAATTGTCTCTAAGGTCTTTCTCCTTTGTCTACCATATCTTACTGAAAAACTAATTATTTGCCTGTTCCTATTTGAGTGTGTGATACGAAAGGATTGAATACCAAACCGTGTGGGAAGAACTCTGCCACTATACTGTAGCCTGTGGTGGTTTGGAGATGTCCCCCATAGTTCTGGGCATTTGGATGTTTGGTCCTCAGCTGGTAGCAGTGTTTGGGAAGGTTTGGGGGTTGCAGTCTTGTTGGTGAAGTGTGCCACCTGAGGCAGACTTTGAGAATTTAAAGACTCTGGATGTTAGCCATTCTGAGTTCACTCTCTCTGCTTCCTGCTTGTGTTCCCAGATGTAAGCTCTCAGTTTCCAGCTGCCATGCCTCCACCCTGCCATGGTCATGGTGTTTTATCATGGTAACAGCAAAGTAGCTAATATGTACCCTTGCCCTCTTCAGCATGCATGCCTATAACATTCAGAACAGTTGATTTTTCTGGCACTGGACACTGAACTGGCCTCACACATGTTAGACAAGTGCTTTGCCAATGAGCAACACCCCCAACCCTTTGATTTTTCTTTTTTAACTACAAATCAGGTTCCTTTTTAGTTATGGTCACAGTTTCAGCAACTCTTTCTTCCCCTAGTTCTCTGACAATATTAAAGCAAATGCACAAAGTCCTTTTCTCCTAATCTACTTTTAAAACTATTTTTGTGATATGAATAATCAGTCTAAAATATAAAACACTGGATGCCAGGCAAGGTGGTGCACACCTTTAATCCCAGAACTAGGAAGGCAGAGGCAGGTGGATCTCTGTGATTCAGGAAAAGCCTTGGTCTACAACACTGAATTCCAGGCCAGCTTGGGATATGGAATGAGATCTTGTCTCAGAAAGACAGAAAGAGACTGAGTCCTATAGTTGCAGGAAATTGTTCAAAGCATAAAGGACTGGGCATTGTTCAAAGCATAAAGGACCGGAGCCTCAAGATGACTCCAAGGATAAAGGCACTTGCTAGTTTCAACTCTAGAACCTGCAAAGTAGAAGGGGAGATGGAGGCATGAAAATCAGAAGTTCAAGGTCATCCTTGCTTATAAAGTGAATTTAATGCCAGCTTGAGGTACATGAGATCCTGTCTCAAATAAACAAGAGACTAGCAAACAACTTAAGGTAAAGGCACCTAGCACCATACCTGACTACCGGAGGACAGTCCCCAAGACACACAAGGTGAAACGAGAGCCAACTCCTGAAAGCTGTCCTCTTCCTTCCGCTCCCCCATACCCTAGGAAGCATGAATCACCTCACTTAAATAAATGAGTTAATTGAAAAGCTCCCCTAAAAAATAAAAAAAAAAAATCAAACAGGCCTGAGGATATAGTTCATTTGGTAGAGTGCCTGCCCAGCCTGTTTAGCCGGCACAGAACCTGAGTTTAATACACAGAACCATGTGTAGTGTACCTGTAATCTCAGCCATGAAGACAAAAGAAACAGGGCCTGCTAGTCAGGTTGGTACATGCCTTTAATCACAGCAGTTTAGGAGGCAGAGGCAGAAGATCTCTGAGTTCAAGGCCAGCCTAATCTATGAAGTCAGACCCTGTCTTAAAAAGAGAGAGAGAGAGAAAGAGAGAGAGAGAGAGAGAGAGAGAGAGAGAGAGAGAGAGAGAGAGAGAGAGAGAGAGAGAGAGAGAGAGAGAGAGAGAGAGAGAGAGAGAGAGAGAGAGAGAGAGAGATTTAATACCAAAAGTGGACAGGCATCCTTGACTACATAGTGAGTTCAGGGCCAGTTGGGATACATGTCATTGTGTCAAAACGGAGATGATGATACCTATTTATGGACTTTCACTTACAAAAAGACTGGAGCAAACAGAAACCACACTGTGAGCCTTCTCTGTGTGTGGCATTGGCAATCCAGTCCAGCGCTTGGCTTGTGCTAGGCAAGCATTCTAACACTGCACTCCACATTTCCAGTTCTCAGCTTTTCTTACAGGCTTCTCTCCATCTCAAATGCTCACAGCATCTCATTTCTCACCACTTTTAAAAGAGGAGACTCAGATCATGAGATTCCAGCACTCTGTACAACAACATGGCTCGTGGCTGTGCTGATTTCAAATGCACTTTCAATCACGCTAAACTAGCACTGTGCCACAACTGTGTTTGAAAAGGATCATCTATACATTCATCCAGTAAATTATTGTCACTATGCATGTTTGACTTTCGATAGATCTATAAGCCAAAATCAACAAAAACAGCCCCGTTCAAAATCTAACCTTAATATGGGATAACAAAACAAAGGGCTTCATTGGCAACTTTTTCATTTTCCAAGTTATGTTCGGCACCAAAGAGTAATTCATTTAGAGTGTACAATTGGTGTTAACAACAGTCTCCAGTGCAAAAAGAACCCTGGTTAACATTTATAAAGTGGAAGGGGCCCAAGCTGGCTAAAAGGAAGAACATGGAAATTCTGCCCACAGCCAGAACAATGGACATAGATTTGTCAAAACAAAGAACAGTTAAGGGAGGGAAGACAATTTGTCCAGCCCTTGTTATGCTGTTTTATGACTATTTTTCCAGTGCCCAGTTTCCTATTCACTTTAACAAAGAAAAAAGATTAAATGAAAATAAATGTAACATTTTGCAAGCTTATATTATTCTTTGGCAGAAACAAATAAATTGTGTTCAAAGTCCAACCCCTGGAAACAATCTGGCGTCATCTGATTGCAGCAGCAAAGCTGTAGAAGGGAGTATCAAGACTTACTGTCAGTCTTTGGTTCAACTGCAAAACTTTAATGTTAATAAAGGTTAAACTAAAGCCCTGGGGATCTAGCTCAGGCATAAGGCACTTGCTTGGTGATTTATTTACAAGTCCCTGAATACCACACACATTCACAAAGGGGAACATGCAGAGTTGGTAGGGAGCTTTCTTACCATGCAAGGATCCCCAACCTGATATAAATTGGACATTGGGTGCATGCAAGTCAGTGATCCCTGCACTGGGCAAGGGGAGACAGGAGGGTCAAGGCCAAGGCTGGGCATGTGTGTTGGCACCTTTAATCCTAGAACCCTGGAGGCAGATCTCTGAGTTAGAGGCCAGCCTGATCTACATAGTGATATCCAGGCCAGACAATACTTCCTAGTGACACTCCCAAAACAAAACAGTTCAAGGCCATATTTACATACTCAGCTATTTAGTAACTTTGAAGCTGGACCACTCTACATTAAACCCAAACTCACCCCTGATCCCCCCACAAAGAAAACAAATAGGTCTTTAAAATGTAGTTCTAGTTATGCTATTGTTGTGATCTAATCAGCATATTTCATGACATTACACAACAGAATCTTGGCTCTCACACTGTCAAGCTGGCCTTTGGATGGTATATCAAAGAGCTGTATTGAGACAGTTAGGAAACAACATTACTAACTAGAAACGATGTTAAAAATGTAAGCCTTGAGTTTAAAGTACAAACCTGGAAAAACAAAACAAAACAAAAAACAGGTCCTGAACATAAAATACAAAGAAGTGCCCAGAGCACTCTTGATTTAAAGACTGAGTGGGCGGCACATTCTCCTCCCCTCCCCGGCTCACGGTGGACACCTGGGCTTTCTGGCTCTCCGTATTTGGCAAGCCTCACTCAAGTGCTGTTAAAAACCATGCTCGTGCACATGTATGTTTTATACACAGGGGTTGGTTTGGTTTTGTTGATAAGCTGAGAGTGGGCACCAGCAAACAGTGTTTTTGTTCTGTTGCTTTCTCTCGATGCAGTTAGTTTCATAGAGACGACGTGGAGTAGGCTTTGCTTTTGACCTACGTATGCAATCGCACAACTCAGAACCACATAACCAAGAAAAAACCTGCCTGAACAAATGGCTAACACAAATCACACATCAAAGGGTTATCTCTCTGCTTTTCAAACATCCCCTAAGAGCATGCCTATTGCGGTCATTTTTAAAGCCTTAGAAACTACCACTGCTTTGCAACAGTAG
The DNA here is from genome assembly GCA_030556225.1 of Cricetiscus sungorus. Lineage (NCBI taxonomy): Eukaryota > Metazoa > Chordata > Mammalia > Rodentia > Cricetidae > Cricetiscus > Cricetiscus sungorus. The sequence continues at coordinate 138,619,696 of JANBXA010000651.1, forward strand.
TGAGTTTTCACAACATGACACGAGATTTTGAAAAACAAAACAAAACTGTCCATCCTTTCGGTTCTGGGAGAGGCCAGTGCCTATGGCAGGTAGTACACAACCTCCAGTCACTTTGCAGCTGAGTTTTAAATGGGTGAATTTAGTGGCGTGGAGCAAATGTCTGAGCAACCTTAGAAAGCCTTTGGCAACACGAAGGTCTCACGACCTTCGAGGGTGTCAGCATCTGTGAGTGTTGGGAAAGGGACTGTGTGGAAACTGAAAGTTTGTGCAGAGTCTCTACAGCACAAGACTTAAGCCTTCGGAGGTTCGGGAAATGTGCACAGCTCCAGCAAAACAAAACCCACCCAGGTTCTTCCGAGAATGGGAGGCACACCCGCATCAGTCAAAATCAGCTGGACCGCTGTGCGTGGTGGGATCCCCCTGCCCTACGGTCTCAGGAGCCCTGGCGCTCCTAATCCTGTGTAAGCAAGCGTCCCACAGGCAGCCCTGCCTCAGTTTCCCCAATAGTCTCTGCTTCTACACCACCTTGTGCCCTCCGCTTCCCAGGCATCCTTCCCCGATGGGTAGGCGCGACACCCGAGCTCCCAGACACTCACACGTGGCCACAGCGGGTCCGGACCGGCTGATGTAGCACCTCCAGGCACACCGAGCAGTCGAAGGAGGTGATGGGCAGCTCGGTGTCACCGCTGCGCTCCAGGGGCCGTGGGGCGGCTGAGGCGGGCGCGGACTTGGAGCTGTCGCTGCTCAGCAGGGAGCCCATGGCTGTGCTATCACCGCAGGCTGCCAGGAGCTCGGTGTGGGCTGCGGTGGGGGGGGGGCGGGATTCTGTTGTCCCTCCCCGGAGGAAGGAAGTCCCGGCCCAGCCGGGATCGCCGCCTCCTGGCTCCGCCAGCCGCGTCGCGGGGCCTCTCGGAGGAGCGCAGGCAGAGCGCGCGGCCGCCGCTTGCAAACGCTCTTCCTCGAGCGACCAGGCGCTGCAGAGGCTCGAGGTCCCCGGAGGGTGAAACCTGAACCTTCCACCCGGCTGCTCTCTGAGTTCTGCAAAGTGCAGCTTGAGAACGCCCACTGGAGACGGGATGACTATCTGGCCTCCAAGTTGGTATCTTAATAAGCCTCAGAGCCGACCTATGACCATTTCGGTGATTGACTCAATACTTGAATCAGGAAGGGATAGATAGCTGGGATGGGAGGGGGGTTGGGGGGAGGAGTGGAAAGTTCCTGATTCAGAGTCGCACTTGGTGGCATACGAATACAGTGACAGCAGTCAGGCAAGATGATTGCTGCGAGTTCGAGGCCAGGCTGTGTTCAAAAATAGACAAGCCAGACATCATGGTTTATGCCTTCAAGTTCAGCACTTAGAAGGCTGAACAAGGAGGATTATCGGAAGTTTCAGGGCACCCTGGGCAACACAGTGAATTCCAGAACATCCAGGGCTATGGAATGAGAGCATCTCAAGAAAATGCCACCATTTTAGAGTAGTTCAGTGCTAGCCTGTGAGGTCCAGCTTTGTTCCCCAGTACTGGTGTAAATGAAAAAGTGAAGAATAAAATAAGACTCGTACCTGCTTATGGTGGGGCACAGCTGGAATAAGAGCATGCGGGAGGTTGAGCTAGAGGGAAAACATAGGTTGGAGAGAATAATACTTAATGCAGTTGTATAGACAGAAACACAATATGCTGTGAAATATATATATATATATATCTACAAAATTAAACTCTCCTGGTCTTCACCAAGTTTCTCCCAGTCTTTACCTTTTTGTGTTTCTTTTTGAGACTTTTAATTTTTTTTGTTTGTTTGTGTTTTGTTTTGTTTTGTTTTGTTTTTCCTCTTTCCAAGACAAGGTTTCTCTGTGTAACAGTCCTGACTGTCTTGGAATTCACCAGGCTGGCCTCACACTCAGATTTCTGCCTGCATCTCCCTTTGCTAGAATAAAAGGCATGCACCACCATGCCCAGCTGACACTTTGAATTTTACGTTGTTTAATTTTATGATGCTGGGCCTTGTCTCTCAAGCAAACATTCTAACATTTGCTTTGACCAGACCTGAAATCCAATCTGAAATCAGTTGGTTAACCCCAGAACACGGATGGCATTATTACACGAGCAATGGGCAATTTTTGCAGGTAGAATTTTTGTAAAAGTAAATGGACGCAAAGAACAGTGAAGCCTACCAGATGGAGTTAAACACATGCTCTGTCTCTGACTGTACTCATTGCACAGACATTTAATGAGCAAGGCTACTTTGTGTCAAATACATCATTAGTCACCAGGGGCAGGACTAGCTAGTTAGCATCAACTGTTAACTGGACGAATGTCTTTATCAGGTTGGCCTCTGGGCTTGTGTATGACAATGAGAAGTTGTCTTGGTTGCTTAAGTAGGAGAGCGTAGCCTACTGCAGGCAGCATTTCTCTCCAAGCAGGTGGCCCTCAGCCATATAAGAAAGCTACCTAAGGCCAGGCTGTGGTGGCACACGCCTTTAATCCCAGCACTCTGGAGGCAGAGGCAGGCCGATTTCTTCTGTGAGTTCCAGACCAGCCTGGTCTACAAGAGCTAGTTTCTGGACAGCTTCCAACGCCACAGAGAAACCCTGTCATGAAAACAACAGAAAACCAAACAAAAGAAGAAGAAGAAGAAGAAGAAGAAGAAGAAGAAGAAGAAGAAGAAGAAGAAGAAGAAGAAGAAGAAGAAAAAAAAAAGAACACTACCTAAGCATGAGCCTGGGAGTGAGCCAGAAAACAGCAGTCCTCCGTGGCTTCTGCTTCAGGCTCCTGCCTAGAGTTCCTTCCCGACTCCCCTCAATAATGGACCATGATTTGGAAGTTAAGCCTAATAAAATTTTCCCTTCCGTAAGCTGCTTTTGGTTGGAACAGGAAGGAAACTAGCACAAACGAAGGAGTGGACAGCTGGTGGTGCTGGCCACGAGAACCCCTTCACCTTCACTGTGCTCCTCTTCCGGTGGATTCCTTTCTTCGGCTCTAAATTTAAGAGATGCTTTTGACTGGCTACTGTGGACCATGGTGGTGAGGGCGGGCGATGCAGTGTTTACCTATGCGTGCTTTTGTGACACACTGTGACTTTGCAGTGCACCACTCATTGTGTACCTTTTTACCTCAGGCCCTCCCTTCGGATGGGGTCACAGCCTTCCTAGCCCCTCCCCATAGCTGATGATGCACTTCCTCTTTCTCTCCTGTCTTCACAGCTTGTAGCTTTTCACCAACACTTCCTTTTTCTCTTGCACAATCTGTTCAGTTAGGCCTGTGGTTTACACCAAAATGACACCTCTTTCCTGTCCTCAAGGCTCTCATTTCTCATAGATAAGCTATTTGAGAAAATAACAGCTGTAGCCGGGCAGTGGTGGTGCATGCCTTTAACTCCAGCACTCAGGAGGCAGATCTCTGAGTTCGAGGCCAGCCTGGTCTACAGAGCGTGTTCCAGGACCCTGGCTTGAAATGTCCCACCCCCCAAAAAAAAAGAAAAGCAAACCTTGATAATACAGTACATCATCAGTCATCAGAATCTATGAAAAGAATGAGGATGATGACGTGAGCCAGAGCGTGTAACACAAGAGGGAGCAAGAAAGCACATTCTGGAGCTAGAGACTCAGCTCAGAGGGCAGGGAGCTTTCGCAGCACACAGGAGACTCTGGCTTGCATCTCCAGCACAGCAGAAACTGAGTGAGACTGTGCTCACCTGTGACCCCAGCGGTGGGGAGGGGAGACAGGAGGGTCAGAAACCCAAGGTCTTCCTCAGCTACATAGCAAGTTTGAGGCCTGCCTGGATGACACACCAAGGCCTATTATTAAAAATTACAAATACCAGCATGGTGGTGAAGGCCTTTAACACCAGCTCGTCAGAGGCAGAGACAGGTGGAGCTCTGTGAGTTTGATGACAGCCTTGTCTACACAGTGAGTTCCAGAGCAACCAGGGCTACATAGAGAGGCCCTGTCTCAAAAATAAGAAAGGAAGAAAAGGAAATAAAAAACAAAAACAGAAAACAGCATTCCATCAATAGTCATGATAGTGAATGCCTTTAATCTCAGCCCTGGGGGTGGAGGGGTGGGGGGTTAGGCATGACTTTCTTTGTGAATTGAGGCCTGTTTACATAGGGAGTTCTAGGACAACCAGGACTAGAGAGAGACTCTGCTAGGGAGGAGGAGACATTCAAATTCAAATGCAAGGAAAACCAAAGCATTCCAGATAGCTGAGGGTGACTGGATGTGGCCCGAAGCCCCCAGCTCTGGCTCACAAAGCCAGATTCAGCTCCCTGTTGCTAGAACTTCTGGCACACGGTATACAACAGAGAGAAACCTGGCGACCAGGAGGTGAAAACATGACAGTGGCCCTGGGTAGGTATTTTCAGTTGGCTTCTGTGGCCTTATGGACCCAATTAAGAGCTTGAGCAAGTCAGTGGCATGGCCACACTGGCAGTTTTGTCAAGTCATTCTGTCCTCAAAGTGCCTTGCGTCAGACTCACCTGAGAAGCCTGTTGAAAGGCTTGATGCCAAGATACCGAATTTCAGTGTCTGGGTGAGTTATGAAAGCTGTACTTTAGCTGAGTGTGGTGGTGCCCTCAGGAAGCGAACACAGGAGCAGCGCTGAGTGTATAATGAGACCAGCTTGTGGTATACAGAAAGACCTTTTCTCAGAAAGGTAAAGCAAACGATATCAAAACAAAATGAAAACCTAACCACACAAGCAACCAGACAAAAACCTTGCATTTTAAAGGCCCCTCCAGACTTGCATGCAGGGCTTAGGGGATGCTTCCTTGAGAAGCAAAGCAGTTCAGTGGGCTTCACTGTAGCAGGCTCTGTAAGTTACTGCAGCAACAGCAGATCTGTCAGGGTGAGAGGTGCTCGCTTTTATCCTGACACAATTTGAGCCTCCTTGCCACTGGGCGATATCATGCTAGTTAGGCACTCCGTGCTTACTGTGATCACTTGGTAAATGCTCACCTATAATGATGCGCACAAAGATGACTGCACATGTGAGACAGAGGCAAGACTATCTCTCTAAGTTCAAATCCAGATGGGTCCACATATTGAGCTTCGGGGCAGTTAGCGCTACACAGAGAGACCCTGTCTTTAAAACAACAACAACAAAAAAAAGGAAAACATATTTGGGGGAGCAAGATCACAAAAGGTAAAAATGAAAAGATGATATATAGCAACCTCATAGAAAATCGAAAGCAACACTGTAAATTAGTTCATGGCTCAAAATAATAGCTTTTATGATTTTTTTTTTTCCGAACTACTTCCCAACTATATAACCGTTTTCCTACGTTGTCTACTATGTATGTTTGTTGTCCTTTATCACAAAAGAATGTCAGTGCTTCGGGCTTTCTCTTCAAAACAATGTCAATATTGGGTGGGTAAGGTGGCTCAGCAGGTAAAGGGACTTGCCACCAGGCTGACAACCTGACTTTAATCTCCAGGAAGGAGAGAACCTACTCTAAACTCTACCAGTGGTGTGTGTGTGTGTGTGTGTGTGTGTGTGTGTGTGTGTGTGTGTGTGTGTGTGTAAGCTGCTGTAGCATTATATGTAACTTTGGTAAATCATATCTGTCACCTGGGTAAGTGAAGCTATCCTTTTGTTGTATATAAATCTGTCTCGGTTAGAAGGCTTATTTCAGTTAGCTGGTAAGATTGGGGTTCCTTTGGCCTACTCTCATGCCTTATTACTCGGTATTAAACTGTCTGTATTCTACACCTAAAGAAACAGTGGGGAACAATGAAAATACAAACCAGTGCTGAGTGTAGTGGCAAACATCTAAAATCCCAGGAGGGCAGAAGGATCATGAATTTGAGGTTAGCCTGGGCTCCATAGTGAGTTCAAGGCTAGCTTGAGTTATATATGAAGACCCTGTCTCAATTATGAGTACAACAAATGAGTACAATGATACAAGTTCAATTGATTACATAGACCATGTACAATACTATTATGATTCACATATAAGAATGTGCATGTCTGTGTTATAAAAATGAAACCATGCATGGTATTTGATCTCTGCTGTTGTTAGGATGGAAAAATTTAGCCTAATTCCCCAGAAAACCCAGGAAGCTGGGAGTCTTAAATCCCAAGCTGATCGTCACCTACTTTAATGTTTACGGTAGTGAATGAACACCCAGAAGCCTGTGCAAAAGCAGACTTCCTGGGCTAAGGGCGGGGTTGGATACTTTAAAGTAATTGGTCTGCACTGGATGCCATGAGGTGATTGGTTCACGATGTGCAGGCTTTGCTGTAACCCTATAAAAGCTGTCTTAGTTCTGTGCTAGGGGTTGTCGCTAAACCCTCTACCCTGCATGGTGTATGGCTGACGACCCCAGTATCTGGAATATAAAGGACCTTATGCATTTGCATCAAGACCACTTCCCATGAGTGATTGGGGGGGGGCGCCTTTCCTGAGTGGGAGTGCGAGGGACCACGCTCTTGCGTGTCTTACACTGTCAGCATGACTGGCGGTAGGCTAACTGCTACAACAGCCCTAGTGGAGACAGTGTAGCAATGCTGAGAGAAATGGCTATCTGTCCAGAGGTTCGCACCACACGTGGTTATGCCTCCCTGAGGGGGTGGGGGGGAAGTGGTTCAGGTCCCTGCAGCTGCTTGCGTGGCTGGCTGTTTGGAAAGGGTGCTAGATGTATTTTGTGCTATGATAACAATATTGCCTTTTATTCATGGATATTTTAGCCTGTAGCTCCACTAGTAATTCAGAAAAGCCTAGAGAACACTTAGACATAGTTTCAGGAACTGAAAGAGATACAGATCAGTAGTCAATAGATGGGTATTGCCCTCTATGCCTTCAGATACAGATCCTAAGGAGCCAGTTGTGACTTCAGATGTCAGCCAGGGCCTGATAAATCAATTAGGGCTAAGGCTGTAAGAATTTGCCCGCAATGTGACCCTACCTGTAATTAGCCCACCAGCAGCAAAACTGTTGTGGGATTCACTACGATATCCTAATTTGGGATCTTAGGAACCTTAAATCAATACGATTAGAAATTTACTATCCAGAGACAAAGATTATTCTCTAAACTCAACAAATCAAATCTCTGATACGCTGACCATAAACAGGCCAAAATAAACAGAGGTTCCCGGCTACACACTTGCTTAGATGTATTTACGACCTCATGTTTCAAAGTAATTGTTGACGCCTTTATAGTATGTCTGTAAATCTTTAAACTGTGGCTAAAGATCTGTTCCTTAAGCTTTCTGTATAAAAACCCGATACTTTGAAGTAAACTTTGCAGCAGTTCGCAAACCTCCTCAGGTGTGTTTGTGTCTGTCTGTCAAGCCGAAGCCACTCCTGACCTGGTCATCCGAGTCTTGGTCTCCACACAGACCTGCAACCCACTGAGCAGTCTGTGGCAGCTAACCACAGAAACACACCTCTGGGTGAAGGATGCTTCTGGGTGTGTTCGGCTCCTGTGGCCTGTTTCCCTTAACATATTTGTGCTGACTGGTTTTATGTCAACTTGACACAAGCTAGAGTCATGAGAGAGGAAGGGCCCTTAGCTGAGGAAGTGCCCCCATGAGATCCAGCTGTAGGCATTTTCTCAATTAGTCATCCGCGGGCCAGGGCTCATCCCATGGTGGATGGGGCCATTCCTGGGCTGGTGGTCCTGAGTTCTATAAGAAAGAAGGCTGAACAACCCGGGGGAAAGCAAGCCAGTAAGCAGCTCCCCTCCAGGGCTTCTGCATCAATCAGTTCCTGTCTCTGGGACCCTGCCCTGCTTGAGTACCTGTCCTGACTTCCTCCGGTGATGAACAGCAACATGGAAACATAAGCCAAAAAACTCCCTCACCTCCCCAACTTGCTTTTTGGTCATGGTGTTTCATTACAGCAATAGAAACGCTAATTGAGACGGTATTAAAGTTTGAGGTCTGCATTCATAAATCCCTGAAATAATACAAAGTACAGTGACAACGGGAAAACGTCACGACTTTAAGGCATAGCCTTAAGATCTCAGGGCAGAGCCTGGGATAGGGATCATTCACATAGTGTTTGTTGTTCTTACGTACAAAAAGTCACAGCAATGAAAGATTCTCCAGAAAAAGCATTTATGAACGTTATTATCCCATTTCACAATGGAAAGCTGAAGAGTATAAATAGATGTGGGACACTTTATTTATAGTCTGTGCCCCCATAATTAGAAACATAGGGCAGTTGAGAAGTAGATGCATGGAAACTATGGTAGCAGTTAAATGTTAATGATCTAAAACTGGCAAGAGCAAATGATATATGGATTTTAGGAACCTCCGGGAAGGATCGAGCTAAGCTGTTTTTAAAAATACAGCTTTTCCTAACTTTCCCCTTGAGACAAGAGCAGGCATGGAGCAGGCAAAGGAGTTGAGAACATTTCTTATAGCTTAGGATGGCCTTGAAGCCCTGCCTTTCCTGCTTCTGAGTGCTACCTTGTCACTTTTTAAATCACCTCAAATTTCAAATTGCTGTACCATATGAAACATGGTTGGTATTATGCTCAGGTGTGGAAGGAGACCAGAAAAAGAAGGTTTTGTTTGTTTATTTGAAGGGTTGGTTGGTTGTTTTTTCAAGACAGAGTTTTTCTGTGTAGCTTTGGAGCCTGTCCTGGAACCCACTCTGTAGACCAGGCTGGCCTTGAACTCACAGAGATCCACCTGCCTCTGCCTCCCAAGTGCTGGGATTAAAGGCATGTGCCACCATTGCCCAGCAATTTCTTTGTTTGTTTTAACAAATATAAAAGGGTTAGAATATTGTTTGGGTTTGGTTCTTTTCTGTCCGGTTAGCACTTGGCCATTTGGTTCTACATCAGAGGAAAGTGTGACAGCATAAAGACAGTGGTCCAGTTAGTGATTATGGACCATAGACTCTGGGCTAGGCTTTATCTCTAAATACAGATGAACTTGACAGCTCAAGCATCTTGAAAGCTGAGGAGGGTCATCCCCTACCCCTTTACAGTTAACAGCAGATGCTGAAGGAAGGGACATCATAGATCAGTGGGTATCAGAACTACTCTCGTAATTTGAGGACATTAAAAGAAAAACATTAAACCAGGTATGGCAGCACTCAGGAGATAAGGGCAGGAAGACCAGAAGTCGGGGGTCATTTCTATATGAAATGGCTATATGAAATGCCCCCTTCAGTGCAAAATATCAAGATAACAAATCATCACTGGCAATAAAAAAAAAAACTCATTAAATTTATAAACTTAACAATACGAGTATATAAAAGGTCACATGAAGAGAACCAACTTACATTTATTCGTAAATTATTCAAGGCATTAGGTAATTAGACCCAGCAGGCTCAAAATATGCCACAATTGCTTTTTAGTCATCGTCTAGCTCGAATGCATTGCATTAGCCTGTTTCCTTCTTCTATTGACCCCAATGTAGAACTGGCTGCCCTTCTGTCATATGAGCCAGCAGCTGCAGAAATGCCAGTGCTGTGAGCAGAGAAACAATGGTGTGGTCTGTCAAACAGGGTACTACTACACTTTAATATCTGAGCTTCATCAAAGACCATTCTACAGAATTAAAGCAGCACTACACAAACGGCAAGGTTTGAAGAGAGCCCATGCCCATAAGCTCAAAGCTTCAGAGGCTGAGGCAGGTGGACCAGAAGTTTGAGGTTGGATCAAGCTACAATGTAAATTTGAGGCGAGTCTGAGCTATGCATTGAGAGCTTTTCTCTCAAAAGAATGAACATAAAACGAGCACAGTGGCACACACCTTAATTTCAGCACTCACACTTGAAGGACAGAAATGGGGAATCTTTATGAGTTTGAGGCTAGCCTGGTCTATATAGCAAGCTCCACTACATAGTAAGACCCTGTCTTAAAAGAGCAAAACCAAAACCTGAAACCTAACAAGAACAAACAAAAGTGCTTGCCTTGTACACAATATATGCATGAATATTGAAACATGATACGATATCTGGGAAATGTGTGAACCTTTTATATGTCAAAAAGTAATTTGGTCTGGGTGGCTGTAATTTTCCACTGTGCTGTAAGTCAGTATTTAAGACCGTTCCATACCCTCAATAAACAGCATTCGGCATTTGGTGTTCCAACATTGCCATTGAACGAATGACCCGCTGTCTTGTCTTTATTTCAATCTCTAGGCCTTCGCCCGGTTCGTGGAATAGATTGTAGTGCGGGTGCTACAAGTGGAGGTCCCACCGAGATAAGGAAAGAAAGGATCACCTATGAGATTGCCCTTGAAGGCCGACCGGCAACAGTAAGTGATGAGGGTGTATTGAAGGATGGGTGCCAGTAACTGCAAGGAAAAGCTTGGCGGGAAATTAGTGGCCCTATTGAAAAGGCAGGGCACCATCTGAGCCCTATTCCGAATTTGCAGACCGCCTCCTACAGCTGGCAGGTCACATTTTTGGTGATGTTGAAAATGCCATGCCCATAGTTAAACAATTGGCATTCGAAAATGCAAATAAGTATTGTAAAGAGGCTCTACGTCCCCATAAGGCCAAAAGTCTTAACGACTATATACACATATGTCAGGACATAGATGGTCATCACATTATGGGCCAGGTTACAGCTTCAGTTATGAAAAGAGGTGGGAACGATGGAAGAGCCAGGCCAAAGACTTGCTTTGGATGTGGACAACCAGGACATTTTAAAAGGAATTGCCCCCGGAGTGTGGCAACGCAATTGAGCCCTAGGCTGGGGCTTTGCCCCTGTTGTAGTAAGGGTCACCATTGGAGCAAGGAATGTAGGTCAAAAACAGATGCCCTTGGTAATCCTTTACCAGCCTTGGGCCCCTCAAGCCCAGGTGTACAGGGCAATGAGTACACCTGTAACCCGCCCAATGCAGATTATCCCTCAGAGAAACCCCTTTATGTCCAGGACCTTATCAGAGGTACCCCAGGAAGCGCAGGATTGGCCTCTGTTCTGCCACCTGAGCAATATTAACACCACAAATGGGCACTCAAGCCTTAAGCACGGGAGTCTTTGGGCCTCTTCCCCTGGGAGCAATAGGGCTATTGTTAAGACGCAGTAGTGCTCTGTTGAAAGGAATTAGAGTTATTCCAGGAGTAGTAGATTCAGATTTTCAAGGAGAAATAAAAATCATGGTTAGGGCAGAAATGGGGGTATTAATGATACCACAGGGCGCTCGGATAGCACAATTGGTTCTTCTCCCTATTTTCAAAACCAACAATCCCTTTTTAAAGGACATCAGGGGATCTGCTGGTTTTGGGTCCACAGGCTCCATGGGTGCCTTTTGGGTATCAAGTCTTGAACAGCGCCCCATGCTCACCCTTACCATACAAGGTAAACGATTTTCTGGAACTGGGGACAGGGGAGCTGACTCCTCAGTAATAGCAAAAAAACATTGGCCACAAGCATGGCCTCTCCAGCCAGCCTCCACTCATTTACAAGGAGTGGGAACTGCTGTGGCTCCAGAATGTAGTACTCAGTTTCTTAAATGGTCAGATGATGAAGGACATACAGGTCTTTTTCAACCTTTTGTGTTAAGTCATATCCCTATTAATCTTTGGGGAAGAGATGTGCTTCAGGCCATGGAAGTGGTCCTTACTACTGAGCCTGTTAAAAATATGCTGGCCGACCAAGGTTATGTACAATGAAGAGGGCTGGGTAAATTCCTACAAGGTGACCCTCAGTCTGTTGCACCTAAAAATTTAATTATCAAAAGAGCCAGAGATCGCTCTGGGTTGGGACATTTTCCCTAGGGGCTATTGCTGTGCAGCCTGTTCCCATTCCTATTATCTGGAAAATTGATAAACCAGTATGGGTGGAGCAATGGCCCTTATCTATTGAGAAATTACAGCACTTCTCCATGGAATACTCCAATCTTTGTTATAAAGAAAAAATACGGAAAATGGAGACTCCTACAAGAACTCCGAGCTGTTAATGATTGCATGCAAATTATGGGAGCCACACAACCTGGCTTACCTTCCCCTGTAGGTATTCCTCAAGGCTATCATTTATTAGTTATAGACCTAAAAGACTGCTTTTTTAGCATTCCTTTGATCCTCAGGACAGTGAGCGATTTGCGTTTAGCATTCCTTCTATTAATGTTAAAGAGCCTTATAAGAGATATCAATGGGTGGTGTTGCCTCAAGGAAAGGCCAATAGTTCTACTATTTGTCAAATTTATGTATCATTGGCCATTGCCCCCATTAGAGAGAAATTTCAATCCCTGTATATTATACATTATATGGATGATATTCTTTTAGCTGGCCCAGATCCTAAGGAAGTGAATGAGGCTTTTGGAAAATTACAGCATAATCTTCAACTAGCTGGCTTAAGAATAGCCCCAGAAAAGGTGCAACAAGAATTTCCCTATCAATACCTGGGTCATCAATTGTTATATTCTGGTATTTGTCCTCAAAAGATTACTTTAAGGTTGGATAAACTGACCACCCTTAATGATTTTCAAAAATTATTGGGAGATATAAATTGGGTTCAATCTAGTTTGGCTTTAACCACTGGGCAGCTTAGACCCTTATTTGATATTTTACAAGGAAATTCTGATCCCACTTCTCTGCGCACCTTAACGCCTGCTGCGGGAGAATGCATACAGCTTGTGCAAAAATGCCTCCAATCTGCACATTTAAATTATATCGACTATTCTCAGAACTTGATGTTATTAGTCTTTGCTTCAGCATATTCCCCTACCACAGTGTTTTGGCAAACTGGTCCTATATTATGGCTGCATGAACATGCCTCCCCAGGAAAGATAGTTAGATCTTATCCCAGGCAATGCTTTGTATTATTAAAAAAGCATACAAATGAGTCTTCAGGTTTTTTGCAAGATGCCGGATTTAATTGTTACTCCCTATACTCAACAACAGATACAATGGTTTCAGCAGTTTGATGAGGATTGGGCACATCTCTTGTGTTCCACACCCTGCCACTTTGATAGTCATTTTCCTTCCAGTAAGTTAGCTCATTTTTTAAAAAATCACCCTGTGTGTTTTCCCAAGGTTATTTCCCCAAATCCTTTGAAGGGGGCTCGCAATGTATTTACAGATGGCTCTTCAAATGGTTGTGCAGTAGATGTTTCTTTTCCCATTATTAAACACTCTGTACCTAAAGAAAAGTCTGCACAATTTGTGGAACTAGCTGCAGTGCAATTAGCCCTCCAACATTTTTCTGATGAGCCGTTTAACTTATACACGGACAGTAAATATGTGAATATATTGGCTCCCTTGGAAACTGCTGCTTATATAGCTCTGGTCTCTTGTGTACAGGAGCATTTACTAGCCATACAAAGCCTACTATGGAGGTGCTCTCATACAATTTTTGTAGGACATCTCCGAGCGCATTCTGATTTGCCTGGCCCTTTGAGTGAAGGAAATGCCATTGCTGATTTTAATACTAAAACATAGTGCTATTATGATGATGAGAGAGTCTGGTTATGAAGCAGCTTGTAAAGTTCATACAACCTTCCACCTTAATGCAGGGTCGCTTAAATTCCATTTTAAAATTACTAGAGACCAAGCTATTAATATAGTTAAGAATTGTCCCCTATGTGCAGAGTTCTTACCTGTTCCATACCTTGGAATTAACCCCCGAGGTGTCATGCCTAATGATATCTGGCAGGTGGATGTTACTCATGTTCCTTCCTTTGGCAGACTACAATTTGTTCATGTATCTGTGGATACCCATTCTCATCTCATATTTGGCTCTGCCCATATTGGAGAAAGGCTTAAGGATGTTAAGAGCCATTGTTTACAAGCCTGTGCTTATATGGGAATGCCGAGACAATTAAAAACTGATAATGGCCCTGCTTATACTAGTCAGGGTTTCAACTCTTTTTGCAAAAATTTTTTTATCTCACATAAGACGGGTATCCCTTATAATCCTCAGGGTCAGGCCATGAAGGAGCGTGCACATCGCACAAAAAAAGGGGGAGTTTACAGGGTCTCCTCATAATCACCTTTCTCTTGTCCTTTATATTTTAAATTTTTTAACTATTGATGGTGCTGCTCGATGGTGCGGCTCTGCGGCCGACAGGCATTGGCGCCCTCAGTCATCTGACTATGGTTCAGTTATGTGGAAGAATGTCACTACTGGACAATGGTGCAACCCCGACCCTGTTCTAGTATGGGCCATACTAGAACTGCGTCTTGTCTTTCCACAAGATGCAAATAACCCTGTTTGGGTGCCTAAGCGGCTGATTCGCCATATGTGGAGGGACCGTGATTGTAACAGCCAGAAAGAAGGGCCGATGGGCCTTCAAGAATCTACCCATTCTGATGCCTGTGAGTCTGAGTAGCTATATGTGGCCCTTTTTCCTGACCACTAATTATAGTTTGGATCAAACGGCTATAAATTTACACTTTGATCCAAAGGACAAGAATTTCACCTTCATCTCAGGCGCTTGTATTCTGGTTCCCTTCTTTTGTTGTAATCAATGCTACTAATTTTGGAGAAAGTCTCAATTGTTTTCAGCAGGTCTGCTGACTGTAACAGCTGTCATGGGCCACATACCCCAGGTGTGCAGCAGAGAAGAAGATTTCAGGATCAAGGCTACCAGTGCCACCTTCGCCACTGAAGCAACAGTTTCTACGATAACCCTCTCCCAATCTGTAAATACTGCAGCACAGTGGATCAACTATCAGGTCATTTGGCTGTAGCCTTAACCACCCAAAGCACTTGATTATTTAGTACAAATTGGCATTTTTAAACTAAATCTACAAACTAGCCTCCTATAGGAACACTTGAATTTTTTGTGAGAAGCTCATATGGCTTCTTGTTCTCTGTCGTCCACACATACCTGTGTTAATGCATCATTTTTCTCCAGAAATCCTGGAATGATCAGTTTTTAAGTTATACACATGCTTTAGCCATGCAGACCATTAATATCAACAAAACCTGAGTACCACTTGCCAATGCAGAAGACCTTTTATAAGGGCTTCAATTTGTGGGCGGATTATTGGGGTGTGTAGTCCTTGCACTTGGTGCTACTTTGCCACAGCATTGGACAGACCCAGGCCAACTTTCAAACAAGACAGATACTGTCTTTGGCTCAAGAGAAAATGCCTCTGCCCATGTGTGGCTGACAAACTATTCACCAGTGACAGGTAAGGCAGCGGGGGCAAATATCCAACCTAAGACAGGGGGGTTACGGGCCTGGGTGACCTCTCCAATGATGGGTAAGGAATTATGCTGATGTCCTCTGCTACCTAAGACAGTTGGTAGTTTATATTAAAAGAAAGGGGGACCTGTAGGCCCCTGCATGAATCCCTGGGGGCACCTTGAGTAAGCTTGAAGCTGCTGGCTGGAACTCCTTGCCCCAAGGTTGCTGCTGGTACTCTTCTTATTTTTGTTAACACACACCTCGTGACAATACCTACCTCGTGACAACACACAGCTCATGGGGAGGAGCTAAGCTTAAAATTCCTGTAATTTTCCACTGTGCTGTAAGTCAGTATTTAAGCCTGTTCCATACCCTCAATAAACGGCATTCGGCACTTGGTGTTCCGACATTGCCATTGAACGAATGACCCGCTGTCTTGTTTTTATTTCAATCTCTAGGCCTTCGCTCCGTTCATGGAATAGATTGTAGTGTGGGTGCTACAGATGGTGGTGGTGCACATAACCCCAGCATGCAGGAAGCAGAGGTAGGCAGATCTTGAGTTCAAAGTAAGCCTGATCTACAGAGTTCCAGGACAGCCTTGGCTACACAGAGAAACCCTATCTCCAAAGACAATAATAATACAATAATAATAATAATTTGGGCTGAGGGTATAGGGCTTTAAGTACAGGAAAGTCCCAGGTTTGAGCCTTAGTGTTGCAACATTGTAAAAAGAGGAAAAGGAGGAAGCTGAACATTTCTGTAGTGCTTTTACCCGTTAGTCCCACACATCAAGGCTTATATTAATTATAAACTGTTTGGCCAATGGCTCAGGATTCTTATTGGCTATCTCTCTCTTAATTATTAACCCATTTCTATGAAACTGTGTATTGCCATGAGGCTGTGGCTTACCTGTAATGCTCTGGCATGTTATTCCTTTGAGAGCAGCATGGCGTCTCCCTGGCCACTCTCTCTGTATTCCTCTTCTCAGCCTTCTCCTAGTCTGGTAGCCTCACCTATATTCCCTACCTGGCTACATCCTGACTGTCCATTGGCTGAAACAGCTTTATTCATCAATCAATAAGAGAAACATATTCATAGCATACAGAAGGATACCCCCCCCCATCAAAAGACAGACCTGGAAATTTAGTGGCAAGTCTAGCATGACTGAGACCCTAGCCCATTCTTAATAATGTGGCAATACACACACACTCACTCACACACACACACACACACACACACACACAGAGACACACAGAGAGAGAGAGAGAGAGAGAGAGAGAGAGAGAGAGAGAGAGAGAGGAGAACTAGGCATAATAGCATATAACTATAGTTGAAGAACTCATGAATAGAAGAAAAACCAAGTATTCACGATTTGGGCTGGAGAGATGGCTCAGAGGTTAAAAGCACAGGCTGCTTGCTCTTCTAGAGGTCCTGAGTTCAATTCCCAGCAACCACATGGTGGCTCACAACCATCTATAATGAAATCTGGTGCCCTCTTCTAGCATGTAGGCAGAACACTATACATAATCAATACTAAATTAAAGAAAAAAAAAGAATTCAAGGTTTGAGACTGGAGAGATAACTCAGTTGGCAGAGTACTTGTCTAACCTGGATGAAACCCTGAATTCAGTCTCCAAACCCAGAGTTCCAGCACTCTGGAGGTGGAGGCTACGGTATCAGAAGCTCAAGCTTATCCTTGATTATATATCAAGTTCACAGCCAGTCTGGGCTAAACTAGGAAGGAAGGGAGGAAGGAAGGAAGGAAGGAAAGGAAGGAGTGAGCTATAAACTTGCCTAAGGAACATGCTCTTCTTTTATATTTATAGTTGCTGACCATGACATGTGAACTAACAAGCAAAAGATTGCATGACACACTACTCTACTAGGTGCATTTCATAGAACAGCCTGGCTTCTCTGGCAGTTGAGAATATCAAGCCAGGTGTGGTGTCCTACACTGTTAATCCTGGTGCTTGGGAGGCAGAGGCAGCATCTCTGTGATTTCAAAGCCAACCCAGTCTATACATGCAGTTGCAGGCCAGCCAGTGTTACACAGTGAGACCCTGTCTCAACAATAAAAACAAATCAAATGAAACAAGACAAAATAAGAGCTAAATGACAGCATTTGCCACCAAGCGTGATGACCTCAGTTGGATCCCCAGGTCCCATGTGGCAGAAGAAGAACTGACTTTTGCAAGCTGTTCTCTGACTTCCACATACATGCTATGGTAAACTCTCTCTCCCTCCCTTCCTCCCTTCCTCCCTCCCTCTTTCTCTCTCTCTCCTTCCCTCCCTCCCTTCCTCCCTCCCTCTTTCTCTCCCGTCTTCTTCCTCCCTTCCTCCCTCCCTCTCTCTCTCTCTCCCTCCCTCCTCCCTTCCTCCCTCCCTCTTTCTCTCCCTTCTTCTTCCTCCCTTCCTCCCTCCTCTCTCTCCCTAGTAATTTTTAAGACCTCACAACCAAAACCCAACTAACCATCCCCAAGCCATGCAATCAAACCCCCAAACAACAACAAAATACCAGAGCCTCACACATATGTAGCAAGCATTCTGTCATCGATCTACATGCCTAGCAAGAATGGAACCACTAGGCTACTAACACATATAAGATCTGAGACATAATGTCTTTTTTTTTTTCCCTAATATATAGGCAAAGCTTACTAAGGCTCTTGCTGGGCTCAGACACTTGGTGATCTTCACACCTTTGCTTCCTGAGTGCCAGGACTTACAGGCCAGACACTGTCATACATATGGCTTTTTATATGGCATGGTGGTGCCCATTTCCTGCTCATCTCTGTGTTGTCACGATGAATATGGAAAAAGCAGGTGCTTCTCAGCTGCAGCAGAGAGGAGAGATTCAGCATTTCCTTTACATCTAGACTCTCAGCCCCATCCTCCTCCAGGAAGGACAGTGGAAATCAATGCCAGAAGGCTCTGGAGGGGATGTTGCTAATGGTTCTGCTGTAGTCAGATCTGTGAGCAGATACCTCTGCAGGGAATCGATATGAGCATCTTGCAGCAAAGCAGACTGCAGGTCAGGAACCACAGACATCCATCAAAGAAAACAGCTGATGTCCTCAGAGCCGGAGCCAGGACTGCTTCTTTCGAGTACCTGCGACTGACAACTTGGTGCAGACAAAACAGAAAAACTGTGCAGCCCTCTCCATTTTTAGCCTGTTATAGTGGAGTGGTACTTGGTAGAATGCCTGCCTACCATGCCTGAAGGCCTGGGTTCGATCCCCAGTACTGCAGAAACAGGCAGGTAGCACTTTTCTGCTATTCCAGCACTATGAAGGTGAAGGCAGAAAGACCGAGGTTATCTTGAACTATGTGAGACCAAAGTGGGCCACATGAGATACATTTCCCCCAAAACAAGCAAACTACATTTTAATTTTATCTTGGTGCTGGGGATTGAACCTACTTACTTATTTATTTGAGGCAAGGTCTCATGCTATACTCCAGGCTAACCTGGAACTTACTATGTAGCTCCACTGTGGCAATGATTCTGCCTCAGCTTCCAGAGACCTGGAATTGCAAGTGAGGACAACCACGTCCCTCTCAGTTTTTCCTCTTGTTGTTTGTTTTGAATGTGTGTGCATGTGCCACAGACTCCTAGTGCCAGGGTTAAAGGCATGTGCCTTTAACCTGGCAATGTTAGCTACTCTTAATACACATTAATTTTGTTAGTTATTGTGGGGGAGGGGACATAGCACACTTATAAGGATCAGGGACAGTTTTCAGGGGTTGGTTCTCTCTCTCCACCATGTCAGTCCTGGGGATTGAATTTGGGTCATCAGACGTAGCACCACGTGTCACTACCCTTCGATCATTATTTATGGGGTATTTACTGTGCTGAGTATGATGTATAGCTAACTGGTCTCACCTCTAACTAGTAGACAGTGCTGCCATTCCCATTTGAACTCAAATAACCAGCACAGGGAACACAGCTCATGAGCTCCCAGCCCGAATGTAGATTTGGGTCTGTGTGACTGCAGTTTCAATTTGTTAACATTTGCACTATATTTTCTATTTGAAAATACAAATTTTGAGGGGAATAACTTCATAGGTACTCACATGACTTTGCTAAATGCTTTCGGTTTCCCTTCATGATTGTTTTTTGTATGAATGCTGCTGGGACCTTCTTTTCCTTCTATTGTTCTCCCCACCCAGTCTGTCCTTTCAGCAAGAGGCACCAGTTCTCTAGAAGTGGCCTTGAACTGGACCTCCCCTGACCCTTCTAGCTACTGTTTACTAGCTCAAGGTAGCTGCCTGACCCTGTTCAGGCTGAGTTTATTCTATGGAAATTTCGAAATTCTGGTAGAAAGATTTCAAAATACAGAGATGGGTGAAAAAGGAGGGAGGGAAAACAAACGTTTCTCTTGCAGTAGCTGAGACATGCAAAACTCAAAAGCTTTATGTAACTCACATCCTTCATTGTGGAATGAAGAATAGGCATAGTCATTTGACAGCGAGCGAAAGACAGATGACCTAGGAAAGCTGGAGGAAGATATAAAGCTGTGCATGTTGGTGAACCTCTGTAATCTCAGTCCTCAGGAAGCTGAAGTAGGAAACTTAGAAGTGCCCATCTCAAAGACTAACGAAATGGTCAGGTGTGGTGGTGCACACCTTTAATACCAGCCCTTAGGGACAGGACAGGTATGTCTCTGAGTTGGAGGCCTGACTGGTCTGCATACCCAGTTCCAGGCTGGTCATGGCTATGAAATGGGGAAAACATGAAACATGGAAAGCACTATACAAGTGTTTTGAGGGACAGTTAAATAAAAAGCATAGGAAGTCTTCAAACACATTTCCTAGGCTTTGATCCCCACTGTGACACTTAACATCTGTGTGAACCAGGTATCATGTTTAGTTTTCCAGTGCTGGGTTGTCTTATCCATGAAGCAAGGTTAGTCATAGCACTTACTACACATGGAGGGGAGGGGCCGTGCATGATGAAGCAGACTTCAGCCTCATTACCATGAGTTCAAGACCAGCCTGAAATATATAGTAAGTTGCAGGTCAACCTGAGCTACATTGTGAGACTTTATATCCAAAAGAACTAGTATATAGAGGCTGTGATGTTTCTTGATTGGTAGAGTGCTTGTATATAACTCACAAGGCCCTGGGTTCAATGCCCAGCACCACATAAACTGAGAATGGTGGAAAAATACTTGCAAGCCCAGATCTCAGGTATGGTCTGGGGGATCAGAAGCTCAAGAATGAGCTAAAGACGTGGCTTTGTAGTTAAGAGCACTGGGTGCTCTTCCAGAGGTTCAGGGTTCAATTCCCAGCTCGCAGTCATCTTTAACTCCAGATGCAGGGGAACCAATTCTCTCTTCTGGCTTCTGAGGACCTGGGGCATGTACATGGTGCACAGACAAACATACAGATAATTTTTAAAAAATCAGAAATTAAAGATAGTTTTTTAGCTATACCATGGATGTGAAAGCCAGCCTGGGCTATATGAGATCCATCTGTCATCTATCGCCTCTCCTATCTATCTGTGAATCATCTATCTGTATCTTCCATCACAACACTTATTGTCTAGGTCACAGGACACAAGCTCTGAGATAGAAATTAGGACACAGGAAATATTGGCCTGCACTCTTGAGGTCTACCTCATGAATAAGAAAAGGAAGCAGGACTGGGTAGAGGGAGAGGCTGAGCCATATGACACACTTGTCACACAGTTTAATGGGGCGGGGAGAAACTGGACTGTTTCTGGCATTGTCCTTTAATGAGGCCTTTCTACCTACCCTTCCCTTACATTTCTGTCCCCATGAGAAAACAGGGTGATGAAAGTTCCCCTGAGGATTCAGACAGGACATCGGGGACTGGTCTTGGCTATGAGCCGTAAGCAGCCATCATCCATGGCAGTTGGCAGGGTAGAAGACTTGGAGTTAGGCATTGCTCACTCCTGTCAAAGAGAGAGAGAGAGAGAGAGAGAGAGAGAGAGAGAGAGAGAGAGAGAGAGAGAGAGAGAGCAGTGGTTGTAGGTAATTTGGGTGGTGCGTGGTGGCATCCAGCAGATACATCTTCATAGATGACCCTGATTACAGTCATTCACCCACAGATTCTTTCCATTGAGATGGTGGCAGCAAGTTCATTGATTTGCACTTTGCATCATTGTCTTTCCCAGTTCCAGCTGCAGGTCCTCCAGGTCAAGTGTGAAAAACAAATCTCCTCCAAGCAAGCCATTACTCATATGTATTAGACCGGGTCCTCTACAATAACATAACTTACAGAACGAACCACTCTATATATAGAAAAGGGATTTATTGAATGACTTACAGGCTGCAGTTCAGCTAATCCAACAATGGGTGACTGTGAAGGGAAAGTTCAGAAACCCAGTAGTTGCTTAGTCTACAAGGCTGGGTGTCTCAGATGGTCTCCAGCATACACTGGAGTAGGCTCTAATGCCAGTGAAGGAATGAACTCGCTAAGACGAGGGGGGGGGGCAAGCAAGCAAAGAACAAAAGCACTGGTCTTCCATGTCTCTATATAGGCTTCCAGCAGAACATGTGGCCAGATTAAAGGTGTATCTTCCCACCACAAGATTTGGATCAAAAAGCTGAGCAACAGAAAAGATTGGCTCTTTTAATCCCAGCACAGGCAGGAGGATCTCTGACTTCAAGGTCAGCCCTGCCTACACAGTGAGTTCCAGGACAGCCAGGGCTATACAGAGAAACCCTGCTTTGAAAAACAAAACAAACAAACAAAAGATCTGGACCAAAGGTGGGTGTCTTCCTACCTCAAAGTCCTGACTAGAAGTGGATCCACCCAGTTCAAATCAAGCAAAAATCCCTCACAGATATGCCCTCCATTTTGGGGGTTTTAGTTCCAAATATAGTCAAATTGAAAACCAAGAGTAGCCATCACATCATAGGAAAATATATCTGGTCAGCAAGGTGGGAAATGGGACTCACCTTGGTACACATTTGTCATCTCAGTATTCAGGAAGCGGAAGCAGGAAGACCTTCTGAATTTATTCTAGAATGTATTTTAGAGCTGGAGGCCAAGGAGTAAGTAAAGTCAGGGAGACTTTGGGCTGGAAAGTGGTTAAGAGCACCGACTCTTTTACAGAGGACCAGTTTGACTCCCAGCACCCATGATGGTCTGCTCATAATCCCATACTAGCTCCAAAGAATTTGATATCCTCCATGGGTTCCCCCCCACACATGAACATATCCATACACAGACACATAAATACAAATTAGGTATTTTAAAAATGAGGAGCTTTGTTTGTCTCCTGAATTAGGTACTGGAATCAAAGGTGCAGTGACGTTACCGGACTCGACCATTCTGTGTGTAGAAAGAAAAGTTTATTAGGGAAACAAACTACCAGGCTTCCTCTGAAGACAGGACAGCCACCTGGTGGGATAGCAGTTGGGTTTTACGGGCTAGTCATCAGGCTGTTCAGATTAATGGGATGCATATGCTCGTGCTTGAGGTTGGTGACTGTTGGGACAGATAAAGGAGCTAGTGGCTTTCCTGAGGAATGCTGAATGTAGGTGGACGTTTACCTTTTCTATAAGATGTTGTCCTTCTGTTTAAGATGTTGTCACCAGCACTGTCATTTGGGGGGGCTTGTTTTGGACCCAAAAGATATCTTATGTCAGTCAACTTTATATACCTAATTCATGGAGCCCACCAAATCCTTTGGAGCTAGTATTATAGATAAGTATGAACAGTGAGTACAAGGCCTTTCTTGTTTTTGTTTTTGAGACAGGGTCCCTCTCTGTACTCCGGGCTGTCCTGGAATTTGCTGTATAGACCAGGCTGGCCTCTGGCCCCTAATGCAGGGATTGAAGGAATGTACCACCATAACCTGCCCTTTATTTTTATTTATTTTTTTTTGTCCAAGGTCTTAAATGTGAAAGATATATGATAAAAACTTGTTGAATGAAAGTGGGAATCCCCTGTAACTATTTACTTAACTATCATTCCACATTTACATATTGTTGCCTCCCCTCCCAAGGGAAGGTTGAAATGGGTATCATGTAGCCCAGGGTGGCCTCACAGGTTGCTATACAGCTGAAGATGACCTTGAACTAAATCATCCTTCCTTTACCTTTCTATTTTGGGATCACAAATGGATGTCATCATGCTCAATTTCTTTCTCTTCTACTTTTCTCCATGTTCTTCTCTCCCTCATCCCTCATCTTCCCCTCTGTCCCTCCATCCCTCTGTCCTTCTATCCCTCTGTCCCTCCCTCCCTTCCATTCTTTCTCTTCATTATATAATCTTCCTCCTTCAGGCACCTAAGTGCTGGGTTATTTTCTTTCAAGAGACAAGCACTCGGGCTAGAGAATTAACTCATTTTGGTAGCAGACCTATGTAGTATACATAGTACTCTCTGGGTTTCTTTCTATCAACGAAGAAAGCCTGTAATCCCAGCACTTGGGTTAAGGATCAGAATTTTTTTTTTCTTTTCAAGGGTGACTAGATCTCCAGAGGCCAGTATTCCACAAATCTCCCTCAACTTTGCAAAAATTTTTATGTAAATCTTATATTTCCTACCTGACCAACTTTTGTTTATAAATATCCTGTTGCATCTCAGAACCCGATGACTCAGGAAGGCTGAGCTCCCCCTTCTCTTTATTTTCTTTGCACTGATTATTTATTAACCAATTGCCTCAGACAGTGAGGTCAAGCTTCCACAAGAGGATGAGACACTGTCCCTACCTACATTAGTATAAAAGCTTCCTGTCCTGGTGTGCTTGCTAGCCTGGTGTTAGGGTGTGGTGCACTCGTTTTACAAGAA
Source organism: Cricetiscus sungorus (assembly GCA_030556225.1). Lineage (NCBI taxonomy): Eukaryota > Metazoa > Chordata > Mammalia > Rodentia > Cricetidae > Cricetiscus > Cricetiscus sungorus. The sequence goes on from JANBXA010000651.1 coordinate 138,643,490, forward strand.
GAAATTGCCTTGCTGGCTCACTTGTGCTTGGACTGTTTCTTTGTGAGATACCTTTCTAACAAAGGGAATCTGTGGCTGTGTATTGAGTTTGAGAATACTTGGGACTACTCTAGACTCTGTCCCTCCTGCTCCCCCAGACCCTGTGAGAACCATATTCAAATTGTGTTGTAGCACCCTCATAGTGCAGCATCTATTCGGTCCCTTGTCGCTCTAATTGCAGTATTTTTTGAAGTTATTTCAAGGCAGGAGTTCATTCTCATCAGTCCCACCATGTCCCAGTGACCTGACACTGCTGGACAGTATTGTGAACGTTTGCAGGCTCCCCAAGTTCTGTGAGGATCACAGCCCTGACGACTATCACTGTCTCTGTTGCCTACTGCTATGGACAGAGTATCTTCCCTTACATGGAATTATCTAAAATGCCTGAGTGGGCTTTTTGTTCTTGTTTTGAGCCAGGGTCTCCTGTATCCCGGGAAGATACACATTCACTATATACCCAAGGCTGGTCTTGAAATTCTTGATCTTCCTGCCTCCTCTCAATGTTTGGGATCACAGGTATGTGCCAACAGTCCTGTCTATAAACCCAGGGTGTTGCACATGACGTAAACTGAACTATACTTCTGATGGATAATAAAAATAATCTTTATTAGCTCATATTATGTGTCTGGGCATGAGATTAGTAGAATTATACCACACATCTCATTGGCATTGGCTGATGTATGAAATCAGATCTAAGCAATCCTTTGTTTTTGAATAGTTTGTCATTTCCTTCTTTGCTATTAAGATTGTGCCATTAGGGACATCTTTGGATCTATGTCTTGCACATCCCCCTCATATTTTCTTTAGGACCATAACTGCTAACTTAATCTGTTTTGCATTCCCTTAATAACAAAGAAATGATGTCATAAGTAGTCAAGGGCTGACTAGTTTTCAGGATTTAAAAGTACAACTTGATAAAAATAGAAAACCTTAACAATTCCACATGAAGACAAGGTTGATTACTAACTTCAACAATTCAAGGAAGCTCTGTCCCAGTGGCCCAGCACAGCCATCTTCCTGGCTACCTCATTTTTGTTTAGAATCTTACTGTCAAATAAACAGTGTAGTTTGGGAAGTTTTCAATTATTGTGCTTTGCTTTGCTTTAAATAAATAAATAAATAAATAAAATAAAATAAAAATCTAGCCTAGCATATTCCAGAGATGGAAAGGCAAAGGCAAGTGCTTCTGATCTAAGGAACTGTCTAAGGCAGAACAAGTTGTCTCACTTAGCAGGGCCATAGGAAAAAGAATGAGATCACAGTTCAACATCTATGTCACTTTTTAAAAGTGTATGTTCAGTAATTAAATTTTATCATCACCATCATCATCATCATTAGTGTGTGTGTGTGTGTGTGTGTGTGTGTGTGTGTGTGTGTGCACATGTGTGCTTGCATGTGCCATAGTTCAAGTGTGGAGGTCAGAGGATAACTTTTTTCCTCCTTTTATTGTACTTTTTGGGGTTTTTTGTTGTTGTTGTTTGTTTGTTTGTTTTTTGGTCACATAATATATTCAGATTATGGTTTTTCTTTCCTCTGTTCTTTTCAGTTCCTCCCCACCCTTCCCTCCCATCTGAATCCACACCCTTTCTGTCTCTTATTAGAAACAGACGGGGGGGGGGGGGGGGGGGAGGAGAGGAGAGATGGCTCAGAGGTTAAGAGCACTGGCTGCTCTTCCAGAGGTCCTGAGTTCAATTCCCAGCACTCACATGGTGGCTCACAACCATCTATAATGAGATTCAGTACCCTCTTCTGTCATGCAGGTATACATGAAGACAGTGTATACATAATAAATAAAAAAAAAATCTTAAAAAAACAAATAGGCTTCAAAGGTATTAACATAAAATAAAACATAAGATAAAACAAAAACTAACACATCCAACTTGAACAAAAGGATCAGAAGGAAAGGAGCCCAAGAGAAGGCACTAGTTGATTTTTCTCCTTACATCATGTGGGTCCTGGGATTGGCCCAGGTTGTCAGGTTGGTGGCAAGTGGTTTTACCTGTTGAGCCATCTTTCCAACTCTATCAATTCTGATCTCCTCTCTGTCGCCCAGAATATAAACTTTAAGAGATGGGTAAGGGATAAATGTAGAAGAGAGGGAGCGAGGGAAGGAGAGAGGGAGGGAGGGAGGGAGGGAGGGAGGGAGGGAGGGAGGGAGGGAGAGATGAGGAAGGAAGGAAGGAGGGCTGATGTGTGTATATGTGAAAAGAATAGGTTTCTCTGCCTGCACAGTAAGCCAGATCCAGCCAAACTGAAAAAGTGTAACAGCAGGTTTATTGAGCAAAGTGACTCCTGGGTGAGTTCACCATTCCAGAGATGGAGGCCAGATAACTCACTGGGCTCGAACTAAGGCGGGGAAATTTTATATATTGTAGGCAAGGGGTGATAATGTGTCTGCCACAACCTGGGTTTGTGCCCAAGTATGGTCAAAAGCTGAGCACTCAGCGGAGACGTGGGCATCTGGCGGCATCGGGGAAGGAAGCTGCAATACTCAGCAAGAGAATGTGCTTGCGTGACTTTCCTTTGTTTAGAGGCTCTCTGAGAGGACGGGGTTTGGAGACAGAGACAGGAATGGGGCTTCTGGACTGTGAAGGCTCCAACTCAACAGTGAGTGCAGTACCTGCTGAGGTCAGAAGATGGCAGTGTGTCACCCAGAGCTGGAGTTAGCAATGGGTGCTGGGAAGCAAACCTGGGTCCTCTGCAAGAGCTGTAGACATGCTCCTAACCTCCAAGCACTCCATTCCATACTTTCCTCTTCTAAAGGCACAGATTCCATCATGAGGGCTCCAGCCTCATGACCTCACTTACACCTAATTCAGTCCGAACTATGCCGTATGAGACCTTCTATAGAGGTGTGTCTAGCCCCTTCCCTGGGGGTGACAAATGTGTTTCTTCTACATTCCCATCTTCCTGTCCTGCCAGTCCTTCTCATGTGGGTTTGTGTTTACAGAGATGGCTGATGCAATGGGAAGACTGAAGGATCTCAATGGTCATTCTACTTCTAAGCATTTTCTCTTATACATACAACACACAGTTCTTTCCCTCTCCAACCTCAGAGCTGTGCAGGAGCTCTCATCAGTGCATTTCCTTCTGTGCTTACAAAATTCTGAGGGTCACAATGCTGCCATACACTCTAAATGCAGCCCTCCACCCACGCCATTCATCAACCAGGGCAGATTCTGGCACATCTGGAGAGAAGTGTCTGCAAGCCCAGGACATCTTGCACCATAGACTCTCACTTGTGGCCCAGTGGAGACTTTCTGTGGTTGCTCTAATGTGTCCCTCCCACCAGCTCACCAAAGGTGCCAAAAATGGGAGCAGGTGTGGCCTTCAAGGACAGGACAAGAGAGACAGTTCCTACTAGCTTTTCATGGGATCTATGAGCCTTGCCCGAGTACCTTTGCATCTTATTAGTTGTGCATGAGCATAGTTCAATTACCCAGCATCCTTCCTCATACTTTATTTGCCTTCCAGACCAGTGCTCAGCAAAGAGAACAGGGTTCTCTGGATTAGCTTAGTTTGATGAGCTGAGAAGAGGGTTTGGGGGGAGTCAGTCACAAAGTTCAACCACAGAGGAAGTGTATTCCACCACGGGGAATCTGGGGCTGAGTAATAAGAGAGCAGCCCAAGGCCAAGCAGAAGCAACTGCACAGCCAAGAGTTAAACTCAGCCAGAGTTGAAGTACCTGCCTTTGCTGACCTCCTGCTGGCCTTTCGAATTTGAACCCAGTCCTCTGCAAGAGCAGCCAGGGATCTTAATCTCTGGGCTGTCAAACCAAACTCCTCTCCCCTTTTTTTGTGAGATAGGATCTCACTATGTAGCCCAGGCTGGCCTAGGACTTGCTATGCTATACATACCAGGCTGGCCTAAAACTCACAGAGATCTTCCTGCCTATGCCTCCCAAGCACTGTGATTGAAGTTGCATACCCCACACCCACCCTTCCCAGTGCAAGGATAAGAATTGAGGGCTGCAGGAATGCTAGATACATACTCAAGGGGACACATACTCATCCCCTCCTTACTGTGCATGCAGATATCTTCCTTACCATTGCAACGTCAGTACACACAACTGATGGGAGATGTTATTCTGTATATATGTTTCTCATACTGGTTAATAAAGCTCTGTGGCCAATGAGATAGCAAGATAGGCGGGGCTAGGAAACAAGGAGGAAAGAGGAAATGGGAAGGAGGAGTCAAGATGTAGCCCGGGGGTAAGAAGCAGGACGCCTGCCGCGGCTCCCCATAAGACGACCACGTGGAAATACTTAGATAAGTAGAAATGGGTTAATAATTAAGGCAGAGCTAGCCCATAAACAATAATGGTAACTGGCCAACAGGATTGTATCAAATACAGAGTCTCTGAGTGTTATTTGGGGCTTGCACGGCTGTGGGCCCAGACTGGCAGCAAGCGGGATGGTGCCGGCGGGTAGGAAAAACATGCTGTAACACACAACCCAGATCCTGGAGCCTCACTCTGCATTCTAGACTCTAGGCATGATGGGCCAGGCCATGCAACAGGACTTGGCCACAGCTGTATCATTTGAAGCACACCACTACTTTCTAAAGATCTCCACTCCTGTTAAATAGGGCAGCTGTGTAATGTTACAGCAGGTCTCCCCGCCGGCCTCCTGGTCCTGCCGCCATTGTCCTGCAACCACATGTGCCCCAAATAACACTCAGAGACTCTGTATTTGATACAATCCTGTTGGCCAATTACCATTACTGTTTATGGGCTAGCTCTGTCTTAATTATTAACCCATTTCTACTTATCTAAGTATTTCCACGTGGTCGTCTTATCGGGGAGCCGCGCAGCAGGCGTCCTGCTCCTTCCCAGGGCTACATCTTGACTCCTACTACTACTTCCTCTTCCTCCTCCTAGTCTCCTAGCCCCACCTATCTAGTTTTCCATTGGCCACAGGGCTTTATTAACAGTATGAGAAACATATATACAGAATCACATCTCCCATCAGTGTAACTCCAAACACAACTTCCACAACTTGTCCAAACAGTGCAACCAGGGTCTTTGATTGTGTTTGTAGTGTTCCTTCCCCCCATTTGGAACAAAACAAAACAAAACAAAAAAAACCTTTAACAGAAGATATGCACACTCTGAGTCTACTGGCTCTGCTGTCATTCACTGAGAGTGCCATAGGCCCTTACATCCCTTCTGTGTTCCCTATGGATATGAAAACTATTCTGGCAAACTCACTCAGAGACTGACGAAGTCCTATGGCCAGGCACCACTGCACACCCTATGATCCCAGCACTCTGAGCAGTATGGGAGGACAAGGATATACCACCGTCACCTATGGTGAGTCTGCGCTCAGCCCTGCCTAGACTGCATGAGACCCCCCTCCTCAAGAAACAACAGTGCCCCGGAGAAGTTCATCAGACCTGACACCCCACCATTTGCCTAAGTTTCTCCTGATTTTCCCAGCCTGAAATGATTGATGTTTTTCTCTTCAGAGTCTCATAAAGATTACAATAAACACAACTGATTAGCTATTAAGTAGCCATTGGTTTTTTTTTTTTAAGTTAGTACATTCTGGCATGTTTTTATTTATTTATTTGGCAGATCTTGGTATATAGCCTGAACCAACTTTGAACTCAAGTTCTCCATCTCAGTCTTCTGAGGGGCAGGGTTACAGGCCTCTATCCATACATGGCTCTCAAACAGGACTTTATTTCTTTGTTTTGTTTTGAAACAAGGTCTTATGTAGCCCAGGCTGACCTTGAGTATAATAGGTAGCCAAGGACGACCTTAAACTTTGTTATTCAAGGTGTAACATGGCTCAAACTGTTTTTTAGGCACTCAGTACTTCGAGAGCAGCCAACTTATGTCCCTTTATTTCCTTCCTGGATTCCTCTTGGCCTAGTTTATAAAGCTGGTCTTTGCTTTGGTGTCTACTGTGGAAGCTGTTTATCTGGTACCCATCCAAGAACTCCATGCCAATAATGACATGAAATTTATTGTCCTAAGCTAGACCTTGTTGAAGGTGAAAAAGGTGATTCTTGGGATTTGGGGGCAAGGAGGGGGCAAGGCAGAGTTCCATGTAGCAAAAGGTGACCTTCAACTCCTGATTCTTCTGCCTCTACCTTCCTAGTGTTTATAGCATAGGCATTCCACCATGCCCAGTGAAAGACTGTTATTTGCATTAAGACAACAGTTGCCACACAGCTGTCCTGGCCTAAGGTCCAGACTGGCTATAAGACTGGAGTGAGGCTGGTGGTGGGCCTTAGCTCATCCTCTTGGCAACTGAGAGCTTGTTCCTGCAGCCCAACCTTTTTGGTGAGTGGAGATTATCATCAAGCAAGACAGATCTCTTCAGCATTGGCTGCTTTACCCAAGGACACTGTCCTCTACCCTCCTGGCTAGCGTTTTATAAGCTGACTCACATTCTGCAACCCCTTCCTGGGATTGCATGCCCAGGGCCAAGTCCTAACACTGGTGCCTGTTTCTCTCTCAGAAAACATCCATGTTCCCAGTGACAATGCAACTTAGGTGCTGCTAATGAGTATATGGTTAAAGTGTAAACCATCATTAAACCGGCAAGTAGACACAAGGTGTTTTACATCCACAGGACTCCAGCCAATGCACTTTCCTGGGAGCTACAACAATCCCAGCTCAGCATCAATTAGGTCACTGGGTCAGGTGATCCCAGGAGTCACAGCACACAACATTTATTTGACAAACAGCTTGCCATCCCTCCCAGGCCTTGTCTTTGGGGTCTCTGCATGTTGTGACTGTCTCAGACTCCTAGTTTTAGATATTTGTGACTAAAATTATTTACAAAGGTGTTTTGTTTTTGTTTGTTTGAGACAGGGTTTCTCTGTGAAATAGTCCTGGCTGTCCTGGAACTCACTGTGTAGACCAAGCTGGCCTTGAACTCACAGAGATTCACCTGCCTCTGCCTCCCGAGTACTGGGATTAAAGGCATGCACCTCCATTGCTCAACCCAAAGTATCTCTTCTTATATATTCATTTCTCCTTTAAAAATAAATAAATAACAACAACAACAACCCCCAAACCTTGCTGAGCTTCAGGTGTATCTCAGTTGTTGGAGTGCTGGTGTAGCTGTCGAAGCCTTCTCTGTACTTGATCACTAGAATTCCACAAACCAGGCAGGTATGGTGTGGTACTAGCACTAAGTCTATCTCAGCACCTTGGACATAGATGACAGAGGCCCAGAAATTCAAGGTCATTGGGAATTTGGAGCAAAAATTGCATCACTGAGCTTGTCACAAAAGCCTGACAACCTTAGTTTCCTCCCTGGTACCTACAAGGTGGAAGGAGAGAGCTAGCCAAAGCTATCGGCTTCTGATCTCCATGCATGCATTGGGACCTGTGTGCCCCGCACCACAGGTACAAACAATGTAAAATGAGTACGTGGAATGCTTTTTTTTTTTTTTAAATGACAGATTGAAAACACCTTTGTTGGAAGGCTGTGACAGGAAGGGAAAAAATGACAGTAACACACTGGTTGGGGTTCCACTTGTGGCAACTTAAGGCAGAGTTGGGGGAGTGCAATGGCTCGGAAGGTAAAGGTCTGTGCTGAGTCTGAGCCCCGTATCCCATGATGGAGGGAAAACGCTGACGCTCAAAAGTTATGGTTTCTACATGGACACCATGCAAGTGAGTATCCCTCACTAACAATACACAGAACTAAAATCGAAATAAATTAAAAGGCAAAGCTGTTAGGCTGGGGTTGAGGGCTTCTGAGCTAGGCCATCTCCTTGCGGACACTCTGGGGAGTACAAGGACAAGTCTTCCTTTAAGTAAATCCAATCCCCTTCCCCATCAGTACATTTCTCTCCCAGTTCTGGAACTCAAGTCAGTTCAATCTAAGAAGTATGCCTGGGGGTCTGCTCGGAACATAGCACAGAGTGGTATTAGGATTCTGGATGCCACAAGTACAAGACATGGCCCTGACTTTGTTTTAAGACAGGGTCTTACTGTGTACCTCAACTTACTGCCAAACTCAAACTCAGGCAATCCTCCTGCATCCACCTCCCATGTGCTAGGATTACTGTGCTGTTCCACCATGCCTAGATATCTTGAAACCTGTTAAATCCGCCTTAGATTTTTGCCATAGGAAACTGAATTGTGATTCTTCTATAGTACAAGCACTGTACCTCTGAGCTGCACTTTACCCCCCATTAAGCTTATTGATTTATGTTTATTTTCTTTGTGTATATGCATGTTTTGCTTGTATGTCTGTGCACCACATGCATGCCTGGTAGCTGAGGAGGCCAGAAGAGCGTGTCAGAGCCTTTGGAATTGGAGTTAAGGACAGTTGTGAGTCACTGTGTGGGTGCTGGAAACTGGACTCAGGTCCTCTGGAAGAGCGGCCAGTTCTCTTACCACTGAGCCATCTTTCTAGCCTCCTCATTAAACATTCAATAAGGCAAAAGCTAGATGACCTCACTTTTCATTTTGTTTTGTTTGTGTGTAGCAGGGTTTCACGTAGCTCAGGCTCAGGTACTGAAAATGGCCTGCCTGTGATTCTTGAGTGCTAGGATTATAGGCTCCACTGTGCCTGGTGCCTGATGTATTTGTGCTAAGGACTGAACCAACGAGGCTTTGTGCACACCAGACAAGCACTACACCAGCTGAGCACTACACCAAGCTGTGACCACAATGCTTTCTGTAATATCGATTTACCCCACAGCCTCATACATTACTAGGCAACACTCTACAAATAGCTGTATCTTCAGTCCTGGCTACATTCTTGAGAGGACTGCAGGGAAGATGAAGACCCACGAACATTCACGAACTCTCTCTGCCTGGCTTCAGAGGGAGCCCTGGACGGGGCAGAGCTGCTCAGAACCCTTGTTTGTTCTCTCACATCCCCAGAATGGAATGTTTGTTAACTGCTCTCGCTTCTCTTGGAACAGAGGAAACATGATAAAACAAGGCACGGTTCACATAGGCACCCAGGCCTAGAAATTCTTAATGAGATTTTAATAGTAGATGTGGGCTGGACCTTCAGTTCCTACTGTCAAGAAAGTCCCAGCTGTCAAGTGACTGCCTCAATTTAGGCTAAAAGGTTGTTGCTTGAAAAATGAAACAGAATCTTGCCGTTATTAAAGCATTTGGAACAAAGTTGAAACCTAAACTGGGACCAGTGCCTGAGCATTCATCGACTTAGCAAGTGAAAGGCGATAACACTGAGAACAGTCCTCTGGGACAGTGGGTAAAGGGTCACTCTGATGACCATTTTTAGACAGCAGTTTTAAACAAAGTGAACATTTCTTCTTGGTTTTTATTTATTTTTTGAAACAGGGTTTCTCTTTGTAGTCTTGACTGTCCTTAAATTTACTCTTTAAACCAGGCTGGCTTTGAACTCAGAGATCTACCTGCCTCTGCCTCCCCAGTGCTGGGATTAAAGCTGTGTACCGCCACTGCCTGGAAAACTTTATTTTTTGAGGCAGGGTCTCCCCCTGGAGCCCTGACTGTCCTGAATCTCACCATGTTGCTCACACTAGCCCTTTTATTGTCCTGTAGCTCACAGCACTTGCTTTCTCCAATTTCCCCCTGTTGTTTGCCACCAGCTTTTGCACTTCACTGTAAGAAATAATAGGTGTGTGTGTGTGTGTGTGTGTGTGTGTGTGTGTGTGTGTGAGATACTGAGAATGCACAAGCATCCAAGAATTCTGAACTCCTTTTACTTTTTATTTTGAGACAGGATCTCACAGGAACCATTTGTCAGTTTTGACAATGGTCCCATGACACAACCATTTGTCAAAACTGGCCTGGAACTTACTATGTGGCCCAACTCAGGCCTTGAACTTGCAATCCTCCTGCCTTGGGGTCTCAATTGCTGGGATTATAGGCATGTATCACCCAGTCCTGGGATTATAGACATCAGCCACCATCTCCCACTTCCCCCTCTTTTTTTGGATAGGGTCTCATTTGCAATTGGATGGCACTGTTGGAGAGTGTGCCAACTAGGAGGCACGGCCTAGTTGGAGAAATAGGTAATGAGCAGGGTCCCTGGGCACTCCTCCTTGCTCTCCCTGCTTCCCAGCTGCCTTGAGGTTAACAACCCTGTTCTATCACACCCTTCCCATCATTCTCTTCTGCTTCATCTCAGACCTAAAACAATGCAGCCAACTGAATCTCCCTAAGTGGTTTTCTCAGGCATTTTGTCATTGAGATGAAAAGTGTCTAACAGAATAAGAATACAACACAATCATGAGCCATGCTGTCTGCCTTTTAAAGGGGGCCGGGTGGCTCTACTATAGCTCAGGTTGGCTCTGAACTCATTATGTATCTGAAGATGACCTTGGACATCTGATCCCCTTGTCTCTGTGTTCCAGATATAGGAATTGCAGGTGGACACCATATGTGGTGTTTTCTTCTTTTTGCTCATCTCCTTCTGAGATTCTGAAATGTACTTCTATGCTTACTATGACTTGGAGGAAATGTCGGTGATTGCTCTCACTTTCCCCACTCTGTTACCCAGCTTTATCATAGCTGATCACTTTAGCAAGCAATACTGCACAGCTCCCAGGTGGAAGAAACAGCAAAGGGGAAGAGAGGAGAAAGTTCTGAGTCACCCAGCACTATCTGCCAAACCATATCTGTTTTCAACCATAGCTCATGACCCTCTATAGTTGTGAAATCAATTAATGAGTTTTAAAAATCCAATATATAATAGGAAAGGAAGAACAGATAAGAGAACATGTGCAATACTCACAGAACAAAAAGCAAAGCCTTAGCAAACATTTGTTTCTCTTTTACATCCAAAAGTATGTGTGTCTTGGTGAAATATAGTCTAAACCGAGGTCTTGGAAGAGAAAGGAAGAGAAAGGAGGCCACTTATACGAGTCTGTTTGTGTTATTGCAGTGCAATGCTGTGGTTGGGTAACTTTATGGAGAAGAGGTTTATTTGCTCTTGTGGATCTGATCCAAAGTCCAAGGGTTGCTTCTGGTAATGGACTTTGCCTTTGTAATGGCAAAGTCCCAATGATGGCAGACGGTGTCACATGGCAAGAGGCAAACAGTGTGCATGTGTCTGTTCAATGTTTTATAAGCCATCAAGATTCAATTATGTTGGCTCTACTACCCTGACCTTATTTAATTGAATTAAACTTTTAGTCAGTCTCTCTGCACAGTTGTGTGTGTGTGTGGGGGGGGGATAAACTTGGAACTTGAAGCTATTTTCCTGCCTCATCCTTTTGAGTGCTGAATTACAGACTGAAACTACCATCCCTGTCTCCTTCACTTTTTAGATAAGGTTTCATGTATCCTGGGTGGGTACCCAATTCATTATGTACCCAATGATGACCTTGGACTTCTGATCGGCATGCTTCTGAGGGCAAGCATTATAGGTGCATGCTACCATGCCCAGTTTATGCTGTTTTGGTACTAGACCCAGAGCCTCTTTCATTGGAGCCAAGCACTGTTAAGGAGCTACTCCCCCACCCCCATGCTCAGCTCCTGTTGCTCTGTGTTGTAGAGCTCATGCTCTAACCAAAGGCCCAAGTATCCTAAGCAAGGGCTGGACCACTGAGCCAGCTAGCTCCTGCTCCTAAGTTTGAACTTCTGTAGTCTAAGCCAGGTTAGTATGAAGTGGAGACTCAAATGTACCTGTGTAGAAAAGCATAGGCTACTGAGAGTGAGATTTACTCACTCTTACTCTAGTATTTAAGAGTAAATTGCTCACCCACAGCTTGATAGTAAAAGTTGTTTTTGTTGGACATGGTGCACACCTTTAATCCCAGCACTCTGGAGGCAGAGGCAGGTGATCTCTGTGAGCTTGAGGCAGATCTGGTTTACAAGAGTACCAGGACAGCCAGGGCTATATAATAGAGAAGCCTTGTCTCAAAAAACAAATGATACTGTTTTTAGTTCACTCTTGCATTTATATGTGTTTTTAAATTTTCTTTTGTCCATGTATTTATTTATGTAGGGTGTGAGCGTATATGAGTGACACAAATGTCATGGGACACAACCATTTGCAAGTCCTACTCCAGGGGATCTGATGCTCCCTTTTGGCATTTTCCACTCACAGTTATGTGTTTTGGCACTTTTTGACCCCAGAGGCAAAAATATCTAACACTCAGGGCTCCCAGCTAGAAGGAGAGAATGAGGAAAGGTTTGTTTCATTTCTTTTAGAATGAAATGCTTGCCCTCATGGCAGATTCTGATTTCAGTTCCTTTAAAACACAGGTGACATCTGTTACTTTTGTGTGGCTATGTGTGCTGGGGAGTGAGCTTGCCATGTCATCATGTGGAGACCAGAAGGAAACATGCTCTCTTTCCATCATGTGGCCCCTGGGATCTAGGCTCTGGCTGTTAGCCTCAGTAGGAAGTGCCTTACCTGCTGAGTCATCTGGCCTCCCCAGCCCCACATTCTGCCAGTTGGGTACCTTTTGTCTTAGTACCCATTTGGCATGGATGACACTCAGTTTTCTCAGCAAAAACAACCAGCTAGGACTCACATACCTGAATAGCACCAGTAAGATGGTTGGATATATTTCAGCCAAATAAACCTCTCTAAGTTATAAAATATCCAGTCTCAGGCATATTTTATACCAACACAAAATGAGTTACTGAAGCCAATGACCCAAAAACTCTGAGACAATTTCTCAAAAATTGTCCTGGGCCATTTCTCACAGCAGATGATGGGAGAGAAGTCTGGAATTAGTTTAGTGGATGGCCTGTATCCAATTTTCTGGGATAGCACAGTAACAGGCCTGCAACCAGAGGTTTCTTCACCCCCAGTAGATCTCAGGAGCTTACTTTTCTGACCAATTTGTTCCTTTACCCACTGTGAATTTGAAGGCAGCCTACTTTTCATGAACCCTGTCATAAAGACCTTCTTCCTTTTCTTATCCCTTGCAATTCAGCCATGCTAAAGTAACTAATCTAGAGCCAGAACACTCAATTGTAAGGTTCCCCTGTGATGACATCTTCAGCTCCAACAGCATTGCATTGAAAGCACTACATCAAGACTCAAAAGAAGAATCAAGTCTGACCCTGCACTTGGGGCAGAGGCATGAGGATTAAGAGTTTAAGGTCATCCTTGATTATATAGCAAGTTGGAAGCCTTGGCTCCATGAACCACTCTTAGATAAAAACAGCAGTAATGGAAACCACAAGTTGTAAAGTGGGCACGACAATATTGTCTTATAATCCCATTGCTTGGGAGGCTGAGGTAGCAGGATCTGGAATTCAAGGGTGTCCTGTACTGCATAAGGAGGCCCTTCAGGAAATGACAACAAACTGCAAAGTCATGACATCTAGGAACAACTCTAGGTCCTGGCAGAGGTACTGTGGGCCTGGAGAATTAGTTCACTTTTCTTACATATGGAATGAAGAGGCCAAACAGTCATTCTGTAATTTCTCTGCCAGTATTAGAGTCTTTATGTGGCATTCTGAAACTTCTTCCCTCACTCCCCTTGGTCCTTCTTTTCTTCCATTTTTTGATTTTGTATACTTTTGTAGAGTCTCCTATGTTCTCACATAGAACTTAGCTGTCTTCACAGGTGAGTACAGCTATGTGGATACCTTCCACCAAAGGTCAGTCTTTGGGAGGGAGACACAGAGTGGAGAGGAAGGGATTCTTGCATTGCCAGCCAGATAAATGAAGCAACCCTGCTGATCAATGAATGACATATGTCATAGCCAGATGGCCCTTCATTCTATTATTTTTTTTTTCTGAGACAAGAGCTAAAGTAGCCTAGACTGGCCTTGAACTTGTTAGAGAGAATCTGTTTCTGTTTCTCTCTCTCCCCCACCCCCCCGTCTCGTGTGTGTGTGCATGTGTGCGCATGCGTGCCTGTGTGCATGCGTGCGTGTGCGCGTGTGCAGATGCATGGACCCATGCACCTGTGTGTGGGCAGAGAACTCCATCTGATCCCCGTGGAGCAGGGCAGCAGGGTCTCCACTAACCCTGGAGCTAATCTGGTGGCCAGCCACACCCCTACTCCAATGCTCCTTTCTCTGTTCTCCATAGCACTGGGGTTACAGGTGTGTGCATGATCACACTTGGCTTTTTATGTGGATATTGGGGATTTGAACTCAGGTTTTAATGCTTACATAGCAAGCACTCTTACCCACTGAGCCATCTCCCTAGCCCCCTATCTTGCTCCTCAGAATCGTGGTATCAATTGCTAGAGATATGATTACAGAGTTCCTAAGCCACTTTTAAAACTTTTATTTATATTCTGTGTATAACATGCCTGCAAAACACTTTTACACATAATACATTAAAAGAAACAAATCTAAACTCAGACCTCCTATATGCAGTAAAAAAACAGACAATGCCAGCTTCCTGTTTAGCAAAGCCTTTGCTCACTTGGATTAAGGGTGTCTTCCCCTTAAGTGTTGTTGCCATGCAGCCACACAGTCACAGATAGCCAAGGTTCACGTTCTGCCCAGGCTCTGAGTCCTACTAACATTGGGAATTGTACTTGGACAGGAATTGCTTCCTAGGTGATAGTGTTCTTTAAAACAGAATTAAGTAATAGTGGCTACTGATATTGATCAACACTCAAAGAGGGCACAACACACACGTTAGCCCTAGAGAGCAAATAAACTCAGATGGTTTGTACCAAAGGAAATATTTAGCTTTGTTTTGCAAGTTTATTTTTTGTCATCCCCCTCCCTTGTAAGTTTTTAAAGAGGACAACACCCAGGCTAGCTGCTGCCATTTGATGCTGGGCCCAGGTCTTTGTTGAAACCCTGTTATGCTCTACACCAACTGCCAAGTTCTGTCTAATCCCATTAATAGTTCTGATGGACATTTCTGAGAATAAACAGTACAAAATATCCCATGACCTCAAGGACATAATTTGAAGATATGTCTTACTTGCTAAGCCATAAATGTCATGTTTCTGCTTCTTGGAAATTAACACTGAGCTTAAAATAGACTGAGCTAAACGTGCCCTACAATTCTCTAGAAGGAAACATGCTATCATTTTAGACATTCATTCTGGGATGAAAATATAAAAATCATAGTCCATGGATAGTCCATCTTGTGGGTGGGCAAAGCATACCATGAAGCAGTATGAATGCTCTGAGTTAGGGGTAAGGAAGGAAGGTGGTCAAGGGGAACAGAATAGAACCAACACATGCATGGAATGGGGCAGAGAAGAGAGGAACTGGAGGCTGAAGCTTCACAGATGGAGAGAGCAAGGACTGGTGGGCACCAGAATGAGCACAGAACAGCGGCTGAGACCATGTCCATTCCAGAGGGACTCTTAGGTAAATGAGAGGGATGCTCTCAGATTTCAACCCTCTTGTGTTGGAAACCAGACAAGCTTATAGATATGAGTGGTGGCAATACCTCTTTATATTTAAATGATACCTTGAGAGAGAGACAGAGAGACTGAAACCCATTCAGAAAGTCAAGCATGGTGGTGCCTGCATATAAACTTAGCACTTGGGAGGCCAAGGCAGGAGAATTACAAGTTTGAGGCCAACCTGGACTGGATAGCAAAACTCTATCTCAAGAACCCTTAAAAAAGGGAGGGGCTGGGAATACAACTGGGTTGGTAGAGCACTTGCCTAGTGCTGTGCTCTGTATGGCTCCAGGAACTGCCCTAGCTGGGGTGGCAGGGTAATGAAGAGCAGGTGACACATAGGCACACTTACACAGAAAAGCGGGGATCAGTGATCTGGGCTCTTGGATAGAGAAGCCACAGCACCCTGGAAGCTCAGTGTGTTTACTATGTACAGTTGAACAAGGAAATAGGGTTATATCAGACAGATGATCGAGGATACAGAGTTAATACATACAGATGAACAAAGAGGCAGGGCTAGCTAATGCTGGCAGGCGCAGCCATCTTCAGGCTGTAGACATTCAGTGGCAGGAAGTTACTAAGCTACTTAGACATTTTCCGAACACACCGTCAATCTTCACACTCAGACTAGAGGAGGGCTTTGCTATGTTCATAGGTCTGAGGCACTGGGGTCCTTAACATGGCCATGCTCATGTCAAACATACACTTTCACTTGGGCTGTTACTAGCATGTAGGAGGTTCAGCCCTCAACACTGCATAGTAGCAGGCAAGGTGACACATGCCTGAAATCCTGGCACTTGGAAGATAGCAGAGGATCAAAAGTTCAAAGCATCTTTGGGTTACATAGCAACTTTAAGATTAACCTGGGCTACATAAAACCTTTCCAAAAATAAAATAATAAAATTCTATTGAAATGGTAGCGACCTTGGATGAATTCTCTAGCACGCCTTCCTGATTCCATCCAAGTCAATTTTCAAATATTTATGAAAGATACTGTCTGAAAAATACAATTTATGGTGGGTGGCCCAATAGTGAAGCACTTGGTTGAATCTCAACTTTTATTTAATCCATAGCACCAAAATCATAAATAACAGGAAACAAAAACAAAGAGAAAAAAAACCATCTGTGCCAGAGAGAGAGTATCCATTCCACACAAGCATTAGGACCTGACTTCAGATTCCCACCACCCCCATAGAAAGCCAGCTGCAGCAGTATGCATCTAAATTCTAGCACTGGAGAGGTGGAGATAGGGGGATCCAGGGAGCTTGCTAGCCAGCTAGTCTAATTAAATCAGTAAATGTCAGTTTCAAACAGTTAAATATAGAATGGCAAAGGAAAACAGTGGCATCAACCTCTGGACCATATGCACACACACACACACACACACACACACACACACACACACACACACACACACACACACAATTATGACAACAGAAGGAATATAATAGGACCTATTAGGACTAAAGCCTGGCTCTAGAAAGTCACAAAGGACAAGACTCTGGCATCTAGAAATTCAGTTAAAGAGAAGAAGGATGGTAAAGGCAAGAACGGTGCTTCATTGGGAAGGACAGGGGTCTAATGGCCTAAACCTTGTCTTCCAAATGTGTACAGCAATCTTACTGTGACACATGAAAGAGAAATGGAGGCAGGAGTGAGTGCTCCTGTGGTAGCAATACAGATCCTGTTGGTCTGGTTGATCATCACTTTGGGTCATTATCTCAGCCATGTGACCTTTGCCCGGGACTGTCTCTGTACTTAGGGAATTGTTTTTTTCCTTTATCTTATGATGATCATCATCAATAGGGCCTGTTGTTTCTGGTATCTAAGGTAACTGTAGAAAAGAAAGGCTTGGGAGAACTCAGCAGGATAGATGGAACAGGATGGAGCAAAAAAAATTAGACAGTGATTATGCCCCACCTCACATCCCAGATGTCAAATCATATTTGCATTTCTATGGTGGAACTGTGAATTCTCACGGAACCCTCATGCAGAATACTTAGAACTGTGTTTGTCCTTTGGTAACTATGTAGTAAATATTTCTCTCTCTCCCTATTTTTTGTTTTTTTCGAGACAGGGGTTTTCTGTGTCCTGGAATTTATTCTGTAGATCAGGTTGGCTTTGAATTTAGAGACCTGACTGCTTTTGCCTCCTGAGTGTTGGAACTAAAAGCTGCACTACCACACTAGGCTGTGTCATTTCTTAACAAATTCAACAGAAACTTTCTTAGTGCAACATATATTTGGAAGAATAATGGGAAATTTTTATTTCCATCCTTAGACATTTTGCTTAATTTTATGTGAGACAAGATCTTACTAGACAGCCCAAGTTGGTCTGGAATTCACAGTAATCCTCCTGCCTCAGCCTGAGGGCTAGGATTTATAGTTGTGAGTCACCATGTATAGCAATATCCTTACATCTTTGTAGAAAGAGAACTTCTTGTTATCAGATTTTTTTTCTTTTCTTTTTTTTTTGGGGGGGGTATGGTTTTTGAGACAGGGTTTCTCTGTATTGCTTTAGAGCCTATTCTGGAACTAGTCTCACACTCATAGAGATCTGCCTGCCTCTGCTTCCCAAGTACTGGGATTAAAGGTGTGCACCACCACCGCCTGGCTTGTTCTCAGATTTTTAAATCAACAGAAAAACTTTATACATATTTAGGTGTGTTATCATTTTATCTATATACTTTCTATTCATTTATTTTGAGACAGGCTGACCATGAACTAGCTATGTAGTAGAGGATGACCTTGAACTTCTCATCCTTCTGTAGCCACATCCCCAGTGGTAAAATTATAAACCAGGACCACCACACTTAGTTTTATTTTGGGCTGGGTATCAAACCCATATTTTACTCCCAATTTTTCATGTTGCTAGAGATTGAACCCTGGGCTTGTGTACCTTAGGTGAACATCTCATCACTAAGATTCTTTTCCTGTGCCAGCAACATCTCTGACATTAAGAGGATTAAGCCTGGTGTAGTGTCGCACATATTTAATCCCAGAGGCAGAGGCAGAGGCAGAGGCAGAGGCAGAGGAGGCAGAGAGGCAGAGAGGCAGAGAGGCAGAGAGGCAGAGAGGCAGAGAGGCAGAGAGGCAGAGGCAGAGGCAGAGGCAGAGGCAGAGGAGGCAGAGAGGCAGAGGCAGAGGCAGAGGCAGAGGCAGAGGCAGAGGCAGAGGCAGAGGCAGAGGCAGAGAGGCAGAGGCAGAGAGGCAGAGGCAGAGGCAGAGGCAGAGGCAGAGGCAGAGGCAGAGGCAGAGGCAGAGGCAGAGGCAGAGGCAGAGGCAGAGGCAGAGGCAGAGGCAGAGGCAGAGGCAGAGGCAGAGGCAGAGGCAGAGGCAGAGGCAGAGGCAGAGGCAGAGGCAGAGGCAGAGGCAGAGGCAGAGGCAGAGGCAGAGGCAGAGGCAGAGGCAGAGGCAGAGGCAGAGGCAGAGGCAGAGGCAGAGGCAGAGGCAGAGGCAGAGGCAGAGGCAGAGGCAGAGGCAGAGGCAGAGGCAGAGGCAGAGGCAGAGGCAGAGAGGCAGAGGCAGAGAGGCAGAGGCAGAGGCAGAGGCAGAGGCAGAGGCAGAGGCAGAGGCAGAGGCAGAGGCAGAGGGAACTCTGTGATTCAAGGCCAGCCTGGCCTACCTGGAGAGTTCCAGGGCATCTAATCTAGATCTACATATAGAGATTCTGACTCAAACAAACAAACAAACAAACAAACAAACAAACGAGATTAGATAGATTAGAGCTCTGGTTATAAACCAGTTAGTACAGCATTATAAAAAAAAAAAAAGCAAAACAAAGCAAACATAAGAACACCTAGATAATTAAGGCACTTGTCCAAGCAAAGAATAAAGAGGCCAGAGCCACCTTGGGATTAGAGATACTGCTATTACTTGTCTAGTCTTTGTTGTTTTTATAAACAAGGCTTTAGATGCACAAAACAAAGGCAAAGTCCAAAGCGAGTGAGTGGAGCCCTTCTGCTTCACAGGCTATCCTGTGATTACATTGTTCAAACCAGATCTAGACACAGGGAAAGTCCAAAGACTACAGTGGGGAAAACAAAATTCCAACTAACTGCCCCTGTTTGCCTGAACTAGCCAAACAACCGTGACCACATTACTTGCTTTTCGTTTTCGTTTTATTTGTTTTAGTTTGGAAACTGAAGGATCATCAGTTAAAAGGGGCCAGACTATAGAGATGGCTCATCAGTTAAGAGCAAAGCCTGCTCTTCCAGAGCACCTAAATTTGGTTCCGAGCACCCATATTGGGTGACTCATAGCCACTTGTAACTTCAGCTACAGGGTACCCAACACCTTTTTTGGTCTCAGAGGCCACCTGGTCTTAAGTGGCACATACACAAAGACACTCAAAAATACCCTTAAATAAAAAATAAAAAGCATTTCTTAAAACAAAACAAAACCACAAGAAGCCAGTAATCACAAGGAGGGTCCGAAGTACAAGATAATCCTTGATATGTAATGAGTTCAAAGTCAGCCTAAGATACACAAAAGTGTCTTAAAGGAAGAATTAAATCATACAAACAACTTATTCCTTCCTCTACCCAAGAACAGTTCATATCAATTTTAAAATAGATAATAGGAGGTAATGTTTTTTTCTAAAACAAGAACTTTGGCTCTTGTGTAGTATCATATAAATATTATAAATTCTATTTAAAATTTACATTTCCATGGGTGGAGAAATGGCTCAGTGGTTAAGAGACCTACCTGCTCTTGCAGACTACCAGAGCTTAATTTCAGCATTCACATCTGGCAGTTCACAACAACCTGTTAACTCCAGCTCCAGGGATTCTGATGCCCTCTTCTGTCTGTCACCAGTACTGTTCTCATATGCACTTAACAATGCACACACACTAAACACACAACTCACACATAAACACACATACACTACACATACAAACACCATACATTTACACATACAACATACACACACACCTTAACACAATACCACACATAAATACACACATATACTACACATAAACATATAACATACACAATACAATACACACAATATACACCCATACACATTAATACAATACAACACATAAATATACACATATACTACACATATATACCACACATACAATACACACATACAACACATACACCTTAACACAATATCACACATAAATACACACATATACACACAACATACACAATACAACACACACCACTATGCACACAACATTCACACACTTTAATACAATACCATACATACACATACACTACATATATACACACCACACACACACAACACACAACCTTAATATAATACCACACATAAGTACACACATATACTACACATACACACCACACACACACACACACACACACACACACACACACACATATAACACACACACCTTAACACAATACCACACATAAATACACAACACACTACACATATATATACAACACACACAATACACACACACACACACACACACACACACACACACAATCTTAATTAGGGTTTCTATTGCTGTGATGAAACACCATGACCAAAAAGCAAGTAGGGGAGGAAAGGGTTTATTTAGCTTAAGCTTCCACATCACAGTTCATCATCAAAGGAAGTCAGGGAGGAACTCAAGCAGGGCGGGAACCTGGAGGCAGGAGCCAATGCAGAGGAGGAGTGCTGCTTACTGGCTTGCTCCTCATGGCTTGTTCGGCTTGCTTTCTTAGAGAACACAGGACCTGGTACCAGCCCAGGGATAGCACCACCCATATTGGGCTGCCCCCCTCACCAACAATGACTGTCTCATTGCTGAAGAGACATCATGACCATAGCAATCCTTATAAAGGAAAGCGTTTAATTGGGGCTTGCTTACAGTTTCCGAGGTTTAGTCCATTATCAGCTTGGTAGAAAGTATGGTGGCACACAGGCAGACGCACATGGTGTTGGAGGAGCTGAGAGTTCTCTATCCAGATCTGCAGGCAGCAGGAAGGAAAGACACTCTTGAGCATTTGGAATACCACAGGCTACCCCCAGTAACACACTTCCAACAAGCCCACACCCCCTAATCCCTGTCAAGTAGTGCCACTCCTTAATGGCCAAGCATTGAAACATATGAGTTCATGGGGACCATTCTTATTCAAACCATTGCAATAATTAATAAAAAAAATACCCAGGTGGATATTATAAAGGCATTTTCTTAATTGAGGTTCCCACCTCTTAGATGACTTCAGCTTGTATTGAGCTGGCATAAAACTATACAGCACACACACCATATACACCACACATATTTCATACCAAATCATACATAACACACACCACAATACCCCTCCACCACATAGATACACACATATCACAATACCCCCCCAGACATATCACACAAATGTAAATCAAATCTAATGCATAAAATGATTTTTTATCAAGGTCAAATATTCTTTTTTCAAAGTTGAAAATCTATTATTTTGCATTATTGCAATAATTCACTGGTACAGAACACTTTGCAGCTAGCAAGAAGGCAATAAAATTTAATTTTTAAACTCATTACTATAAATTAATGTTACAGTACTTTACAAAACCAGAATTTCCAACTGCAGTTTCTTTTTCTAAATTGCCCACAGTACTCAAGGTTCCTGAAGAGCTTTTGAAGGCAGCTTTTGAGGAGAGGAGAAGAGGTAGTGATATCAAGGGATTTCTGTTTCTCTTTCAGTGCCCACATACTTCAGGGCATCAGCCTGGCTGCATCTGTAACCCAAAAACAGCCCTTCAGCAGCCTGGATGGCTCTTAGCAAATATGCATATCCCACGACCAGCATTAACCATCACAGCTTTTCCATAGCAGTTTGGATTTACTGAATGGTTAACAAAATAAATTTTCTTGACCTTGTGGGTTATATCATTCATGTTCAAAATCAACAGGAAGATGCATGTTTATTTGTCATATGCTTCCCCTCTTCTGTCTGCTTCATCCTGAGAAATAATCTCCCCAAAGTATGCTGTGATGGATTCTGGTTTTGTTTGTTTGTTTGTTGATGGGAGATGTTATTCTGTAAATATGTTTCTCATACTGGTTAATGAATAAAGCACTGTTGGCCAATAGGAAAGCAAGATAGGCGAGGATAGGAGACTAGGAGGAAAGAGGAAGTAGGAAGGAGGAGTCAACATGGAGAGCCGAAAGAGAGCAGCATGCTGGCTTGTCGCTCCCTGGTAAGATGAGCCACATGGAAATACTTAGATTAGTAGAAATGGGTTAATCATTAAGAAAGAGCTAGCCAATAAGAAACTAGTACCTAGCCGACAGATTTATATCAAATACAGAGTCTCTGGGTGTTATTGGGGGCTGGCGTGGTGGTGGGACCAGACGGCGGTGGGAAAAACCTACATGTAACAGTTGGTTTCTGTACAGCATCTGTGATAAAGATCCCCAGACTACCACATTAGTTGGTGACAGCAGTAAGTGCTTTTTCAGAGCCCCACTGAATGCTGCAGTCCTTGCAGGACATGTTTTTGTTGTCTCAGTGGTCAGCAGCTCTACATGTGAGACAGAGGTAAGGGTTGCACTCTGGGATGGCCAGGGGGCATGGCCATTGCTTGGTGCTTGGGGTTACACTGTTCTTTGTCCTGGTTGTATCTTTGTGCAGTGTGCAACCCACAACGGGTGTTTTCTTTTCTTCTTCCTCAGAGGAGTGTCCACATCCTCAGTGGGGACACATGCCAACACTGGACTCTTTGACTCTGAACTCACACACTTGTTTACATGCTTTGTCTCAATTAGCGTAGCAATGGCATAAACATTATCCTGGTAAGTACTGACGAGGACTCTAAACACTGAGGCTCCCACACGACTCCATGCCACACTCTCAGGATCTTTATCCTTGTTAGTGTTTGACACTGAGAACCTGCGTCAGAGGAGCTCCAAGTCGCATTTTTTTCTTTTCTTTATCACTGTTCTTTCCCCTGCTTCTCTGCCACTGTCTGTATCCTTTGACTCCAGCGCACTGATGGTGTGGGTGTGGGGTATACTGTTACTGTTATTAGGAAGTCTTCCTCTTCTGTGGCCCCTGGGCACTGGGGTGATGTCTCTAACCACTCAGCAGTGAGGGCAGCAGCACACTCCTTAACTCCCTCCAGATTCTGGTAACACTGTTTCTGTGTTATGTTCTCAGTTTCCAGAGCTGATTCTGTGTTCTGCTCTTATGGAGAGGATGGATGTAGGAAGCAGTCATGCTTAAAACATTGCCTACAGAAAAGCGTATGAAATAAATGTGTCCTTATCTGGAAACATTGAAGAAATAGCTTCAAAACTTTCATCAGCAGGAAATTTCTGAGGTGGGCAACTTCATCATTGTGACTGTCCTCTAAATCTTCTCTTTCATCAGTATCATCTCCATTATCGTCATCATCATATAAATCAAGAACACTTACCAGCTCCACGAAGCTTTCACCATTTACAAATCCATGTTCTCTGTCTCTATGCACTTTTCCATCACAATTTTTATTAGTTCCTCAGTGAAAGTGCCATCCTGATCTAGAACTTCTTTCCCCATATAAGGAATGTTATGTAAATCAGTTTCATTTTTCACTATAAAATCCTGCTGTCAGGGAGACCAAAACTACATTATGGGCCCTGATGCAACTGCATTGAGGATGTTTAAGAGGATGACTTGTGCTGGAAAATGCAAGTCACTGGGCACTGAATAAGAAGTCATGATGTGTGCACGCTGCATCCTTCACTGCTTCCATTCTTGGTGAAGGTTTCCATTCTTTCCAAGCTTTCCTGACAATTGGAAGCAAACAGTCTTTACTTCATTAGCTCTTCTGAACGTCTTGAGTTGTCTCAGTCTCTTGTAGTCTGGTTTTATATGCCTCTGCAAGCCAACTGGTTCCTTCTCATATTCCTCCCCAGTCTGGCCCATGATTATTCTCTGTCCCACACACCAGCCTGCGTGGCCTCCACCACCAGGACTCCACTGCCTTCTATGACCCACTGGGTGTTAGATGCACAGTATGGTCTAACGTCAAACACAGCGGCTTGCATAAAATAATTCTTAAAAATAGTTTACACATTGTTAAACCAATCCATTGCTATAAAAGACAAAGAGAAATCAGATTCCCAATAAACACACCCAGCTAATAGACAGTATAGACATTTTCAGATTGACTGTCAAGAGAGGCTGGGCGTTGCTCAACTCTGCAATGCTAGAACTTCCATGGGACCAGGCACAAACATGTTGCACATACATGCATGCATGCATACACAAATACATACACACACATACATACAGCAAAAACTTGTAGGCATAAAATTAAATAATTAACTTTTAAAAATCAAACATGAAATTCTCCAATAGTTTTTTTTTATGGGGTATGGGACTTAATTTGCTGTAACTTTAACATTAACTGGAACTTTTTTTTTTTTAAGCTAAGGTTTCAGATAGCCAAGTATGGCCTCAAACTCTCTGTAGCTTGTGAAAATGAAGTATTCTGGGAATAGCTCTCATATTCTAAGAGACTGGAACTTTTGCTGGATCTCACAGCCAGAGTTACTGATACACCTTGAAGTCACTCAGGACTTGAGACTACTAGCCACCTGGGTACTCAAACTGTTTGACCTGCTGTTAGGAGAACAATATAACAAGCAACATCACTTGCCTTGAATTTCCCATGCAATCAACTTTTACAACCTTGTCTAATTACAGCTAATGCAAAACTATAATCTTAAGTTATGTACCCTTCCCTATCCAGCCCAGGTAATGCATGCGTGTCATTTGTTGAAAGCAGTAGATAAAAAAGTTGAAAGTGACTTCCTAAAATCTAACATAATGGTAGAAAGCACCAACTTATGGACACTGGTTGATCCTCAGTGATGTCTGTTATCTGTTGGAAATACTGATTTGCTTCCTTGAATATCTATGATATTAAAGATTTCTATATGTATCCCATTTCTTCCCCCATGTGATGCTTTCTATGTTGTTCAACAAAGACAGAGAAAACCATTTGTTAGGGAAAGACACACATAGAACAGATGCACACAGTTGCAGGCACAAATTCAGACTCATACAACAGACAATAGACAGAAGACATGGGGAACACAAAGCAGAGAATCCAGATTTGGACTCACTCTTGGTTACAGGCTTCTAGGGGAAGTGCTATCATCTCTTTCCTGAATTCAACACTGATTCATTATTGGTGACTCAGAGTCATTAATCCTGGAAGCCACTGAAGATGAGTTTGAACTTTTGATCCATCTCTTAAGCATTAGAATTACAGAGATGTGTCACAACAATTAGCTAAAACTTATTTTTTTTGTTTTTAATTAATTAATTAGAGAAAAGATTTCACCAAGTAATTCTAACTGGCCTGGAACTCCATGTTTTGACCAGGCTGGGTTTGAACTCTCAGAGACCCACCTTCCTCTGCCCTCTACATGCTAGGAATAAAGAAGTACACCACTGGGTCAGGCTGGATACTATCTGAAAGTGAATTTCCTTAAATGACTTTTTTTCTTTGTCTTTAGTTTGCCTGTCAGCACAGGGAAGGATTTTCACAGCAGCATTAGAGAAGTAGGCTTGGGTCTTGTAAGGAAGCCTGGTTCAGAACCATGGAGAGCAGCAAAAAAAAAAAAAGTCCATATGTAAGAAGCACGTTCGCAAAGGCCACATCTGGCTTTGTTCTAAGGGTTATAAATTGAGTGTGTGTGTGTGTGTGTGTGTGTGTGTGTGTGTGTGTGTGTGTGTGTGTGTGTGTGTGTGTGTTCATCTGTTCCTGTCCTCATGGAGACCATATGGGGACACTGGATTTACCCAAGCGGGAATTATAGGTGGTTGTAAGCTACCAAATTTGGGTGCTGCGAATTGAACTGTAGACCCCTTGCAAGAGCAGCAAACAGTCTTCACCCCTGGACTAGCCCTGGTCTTGTTCTGAATAAGGGTTTGGAGCAATGCCTGATTATGCAAAGTTTCTGGAAATATCTGTCTGTGCCTCACTGACTGGCTTTTGGTTGAATGGCACTGCTTTTCCTTACCTAGCCATCTCACTAGCCTAAATAATTTTAAAAAGTCTCTCTCTCTCTCTCTCTCTCTCTCTCTCTCTCTCTCTCTCTCTCTGTGTGTGTGTGTGTGTGTGTGTGTGTGTGTGTGTGTGTGTGTTAGTCATGTGTGTACAGATGCCTTTGTGTCAGAACACAGTCGAAGAATGGAGTTGTGAGAGGAGAATTCTGAGTGTTTCTGAGAAAACTCCATGAAAACAAGGCAAGAGTATTGTGTCTCAATTTTTTCAAAACACAGACTTGTTCTTGGAATGTGTTTTCATGCTCTTCCTTGGTCTAGCAGACAGGAGTGATTAACTGGCTCTTGCTATTTGTTTATGTGCCTCCATGGAAAAAATATGGTTTTGTATTGTGCAGCTTGTCCTTATGATTGTGTATAGGTTAAACTCAGGAGAACTTTATTCATGTGAACTTTCTTAACCTGTAGAGTACCAAATGTCTGATGCTCTGAATAAAGTTGGCAATTGCTTGAGACCATAGTCTGCCTCATACATTGTGTGCACTATCACAAATCCCTCTAGAGCAGTAAACCCCAGCATAGGCCAGAAGAGGGCTTTGCACCTCTTAAAGCTCTGTCTGACCCAGGCTCTGGAAACCAAACTCAGGTCTTCTGGAAGAGTAGCAAGCACTCTTAACTTAGCTGTTGAGCTGTATCTCAAGTTCCTCTGTAAAATGTTAACACTTGGGAAGTGGAGGCAGGGGGATCAGGATTTAAGGATACCCTAGGCTACACTAAGATCTGACTAAAATATTACAAAACATGTGGGCCAGAGTTGAGATTAGCACAGTAGTAGAGGGCTTGTTCTAGTAATAATAAAGCTGTCTGATCTCCACAACCCCTAAAGAATACGAATGAACATGTGGAATACAAGGTTATTATATGTAAGCATATTATATATGTTCATATTGTGTGTATATGTACATGTTGGGTACTGGATTGACTTCTACGTGCCATTACAGACACACCATTGAACTACATATGCCTGCCCTGACATACCTCCTCTCGTTAGGGATTAAACCCAGGGCCCTTATATTATTTATTTAATTTTTTCCTTCTATTTCAATTAGCATATCACAAAATATTTGAATGTAACTAAAAGTTTCCCTCTCTTATACATATAGGTGATTTCTCTTCATGCATGTCTGTGTACCACATGTGTATAGTGCCTACAGAAGGCATTGGATCCCCTGGGCCTGGAGTTAGAGATGGTTGTGAATTACTATGTATGTTCTAGGAACTGAACCTGGGTCTCTATGGGATAACTATATATTCGAGAATTACAAATTTCTACAACTAAAATTGCAATGTTCAACAGCACCATCTGCTGTTGGAAAAAGTGAAAATGTTAGTTTTGCAATATGCTACAATTGATCTTCACATTAAAATGACTGAAAGTAATTACAGTGGGCTAAACAGTAGACTTAGGTTCTCTAATTGAAATGAATCCAAAAATTCTAGCCTAAACATAAAATATTTATTAATGTGTATATGATGTGTGAAAGTGCAGGCACGTGTGTGCCACGATGCATAAGCAGAGATTGGAGGACAACTTTGTGGCATGCTTCCTTCCACTATGTGGGTCTTGGGGCTCAAATTCAGGTCATCTGTCTTGGCAACAAGCATCCTGGACCTCTCACTGGCCTCTAGTCCCTAGTCTCAAGTTTTTCTTTTTTAAATATTTTTAGGCGGGGATAGGGGGGTTGAAGAGATTGCTCAGTGATTAAGAGCTCGGAGTTCAATTCCCAGAACCCACATGGCAGTTCACAACTGTAACTCCACTTCTAGAGGACCTGACACCCTCACACAGACACATATGCAGGCAAAACACCAATGCACATAAAACAAAGATAAATACATTAAAAATATTTTGGGGGATCTGGAGGGATGGCTCTGAAGCGAAGAGAACTTGCTCTTGCAGAGGACCATAGACACATAAAACAAAATTAAAAGAAGTCTTTAAAAATATTTTTAAGGTTTAAAATCTAACACCAGAAGAGGGTGTTAGATCCATTGGAGTTGGAGTTATATGTGGTTATGAGCTCTCAGAAATGGATGCTGGGAAACAAACTTAGCTCCTCTGGAAAAGTGATGGTTCTTTCTTCAAACAAAATTTTGTGTATAAGCACTTTGCCTGCGTGTAAGTTTATGTCTGGCTAGTGCCAGAAGAGTGGGAAGAAGCTGAAGGTCCTGGAGACAGCTATTGGTTGTGAGCTACCATGTGGGTACTGAGAATCAAACCTGGGACCCCTGGAAAAGCAATCAGTGCTCTTAACCACCGAGTCATCGCTCTAGCTCTATAGCAGTGTTCTTAACTATTAAGCCAAATCTCTAACCTCTGAGGGAGATGTCATTCTGTAAATATGTTTCTCATATTGGTTAATGAATAAAACACTGTTGGCCAATAGGAAAGCAAGACAGGCGGGACTAGGAGAGAAGGAGGATTCAGAGAGTGGTAGGAGGAGATTCAACATGGAGGACAGAGAGAGCAGAATGCCGGCCCCTCTCTCTGGTAAGATAAGACCACGTGGGAATATTTAGATTAATAAAAATGGGTTAATAATTAAGACAGAGCTAGCCAATAAGAAATACCAATAACTGGCC
This sequence comes from Cricetiscus sungorus, assembly GCA_030556225.1. Lineage (NCBI taxonomy): Eukaryota > Metazoa > Chordata > Mammalia > Rodentia > Cricetidae > Cricetiscus > Cricetiscus sungorus. The sequence continues at coordinate 138,672,379 of JANBXA010000651.1, forward strand.
AACAGCTTTATATCTAATACAGCATCTCTGTGTCTTATTTGGAGCTGGCACGGCTGTGGGACCAAGCCAGCAGAAAACATGTTCTTAACATCTAACCCCAACTTTCTCTAAGCATAAAAAATAATGTGAAGCTCGGAAAAGATAAATATCTTGTGAAGTGATAAACATCCTGCTATAACACTGTCTTAGGGTTATGACCGTGGTGAAACACCATGACCAAAAGCAGCTTGGGGAGGAAAGGGTTTATTTTGCTCATGGTTCTATAGAACAGTTCATCTTCAAGAGCAAGTTCAGGAACTCAAACAGGGAAGGATCCTGGAGGCAGGAGATGAAGTAGAGGCCATGGAGCAGTGCTGCTTATTGGCTTGCTCCCCACGGCTTGCTCAGCCTGCTTTCTTATACAACCCAGGACCACCAGCCTAAAGATTGCACCACCCACAGTGGGCTGGGCCCTCCCCCATTGGTCACTAATTAAGAAAATGCCTTACAGCCAGTTTTTGGAAGCATTTTCTCAGTTGAGGCTCCCCCCTTCCTGACAACGCTAGCATGTGTCAAGCTGACATCCAAGTAGCCAGCACAAATACTATACGTGAGTGCAAGCCAAAATGACTGTAGGTGTGTTTGGAACAAGGAAGCTTGGTGGGAAAGCAACTTCCACACGGTGACGCCTCTGAGATGAAAGGAAGCTAATTCTGTTTGTAGCTTCATGTTGTCTTCCAGGAAAGTTAATTGCCCCATGGCTCACTGCCCACATCTAAACATTGGTGAAATGAAGATGGTATAGGAAGTTTTAAGGATGCAGCTTTCCTGAATCGATGCCCACATAGAGGCAAGTTGATGGGAGATGTTATTCTGTAAATATGTTTCTCATACTGGTTAATTAATAAAGCCTGTGGCCAATAGGAAACAAGATAGGTGAAGCTTGGAGACCAGGAGGAGGAAAGAGGAAGGGGTAAGGAGGAGTCAAGATGGAGACCTGGGAGAAAGAAGACGCCGGCCACAGCGCCCCATAAGATGACCACGTGGAAGTACTTAGATAAGTAGAAATGGGTTAATAATTAAGACAGAGCTAGCCAATTAACAATGATAGCCCCTGGCCCACAGGATTGTATCAAATACAGAGTCTCTGCGTGTTATTTGGGGCTGGTGTGGCTGTGGGCCCAGACTGGCGGCAGGCAGGCTGGCGGGCTGGTGGCCGGCGGGAAAAACCTGCCAGTAACAGCAAGTATTTGATGATGCAGCTGCTGTGGCGTGATCTATGCTCCTGTAAGAAACCTGGTTCACTAAGCCTGGTGGAATGGTTCCTTTGGTCAGTATGCTGGCTTGATGGAAAATAGTCCCCAGGGGCTCACAGGGAGTGGCATTATTAGGAGGTGTGGTCTTGTCAGAGGAAATGTGTCACTGGGGGCAGGTGTTAAAGTTCCAGAGGCTCAAGCCAGGCCCAGTGTCACTCTCCCTTCCTGCTGCCTTCAGATGTGAATGTAGAACTCTCAGCTACTTTCCCATCACCATGTCTGCCAGCATGCTGCCATGCTTCCTGTCATGATGATATGGACTAAACCTCTGACCTGTAAGCAAACTCCCAATTAAATGTTTTCCTTTATAAGAGTTGCTGTGGTCAGTGTCTCTTCACAGCAATAGGAATCCTAACTAAGACAGTCACTTATCAGCAGTGGACATTTACTCATATCTCCCCAGGAAGATATTACCTGGATTTGTGTAAGTAAACTCTGTGATGTCCAATGGTGATGGACTTGCCTAATGACTCAATTCTGAGAAGGTATCTCATCAATGAGCTTTGATCACCAAGTGTTTACTCATATATGACCAACCCTGCCCTCTTGTCCTTAAGGATAGAATATGGCCAAGCTATGGACACAGTGAACTATTCAAAATACATGTAATACAAGCACAGCCAGTGTCCAGAGGAGGCACAGAAACAGGAGAGCATCAGCTGGACCTGCAAACATGCCCTGCATAGTCCGCATTCCCAGCAGTGTGCAAACACACCCTGCATAGTGCCCCATTCCCAGCACTGTGGAGACACCCAGCTGTTCTTGTCCTCATTCTCTTCACTCATTGGTTCTTTTCACTTAGAAACAGAACCCTGGACCTTAATGTTCCCAGCCTTCTTAGGAAATAGGTGTCCAGAACTTACGGGGTCCAGTGGGATGTGAAATTATTAAATGACAGTTTCATGATTTAATTTTGTTTCTAACAAAAATAAAACATTTCTTTATTATACTGAAAAAAAAGAAAGAAAAAAAAAGAAAAGAAAAAGTAGTGGTCATAGAACTGACAGAAGGACCAACAACACATGGCCTTGCACATGCTGAGCAAGTACTCCACCACTGAGCTGTATCTACGCCTTGTGTCTTCACTTTAAATAGCTAGAGGCCAGGCCTAGTATTCCATAGCTCTAACCCCAGCAAGTGGAGACAGGAGGATCGGAATTTCAAGCTCTAGCTCTACTATCTAGTGACTTTGAAGACTATATTAAATTCATCCACTCTTTCTCTGTGTATGTATGTATGTAAACCAAAGAACACGCTGGCTGCCAAACCTGATATCCTGACTTCTACTCTCAGGACTCACATGGTAGAAGGAGATTAAAGGTTGTTCTCTGACTTCCACTTATATATCATTGCATGTGTGTGTGGGCACACAAATACAAATACAAAAAATACTAGCGTCTGGGATGTAGTTCAGTTGGTAGAATTCCTGCCTAGCACATATGAAGTCCTCTTTTAAATTTCCAGCACCACATAAAATGGAGAAATCCTACCCCTGGGAAAGTGAAGGCAGGACGATCAGAAGTTCAAGATTGTCCTTTACTATAAGGTGAGTTGGTGGCCAGCCTGGGCCTATCTCAGAAATAAATAAACAGCATGCTATTGGTCACAGACCATGAAGCACCACATCCAGAGATCCCTGGGTTGGGATTGGCTATGATGGTTGCCATGTGGCTGCCCTTTAGGTAGAAGATGAGTCTGTTTTCAGTAGTAAAAGGGATAATTATTGGGTAGAGGCATTCTTAAATCATAGCCAGGGAAGAAGGCAACATGTGCTTATAGCTAATAATTAGTTTGTGGTGAGATATGATATTTTGGGGGGACATATGATTTTTATATTAGGCTGGTAAACATTCCCATCTCTAGTTTGATAGTCATAAATCAATCATATCTTCCTTCCTAAAGGAGTAGAGCTATGACCATGACTGGTCAATAACAGCTAACCTCCCTGGAACTTGATTGTCTCAGGGAAAGGCATATGGTCTGAGCGGAACAAATCACAGACATTCCCTGGGATTGATAGGCTGATGCTGGAAATGTAAAGTTCCATTTCTGTGTCATTGGTTAAAATGGGAGTGTGGGATCTGGGCACATGGACAGGCCCTACACCTGCGAGAAAGTTCCCAGAGGAATGAAGACGGAAGCGGGGGTGTGAGGGGAGATTCCTGCCGATGAAGCCTGGGGTTATGCTTCTCCCAAGCTCCCTTTCCTGTGAGCTATATTTCTCCTTTACCTATGCTTTGTTTAAGGTACTATAACCTTAACTTCTGGTTTACTTTTCTTTCTTTCTTTTTGTTTTTTTGAACAGGGTTTCTCTGTGTAAGAGCCCTGGCTGTCCTGGAACTCTCTGTGGACCAGCCTGCCTCTGTCTGCTGAGTGCTGGGATTACAGGCACTGACACCACCTCCAGGCTATACATACAAACATACATACATACATACCAACATACATACATACATACATATTTAAGTCACAGAGGATCAAACCCAGAACTTCATGTATTAGAGACCAGTGCCCTACCATTGAGCTATATCCCTAGCATGTTTTACTTTTAAAGACAGGATCTTACATAGCCTAGACCTTGGAGAAATCATCATGCCTCAGCAACTCAAAAATTGTTATTACAGGTGTTAGAGAGCATGTGCGTGCACACACACACGCACACACACACACACACACACACACACACACACACACACACACACACACACACCTTTCACTCTGTCAAGCAGGCTGGTCTTGAACTTGTACTGCTGTTCTCGATTCTGTCTCCCAACTGTTGGGATTATAGAAGTAGTTACCACTGCCTGGATACACTTTTTGATGTTGTTGTTAAATACAGAGTCTTATATATTCTAGACTAATCTAGAACTAGTTATGTAGGGGAGGATGACATTGAACATGGATCTATCTGCCTCCACTTTTCCAGGATGACAGGCATGTTCCACTATGCTCAGCTTATATCCAGCCCCCCCCCCCACCGATTGGTTCTGACAATCTTATTTCAGCCTGGATTTTTTTGGCCAGGGTAGGGGTGGAGGTGGTAGTGGTGGTGGTGTAGTTCAAGACAGGTTTCCCCAGCATAGCTGTCCTGGAACTCATTTTGTAGACCAGGCTGGACTGGAATTCACATAGATCCAACTGCTTCTACCTCCTGAGTGCTCAGACTAAAGGCTTTTGCCACCACCACCTGGCAGTTCTAGCCTGGAGCCACTTGGTTGGAATTACTGGCATGTATCATCATGTCCAATTTAACTTCTGTGGGTTTTTTGCATATTTATTTTATTTATAGTACTTTCGTAAACTTGTGTGGTTAAGTGCACATAAGTACATGTGCTCTAAATGTCAGAAGAAGGTGTGGAGTACCCTGGAACTGGAGTTATCGGCAGTTGTGGGCCACCTGATATGGCCTGGGAATTGAACTCAGGTCCTCTGCAAAAACAGTGATTGCTCTTAACCACTGGACCATCTCTTGCCCCACTAACTTCTGTTTTGATGTTGCAAAAGTCTTGATGAGAAAGTCTGCTACCCCTGGGCATTGTGCCAGACACCTTTAATCCCAGCACTGAGGAGGCAGGCAGATCTCCTAGCATGAGGCCAACTGGGTCTCCATAGCAAGGTCCTGGCCAGCTGAGGAAACACAGTAAGACTTTGTACTTTAAAAAGTCTGTTAAAGCCAGGTGGTGGTAGCATGCACCTTTAATCCCAGCACTTGAGAGGCAGAAGTCAGACTCTATGAGTTTGAGGCCAGCCTGGTGTGTTCCAAAGAGAGCCAGAGTGGTTACACAGAGAAACCTTGTCTCAAAAAACAAACAAAAAGTCTGTTAAGGTGCCTACTGTAATGGCATCTCTTTTAGGGATTTCTATAGTTCAAATAATATTTTGCCAAGAGCTGACCAGGATAGGAAGAAAGCACTCCTCCCCAAATCCCTTTCTCTTGAGACAGGATCTCACTGTACACAGCCCTGACTAGCTTTTAATTTCTTACATAGACCAGGGTGATCTCATACTCTCAGAGATCTACATGCTTCTGCTAATAGCCAGCTCTAGGGCCCAATCTCTGGTTTGGTAAAACTCTGTTCTCCATTCTGTCTGTGGCACTGCCTCTGGTAATTCCCTTTTAGCTATTCCCTTTTAGGCGTGGGTCATGTGATTATGGGGGCTGACAAGTCTGCAATAATGCAAGAATGGCCGGCCACACAGTATATAAATAAGTACTGGTTTCTCCATTGCCATGAAGTAAATACTCTGAAATGGAAAGGGATAGGCCGGGCTTGGTGGTGAAAGTGGGTAACCCCAGTACTTGGGAGGCTGAAGTAGGAGTTCCAAGACATCCAGAATTTCATGTATGAGAGACAAGTGCACGACAAAAAAAAAAAAAAAAAAAAAAAAAAAAGCCAAAAAACAAAAACAAAACAAAACAAAAAAACAATAAAACAAAAACAAAACAAAAAACACTTTAGACATTCTTTCCCAGAGATCCAGAAAAATGCAGTTTCCACTTACAATCCATGCTACCTAAAGCCCCCTCAATCGCACATTTTCCTGTTAGGTGGTTGAGCACATATGGCAGGCCGTCTCTAAGAGCATGACCGTGCTCAGAGAATGCAGTCCATCTGGGGCACCTGCCCGGGGAACCTCTTAGGTACCGGGCCATCAGCACCACCTGTCTGTCCCTCAAGCAGTTGCCGCCCACCAAGAAAGAGGCGGGGCGACATGTCAGAAAGCAGCGCTAAGTTACATCAGTTGCTTACTGCAGCCAGATGAGATCTTTGGGGACACCAAGAAGGTCAGGCCTGCGTCAACAGCCATCACCTTGACAGTCTTGCCAGGAACCGGCCGGCGGACCTGGCCGAAAGCTGCACTCCGGCCCGCTCGGCCACGCCCACCCACCCGCCTCATAGCCCCGCCCCCGGCCAGGAAGGGAGCCCGCTCGTCACAGTATTTCCGGTCCCAATCTTCCTACGGGCTTCCGTAGCTCCCCGTTTTCTAGTCATCAGCTCCGGCCCCGCCCCTACCGCGTCTTTGACACTGTCACGTGAGGGGCGCGCGCGGGTCCTGCCGGGAGTGGTGCTGCCGGCGGGTCAGGGTTCGGCCCAACATGGCGGTTCCCGTCGGAGAGTGACCAAGGCTTTGCCGTCGGGAGGACTGAGCGGCGGTGGTCGGCGTCCCCACCTGCCAGGGTGGGATGCAAAGCTTCGGGGGCCGCTGAGCGGAGGCAGGGAAGGGCCGAGGCCCCGAAAGCCGAAGCGGCGGCGGCTACGCGCAGTCGGCTGCAGGCTCCGGAGTGGGGCCGCACCCGGCCGGCCAGGCGGCGGCGGCTGCGGCAAGCTCGGCTCCGAGGCGGGGCGGAGGCCGGGCGCCCGGCCGCGGCCATGGCCCAGTGCGTGCAGTCGGTGCAGGAGCTCATCCCCGACTCCTTCGTTCCCTGCGTCGCCGCGCTGTGCAGCGACGAAGCCGAGCGGCTCACCCGCCTCAACCACCTCAGCTTCGCCGAACTGCTCAAGCCCTTCTCTCGCCTCACTTCCGAAGGTACGTGGGGTTTGTTCTTCCTCGTCCGCCAGGCTAAAGCGGAGCCGTGGCCGAGACAAGGAAGTTGGGAGCAAGTGGAGGACAGAGGGGCGGCGGCCCGGGGCTGCGGCTGTCAAGACCGCGCGCTCCCGCCGCCCCTTTTTCCAGGCGCTTTCTTCCTCGGACGAGCCGGGTCGTTAAGTCCCGAGGATAAACTCGAGTCCTGACACAAGGCAGTCGAGACGGTTGTTAGCAGTCACAGGATTTGGCACTAACTAGACAGTCAAGGTAGAAAGATGCAGCCTCCAAGACGGAGTTTAAGAGCGAAAGATCTGGCGTGGCCCCTCATGAATTGGACTTTCAAAGTTCCCTTGTTCATGACATTCGTCTAGCCTTGGGGTTCGTCTCTGTCTGAACTTCTTTTTTTTTTTTGGCTATTTACTTTTCCCCTTTCGGCCATTCAAACAAGTTCTTAGCTGTGCAGCATTTCCCCCCCCCCCCAGTCTCAAGAAAGCAAACAAAAAGTGTTACATGAATAATAAAAGACCGGGGCTGCGATGCCGCTCAGGTGCTAGAGATCCTGCCTGGCATGCTGGAAGCCGCTGTGGATTGGCTTCTCAGTACCACATACCCGGCGCACATCAGTGATCCCAGCATTCGGAGATAGAGGCAGGAAAATACAAAGTTTAAGTCTTTCCTGGGTTATGTAGCGTGTTTGAGGCCAGCAGGGATACACGATACCTTATCTAAAGAGAAAAAAATTAATGTAAAAAAGTTAAAAGAAAAAAAAAATGACAAACGATGAATTGTAGTAACAATGTAGTTGTTTCAAGTTATCTATATTTCCTGGGTTAGAGCAGTTCAAGTCCTTTTCACAATAATGGTTAATCATAAGAAACATATTCATATTTAATACTTTCTCCAGCTTTATTATTTTTGTTAGTTTAAAGATAGGTTTTACCCTAGGCCAGGATGGTTTGGGACGCACTATATGTGTATAACTTGTCAGGTCTCAGACTCCAGGCAATCCTCCTGTCTCAACCTCTTGAGTGTTGTGATGACAGGCTTGAGCCACCATAACTTGCTCTTTCTCCAGCCTTTGATTTTTTTATTAAGGAAAAAATAAATCATGACTAAAGGGCTAGAAAGATGGTTAAGAGCACATACAGCTCTCTCAGAGGACTGAAGTTTGATTCCAGGCACATGTATGGTGGTTTAGAACTTCCTGTATCTGTAGCTCTGGTGGGAATTCAAGTCTCCGACACATGTGAAGGTACACAGTACACACACACACACACACACACACATAAATTTTAAAGGTTAAAAATTTTTATTAACTGTACTTTTAAGTATGGTTTAATTGGTAACTTTCAAACAGAACATAACAAAAAGCAGGTAAAGTTCCTTGGAAATTTAAGAGCTGTTTACTATGAAGGTTTCTGTGGTGTTTAATTGTTTATGGTGTTTATAAAAAGAAAACTTAGAGCTGTACTGTTGGTGCATGCGTTTATCTGCCTCAGGCAGTCTGTAGGAGACTCACTGCTTTGCATGCTTCCTTTTGTAGTTAGGGAGGAAGGGATATCCAGAAAACCCAGATCTGAAGCGCAGAAAGATGGTGCAGTGGTTAAAGCACTTACTCCTCTGCCGAGGACCGTGAGTGGTTCCATTCCCAGCACCTGCTTGGCAGCTTGTAACTGCCTGTAACACGAGTCATCTGGCATAGCCTAGCCCACAGGTGATGTGCTTTCAGACATGTAGGCTTACATACACATAAAACTAAGTTAAAAGGGGTTTTTTTGTTGTTTGAGGCAGGGTCTGTCTGTGTAGTCCTGGCTGGCCTAGAGCTCACTACGTAGACCAGGCTAGCTGTGAACTCAGATCTGCCTGCCTCTGCCTCTCACTCTCCACCACTATTGGGATTAAAGTATATCAAGCCCGGCTAACCCAAACTTTGAGAGTTCTTGGATTCTCGTCAGCTCTTCAGCTTATAGTTTATTCAGCACTGCAGTTTCTCCCATGTTCTGGAGCAGTGGTTCTCAACCTTTCTAATGCTATGACCCTCTTTAGTACAGTTCTTCATGTTGTGGCGACCCCAACCATAAAATTATTCCATTGCTACTTCAGAACTGTAATTTTGCTACAGTTATGAATCATAATGTAAATACAACCCCAAAGGGTATCTCAATTCACATTGCTCTAGAGTTAGCAAGAACAGCAAAACCCCTGCATTTGTAATTCTTTTGTGGTGCAATTGTTAGGTCTGAATATTAGCTCCGATTGACTTCTGTTTCTCACTATACCCCAATCTGCTTCAATGTTGAGATCCTTTTGCCTCAGCTTCCTGAGTAATGGGGCTACAGGTGTGTGACACCATATCTTGTTTTAGTTTATAGCCTTAAAGTTCCCCCATCCCAGGGTCCTACACATGCCTGTCTCACTCAGGGCTGTCTCACTGAGCTATATTTCTAACACCTCTACAGCCTTACAAATTCTTTAAAAAAAAAAAAAAAAAAAGAGCACTTGGAAGTCAGTTTGACTTTGTGTGTGCTCTTTCTTATTGTGTTAAGAAAAATAAATAATACTGATAGCTGAGGCCTATTTCATGTAGCTGTTCTTTTAGTCACTTAGTCTTTCATTGTTACTTCCACTTACTAATTATCTTTGTTGTTGTTATTTTGGGACAGGGTTGGTTATGTGGCTCAGGCAGGTCCTAAACTCACTGTGTAGCCCAGGCTGGTCTCTAGCCCAAGTGATTCTCCTACCTCAGGTTTCTATGTAGCAGGATTACAAGTGTGCACCACCACCTGGTCATTATTACCCTTGTAGAAAAATCGAGGACATTGAGGAGTAATAACTTAGCAGTTTTGTATCTAGGAAAGATTAAAAAAAAAAAAAAAAACCATCATTGTGACTCAAAATACTGTGATCTGAATCATCAGTTACCTAATTTCCTGGACAAGCTTAAATTTACTTTATACTGGAGAGCAAAGGCTCGTGTAACCCAGGCTGGACTTGAACTGGTCTTCCTGTCTCTATGTTCTAAGTGTTAGGATTGCACGAATGTGCCACCATGTCAGGCCTCATGTATATTTAAAATTTTTGGTAAGCACAATAAAATATATAAAGAAAATAGCAAGTGATGTTTTCCTTTTTTTCTTCCGATGATGGAGATTGAACTTGGGCCTCTAGCATTAACCTTTTTCTAAACCCTGGTGGGATTAGTTCTAATAACACAACTTACCTGACCCATGCATTTCCAAAGTTTTGGCAGATTGAATAGGTATCCAATATAAAAGATATAATGGGAGGTTTTACATTTTTTTTGTTGCAAAGTTTTTTAAATTCGGTGTGCTTTATGCTTCAATATTGTTTTTTGTGAGTAGGTGCATTTTTAAGGACACTATAGGCCTTGTGTGGTGGTGGTGCTTTCATTGGACATGCAGTGATAGGGGTGCAGTGAACTTCTGTCCACTTGTATTTCTCTGTTGCATGGGAAAGATTAGGAAGGAGTGCAGTGAGGTGGTTGATAGAGAGGTGGTAGAAAGACGAGAGCAATCCTCTGCTTATTCAGAGTTGGGAAAAGAATGAGGTAGAATGGTGTCTTAGTTCCTCCTGTTCCTGTGATAGAATACTCTGACAGAAGCAGCTTAAGAAGGAAGGTTTATTTTGGTTTACAGCTGAAGATACAGTCCATCATGGCAGAGAAGTGAAGACAGCAGGAACCTGAAGCATTTGGTCACCTTGCATCCACACTCAGGAGCCAGGAGTGATTGCAAACTAGAGCTAGCTCTTGTTTCCCATTTTATACAGTTCAGGATCTCTTTTAGGGAGAGTTCCCTCCACTGTCAAGATGGATAACTGTCATAATCAAGATAACCCTCCAATGGCATGCCCAGTCTTCCAGCTGATTGCAAATTCTATCAGGTTTTGCAGACTACCATCAAATGGTTATGTCAGAAGGTGTAAATTGTAGTTGATGGTTAGGAGAGAGCAGCAGAAAGCTGTCTTATGGGGTACAGAATGTAGAAGAGATGCCTGGGAGAGGAGATGCTGGAGTTTCAGGAAGGGGCTTCTAGATTTCTAATGGTAAATATGTGGCAGTCTTGAGTTCTTAAGTAAAGCCATTTTGCCAGATCATTGAGTTTGTAGTTTATATGAGTTGGTATAAATTTTTAAAAAGTTTAAGCTGGCATGGTACATGTTCATAATCCTATTGCTTCAGAGGCAGACTTGCTTGCTTGATGCCAGCTTGAATTGCATAGGGAAATGCTCAGAAAAGAAAAAGTTCAAAGATGATTAAGATAGAGACTACAGTGGCATCATAAAAAACTTGACCGAACATGAAGTTGGGAGAGGGCTGAGGGTGCGTATGGCAGGGGCTAGGAAGAGGTGAAGGGTATGACTATAATAAAAATACATTGTATGCATGTATGAGATTTTCAAAGAGTTAATGGAAATAATTACATTTAAAAATTTGATGAGGCCAGGTGGTGAGAGGTAGAGGCAGGTGGATCTCTGAATTTGAGGCCAGCCTAGTCAACAGAATGAGTTCCAGGACAGCTAAGGCTGTTACACAGAGAAACCCTGGCTGGAAAAAAGAAAAATGGTGAAACACTCCACTGCAATTTTGTTGTTGGTAAATAAAGTTTTCAATTTTTTTTCTTTATGGCATGTGTGTGTGTCATAGAGATTCTTCAAAGATTGTTTTTCCCTCCCTTAAGATGTAAGTCACCAGAATATCACTAAATTTCAGGATTCAAATAAAACAAGTTACATTTTTCTTTTTTAAAAAAGATTTCCTTTTATTGAATACGTATGGGTATTTTTTGCTTGCATGTGTGTCTGTGCACCATATGCATTCATTGACAGCAAAGGTACGGAGAAGGGAGGGCTTTGGATCCCTTGGAACTGGAGATATAGAAGGTTAATAGTTGCCCTGTGAGTGCTGGGAATTGAAACCTGGTTCCCTAGAAGAACAGCCAGAACACTTACTGAACCATCTTTCTAGCCCCAAGTTAAAATGTCTTTACTCAGAGAAAGAAATGTAAACAAACAAGATTAGTATTGTAAGGTCCCAGTTTATTTGTGGCCTGCAGGTTTGATTTGCTCTGACTTCTGAGATCAAAATTGGCTTAGTACAGTCAAGTGTTTCCTGAAGACTATCTTTAGGCTTCAGCAGAAAAACACATAGTTTAAAGGTAAATTGAAAAGATGATTGCTAGAAGAAACTTGAGTATTATTTTTTTCTTTTTAAGATTCATTATGTATATAGTGTTCTGCCTGCATGTACACCTGCACACCATAAGAGGGCACCAGATCTCATTACAGATAGTTGTGAGCCACCATGTGGTTGCTAGGAATTGAACCAGGACCTCTGGAAGAGCAGCCCATGCTCTTAACCTCTGAGCCATCTCTCAAGCCCTACTACTATTTTTGTATAGGACTTTAAAAGTAGCTATTAGGCTTCATATGTCTGATGGTAGAGAGCCATTTAAGGTTCCTTGAAGGTTTTTAAAACCTAAAAGGAATTAAATACACTGAATATACCAATAAAGCACAATTAAATGTGTGTTCCAGATTTAATTTGTATTCACTGTTCATACTTTTTTTCTAGTACTTTTTTCCTATGATGCTGGAGTTTGAACTGATCTTATGACACTAGGAAATGCCTGTGTTTTTTTTTTTTGTTTTGTTTTGTTTTTGTTTTTTTGCTTTTTGTCCTGTTTACTCTTGTAAAGAATAGTGTAGCTACCGTAAAACAAATTTGGCAGCATCTTTGGAGGTTCTCTGTCATACTGATGTCAGGGCTTATTTATTTATTTAACCTACATAGTCTTTGCATATATATTATGGCTTCCAGTTTTATTTATTTATTTTTTTTAAATGAGCTTCCTGTGTGTTGTAGAGTATTAAAGATGCGGTACATTTGTTTATGCTGTGGAACATGTTTAATGATGAAAAGATGTGTTGCATTCTTTTTGTTGCATTTGTTTAACTCTGTGAAGCTGTGTTACTTTGCTTGTCTAAAATACCTGATTGGTCTAATAAAGAACTTAGCAGCCAGTAGTTAGGCAGGAGAAAGGACAGGTGGGCTGGCAGTCAGACAGACCAAATAGGAAGAAGAATTTGGGAAGAAAGAAGCAAGAAAAAGAGGAGAGGACTTCAGAGGCAAACCACCCAGCTACACAGCAAGCCAAGAAGTAAGAAGTATAGAAAGGTATATAGACTAGAGAAAGTTAAAAGCCCAGAGACAAAAGATAGATGGGATGATTTAAGAAAAATGGGCTAAAAATAAGCCAAGTTAAGGGCCATGTATATTTATTTGGGAGCTGGCTGGTCCCTAAAAAGTGAAAGAGCCAAGAGTAAAAAACAACCAAATACACCCGTGTGTGAGAATGTGTGTGTCTCTGTGCCTAAATGCATTTTTCTGCTTTTTCTTTGGCTCTCTTTCTTGTTTGGTTTTCTTGTCATATTCAGATTTGTTTGTTTTTATTATCTTTTGTATTTTAATATTCTTTAGCTGCCTCTTTCTCTAATTAGAGAAAGTGTAGGTAGAGCTGGATAGGAAAGGAGATGAGGATGAATTGAAAGGAGTATGGGGAGAGGAAACCATAATCAGAGCATATGGTATGAAAAAAATGTATTTTCAGTAAAAAATAAAAGAGGAAAGCAAAAACAAACAAAAAACAAAACCAAAAAAAAAAAAAAAAATAGGACTAGAGATGTGGCTCAGTTACAGAGTGCTTATTTAGCATGCATAGAGCCTGTGTTCATTCCTCACCATCATAAAAGAAAACACAAAATTTGTGTACTGCTGAGCTGGGTCCTCAACCCCCTAATATTTTTCTGAGATTTGTATTGGCCGTCTGCTTCAAATAGTTACTCATGCTTTACTGTCTGTTTAGTGGTAGTTCTCTAAAATTCTAAGTAGTATTTCATTGTAATCATTTTAGAAGTGTTTTAAGAAAATTTAACTTTAAACATCAACTTTAAATTATAGTTTTGGAAGTATGTATACTAGTGTGTTGAAATTAATTAAATCTATTTAAAAATGGTAGAATGTAATTCTGTGAATCTTGAGTAGTATTCTGCATGAACTTGGAAACTTTGACAGATAAATTTAGGGAATGTCTTTGAAAAGCAGCCTCTAATTTGTTTTCTTTCCGTTTTCCACATTTTTTCCACCTTTTCTTCATCATCTTCACCCCTCTCCCCTTTCTTGATAAGGTCCTGTCTGGTTGGCCTTGAACTTCTGATCCTCTTGCATCCACCTCCCAAGTGGGATTACAGGTGTGCCTCACCACCTTTTCTTTGTTGTTATAACTATTATAATTATTTTTAAAGTTAAATGTCTTGTAGTTATAAACTTTTTTTTATTTAATTTGTTTGTTTTTGTTCTTTAAAACTGTTTCTTTGTAGCTTTGTAGCCTGTCCTGGAACTCACTCTGTAGACCAGGCTGGCCTTGAACTCAGAGATCTGCCTGCCTCTGCCTCCTGAGTGCAGGGATTAAAGTCATATGCTACCACTGTCCAAAACGTTCTTCTTTTTCCTTTTGATATTCAGGAGTCAAACCCTTATGAGTGACCTATACCCTAAACTTAAAGCATTTCATCCTAGCACTGTTTCTCTTACTTTTTTTTATTGTTGTAACAAAATACCTGGCAAAAAGACAACTTGGGAAGAAGGGCTTGTTTGACATTAGTTTAGAATGCAGTCAGCCATGCTGGGAAAGGCAGCAGGAGCACCAGGAACTGCTCAAAGCACATCTGTGCTTAGGAAGCAGAGACAGGCGTGAGGTGCCCAGCTCCCTTCCTCCTTGTCATTCGTTTTGGAGATCATAGCCCATGGGATGGTGCCACCATATTCAGAGTGCCTTTTCCTCCTTAGTTAACCCAGTCTGTCAACTTTGTCTTAGTCAGGCCCATATGTTTGTCTTCTAGATGATTCTAGATTCTGTTAAGTTGACTATCAATGTTGACTACCACACATCTTTCCCTTGTCAACTCGATACCCACATATATCACATTAAACATTTTATGTTTATGACTGCTGGTCTGTAAATGTGTCTATGCACACATAGATTCATACAGTACTCTCAGAAGTCAGAAGTTTGATCTCCTGGAACTAAAGTTACAGATGGTTGTGGGTCTCTATGTGGATGCTGGGAATTGAACTCAGATCCTCTAGAAGAACAACTAGTGCTCTTAACCATCCAGTCCACCCACTGCCCCCAGTATATCACTTTTAAGCTATAACCTTCTGCCCTTTGTTCCCATAGGCACATAAAGGTACCTCATAATGTAAAATGCATTCAGTCTAAATTCAAAAGTCCTTATAGTTTTTAACAATACAACACTATTCTGAAGTTAAGTGCAGAATTTCTTCTGAAACTTTGGTGATGTCTTTTATAGTGAGTCCCTAAAATAAATTACAAAATCAGCAACCAGATGATGTGGGAGGACACAAAATAAACACTCCCATTTCTAAAGGGAGGAATGAGGATATAACAAGGACAGTTTGGACCAAGGCAAGATTGGAACCCAGCAGGACAAACATAAAATCCTACAGCTCTTTATTGGGTATCTGGGACTGTGCACCAGATGGATTGGGTAGCTCCACCCTTCCTGGTCTGTCACCTGCAGCACATACAGTTTCTCAAACCAGTTTCGCTCCATTCCTGTAGCTTTCCTCTGCAGATGTTACTGCCCTGGCCTTTCTGTGGCATCCCAGGATCTCCCAGTGTAGCTTAGGCTTCACCTTCCCAGCTTCACATAGTGGTCTTTTAGGCCCTCTTAGCAGGGACTTCAACCCCCACCACACATTGCCCTGCCTCAGTGGTGTTTTAGAACCTTGGCCTTCCATGCCCACTCTTGCAACTTCCACGCTGGTAAAACTAGTACCATGTGCATGATGCTGAGTGTTGCCAGCTTGAGATGTAGCTTAGGCCCCCTGGAACATAGCTGAATTGTCCTCTGTGTCTTCCAATATGACTCTGGGGAGACAATTTTCTATATAGTTGATTTTGAGCAGGGCACCCTTTAAGTAGCAGTCTGTTTAGACCCCTTAAAGGGAATTTGGATAGTCACACGATGTAGTACTGAAAGAATGGAGTCTTGCTCTCTGGGCACATTTCCTATTGTTTAGTTCAAGACAGGTTTCTCTAGAATTGTGCCTATCTCTTTAATAATACATTTCCTTTCTCATCAACATGGCTTGTCTCAACTTTATTCTGTTTACACTACACATTTCTTGTATGTGTCTGTCTGTATATGTGGAGGTCAGAGGTTGTGGAACTTCTCTCCTTCCAACATGAAGGATCCAGGGATCAAATTCCAGTCTTAGGCTTGGCAGCAAATGCCTTTACCTGCCAGGTATCTTGATGGCCCCTTGCCTTCAGCTTTAAACCCCCTTTCCGCATCAAACAGCATGCTTTCTCTACTTGTTCTCTCTCACTGTAGACCTGGCCAAAAGCAGTGTGCAGTAATTAAGATACAGCCTGGATGCTGTGTGGCTTGATATTTTCTCAGCCAACCAAATTAGTTCCTTACCTTTGAATTCAGCCTCACCAAAGTTCTCAGGACATAGGTAGACTTGTCAGTGAATGGCATTTAGCCTAGTTCCCAGTGGAGTCCTTGAAGCAAGGTCTCCACAGCTAATGTTTTTCTTGGTAATCTGATTTTCCAAATTCCCACCACAATGGCCAGTTAAACTCTTCTTACAGCATTCTTGGGCTTTTCAAGCCTAGAGTTCTAAGCCCTTTGACAGCCTTCCTATGAATGAGTCTCAGAGGCCTCACACTCACACGGTCAGGTGTTTCACAACAGTCCCACTTCTGCTATCAGGTCTGTAACTAGTTACTCTTTTCATTGTTATGACAAAGTACCCGATAAAAATATTGTAAAGGAGGGACAGTTTAGTTTGGATGTCTTTTGATAGTATGCAGTCCATCATGGGAAGACATGACAGCAGGAACAGGGGGCTGTCTGGTCACCTCACATCTACAGTCACCAGATTATAAGTGACTGAGGGTGCTCAGCTCATTCTCTCTCTCTCTCTCTCTCTCTCTCTCTCTCTCTCTCTCTCTCTCTCTCTCTCTCTCTCTCTCCCTCTCTCTCTCTCTCTCTCTCTCTCCCTCCCTCCCTCCCTCCCTCCCTCCCTCCTCCTCCTCCTCCCTCCCTCCCTCCCTCCCTCCCTCTCTCCTCCCTCCCTCTCTCCCTCTCTCTCTCTCTCTCTCTCTCTCTCTCTCTCTCTCTCTCTCTCTCTCTCTTACTCAGCCTAGCATGTGAGCCTGTGAATCCTATCTAGAATCAGGCATATTCAAGTTTGTCTTCTGGTGACTCTAGATCCTATCAAGTTCTCAGTATTAACCATCACAGCTACTACAGTGTTGTTGGAACTAGGTAATTAATCTCTATGGTTTGGGGGAGTGTGGTGTGTGTGTGTGTGTGTGTGTGTGTGTGTGTGTACATGTGTGTACATGCACTTACGTGTTTCTAGTTTGAATCCAGGACCTGGAATGTTGCTAGGAAAGCATACTGTAGCACTGTTTCCAGGTCTTAAAGGAAGGTTTCCAACATTTTTGGCTGCTTATAGTATTTGTCAATTATGGAACAACCTTAAGGAAAATACTTGAAAAATATATTCCTAAAGGGTTCAGAGCTATACTATAGTGCTCTGGAAGCTCTCATTTCCTTTATTTTTCTCTTCCCTTTTCCCATTTCCTCTTCTGTGTCATAATTATACAGTTGGGAAGTCTTGATTATTGAGGGAAGTCTGTGTATATTTAAATGAGAAAACAATAATCATAGATGAATGCAGAAAATACAATTACTGTTCATCTCCACTATTCATCTAGAAAATGCAAAACTTGTCATCTTTTAAAAGCTTGTGTGTGTGTGTGTGTGTGTGTGTGTGTGTGTGTGTGTGTCCTTTGTTGTCTGTCCTTGTCTTTCACCTTGTTTGAACAAGGTTCTTGTCCACCCCTCATGTGTTAGTTATGCTAACTGACTTGTGAGTATCTAGGATCCTCTTGTTTCCAACACCCATGTCTCTATGGGAGTGCTAGTGTTATAGACACATGGACTTGCATGTCTGGTTTTATGGGGGTTCTAGAGTTTCAAATTTGCATTCCTTAGCCCTGTGTTTGCTTTTCTTCTTTTTCTTTAAAATTATTGTAAGTTAGGTTTGAATCCTCTTTCTGTCTCTTGGTTTTGTTTCATCTTTAAACAGTCAGGTCAGCTACTATGAATATGTCTTGCACATATACTTAAAAGTAATTATGTTTTAAATCATTGTGTATGTGTGTAAGTGTGAATATGTGCATGCTATGGTGTGCATGTAGAGCTCAGAGTAATTCAGTTCTTGGGTCTCTCTTCGCATCTTAAACTCTTTTAGGTCATCAGATCTTTACTCTCTGAGTTGTTCACTATTCCACATCTGTAATTTAAAATACACATGCAGATATTCATGGCATATACTATTTTTTTATTTCATTTTGTTACTGTTATTTATTTTTGTTGAGACAGTGCTCCATTTGTAGTATGGGCTGACTTTGTACTTTATAGTAAGGCATTCCTTTGGCCTGAGTTGCTTGGATTGAATTACAGTTATAAGCCACAATACCTGGATATTTTAATATTTTATAGTCCCCCCTCTTTTTTTTTTTTTTTTTTTTTTTTTTAACTACCTCTGAAATGTATCTCTCACTGTGTAACCCTGGCTTCCTTGGAACATGGTTTATAGACCAAGCTGCCTTGGAACTCAAAATAATCGTGATGCTTATGTCTCCAGAATGCTGGAATTGTAGGTATATGTTTCATACCTGGATAAGCTTTATCTTTTTAGATTTAAAATTGTATAAGTATCTGAGGAAGCACAAGCAGTTTAGGAAATTTAGTTTGTAACTGATTAAATTATAAGCCTAGATGTATAAATGCTTGTGGGGAGCTGGGCATGGTTGCACATACCTATAATCTTGGCACTTGGAAGGCTAAGACAGGAGGCTCACTGTATGTTCAATGCCACCCATGCTTCATATGAAGATCTTGTCTCCAAAAGCTAGAGAAGTGTCTGGGTACTTTATGGGTAGTGGTTTTGGGCAACTCTTAGTGTAGGGGAAACAGGACCTGTAGGAAAGTTGTGAGAGAGGGAAGGAATATTTTTTTCTCTTTGACAGTCTCATATAGCCCAGTCTGGCCTTGAACTCCTGAACTTTCTGCTTCCACTTTCCAAGTGCTGGGATTATAGGCATGTGTGTGCTAAGAGGAGGGAAGTTTATGGTTAATAGGTTAGATAATTCTTTTAGTTTGGTAAACCAGTTATATTCTGGAAGAATATACTTTTAATTCTTTGTTTCTGATTTGAGTTTCTTCTGTGTTTGAAAATTATTAACCCAATTTTGGCTTATGATACATTATACCAAATTAATTTAAAATTTCTTTCTCTTTTTTAAAAGCTCACATGAGAGATCCTAATAATCAACTGCATGTAATTAAAAATTTGAAGATAGCAGTAAGCAACATTGTCACCCAGCCACCTCAGCCAGGAGCCATTGGGAAGCTTTTGAATGATGTCGTTTCTGGCAGCCAGCCTGCAGAAGGATCAGTCGCTAATGTGATTACAGCAGGGGATTATGACCTTAACATCAGTGGTATGTAACAAGTGTTGGTGTTATTTTTTTCATCAATGAAATTTGTTTTGTTAGGAGAACAATTCTCTGTCTTGGAGACCTTTCATCCAAGTGCTTAGGGCTTACAGGGTGCTAGAATTGGGCCTCCCGAGCAGTGCTGAAAGACATGCCCAGGAACTTCTTTGTAGCACTCGTAGTAAACAACCTAGGGTAATCAGTGTTTCATGATAAAACTAATAATAAATAACACATTTTTTGATATTGTATTATTTGATATTGTTATTAAATGAAAAGCATGCTGTGATACTTTTAATCTTGCATGGTGTTAAGTGAAAATGTTTATAAAATAGATGCAAATGCATGATTTTATTAGTGCTTCTTACACTGGTTTAGATAGTAAATGTTTTCATGATAAAACTGATTAAGAAAACTAATACATTAATATGAGGAATGACTTAATATTTGATATGGTTATTTTCCAGTATCCAATAAATATCTTTACTTATTAAAAATACATGAGGTGAATTCTTAAATTGTAATTAAATTAATTAAGATTAATTACAATTTATCAACTGCTTAAAAACCGCAGTTTACACTTTTTTTTAAGATTGGTCTTGACACTTTTGTACTTCCTAACTGTATAGTTAAAGATCTTCCTGTGCCAGTGAGGTAGATTAGTTAGTATAGTGTTTGCCATGCAAGCCTGATGACTGGAGTCTGAGGCCTAGACCTCATGGGAATGTGGTAGGAGAGAATTGACTTTACAACATTGTCCTCTGACCTCCACATAGGCTCTGTGGCACTCACGTACACCCCCCATGTGTTAATGATGATGATGATGATGATGATGATGATAATATAATAATAGTAAACTAGACCTTGATGCTATATATAGAGAACTTAGTCACAGGCTGTGGGTCACCATGATAGTTAGTCTATAAGTATGTATACTAGGAAATAGGTATAGAATTACTGTGTTTTAGTCTCCCATATCTTCCTTTACTATTAATTTTAATTTAGCAACATAGATTAATCTGATAATTTCATTGTATCTTTTTTTATTTTATAGTCCTAGGATTTGTCTCAGGGCCGTAAACATGCTAGTCAGTCAGCCCACCACTGAGCTATACCAGTCAAAAGAATTTGAAGTTTTAGATAAAGGGTTAATTGGTTTTTGGCACAATGTATTTTAAAGTGATGGCAAATTTGGCATGTTTACCTGAGAAATGGCAGAATTTGAGATTTGTTTTCCTGTCAGTGTTGTAGTATGAAAGGCAAGGAGTCATATGTTAGCGTCTTAATCTTTCAAATGACAAGCCCTGAGTTAATGGGGTAACTGAGGTAGGCTGCTGACAGTTTGAGACTAGACTCCAGACTCCTTCCTTCTTCCTGTTCTCTCATTCTTCCCTGGTCTCTGCCCTATCTCCTCTCCTCTCCTCCCACCCCCTCTCATGTTCTCGCTGTGGTTTTTTTGTTTATTTTTTTGAGACACAGTCTCATTGTGTATAGCCTTACGTGGCCTGGAGCTCACAGCACTCTACCTTCATCTTCATAGGTGCTTGGATTAAAGGTGGGTACCACTCTGCCCTGTTCTTTCTTTCTTGAGGGAAGGCTACAAGCTTTCTGTGTAGCTGAGGGTGCCCTTGAATTCCTTGAGCCTCTGCCTCTACCTCTCAAATGCTAGGATTTTAAGTGAGTACAACCTCTTCCAGATTTTATAAGATCATTCTCTTGTCTTTTTTCTTCTTTTCCTGTTGTCCTGGCTGGCCTGGAACTTGTGTCGGTCTTCTTGCCTCAGGCTCTCAACAGGCCTTCACTTAGCTATGGTCTTAACATTTTTGATTTTCAAATTTATTGATTTCCTGCTCTGTTCCTTGCACTGATACATAGAGATATATAAGACATGCTTTATAAGCTTATAATCTAAAAAGATCATGATTAGTAATCATAGTACATTCTGATTTATACTATGTTATAGAAGTAATGATTGTAGTAGAGATGACCTATCTGCCATGCCAAAGTGCTAAGAGAAGAGAGAAATTGCCTAATTTGTGCATGAAAAATAGTTTTATGGGTTTCGTTTTGTTTTTTCTTTTTATTTTGGACAGGGTCTTGCTAGGTGTCTTAGTTGCTTCTCTATGACAATGACAAGCCACCACGGCCAAGGTAACTGACAGAAGAAAGAAAGCATTAGTTGGGGCCTTGCTCACAGCCTCAGAGGGTGAGCTTTACTTGGGGAACATGCAGGCATGGCAACAACTGTGAGGCAGAGAGATGACTGGACTGACGCAGGCTTTGAATCCTCAGACCCATCCTACCCCCAGTGACATACTTTCTGCTACAAGGCCAAAACACATAATCCTTTCCAAATAGTTCTACCAACTGGGGACTGAGCATTCAAACCTGTGAGCCTGTGAGGGCCATTCTCATTCAGACCACCACATTGGGTTTTGATAAGCTGACAGGCTGACCTGCAACTCAGTATAAAGCTCAAGTCAGCCTCCACCATGACATGTATTGACCATGGACTTGATGGAGAGTGGTTTTAGGTCTGGGTTAGGGACACAGGTGGCACTCTCTGGTTCCATTCTAGTCACAGAGAGCAGCCTAGGTGTGGATCCTTGGAGCAGGAACTTGTGGGTCATCTGTTTTCTTGTATAAGTAATTTCTCCCTGAATAAAATTATAATAACCTATATTGAACCTAGTCCCATGTATCTCGATCCACGCGTCAATACTCTGCAATCCTACTTGGCCTGGAACTTGCTATGTTCAGACGAGACTGACTTTGAACTGACAGAAATTTGACTGTCTATGTTACCCAAGTGCAGGAATTAAAGGGCTTGGGTAGGTTTTCCAGTCCTACCCTCTGTAGTACACATAACTAGTCTAGGCTCCATTGTTGTGGCTGTTCTTGGTGGTATCCCATGATACTGGCATCTCTCAAATGCTAGAGACTTGTGCTGCAACTTTCACCAGTAGCCTCTGATAAACTCTCTTCATGGTGCCAAGCCTCAGCTTCTTTGCAGGAATCCTTCAGTCCTGGACTTCAGCTGCCATTGAGGATGCACCTTCAGTGCAGTGCAGTCCAGTGGTCTCTGTTGGACTTTTGAAATGCCAGGCTTCAGATATGTTCCATGACCCCTTCATGCCTTCAAAACCAATACCACCTAGGTGACTCTTACATATTACCCAGTCTGGCTACCAGCACAAGGAACAACCTTGCCCACATCTGGAACATAGCTTCTGTGTGCTGAGTCTAAGGAAACACTTCCCAGAAGATTTCACCTTCGTGATGCTGGTCTCTCTAATCACTGCTAAATTCTCAGCTCTGACCAGCATTGAATATTCCAGCAAAGCAAAGGTTTTATTTTTGTAGTTCTGGTATATTTTTAATCACAGCTGATCTTCAGCCCCAGCAAACCAGAACCATAAAATCTCAAGTCAAAATAGCAAATGGCCCTGGTAGAGTCTTTACATATCCATCTGAAATTTCACAAGCTAGGCTTCTATCTTCTATACTGCTCTCAATATTCTCATCTTAAGTGCTCTTAAGAAAATTCCATTGAGCTCTAACACTCAATGGCTCTTCTAGCCCAAAGTTCCAAAGACCCTTCACAATCCTTCTCAAAACACGGTCAGGTCTTCACAGCAATATTTCACTACACTGGTACAAGCTTGTCTTAGGGTTTCTATTGCTGTGAAAAGACACCATGGACATGGCAATTCTTATAAAGGAAAACATTTAATTGGGGCTGGCTTAGTTCCAGAGGTTTAGTCTAGTAATGTCATTGCAGGACATGGTAGTATGGAGGCAGACATGGTGCTGGAGAAGGAGCTGAGAGTTTTGCATCTTGATCTGCTGGCAGTAGAAGAAAAGACTGTACTGGTCATAGTTTGAGCATATATGAGACCTCAAAGCCTGTGCCTACAGTGACACATTTTTCCAACAAGGGCATACCTCCTAATTGTGCTACTTCCTGTGGGCCATGCATTCAAGCAAATCAATCCATTGTCACATTCTATTCCCTGCCCCTCCCCGTATGAAGTATGCATTTCATACATAATGAAAAATGTATTTAGTTCAACTTCAAAAGTCCCCATAGTCTCTCAGAGTCTCAATACTGTTTGGTTCAGTCTTTCCTGAGATTCATGCAAACTCTTAATGATAATCCCCTATAAAATCAAAAAAGCAGGTCACATACTTACAACATATAATGGCACAGGATATACATCCATTCCAAAATGGAGGAAATGAAGCATAGTAAGGAAATACTGGACCAAAGCAAGACTGAAAACCACTGTACAAATTCCAAATTCTGCATCTCCATGTCTGATGTCAAAGTGCTCTTCAAATCTCTCAACTCCCTTGAGCTTTGTTGACTGTAACATACTTCTTTCTCTTGGGCTGGTTCCAACTGATAGCAGTTTTCCTGGGCTGATAATCTCACACCTCTGGCATCTCTAATGTCTTGGGGTCTCCAAGGCAGTCTATGCTTCACTTTTATAGCTTCACATGATGGCCTCTATAAACCTCCATTCAGGGATATACCTCTGTAAATGGAGGTTTTTCTGTTCCACCCTGTCTTAAGATGCTTTTAAATAATCGCTCAGAGGCTTAATATTAATAACTGAAAACTCAGACTTATCAGTAACTAGCTCTTACATTTAAATTAACCCCTTTCTATTAATCTTTACTGCCATGTGGCTGTGGCTTTACTGGTTCTGTGACATCTTGCTTCTTGGGCGGCTGCCTTGTATTTCTCTCCCAACTCAGCCCCTCTTCACTTGAGCTGTCAGTTTGATTGTTCTGCCTAACCTTATCCTACCCTGACATAGTCCAAACAGCTTTTATTATATTAACCAATGGGAGCAATACATATTTACAGCATATGGAAAGATCATTCCATAGCACACCCCTGACACGTGCCTGGCCTCAGCAGCTTTCCTTGATCACAGAGGAAGATTCCATAACCTCCTTCTATCCTTGACTCTTAAGCCAGAACTGCGTGACTGAACTGCCAAGTTCTGCTGCTTGCTGAGCCTGGAACATGGCCCCCTCCCTCATTTAATTACATCTTCACTAGCTTTCTGTTTTCCATGGCTTCCTTCACTGCCTAAGTTTAGCTGTCCTGAAACTTCATCTATAGACCAGGCTGGCCTCAAACTCAGAGATCCGCTAGTCTCTGCTTTCTGAGTACTGGGATTAAGGTACTGAAACTTCTGTGTGCTCCTCCACTCCTGGGCCTAATCCTTTTTTACAAGTTGGAAGTTTAGCTGGGTGTGATCTTGCCCTGAGGTCACCACTTCCTTATTCCATTTAATAACTTTAATCAGCTTATCTCCTTAATACAAGATTTAGCTCATTCCATTTTCTAGTGCTTCTGTTGTGTCTCCTTAAATTGTATGATTTGTATTTTCCCTTGCTCAGCTTGCTCACAAGATTGAACACTAATAACCACACAACATAGTATGTACTAGGCTGTTTTAAGATTTCCTTTGCCAAAGTAATTAATTCAAACCTCTTCACTTTAGAAACAGCCACATTCTTAGCCAAATACATCATAAGAACAATTTCTAGGCCACATACTAAAATTCTTATCTGAACCCTGTTGAGCCAGGCCCCTACAGATCTAGTCTTCCTCAGCACTACTGTCTTCCATGCTCCTACTACTATGGTCCATTAAGCGGTGCTTAAAGCACTCCATTTCTTTCCTAACTCAAAGGGTCAAAGCCCAAGTTCCTTCAAACAAAACATGGTCAGGCCTATCACAACAATATCCCAGTCCTTGGTACCTACTTCTGTCTTAGTTAAAGTTTCTGTTGCTGTGAAGAGACACAGAAACTCTTATAAAGGGAAACATTTAAGTTTCAGAGATTTAGTCCAGTTGGGACATGGTGGCATGAAGGTATACATGGTACTGTAGAAGGAACTGAGAGTTTTATGTCTTGAATTGCAGGAAGCAAAGGAGAAACTATATACTGGCCATAGCTTAAGCATATCTGAAACCTCAAACCACACTTCTACAGTGGCACACTTCCTCCAACAGGGTGATATCTCCTAATAGTGTCACTTCCTGTGGGCCAAGCATTTAAACACATGAGTTTTTTTGGGGGTTGGGGGGGCATACCTATTCAAACCACTATAGTAATCATCTTTAAAATCATTTCGCTCAGAGTCTTTATAGTCTCTCAAACTTCCTGGGTAGGACTTTTAATTTGTCAGGTCAGTTTTCAAGTAATTCTTTATCAAGATCTTCTTACAGAGTCTTTTTTCTCTCTCTCACTGGTGTCATCAATAAGGATGATATCGTCTCTCATGGAGTTGAAAATTGCTTTTGGGACAGAATATCTTATTTATTACAGGCGTTCTTATTTCTCCAGAGGTTTGTGTCCCTGCATATTCAATGTATAATTTCAAACATTTTTAGGTCAGGGTTTTAGTATAGTGAATGAGCACATACATAGCATGTGTATGACTTCAAGCTGGGGAAAAGATGGGAGGGAGGGAGTGATGAGGAAAAAAGTTTAGAGACAACTGGAATGATGGCTCATGCATGTAGTCTAATCAGGCAAGAGGGTTGCTTCCAGTTCAGGGCCAGCCTGTCCTATGTAGTTCCAGGCCAGCTTGGAATACAGAATGGGACTATATCTCAAAACAGAACAAAAATCTAAGAACATTCATTGGTGAAAGATAAGCAAACAAAGTTGAAAAATGTTCATCTACTCCATTCTTTGACGGGAGACTCCAAGGCACTCTCCACAATTGTCATCCTAGATATCCTTTCCTTCTTTAACTTTAATTTACTTTATTAATGTCATCATCCTCATTATTATTGTGGATGTATGTGTGTATGATGAATGTACCATGGTGCATGTGTGGTGGTCAGAGGACATTGTGACATTATTTGTAGGCTCTGTGGATCATACTCATTTCCAGGCTTATGTCAAGTAGCAAAGGCCTTTACCCACTGAACCAGCTAGTCAGTCTTTCTTTCTTTATACTCTTCTCTTTCACCCAACACTCTCTCTCTCTCTCTCTCTCTCTCTCTCTCTCTCTCTCTGTGTGTTCTCTCTATATATGGCTGCACTAGCTCACTGGTCCTCTCTTTGTCGTGTGTGTGTGTGTGTGTGTGTGTGTGTGTGTGTGTGTGTAGACAGATTCCTACTCTATAATATAGGCTGCACTAGAACTCACTGGTCCTCTGTGTGTGTGTGTGTGTGTGTGTGTGTGTGTGTGTGTGTGTGTAGACAGATTCCTACTCTATAATATAGGCTGCACTAGAACTCACTGGTCCTGGCTCACTTCCAACTTAGGGCTGGATTTTCTTGCTTTAGCTCTTGAGTGTTAGGATTGTAGACAAGAGGAACCAGGCTTGACTCACTCACATCTTTTTTGGTATATTTCTTTCATTTGATGCAGGAGCCTTCCCTAGTAGCTTTCTGTGAAGGGTGTATAGAAGATAATACTTCTATACTTTTAAGAAATTAAAATTGTTAAAATGCTTTCCTTTTACCTGTATGTATGTCTGTGCACCATATCTATGCAGTGGCTGTGGAGGCCAGAAGAGGTCATTGGTTCTTCTGGGACTAAGGTTACAGATAGTTGTGAGCTACTATGTGGATGCTGAAAACAGAACCTGGGTCCTCTGGAAAAGCAAATTCTCTTAACTATGGAGGCATCTCTTCAGCCCCTTAAGATGAAAATTTTGAGAAATTAATGAATATATATTTTATGGTTGACTGATGGCTTACCTGTTATAAATGTTTTCCTTCAGATTTGATACTTTTCCTCTAAGCTTTTAGTGTTGCTCCTCTAAGCTTTTAGTGTTGCTCTTAAGAACCATACTCTCATCTCTAAATTACTCAGAAGGTGCTCTGCTGTTTGAGATGCACATTGGGCCACATAGGGCTGCTGAGTTCCCAGAAGTAAGCAACTGTAACTATCTGGTCATACATGATCTTTAGTCCTGAGAATGTTCTTCAATTCTTTATTTCTCCATTTTTCCCCCTGGAGCTATTCTTAGTTGGCTGTAGAATTTTTCTGATAATTTTTGTGAATATGGAAGATTTTTATTCTTCTTATTATATATCTGCTTATCTATTGAAGTTAAAAAAAGATAATTTCCTCGAGAACAGGTGTGGTGGCAGGAGGCTCTCTGAGTTCACAGACAGCCTGGTTTACATAATGAGTTTCCACATAGCCAGGGCAGCATAGTGAGACCCGGTTTCCACCTCACCCTTACCCCCAAGATTGCTTATGGGATTTTGCTTTCCTTTTTATTTAGAATGTTAACTCAGGATATTGATAGATTAATTTTAATTAATTGTTAATGGCCTTTTATTTTTCACTTTTATTCTGCACCTTTCCTCTCATTTATATTCTTCTTGTTTGTTGTTTTATGCTGAAAAGCTTCTCACATCTATTAAAAGCTTGCTTCCTGTTTCACACTGAGATATTAAGATGCTCAACAGCCATTGGTTCCTCATTTTTGTGTGGGGCTGTATAGACTTGGAAGTGTGGTTTCCAGTTTTTATTTGCAATGATTTGCTTTGGGGCCATTTAGTTTCTCTAGAGATGAACTTTTAAAATTGCTGTTTGTTAACTATGGAGCAGATTTAATTTTAACTATTTAGTTAAAGTGGCTTTCTCTAGTTTATAGGAATAGTGTAGTTATTTGATTGTGAAAATTTACCTAATTATATTACTTGTATTCTCAGAGCATTTCTACTTAAAAGTGTTGTGTACTTTTTGCCTTTAAAGGCAGGCAGAGATGCTACTTTAGCTGAACTGTTTAGGCAAATTTTTAGAAAAACCCAACTATTAGAATAAATCAAAAGAAAATTATTTCTTTAGCTTCTCCCCTATTCAGGACAACTCCTTTCAGTTTATTTATGGGGGCAGGGATTGAGCCTCAGGTCCTGCATAAGCTAAGCACTCTATTTCTGAGCCACATTTTGTCTCTGAAAACGTGGGATGAGATACAATGAAGTACAGAATTAGTTTGAATAAAATTTCATCATGACAGATTGACATTTTGGGGATTATTTTAAAATCAAATGTATCCATTCTAATACAGTGTTAGTTATGTCCAGAAGTTTGCATTTAGGTTTTACTGTTAGTGAGTTGGCATACTTTCACTCATTCTGTTGAAGCAGTAAATGTTAGATATTTACCTCATAAGCCGGGCTTAACAATGCCATATTTTCTTCATCAGATTGGTCAATTAAAGCTAGTGTTCCTTGGTACAGTAGTTGGAAAGACACTTTCATGGAATTGAAAGAATCCTCGTTATATACAGGTATTTTTGTGATGGGTCTCTTTTTCTAGATTGCTGTCATGTTACTCTTTATCTATTGCCCACTGCCCCCTTCCCAGTACTCTTATGTT
Source organism: Cricetiscus sungorus (assembly GCA_030556225.1). Taxonomy (NCBI): domain Eukaryota; kingdom Metazoa; phylum Chordata; class Mammalia; order Rodentia; family Cricetidae; genus Cricetiscus; species Cricetiscus sungorus. The sequence goes on from JANBXA010000651.1 coordinate 138,701,201, forward strand.
TTTGTGTCTACACGCTTACATTGTATAGAGATGCTAGTTTCAAATTGAAACAAGAGATGACCTTGAACTCCTCATCTCCTGCTTTCCTCCAAGAGTTCCCTTGACTTGCTGAAGGAAACATACACAGGGTATCATGGATGGTATTTCACTTGCCAATAAAAAAAGGAATAGTTGCGAAATAGTGATTTCATCCCAAACTATGTAGAAGCATTTTTAAGCTGAGAATTGTCATGAAGTGTTAAAGCCTTGTGTTAAACACAAAAATTAATGAGTACCATTTCTCCTTACTTCCTACAAAAAGCATCATTTGAAAAATATAACAAAAATAGTTTATTGGCAGTTAGCAAAAGTTAAAAGCAAACAAAGGAATCACACATTTTACAGCACCTCAGGAAAACATGGCTGAGGGGAAAATTTATCATTCAAACCTGAATGTGACCTGTCTGAAATATGAAAACACATTTTTGCCTTGCTTCTTCATGTACCTGTGCTTAGTGTCCACAGTGCTCATGAAGTGTGTCTGAGTGCGTATCTTGCTCTTTTTTTTATTTAATAAAAAATTAAGCATAGTTTTATATATAATTATGTTTATAAAGTTCTGAAGTCAAATCATGGAACACAGTTGGAGCGTAGTTCAGTGGTAGAGTGCTTGTCTGTCATGCATGACATTCTGAATTTGATTCTTAGCACCACATAAACTGTACGTGGAGGCATACACTCACAGTTCCTGCACTTGGGAGGGTGAGACAAAGGGTCAGAGTATTAATTTCATTTCTGTTGCTTTGATTAAATACACTGACAAAAACAACTTAGAAAAGAATGGGTTTATTTCGGGGGAAGAAATGGCCTTAAGGCTGCCAGTCATTATTTTCAGAGTATCAAAGCAGAATGAAAAGGAAATAGGGCTAGCATAGAACACCTCAAAGCCCACTAGTAAAGTGTTTCCTTGATTATCTAAAGGTTCCATAACCTTCCCAGACAGTGCTGGGACCAAGAATTCAAATATATGAGCCTATGTAGGACATTTTATATTCAAATCACAACAAGGACTTTAAGGTTACCCTTAGCACAGTGAGTTCAAGCCAGGTTGGGCTATATGAGACCCCTGTCTCAGATATAAAAACAAAAGATTAAGCCCATAGTTCAGAGAGAGAGAGTTAGCTTTCCTCCATCTCTTCCTCCCTCCCTCCCTCCCTCCCTCCCTCCCTCCCTCCCTCCCTCCCTCTCTCTCCTCTCCCCACTCCCCCTCTTGTCCCCCCCTTCCCTGTCTCCCATTCTCCTTTCTCCTGTCTGAGAGATAATTGGTTATATTTTTCTTGGGGTGGTGCTTGGGATCAAGATGGGGTTTTATGCATGCTAGCAAATGTCCTACGACAGAGCTATATCCATAGCCCACAAGTGTTAGGTTTATCTTTTCATTCAAATATAAACAAATGTGTATAACTTTTTATATGTTTTTCCCTTTCTTACACAAAAGTGCGTATTTTTTGGCTGCTACTTTTTTTTTTTTAAAGCTTTGTTTATTATGCATATAGTGTTCTGCCAGAATGTATGCCTACATGTCAGAAGAGGGTACCAGATCTCAATATTGATGGTTGTGAGCCACCATGTGGTTGCCGGGAATTGAACTGAGGACCTCTGGAAGAGCAGCTCATGCTCTTCTTACCCTCTCAGCCATCTCTCCAGCCCATTTTATTTTATTTTGAGACACAGTCTGGCTTCATAGCCTTGGTTGGCATTGAACCGTAGCCATCCCCTTGCTGCTTTTGATTTCCAAGTGCTGGAGTTACAAGTATGAGCCATCATGCCTAGCCTTGGTTGTTGCAGATTTTTACTTTACAGCCTTACCGAGTTTCCTCTTTCTCTTTTAGTTGCATAGTGTACCATTTAATGGATGGATCATGCATAGTTTATATAGTATATCACTTAGTGGATGGCTCATAATTTAGTCCTGATGATATAAGGGTCTCTAGCCCCCCCCTTATATTTTTTCTTTGATAATAGAGTCATGTAGCCCATGATGTCCTTAAATCCCTGATCATCCTGCCTCTACCTCTTAGTTGCCAGGAGTATAGGTATTTGCCATCACATTCAGCTAAAATTTGTTAATACAGATAACATGGTATGGCATGGCTGTTTGGAAGATCTGCTACCAAACAGAAGCTTGCTTGTATGACTACAGTTTCATTTTCGTTATTTTGTTAATTTTTCAGCAACAGTAAAGCAACAAAGGTAAACATGATCAAAATTTGTATAGATATATAGTCATTTTTGTAAATTGAGCCATTTTCTGTGAGATACTTTGTTACTTAAAAATTTTTGGTAGCTCTTTTCTTGGTGTTGATAATAAATCAATAAACATTTTAGCTGGGGATTTGGATGAAAGAACATGTTCTGGTTGGTGAGAAATCAGTTTCCTATTGGGACAAATACATATAATTGTATCATTCATTCTTCATTTCTATGAAAGTTAATAGTACTGCTGGGAATTGTAAATGTCCTCCTAACCATACTACAAGTATGAGCTCTTTTTTTTGGGGGGGGTAATTCTGAGACAGGGTTTCTCTGGGTAGCTCTGGCTACACTTCTATTGACTGGGCTGGCCTCAAAGTCAGAGATCCGCCTGCCTCTGCCTCCACTTCCTGAGTGCTGGGGTTAAAGGTATGTGTCACCAGTGCCAGGCTACACATGAACATTCCTTGTAGGACATTTGTTGTAGTTTTTTTGTTTATTTGTTTTTAATTTTGCTTGTTTATTTTGTTTTGTTTTTTTGGAGACAGGTCTCTCTTTGTAACAGTCCTGGCTGTTCTGTAACTTACTAGGTAGACCAGGCTGGCCTTGAATTCACAGAGATCTACCTGTTTCTGCCTCCCCAGTGCTGGGATTAGAGGTGTGTGCCACCTCACCTGGCCATAATAAATTTTATATATATTTGGCTGACGTTCTGGCACAGATCTGACAATTAAGGGTCAGGCTAAAAACGAAACAAAACAACAACAAAAAACAAACCAAAAAAAAAAAATTCAAAACTAAATAACAAAGAGCTTATTTGGCACCAGATATGGTATTTGCTGAACATACAGAGTTTTTTTCTTCTGCATTTCTAGTCATTTATGCCTGGCCCTCCAGCCTCCACCTTATAGGTTCTAGGTTCACAGGCATATGGCATATGCCTGCTTAACCAGCTCTGTCTAGCGCTCTTCCTTTGCCCCTGGGTTGCTCTCGCTCCTTCATGATACTGTTTGAGACATGATCTTACTTTGTCAATTGGGGCTGATGTCAGATTTTAATTCTCCTGCCTCAGTCTTTTGAGTGCTGAGATTAGAGGCATGAACCACCTTGCCCAACTAGGTAAGTATGTTTTTTTTTTTTTTTTTTTTTAAATGTAATATGAATTGCTAAAGAGTTGACTTGATTATAAAGTAATTATCTTTTGAAATTCTCTTTAAAAAGGCTTTGGGTCAGTGAGATGGCACACTGGGTAAAGGTGCTCGTTGCATACAACAACATACATATGTCTTACAATAAGCCAATACACACAGTAATAATAACATGTAAAATTTTAAAAGGTTTGTTACAGTTATACTCAAGTCTTCAAGCTATAGCATTTGTCAGTCATGCCCATCTTGACAGTTTGAGCCTGGTGATTCTTTGTGTTCTGTGCACTGTAAGAGGTCTGATTTTCTGACCTCTTTGCCTAAGCACCAGTAGTCACATCTTCTCTGTTGTGACAGCCAAAACTACTTCCAGTACTGTCTAGTTTCTCCACATCTTGGTGGAGAGCCAGTGTGATCTCTTATGAGCAGGGTCTGCTTATGCCTGTGAGCTGACTGGGATGGGACCTAAGACTTAGTTCTACTCACTGTGATCTAGTGAGTAGTAGTACATGGTTCTGGAGTGACAGCTTCATTCTGCTAATCTGAGTAGTTCCATATATAAATGGATTTGCATGAATAGCTTAAAATATATATGCTGTGTATGATATATATACATATATATCTTTAAATATATGTAAATTGACATTTATATAAAATGTTGCATCCACAATAAGATGAATTATGCTGTTTGATTTTATATCATGTATCTTAAAATACAGGTAATAATACTTGTTTATTACTAGAATTTACCTTTTATAAACTGATTTTGCTGAATTCTAACTATTTTGCATGTTGTTAATTTTAGCTACTACTCCATGGTTTGAGTCTTACAGAGAGACATTTCTGCAGTCCATGCCAGCATCAGATCATGAGTTCCTGAACCATTATTTAGCATGTATCCTTTAAGTCATCTGAAAGCCAGGAAGTTGTTAATAGTAGAATTAAAGACAAAATACTTGAGAAGTTATAGAGAATGGAGAATTTTTTCTTTTATTATTGGTAGTGATACCACATTCAGAATTGTTTTGGACTTTTGATGTGGGTAGTTGAATGTGATGTGCAAGTGGTGTATGCTCATCTGGGTGTGCATATGTGTATGCATGTGCACATGGAAGTCAGAGGAAGAGGTCTCCCTTAGATGCTCAAGCAGGCCTTGGACTCACACTACAGTGCAGAAACAGCCCTGACTTGCAACCCTCTTCCCTCAGCCTCTTGAGTAGCTGGGATTACAGACCTGTGCTATGAAGCCTGGCTAGAAGATTTTTCCTAAAATTTATAGTAATAAGGCAGTGTTTATCATTGAGATATGTGATAATTTCCCTGACAGTATGGTTACAAGGTATGTTGGTGGCATCATCTGGTGAAGCTGAACCTATGGAGCAGTTTTCAAAGTTGTCACAAGAACAGCATCGAATTCAGCACAACAGTGATTATTCCTACCCTAAGTGGTTCATCCCAAATACACTTAAATATTATGTGCTTTTGCATGATGTAACTTCAGGAGATGAGCAGAGGTAAGTAAGCATTGCTTTTAAATTTTTAATTGTTTTATTAAAAAAAGGACAATCACTTTTTATTGTGTGTGTCTGCGTGCACTGGCACGGATATATCTACATGCTATGGCACACATGTGGAAGTCAGAGGACATCTTTTCTTCCACCACAGAGGCCTAGGGATTGAACTTAGGTTGTTGGTGGCAAGCACTTTTTTTTTTTTTTTTTTTAAAGATTTATTCATTTTTCATGTATCATGTTCTGCCTGCATGTCTGCCTGCATTCCAGAAGAGGGCATTGGATCTCATTATCGTTAGGTGTGAGACCATTGGGTTTCTGGGAATTGGACTCAGGACCTCTTCTGGGAGATCAGTCAATAATCTTAACCCCTGAGTCATCTCTCCAGCCCCAGCAAGTGCTTTTACTTGCTGAGCTATGTTGCTGGCCCCTAAAATGAATTCTTGGAAAACAAGGATAAAAATAATTTTGTGTTCATGGCTTTGGAGTTTACTTTGGCTTTTGTTTTCAGGGTATGAGTCAAGTTAATCTTTTTTTTTTTTTTTTTTTTTTTTTTTAAATACTATTCTTGGTATCTGATTGCCATTTGGGACCTGTAATTTATAATCCTTGTTTTGAGCATAAGTGATCATTGATTGATTGGGTAGTTGAGATTGAGCATCACATCTAGTGCCACTTGAGCACATTCTACCATTGAGCAATAATCCTACCCTCGAACTAATTTCTAGTAACTTAAAACTCAGAAACAGAGTAAATGTTGCTTGTGGAGTACTCATCTTTACCATTAAAAAAAAAAAAAAAATGTTCAAAGCCCATTAGTTATAGAGTAGTCCATGCAAAAAATAGTGTGAACTGTCTATTAAAGTTACTTTGAGTCAGTTGAACATGGTGTGTCTCCCATATTGGGTGATGATGTTCAAGTGGCATTCAGAATTAGGTCAATGGTTCTTAATTTTTTAATAATTTTAATAATTAGTATGTGTGTGTGTACATTAGAGCCTGCAAGCAGGGGTCAGACAACACCTTGCAGGGGCCGGTTCTCTTTCTACCATGTGTAATTAGGGGTAAAACTCAGATTTCAAGGTCTTCAGACTTAGTTGCATGCACGTATGTTCATAAGCCATCTCGATAACTCAGTTCTTAGGTTTTTAGCAGTAGTATTTATAACGTGAGCAGGAGTTTGACTTGTGGTACTTACTTGAGTATGTATATACATAAGCATATTTCTGTATTTATTTACATTGTTTTATAACTTCTACTAACCTAGCCTTAATAGGATAGTATGTGAGGTTTGTTATTTGCTGTGGTTGTTATTTGTACAATATCAGCATTTTTTCATGAAATAAGCCTTCAGATTTTCCAGGTGTCCTTCTCTCCCAAGATAGCCAGTTGACTATTTTAACTAGACTTGGGACTAGACAATGACTGTTTACCTTTTTTTTTTTTGAGACCCTGGGTTCAGTATTCAGCCTTGAAGGAAATAAAAAATTACAAATAAGCAGACTAACCTAATGTGACTGGAATTTAATTTCTCACAGTTGGACTATTAAATTGTCACATTTCAACTCATTTTTCTCTACCAGTAGCTACCATGTTTTTTCTTTCTTTGTTTCTTTCTTTCTTCTTTTTTTAAAAACATATTTTGTGTAGCCTAAGCTGACCTCAAGCTTGGTATGTAGCTAAAGATGACAAGTTTTTTCAAAATATGGAAAGGTTTTGATCTTTATTTGTTTTTTTATTAGTCTGAGAAGTAGCTCAAGGTTCAGTTTCTCTAAGTTCTGTAAGAACCAAGGGTGATCTGTACGGTAAGGGCTTCATCAGCTTTGCTATAATTCTTTTCTTCCCTGTCCTATATACTTTTTTGGTATGATCATTTTCATTTACTAATAAATGGCTTGAAAAGATACTCTCAAATTATACTTTCTGAGGATGAGTTCCCATAGTTGACAGAAAGCTGCTAATCTGTATGTTTGAAGCTCTGTATGTTTGAAGCTCTGGAAATGGGCAGTCTCCACAGTAGCTATTATGGAAGGCTCCCAGATGGTCTGTGTTGTTAAGAAACTAGTTTTGCTCTCTGTAGTTCCCCCAGACGAGTTTGGCCATCAGAATTGCTCTTACAACAGATATGACTATCGTGAAGAAAAGTTTTGATTAGGATCATGAGATTTTGTTTAAATTTTTATAATGTCTAATTTTTTGTTTTGCCTTTTTTAGGGTCTTATTCTTGGGTTATTTGAAATGTCTGTAGTTGGGGCTGGAGTGATGCTCAGGGTTAAGAACACTTGCCACTTTTGCAGATGACTCAGGTCCAGGTCCCAGCACCCACATGACAGCTTGAAACTGCCTGTAATTCTGCCCCAGTGTATCTGACACCCTCTTCTAGCCTCTTTGAGCTTTTGCATATAGGTAGTGCACATCAAATCCATGCAGTATTACACACATTTAAACAAAATCTAAATAAAATAAAATCTATTGTCTGGACTCACCAGATGTCTTAGTGGATAAAGGTACTTGCTGGTAAGGCTGATGACCTGAGTTCAATCTCTAGAACCCATGTGGTGGGAAGAGAACCAGCTTCTGTGAGTTGTCGTCTGATGTCCACATGTGCAGTGTGGTATGTGTCATTTATTTCCCTACAGAAGTAAATATAAAAACATGTAAAGGGAAGTAAATTAAAAAAAAATTAAGAGCTGTTGTGTTAAGGTCTGCTAAATTCTGTCTAAAGTCTGCCTAAGGTTATTACATTTGTTTTTTTCTCTTTAGAGCGGAATCAATTTATGAAGAAATGAAGCAGAAATATGGAACTCAGGGTTGCTATTTGCTTAAAATTAATTCTCGAGCACCCAATCGATCATCAGATGAACAGATACCAGATCCTTGGAGTCAGTATCTTCAGAAAAGTAGTATTCAAAACCAGGTACATTTAAAAAATGGAACCAAACCACACAAGTTGTATTTTAGTTAATGTCATAAAGATATGATGTAGACTTATTTTTTGAGGGGTGGGTGGAGACAGGGTCTTTCCTATGTTTACCTAACTGGCCTGGAACTTGTTATGTAGATTGGACTGGCCTCAAACTCCCAGAGATCCACACATCTCTGCCTGTATGTGGAGTGCTAGGATTAAAGGTGTGCACCACTAAGCCTGGTTAGTTTTCTTTTCTTTTGACATGTAGCACAGGCAGACTTGTTATGTCACCCAGGCTGTCTGTCCTTATTTCTTTATCATCCTGCCTCAACTTCCCAAAAGTGTTGACATTTTTGACACGTGCTACCATGGGTCTAGAAGTTTTATTTATTAGCTTTGTAACTGAGTATAGTGGGGTTGCAAAGCCAAAACAGGCAGAGCCAAGACATACAAGAGGAGTGAAAGATGTTTTACATAGAGCAGATAAGGTAAACAGGGGAGTCATTTCCAAAGAAAGCAATGCCACCCTTGATCAAAGGAAACATGTGGGTTTCATTCAGGGCCCATTCCTAAGTGTTTTCTGTTGTGTTCCTCTTATGCTTGTTTATAGTCATAATTTAAAGAACAGATAGATGCAGTGTTGGGCATGCTCAGCTCAGAGTCATGGAGCACATATGTAAAAGGTTAAAGTGACAGTCAGAAATGCCTGGACATGCTTAGCTTGCACCATGAACTTTTAGCTGAAAATAAAGAAAAACATACTTTGAGGGCACATTAACATAGGAGCTTGCCCCCACAGGTACCTGCCTTGCTTGGTGGCTAACTAATACAAACACTCATATGACTACTTTTGATTTGTTATTTGTGAGCTCTTAAAGTCATTCAAAAGCTGGTTTTTAATCAAGATATAGCACATTCAAATATATGATAGCATTAGGTGTTATTCTTTTGAAAAGTGAATATATACTGTATCAGTTACTTTCTGTTGCTGCAATAAACACCATGATGAAAGGGTTTATTTTACCATACAGTTCCTGAAAAATGAAGTCCATCATGGTGGGGATGGTATAGAAGCAGGGTCCTGATGCTGGCCTGGCTGGCAGTCAGAAAGCAGAGAGAGATCACTTTTCATCTACATACAGGAAGCAAAAGTTGCTGCAAGTGCTGTTTTTCCTCCAGCAAGCCTCAACTTCATAAAGATTCTAAAATTTAGCACCACCAGCAGAGGCAGGTGGATTTCTGAGTTCAAGGCCAGCCTGGTCTACATAGTGAGACTCTGCTTCAACCCCACCCCACACCTCCCATATTAACTAAGAAGGCTCATAGCCTGTTCTTTATCATCCCCAGCTGGGGTTGCCTTCCTATATGTAGGTTCACCATACTCTTCTTTGGCCACTCTGTAGAGCTTATAGGTTCCAAGTGGCTGGGTTTGCTCCTGTCATTGGGTCTTCCTTTCTTGAATTTTTGAGTGTTATTTCTTCCTTCCTTGTTACTTTCTGAGAGTCTAACTAAGTGAGTGTTACTTGTTGAAGTGAATAGTTGTAAAGCTTATTTCTTTCACACTGTTAAGTAACATTGTATATTACTTGGTAGAGTCAGTGACAACTTTTTTTGATTTATTTGGTTAGTAAAGATTTGACTTTTTTAAAAAGGATTTTTTATATTTATTTGTTTATTTTTGTGTTTTTGAAGGGATTTTTTAAATAAATGGAAAATATATTTTGTATAGCTATACTACTTTATTTGGTCCTAATGAAATATTTAAAAATCACTTTTAAAGTTTATATAATTATTGGCCTAATAGAAATGTTAAGATTTTATTTTTTTGTTATGTAAAAATTTTAATCTAGACATAGTATTTTACTCATTATTTTTAAGATTTATTGTTGTATTGGTTTTGTGTACACATGTGAATGTCTGCAGGCATTGAAAACCCTGGAGCTGACTGCAGCTATAGGTGGTTAAGAACTACTTGGTGTGGGTGCTAGGAACTGAGCCTGGGTTCTCTGTAAGAGCAGTGAGTGCTTTTAAATAGTGAGCCTTTTCTCTAGTCCATTTACTCATTTTAATATTGGAATAGTGCTGGCTTTCTTTCAGATTATGTTGAGGGGAGATCTTTAGACATAGTAGAACCAAACCAGCTGGATGTAAAACACCTTTTTTTCCCCTTTAAGTGAGCATTATTATTTTTATTTTTTAGGATCATGCTCAAAATAAAGGTAGAACTGAAAACTTCAGTTCATAGTAAGCTAAGGTTGTAGAAGGAAATGCCAGCCTTGGTTGTTTAGTTTGAGAACTTTTAGCAAAAGATGGAGGTATCAGAGAGTATATATAATTTAGTGTTAGAAGGCCAGAGTTTGAGAATCATGTGACCTCTAAGGTAGTGTTATCACCTCTTGAAAACATGTCTCCTTGAAGACCAACTGCAGCTGCTCTTTCTATTGCTTGTGCATATAGGCTGTTCAGGGGAGCCATGTCAGTGTTGAATGTAGACAACTTTCGGTACTCCAGGCTAGTATACCTACTTTCTGAAGTCTGTCTGGAGGGGTAGTTTTCAGAGTTTCCTACCTGGTTGTGTCTGTTGCTATTAAGTTCCAGCGCTCAGAATAATAATACCTTATTTTTATTGGTCTCATGGATTAGTGTAGAGTTCAGGGATGAACTGAGAATCCAGTGCCTTTCTAGATTGGAACACTGTGTTGGATATTTCTCACAGCCCTTCAGTATATTCAGCATCTACTCCTCCTGGCATTTTGCCTATGACCTGGGAGATTTTGAAGTTGTCTTTTTCGCTATTGCCTGATTCTGGTAAGCTTTTCCTTTGCCATCATTTTTTAGGATTCCTGGGTATACTTATGTGCCTGTGTAAATACCCCTGGGTATGATTATTGAGATACTTATGAGATGCATTTGAATGCAGAAGTATTAGCATAGTTAATTGAGTATGGCAAGGAATTAAAATACAACATTATGGATCATCATGGCAATATGATACACTGATATTAGAGGGCTAGAAGAGTATTGCCTCAGCAAGTACATGAAGCCATATTCAGCTGAAGAATGATAATAGGCATTAGTGTATTTGGTAATATTTAAACATGATTAATTATATTGCTAATGCTTTTGTATTTTATTTTGCTAGGAATTGTATGAAGATGGCCCCTGTATTATGACCTCCAATAAGAATTCTGATAGTAACTTGCTCTCATTGGATGGACTAGATAACGAAGTCAAAGGTCTTGTTATGCTTTCTCTAAGTTCTCTTTTGACTGAAAGTAGTTATTGTTTCTAAAGCACTCTAGCCTTCACAAATAAGGGATGGGGAAGCTTCCACCACAAACACCTTTTAGTACGAGTGATTGAGTTTAGGGCTTTTCAGATGCTAGTTAAATACTCTATCTCTGACATATCTCCAGCCCCCTTTCTTTAAAAAATTTTTAAAAGATTTATTTTAAATTATGTGTATGTATGTTTATGTGTGGGATGTATCTGTGAATGCTGGTGCCAAAGGAGGTCATAAGCATGAGATCCACCCAGATCTAGAGTTACATGCAGGTAGTTGTGAGCTGCCTGATGTGGGTGCTGGGAACTGAACTCAGGTCCTCTGCAAGAGCAGTGTATACTGCTAACTACCGAGCCATCTCTCTAGCCTCCTTTTTTAAACTTTAAGACAGGGTCTTGCTAAGTTATTATTGATTATGCTTTAAATTGGGAACTTCTTATTCCAGCTTCCTAAGTAGCTGAAATTTAAGGTATCTCTCTGTATAGCATAAGCTGTCCTTGAACTTAGAAATTCACTCTACCTCCCAGGTACTGGGAGATAGGCATGTACCAGCACACCTGGCTCTGAAGTCAATGTTTCTTCTGATTTTATTCAGTCCTTTGAATCCTGGCTTTTGCTGTTTACATTGGAATCTGCTTTACAAGAGTTGTGGATCATGAGGGTTAGAGAGAGGGCTCAGTGGTTATTGATCTTCTAGAGGACCCAGAGTTTGATAGATCTCAGCACCCCTGCCAGACTACTCACAACTGCCTGTATCTCTAGCTCTATGGGAACCTAGCACCCTCTTTTGGCCTCCATGAGCTTCATGTACACACAAATAAATAAAAATTTTTATTTTATTTTTTTATATTTTATAATAAAAATTATATTTTTTATTTTATTTATTATAAAAATATTCCTGGGTCAATCAAAATATTGATATCACATTAGAAGGGAATAATGCTATCAGCTTTCTTAAAAACAAACAAACAAACAAACAAAAAAACCCAAGAAAATGTAATATACAGCATAATTCCCCAAATTCATATGGTTTTTAGAACTATATTCCTTTGTTTTAAGTTGGAGTTTTGGAAATGATGGCTCCAAATTTTGTTTTGTTTTGTTGGTCTTACTGTGTAGCCCACGTTGGGCTGGAACTCACTGTATGCATCTGAACTTGAGATCCATTTGTCTCAGATTTCCACGTGCTGGGATTGTAGATATGAGCCACTATGTGCAGCTGTTATGAGACAGCCTGTTTCTAAGCAGAACCCTCCCTGCTTCAGGAGCTATTACTCTGTTTCTCAATAAAACCTTGCTTGCTCTCTAAAAATTAGTTAATTTACTGTAGTATTTTAAAACTAAGTTGCTTAGATTCTTAAATTTGTATGCAGGCAAGTTATTAACTCAAAGGCCTTAATTTAATTAAATTTTTTTACTGCATACATTTGCATATGCCTGTGTGTGCCTGTGTGTTTCTGCATGCAGGCGCAGTGCCGTGTATGTGGAGGTCAGTGAACAACCTGGAGGGAGGAGTTTGTTCTTTCTGTTCATGTGTAGATTCCAGGAACCAAACTCAGATGTCAGGCAGGCTTCCCTGAATGTCTCTCCAGTTGAAGCCTTTAATTTAAAATGGGAAAATGTTAACAATATTTTGTCTCAGATATACACAGAGAGAAGGGGTTTGTCATCTTTTCCTTTAATGTTACAGTAGTTTTGTTATGTTTTATGTTGCATTCTGAGAATAAAAGAGATTTGTTTTTCAGTAGATGGTTTACCAAATAACTTCAGAGTTCATCCACTTCAATTAGACCAGTGTGGTGACCCTCCTAACAGTGCCGATGGCTCAGATCATGCAAAGTCTGCTTCAGTACATGAAACAAAGAAAGCAAGTACTGGAGTGATTCGTGGTGCTTGTTTAACGCTTACTGATCATGATAGAATTCGACAGTTTATACAAGAGTTTACATTCCGTGGCCTTTTGCCACATATAGAGAAAACAATTCGGCAGTTAAATGATCAGGTAAGACTTAAGTGTTTGGGGTTATTAATCTTCAAGTTAAGTCAGTGACTTTAAAACTTTATAAAAAGTTTTGTTTTACAATAAGCTGTAAAATCTGACTGAAATTCTAACACTAGATAAGCCTTATTCATTTGGAATTTCTTTCAGTTTATTGAACAAATTATTTTTTTAAGACTTACTTATCAGTTTTAATTTTATGCATATTAATGTTTTGCCTGCGTGTATGTATGTGTGCTGTTTTGTATTTGGTGACTACAGAGAGCATAAGATGGCATTGGATGCCCTGGAACTTGAGTAACAGATAGTTGGGAACCACAGGGAACCTCTGCAAGCCACTTCTACAGCCTATATATTAGACATTAAAATGGAAAGCAAAAGAAAACTGTTTAGTTTTATTCTATAAGTAAGCGTGTTTTGCCAGGACACATGTATGTGCATCATATGTGTTCCTGGTCCCAGCAGAGGTTAGGGGTGAGGGTGTTGGATTTCCCAGAACTGGAGTTAAAGTTGGCTGTGAATCACTGTGTTGGTGCTGAGAGCTGAAGCCAGGTGCTCTACAAGAAAAACAAGTACTCATATCTGCTGAATCATTTCTTCAGACCCTAGACATTTTTAAAAATTAGTGTTATTAAAATAATTATTACTTACTAGTAAAGCTTAATTTTTTTTTTGTTTGTAGAAAATACTTCCAAGCCTTTATATTTGTCAGTATGTTTTTTTTTTTCCCCTAGCTAATATCAAGGAAAGGTTTGAGTCGATCTCTGTTTTCTGCCACTAAGAAATGGTTTAGTGGCAGTAAAGTTCCAGAAAAGAGCATTAACGAGCTGAAAAATACATCTGGGTTGTTGTGAGTAAAACATCACTATATTTAATTCTACTACATTTAACTTTGTCTTTTGTTTGACTACAAAAACAGTGGTTGTCTCTTTAGTTTCTTATTTTCATATTGGTCAAAACTTAATGATACCTAAGAAAGACACTAATTAAATTTCTAATTAAAAAAACCTATAATTGGACTTTTTTAAAAAATTATTTTTATTTTTATGTGCATTGGTGTTTTGCCTGTATGTATGTCTGTGTGAGGGTGTCCCCTGGAACTGGAGTTACAGACAGTTGTGAGCTGCTTGCAGGTGCTGGGAATTAAAGCCTGGGTCCTTTGGAAGAGCAGTCAGTGCTCTTAAACGCTTAGCCATCTCTCCAGCCCCTTTAATTGGACTTTTAAATCAAGTTATTTTTTGAGATGGTGTCTGACTCTGAGCTCAGGCTGGCTTGGGACTTGTAATAATCCTATTTCAATTTTCCAAGCACTGGAATTACAGGTGTGAACTGCTACCATGTCTGGCTTTTTGGATGCTGGAAAATAAACTTTTCAGCCAAAACCACCACTGCTCTCCCTATTCCTTCAGTTGCTAAGACTCTGTTTACTCTGATTACAGAAGACTGAGAAAGTAAACTGGAACTGACCAGGACTGTTTCTTCCCTGGTGGTTGGTTAGGTTTCCTTGTGCTAAAAGGTGCACACACACACACACACACACACACACACACACACACACATATTACTGGGGAAGAATTCAGTGGTCTTACTCAGCAGAGGATGGTGGATGTCACAGTACCCACCTGCTAGGCCACATGTGGCATGAATGTTATGTTTTTCTGTTGGATTTGACCTGTACCAGGAGTAAATTCATGAATGATAATGCAAACCTGTCTGCATCCCATGGCTAGAGTGGTGATAAGCAAAAACACGCAAAACTCTTAAAATAACCCAGAATGTCATTTTACTTTGGACCTGTTTCTCTATTTGTAAGAAGATGAAGTTATATTGGGTGTTCAGCATTAGCTCTTTTTGTCTGAAATGCTTTGTTATATACTTTTATAAACACAATGTCTTGCCGAATTGTCCCCTTTGGCCTTCAGCTTGGAGCGCTCCTGCTTCAGGCTCCCAAGTGTTAGTAAGCCACTGTGCTGGCCTCCTCCTCCTGCTGCTGTTTTAAGACAAGGACTATATTTAGCAAACTTTGTTTTTTATAAAATCTTGCTTTAATGAAAACTGACATGAGTCTATTTAGTTTTTATTTTTTTTCTGAGTTGTACATAAATAAGTCACTTGGTGTTAACCATCTATTTACTTCATAACTTGTTCTTTGGGCAGATGCTTGTCTGCAGTTGAGAAGCTTCTGGGGCTATAAGTTAAACATGTTAATTAACTTTTGGACTTCAGATAGTTACAATTTTCCTTGACGGTAGAATTTTTGCAAAACAGATCAAATTCTTTCATGTTCTGGGTAGTCGAACAGCTTACTATATATTTTATGTGTAATAGTGTGATGGGCCATAAATTATATATTTATGTTCTAGGTATCCACCAGAAGCACCTGAGCTTCAAATAAGGAAAATGGCTGACTTGTGCTTTTTGGTGCAGCATTATGATTTGGCTTACAGTTGCTATCACACTGCAAAGAAGGATTTTCTTAATGATCAAGCAATGCTTTATGCAGCTGGCGCCTTGGTTGGTACTGTTTGTTTGTTTATTTTGTGATGTTGAGTATCAAGCCCAGGGCTTCGCATGACCTACCTGGGCAGTGTTCCCCAAGCCTTTGATGCATTTTACAAAGTTAAAGTTGCTGTTTTTTATAAAATCTTGCTTTAATGAAAACTGACATGAGTCTATTTAGTTTCCCTTTGTACAGTGCTGGGCTCAAGGCTTGCTTCCCTTTTCTTTACCCTCCTGTTAGGAGCTCCTCTTCATCTCAGTCCCACCAGGAGGAAGTGTTTGGTATTTAGATTGTACCCTCCAGCCATGCTAAACTGCCCTGCAAGCCATAAGGTCACCTTCCAAGTTACTGGTTCAAGGTTTTGTTTGTGCTTTTGTTACTCAGATGAGTAGGCTTGGGGGTGGGGGGGAGCTGCTCCAAATCTGCTCCTCTAAGGTTTATTACTTTTACAATAGATTTTATAAGCCGTGGGCAGTTTCAGTTAGGAATGGGTAATGTTATAATAAATACACCTTATTTTTCAGTATTGAACTCATCTCATATAATTGCTACCTTTGCTTAACTAGTTTAAATACAATATTTATTAAATGTAGATACAAACAGGAAAATTGTACAGCCATATAGTGAAATTTTGTGTGTGTGACGACAGACTGAGTATATGGTAGTGTTCTTATATAAATTTTTCCTTAAAACATTTTCACCTGCTAACAGTATAGTTAGTTTGGTTTATATAAGTATGTTCTGATGTCTGCACAGCAAAATCAACCCACAACAAAATTTTCAGGATTCAACTTTGTTATGGATATGTCAGGATATACCTTTAAATCATGCATATCTCTGTCATCCTCATCATCACCTTCTCCTTCTTTCTCTCCTTCCTCCTCATTTAAAGACAGAATCTCTGTTTAGTCTACTTCACCTAGAATTTACTGCATAAACCAGGCTAGCCTCAAACTTAATAGAGATCAACCTGCCTTTGTCTCCCAAAGGTGGGATTTTATCGCACCCTGAAAGACCAGAATTTTAAGTCTAAACAAATAGTTATGTATTTTCAGTGTGCATTAAACTGTGAAATTTATGTATATTCTGAGACCTTCAGTATTTTAAGTTTATCGAGCGTTAAATATGAGAAATGTTTCTCCTGAAATAATAATTTTTGGGTTTGGTTTTGTTTTTTTCCCCTTTAGGAAATGGCAGCAGTGTCAGCCTTTCTTCAGCCAGGAGCTCCTAGGCCATACCCTGCCCATTACATGGACACAGCAATTCAGACCTACAGAGATATCTGCAAGTAGGTGACCGTAATGTTTATCTTTTGCCTAGTTTGGACATAGTTTATATGTATAAGTAGTTTTTCATGCCTTAGATTCTCAAATGAAGTTAATTTAGTGAGAGACAATTTGAAGTGAAAATTGTGCTTATTACCTTCTCTTTTCAGCTCTTAGCTGCATTGCGTTTGGGGATGATAAGGTGATATTTGTAGCATTAAGGTTCTGTGCTACACTGGGGATACTTTCTGTTGAGGGACTTTTTTGATTTTAATTGATGGAATAACTCTTTGTTAATTAGGCAGAAACATGAATAGTCAAATAATATAGACTCGGGAAAAAGTGAGAAGTAGTGAGTCCTATTAGAATTCTTATAAGGAAACTGGGCCAGAAGTCATCAGGAGGAGGAGGCTGTTAGGTTATTTGATATGTAGACTCTCATGCAGGGTGGCTAGGTTTTGTAGCCATGGAGACATTTCTAGAAGTATGAGTTATAATAAGTTTCCTCAATAGTTTTTTCTGTAAAGGTCAGTTTGTGTATTTGGAAAGCATTGAGGGATATATAGAAAGGGTTAGAGATAAATTGATATTAGAAGCTTTAACTATCATTTATCCTTTCTAAGCTGGAATTAAGGTTTATGTAGCAGTAAATGAAAATTACTGCTTATTAGAGTAGACATCATTATAAAAGCTGTTTTTTTAGTAAATTAATCAGACTCTTTTTTTAGTGGTGCTGGATTGAACACAGACGAGACGAGCTGAGTTAAGTGCCTGATGTTTCTGTTGTAGAACAGATGCACTGGAAGGCAGAGATAGACATCATTTTGAGCCCTTGTTCATGTTCATGTTCATGACAATACTTACAGTACATCAGCACTCACAGGGCTGGCAAGATACCAGTGGGTAAAGATGTTGCCAAGCCTGACAACTTGTGTTGGTCCTGGGACCCACATGACAGAGGAGAAAATTGACTCCTGAAAGTTGTCCTGACTTCCACAGGAACGCTGTAATGTCAAGTGCATTTGTGCCCCCCCCAATATAAAATGTAACAATTTATTAAAAAATTTAACAGTTCATAAAAGTTAAGAACTGAGTAGTGAATGTTAGTTTATCTTTTGTGTTCATTAAGGCAGACTTAGGTATTTAGGAATACCTGTTTGAAAATGTAACTTGTGGAAAGTCATAAATCATCAAAGCATTTGTTTGTTTTGTGGGATATGGGTCTTATTTATTCTAGGCTGGCTTGAACTTGGTATGTAGCAAAGGGTGATCTTAAATTCCTGATCTTCTGTCTCCCATTTCTGGAGTGCTAGAATCACATGTGTAAGCTATGGGACCTGCTATTACTTTTTCCTTTAAAAGACAGGATCTCACTATAAAACCCAGGCTAGGCTGGAACTCACCATGTAGACCAAGCTGGTCTCCCATTCACAGATATCACCTGTCTCTGCCTTCCACATTCTGGGATTAAAGGCATGTTTAAGAGTAATAACTGCCTCTCATCATTTTTATTTATTTTATGTGTGTCTGAGTGTTTGGATATGGGCATGCTATGGCATATGTATGGAGACCAAGGACAACTTGATGGGAGTCTATTGTCCACATGTGGGCCACTAGAACAAACTTTAGTTATCAGACTTGGTTGCAAGCACCTTTACCCACTGGGGTATCTCACTGCGCCCCCCTCCTCTTCCTTGTGTACAAAAATTACTTTATTACAGTTGATTAAAACAAAACAGTATGTAGCATATATTGCAGTATCTTGCAATACAAAGGATACTGACAAACAATATGCTACATATGACTTGTTTTCCCTTTTATGTTATGAGAACATACCTTTAAATGTACAATCTATATAATTGGTACAGGTTATATATGAACTATAAGTTATGCTGAACTAGAAGAATGCTGATGATGCTGTACAATAAACCTTACCAGTTAGTGCTATAGACCATTTCTACCAAAAGGAAAATGTACCTCTGTAGGTACCTTTATCCCTTCTTTGAGACAGTCTTATAACATAACACCAGATAATCTTGAATTCACCAGCATTCTCCTGTCTCAGCTTCCCGAGTGCTAGCATTATAGGTGTACACTACTGTGCTCAGCCTTGTATTGTGTTCTTACTTTAGAATTGTGTGAGGAGAAAATGTGCTGGGCTGGGGCTGTAGCGTATCATTTGCCAGACTCCTAGTTTGACCCCTCAGCATCTCTAAAGGGAATAAAGATTGAGGATTGCTTTTTTTTTTTTTTTTTTTTAAGTCTTTTATTAGGTAGAAAATGACAGACTTTTTTTCCTTTAATATTAGTCATTTTATTAGAATTTGAGAACAACAGCAGTGGAGATAGACTGGAAAGTACTGAAAGGGGGCGAGGAAGAGATAGCCTTGCTTTTGAGTTAGGGTCCAAGAGAGCAGGCAGGTTCAACTGTGGAGATTGACAAGCAGCTGCGTGGGTGTGGGGTTGGGTGGGCACAGGATGGGTTCTTAGAGAAAGTGAGAATATTGAGTTCAGAGCAAACATGCTAGGTCTTTGGCAAGTATCCAAAAAGGGCTAGAAAGAGAAGTGGGTAGGCTTAGCTGTGAAGCTCTGCAAGCATCGCCAGCACAGATTTCTTACTCAGAATCATCTGGTGGACTCTTTGAATGCATTGTAACAAGGATGTGCTAAAGAAAACCTGTGATGCTGATTTTTTTCCTTGTCTGTTTTTGTTTAGGAATATGGTGTTGGCTGAAAGATGTGTGTTGCTTAGTGCCGAAATTTTAAAAAGTCAAAGCAAATACTCAGAGGCTGCAGCCCTTCTCATACGGTTGACAAGTGAGGTACTGGACTTGTAGTGTTTGGTTTCATTAGTGTGTAAAGAGGTGCTGTATAAAACATAAACTAAGGAGGGGCTCTCTTTTTTTAAGATTAAAACCACTAGTTATTTGTTAACTTTATTGAAGGTTTTTTGTTCGTTTTGTTTTGTGGTGGGGGGAGCTTGAGACAGTTATTGTAGTTCGTGATTGTTTTAAATTCTTAGCAATTTCCCTGCCTCAGCCTTGTAAGAACTGGGATTTCAGTCATGAAAACATACTCAGCTAGTATCTCTCTTATAATTTGAACTTATTTATTGAACATTGTGTTTTTAAATTTACTTGTTTTATGTTTGAGTTTGATGGATCCACCTTAGGTGGCCAGGCTTGTGACAAGTGTCTTTACCTGCTGAGCCTCTCACTGACCCTCTCCTTCCCTCATGGTGTCTGTCACTGCTCTTCCTGCTTTGGCTCTCTGCATGTTGCTTCACTTAATTTGCTGTTCGTGTCCTTCAGATGGGCCTTTCCAAATGTTTCCTTTCTACTGTCTTGTGCACTGCTGTAAAGTTTGGTATTATATTATACTAGAAATTATGTTTAATTTGTTACCTACTTGAGGTCATCCTTGTACTTTTTTTTTTAAAGGCAGTTGTGTGTTTCCCAGGCTAATCTGAGCTATCCCACCCTATAGAGTCCATGCCATCCTTGAACTCAATCCTCTTGCTTCAGCCTTTTGAGTGCTGAGATTAGAGAGAGGTGTGCCACCACACCCTCTTGGCTTTTACCTTTTTGATGTGTGTGTGTGTGTGTGTGTGTGTGTGTAATAATGTTTATGTGAGTGCAGTGCCCTCACAGAGGCCAGAAGGTTTCAGATCTCTGCAGATGGTACAGGCAACTCAGCTGCCTGATGTGGGGTCCTCTGAAACAGCAGTCCTCTTCCAAGCTTTTAACTACTGAGCTATCTCGCTAGCCCTTCTTTTACATTTTTAACCCCGATACCTAACACTGGGGTTTGCACACGATTATCTACAAATGTTTGTTAAGCTTAATAAATGCCTTTAAAAAGATTGCTCTCATATATTGGTGTCATATGTGATATTTAAAGTATTTACAAATTGGTATATGTGATAAAACAAATGCTTGCTAACTTGAATAAATGCCTCTGAAAATATTTCTCTGAGATATATTAGTGTCATGTGTGATATGTAAAGTGTTTAGTAATTAGTATATGTTATACACTGACCAACAAGCATGAGCTGTCTTAGTTACTGTTCTATGGCTGTAAAGAGACATTGTGACCAGAGCAACTCTTATAAAGGAATGCATTTATTTGGGGCTTTCTTACAGTTTCAGAGGTTCAGTTGGTCCATTACATGGCAGGGCATGGTGGCATGCAGACATGGGCTGGAGCAATAGCTGAGAGTTACGTCCTGATCCTTAGGTAGAGAGAAAGAAATTCTGGGCCTCCTGTGAGCTTTTTGAAACTTCCAAGCCCATCCCCAGCACAAATGTCCAACAGTGTTGCACCTCCTAACCTTTCTAATCCTTCTCGAAAGTGCCTCAAATATATGAGCCTGTGGTGGCTGTCCTTATTTAAATCACCACACTGTGTCAGACACGAGCTGTTTGCTAGTGTTGAATCCAAGCTCTGTGTGAGTCTATTTTCGTAGCTAATCTGATCTTGAATTTGAATGCTATGCTGTGTTTTCCAACCTAGGGATATCAGTGAGTGTACAAAGAATTTATGATCCAGGAGTTAATATAGTGTTTTTTGTTTTTGTTTTTAACCTTGCTTAAATGTGTTTGCCTTTCTACACATATATATGAATAAAGTTTCTTTAGAGCACATTCTTATTATATTTAACCTTGTTAGTTGTTTTTAACTTTTATTTTCTCAAAATTCATTGCTTTATGGTATGGGTAGGAGCAGGTTCTAGTAATCTTTCCCCAGAATTATGAATTTGCAAGATCTGTTTGGCTTTTCTCCTCCCTCTTCTGTCCTTCTCCTCCCCTCCAGTGCTTGGCATTGAAATCAGAGCCTCACAAATGCCAGGCAAGTGCTGTCCTACAAACTAAATTTCCAGCCAGCCCCCCATTCACTATATATGTTTCTTATTAACTTGATTTTTAATTGTATTTTTTATTTTGCTATTTTTGTGTGTGTTTGGTACACATGCCATGACATTTATAAGAAGTTCATAGAACAAATTAGTAGAATCATTCTTTCTAGCTTTAAATGAGTTTTTTTTTTAGGGGGGGGAAATGGTTGTGAAGTGTCCGTGGCCATTTCTTTTTTTTCCCCTTCAAGGCTATCTCATCAAGCCTATCTTTGTAATAACTTGATAGTAAAGACTCGAGAGTCATAGTTTGTTTGAAGCCAGTAGTCTGTGTCTAATTTTGTTTTAGCTTAATTCATGGTATAAACTTAAGATCTTTCTTGAATTACTTAGTCTTATGGTGTTAAATTTGAGAATGCTAGATTTATTATGTGAGTTCTCAACTGGACTGTACATTGAGTCACTTAAAGACCATTACAGATTTCTAGAGAACATCCTTTACATAGGATATCCAGGATTGGTACCTATACAAGTTTTGCAGCTGAATCTGTTTAAGTATGAATAAAAGTAAGTGTGTGTGTGTGTGTGTGGGTGTGTGTGTGGTGTGTGTGTGTGGGTGGGTGTATGTATGTATATGTATACATGTATATGTGTGTTCCTGCGTGTGTGTGTGTGTATGTGTGCATGCCCAGAGGCCAGAATTGTTGATTGCCTTGGAACTTGAGTTAGATGTGGTTGTGAACTTCCTGACATGGGTGCTGGAACCCTGTACTTAGGGTTCTTGTACGAGCAGTACATACATACTCTTAACTGTTGAGCCATCTCTCTGGCTCCATAAACCTGAATTCTTAGCCTCTGTTAATGTAGTATGGTTTTGGCGCTGATTTGTCTGCAGTGATTAGACTTTGAGATACATGCATAGTTTTCATTAACTTATTTCTACTTCCAGAAATTTGTGTAATAAAAGTATTTAAATAATTACTAAGAAGTTTATAATTTGATAATTATTTTTATAACAAGAGGCAGGGGGATTGTGGGTTTGACTAGCTGGGGCCATCCAGAGTTTTAGATCAGCCTTAAGCTATTTAGTGAGATCTTGTCTCAAGAAGTAAGAGCAGAAATTGTAACTCAATGGTAGAGAACACTTGCCTAGCTCTAGGTTCAGTTCCCAGCAATACATGAACATACATACATATATGCTCATATACATATGTGCATGCACACCAGAAATTACATTTACTAAATCTTTTTTTGGTAGTAGCAAAAAAAAAAAAAAAAAGTATGATTAATTGGTGACTAAGTTATATTTTTACATATTAGAAAGTAATACTTATTTAGAAGAAATGAAAGATGTAAATAGCTTGGAAAAAAAGCAAAGTATTGTATGTACTGCCACTTGTATATTAAAATGTTTTTTCCCCCATACATGCATGTTCAGCATATAAGCACTCTTTAGAAAGAGAAACAGAAAACAGCACCAGATTGGAAACAGTCCTATGCAAATGAATTGTAGCATGGGATGCCAAAGATGTTTGCTTTTTTGTATACTTACTTTGAATAAGTAAATAAATGTATTAATATGGGGGGATGGAATTATGGCTCAGGGGTTAAAAGCACATATTATTCTTACAGAGAACCTGAGTTTGGTCCCCAGCACCAACGTTGGGCAAATGATGCCTTTGGCCTCTGTGACTGGCACTCGTGTACATAGTCACACACATGTGCATCTATATTTGTATTTTAATAATTTTTCTTAGAAAAGCTTTTCCTGAAATCTAAAAATGCAAGCCCCTAAGATTATTTTATTAATTGCTTTGCATCCTTGTTAGAACCATTTGTTAATTATAAATTCCTGACATTTCTTCCCACCAGCTTTTCATAGTGAATTCTTAGAGCAGACATATGAATATTTAGTATTGGCTTAAAGTAATAATAGCTGCTGTCTGCTGTGTGTTTTCTGCATGGTCTCCTCAGATCTGCTGCTGCTTTAAAAAGACTGTTGCAAAGATAAGTTTATAATAGTTGCCTATTGGATGTAACTTATTTGTTGAAACAATTACATTTAAAAGTCACTGTTTTCTGTTTTCAACTTTCCCTGGGCAAAATAATGGCAGCAGAACACATGGAAGGGCTTGGTAAGTTCAGCTTGAGGTTGAGGACTTAAAAGAAAGTGTTGGGGGAAAGTTGATTATTAATAAGCAACCTTCATCACTTTCTCCCTGATGTCTGAAGTGATGGCTTACCAGGAGGGTATGTTGTGAGGATGAGTTGTTGCAGCTCCTGGGCAGTCAGGGTCAGGCAAATGAAACTGCTTGAAGTTGTCCTGTTCCTGGCATACAAAGCCTGGGAACTTGTTAATGAAAAGCAGGCATTGGCCCTTCAGTATTACAGTAAAAATTGAAGATTCCTTTAAATGAATGTTCTTTAAAGAGGATAAAGTCATACATTAGCTCCTATAATAATCTACACATAATTTAGCCTATATTCTTTGGGGAAAGATGTACATTAAATATGCTATTAGTCACCAGATAATATCTAGAACAAACTAGATTGATAGAACTGTTTTTCTGTGTTTTGTGGTTTTTAGTTTATCTTTAATTAGAATACCTGTATTCAGTTCTTAGTTTAACTGCTCAGAAGGGATTGAAGTTATTCAGTTATAAAGTACACATCATAATTGGCCGTTTGGCTTTTATTAGAAGGAACAACAACAAAAAGTCGGTTTTGGGGAGTCTTTTTAAACAAAATGTGTGCTGCTTGGAGGAAAAATTGAAATTGGTTGGCCCTTTTATCTCTGCCCTCTTCTCTGCCAAGCTGCACATTGCTGTGTCGTATACTAGGAAACAGAAGCGTTCATTTTTGCGATGCTAACCATTTTTTTGTTTGCACATTCACAGGATTCTGATCTCCGAAGTGCACTTCTTTTGGAGCAGGCCGCACATTGCTTCATAAACATGAAGAGCCCTATGGTTAGAAAATATGCTTTTCACATGATCCTGGCGGGCCATCGATTTAGTAAAGCAGGGCAGGTAAGCATTTTTTCTTTAAAAGATATTGCAGCTGGAAAGATGCTCAGTAGTTAAGAGCTTTTGCTGCTCTTCCAGAGGACCCGAGTGGGATCCCAGCACCCACATTGAGTAATTCACAGCTGCTTGTAGCTCCAGAGGTTCTGAGATCCTTTCCTGGCATGCCAGGGTGACTGCACTCACCTGTGAACACAAACCCACATGCACATACATAATTAAAAGTAAAAACAAGTCTTTTAAAAAAGTTTTTATTTTTTCATTTATTTGTAAAGTATATTCTTGTGAATTTTGTTGTTGTTTTTTGAGACAAGTTCATACAGTGTAGCCCTGGCTGGCCTCAAACTCAGATATCTGCCTCCTAAGTGCTGAGAGTCTTGTCACATTTTTGTATGTTTGTTTGTTTGTTTGTTTTGAGTATGCCTATGTGTGGAGTCAGACAACTTGCAAACATAGTTCTCATCCTACAGTGTAAGCCCTCTGGGTTCAAACTTTGGCTGTTAGGTTTTGTGGCAAGCCTTTACCTTCTGATGACTCTTGCCTAACCCTAACCCCCACCCATTTGCCAGCCTTTTATATTAATCCTAAACATTGAAATAAATTTTGCTTTTAGATAATATTTTGGTAAACACATGAGATTTAGATTTAGATAGATCCAGGCTTAAATCTGGATATATAAATAGCCTGATTTCGGTTACTTTTCTGTGACTTGGTTTTGGTTTTTAATTTTTCATTTATTGGGGTGTATGTGTGTGTGTGTGTGTTTGTATGTGTGTTTGTATGTGTGTTTGTGTGTGAGTGAGAGAGAGAGGAGAGGAGAGAGGAGAGAGAGAGATATTACATGGTAGTATATATCCCTTTGGAGGTCAGAAGAGAATTCCTGGAGTCAGTTTTCTCCTGTCACTTTATGGGGTTTGGGGATTGAACTCAAGACAGTTAGGCCTGCTTGCCAGTGCCTCTATTCCTTGAGCAGTCAATCTCACTGGCCCTCTGTTTTTTTTATTTGGTATAGGACCCAAGCCCTGTGGGATGTACCCTTATGTTTAGGATAGGTCTTCCCTTCTCAGTTAAGGTTTTCTGGAAACACTCATAGACACTCCCAGAGGTGTGGTTCCATGGTGATTCTAGATCCAATCAGGTTGACACTGATGAGTACTTGTGCATGTCTCTGCGTGTGTTTGTGTTTATTTTTTCTAGTTCACCACAAATTTAAATTGCAATACATGTCTCATTTATTTTCCTTCAGAAAAAGCATGCTTTGCGCTGCTATTGTCAAGCCATGCAAGTTTACAAAGGAAAAGGCTGGTCTCTGGCAGAGGATCACATCAACTTCACCATTGGGCGCCAGTCCTACACTCTGAGGCAGCTGGACAATGCTGTGTCTGCTTTCAGACACATTTTAGTCAATGAAAGCAAACAGTCTGCTGCTCAACAAGGGGCCTTCCTCAGAGAGTATCTTTATGTTTATAAGGTAAGTATGCTTTTTTTGGAATAAACAATAAATGGGTTTGAATTATTATTTTCAGGAAAAAGCCTGCTTACTGTTAACCCCATAGAGTATAATTAAATGGCTTTATTGCAGAGTATGTTATTACCTGTCATAAAAATTTGTGGAAGGTTTCTTGGTTATAGCTCTGTGCTGCATGGACTTTACACAATTTTTTAAAAGAGAATTTTAATATTTCAGTAAATGTCGTTTTGTGGCTTTTTAAAAAAAATACAATTATAATTAAAATAGAATTATATCACTTCCCCCTTTCCTTCCCCTTGAAGCCTCTTTTTCTTTATTTTTTTAAATTTTATTTATCTACCTCCTTATTTATTTGATGTGTTTGGGTGTTTTGCTTGCACATCTGTGCATTACATCTGTGCCTCATGCCTACAGAGGCCATAAAAGGTTTTGGATTCCCTGAAACTGAAGACTTAGATAGTTGTGAGCCACCATGTAGGTGCTGGGGATCAAACCCTGGTCCTTTGGAAGAGGAGCCAGTGCTCTTTGCTGCTGAGCCATCAGCCATCTCTACAGCTCCTGCCCCTTATATGAGATAAGTCTCGTTTTTTAGCTAGGCTGTCCTCAGATGCTTTGTCTTCCTGCCTTAGCCTTCCAAGTACTAATATCACAAATGTACACCATCCACACATGACTTTAGTTTGTAACTGTTTTGAAATCTTTATAAGAAATGCCTTAAGATTCCCCCCCCCTCTCTCTCTCTCTCTCTCTCTCTCTCTCTCTCTCTCTCCTATCTATCTATCTATCTATCTATCTATCTATCTATCTATCTATCTATCTATCTATCTATCTATCTATGGCTAGCCTAGAATTCTGTGTATCTGAGAATGACTTTGAACTCCTGATCTTCCAACCTCTTGACTCCCCAGTGCTGGATTGTGGGCATGTGCTGGGCCTATTTTGTCATGTTTTCATAGGATTGCAGTTTACAAAATAATGGACCCTCCTACCATCCTTAGATTCATGTACTCCTTTCTTTCCCTAAGATGAGGTGTGTATTTATAGCAAGTATTATACTGTAATCTAGGTGGATAGAAACCACAAATCACTGTTTGATAGGACACTTGGGATGTTTAAACCCTCCCTTTCAAGACCTGTGAAAGGTTGAATATTTTATCTTTCTCACAGGAAATAGGTGGGATTCTATAATGACTCAACAAGAAGTATAATCATATTAAAGAACCATTTGGAAATTTAATACGTAACACAACAAAAAAACTTACCTAGTTGAGAACTGTTCAGGAAGGTTGTATTTTACTGAGAATTAAGACCAGGGTCCTGTGCCTGCTAGATAAGCACTCTACCACTGAGCTATCTCCCCAGCCCTTTCATATTTTGTTTTGAGGTAGGGTCTTGCTGAGTTGATCAGGCTGGCTTTGCAATTGCTCTGAGGCCAAAGCTCCTGATTAGCTGGAGTTAGTTATAGATCTGTGCCACCAGGCCTGGCTAGTAAGGTTCTCTAGAGGTAGAGTAAATAATGTCTAAAGTTCTCAATCATAAACCTTAATGACTCTGATATAGCATATAAACTAGTAATTATATGTCAATTTTTTCTTGCATAACATTTTGATAACTTATGTATTAAAAATTAGGAAACATTAAAAAAAAATGTAGCTTTCTTAAAAACTATTTTTTCCTCCTTTTGTATTTCTCCCAGAATGTAAATCAGCTGTCACCAGATGGCCCTTTACCACAGCTTCCCTTACCATACATTAACAGTTCAGCAACACGGGTTTTCTTTGGCCATGACAGACGACCAGCAGATGGTTAGTAAACTCTCATTTGGCCTAGTTACCTAATTAATATTTCTTTGAAGTGTTCTTTCTCCAGTTAGAAATTGATGCCTCACCTATTGTCCAGTCATTAGAGTATAGTCACTACTTTGTTTTTCTTTCTATTCCAAAAACTAAAAACAAGAAAAACCAAATGGTTGTGATTCTTTACAGCCGTGTTTCTCACTCATGACCTTGGCAAGCATCTTTAATATTTGCTATATATACTACATTTGTTGCACATAAAGCACCTTTGAATACATTTCCTTACTGTAGTTACTTATTTTAGTTTTTTGCCTGTATAAAATCATATTGTTATAAACATGTATATAACTTAGTTTTTAATCTTTTTTCCCTTTTTTTTCTTCTTCCCTGTCCTGAGACAAGGTTCCCAAGCCAGTTAGAACTCTGTATAAACCAGGCTGGCCTTGAACTTGGAGGCCTTCTGCCTCTGTCTCTCGTGTAGGTTATAGCTGTGCACCACCACGCCCAGCTTAGGTTCTTTAACTTTTTTATTATGGAAACATGCAGAAAGAACATGGTTTACTCTTCTGCTTGCAAGTTTGTTTGTTCTTTTTAAGTTAAAAAAAAAAATGAGACAAGAGTTTCATACAGTTCAGGCTAGCCTCAGACTGACTTTGTACCTTAAGATGGCCTTGGACCTATTTTCTTGCCTCCTCCTAAGTGCTGAAATTACAGGTCATATGTCCCCATGCTTAATTTTATATGGTTCTGGGGAACACATATGTGCTAGACAAACACCCTCCAACTAAGCTACAATCACCACACCTTTTAAAGGAATACAGGATTGTTTCCTTGTGGTTGAGGCCTGAATGGGCATTCACTGTTAGATGAAAGGTTGGAATACTGTTCTTGATGCATGATGAGCTGAGCGTTGTCATCATAGATACTTTGACATTTCAGCTCAGTGTCTTTCTCCTTCAACTTTACATCATGATTTTTCTTTATAACAAAAATATTTTGATATATTTACATAAGGAATATATGTAATAGGTCCTGAATGAACTAATTTTACGTGTTTAACTTTGAATAATGGAACATGATGTTGAGTGAAAAAAATCATTACAACTTAAATTTGAAATACAGAAACCCATCCATGAATTATTTATGTGTACACTTGTTAAAAACTTGTAAGAAAACTATGCAAGCATGTCTGAAAGTGATACCTTTTAAGCTGCAAGAGAAGTGATGCCAGTAGAGGCAATGGCTTTGTTGGGATTGGGTAGAGTGCAGAGAGGGCATCAACTTTGTAAAAACTAAAATAAAATAAAAATCAGGCTAATGAGATGAAAGTTGACTTAAAATTTTGTTTAAGATATGATTTGACATGATTGCTTAAGAGGTAATGAATGGTACTTGCTCCAATGCCTGACAACCTGAGTTCAGGACCGGGAAGCCATGTGGTGGGAGGGGAGAGCTGATGCTCAATAGTTGTCCCCGACCTTTACATTTGTGCCAAACATGCGTCTCCCATGCAGATAGACAGACAGACAGACAGACAGACAAGACAAAAGATAATTTTAAAAATTAATTAGACGTAAACAGTGGGGCTAGAAAAATAGCTCAGTGGTTAAGAGCACTGGCTGCTGTTCCAGAGGACCCGGGTTTGAGTCCCAGGACCCATATGGCAACTCACAACCTTTTCTAATTCTAGTTCTTGGGGTTCCAAAATCTTCTTGCCTCCATGGGCACCAAGCACATAGTGGTACACAGACCGACATACATGCAAAGCACCCATAGATGTAAAATATTTAGATTAAAAAAAAAAGCTGTGCAGTGGTGACGTGTGCCTTTAATCCTAGCTCTCTGGAGGCAGAGGTAGGCAGAGCTTTAGTTTGAGGTCAGCTTAGTTTACTAGCAAGTTCCCAGAACATCCAGAGCTACACAGAGAACCCTTGTCTCAAAAACAAAACAAAACAAACAAATAAATAAAAACAAAGATACAAGCCAGGTGTCCATACTGTTAATCCCAGCACTTGGGAGGTGGAGCCAGAAAGATGTGTTTCATGCCATCTTTAATGTATATAGTTTGTTCAAGGCTAGCCTGAGCAACATGAGACGCTGAATCAAAAACAAAATTTTCATATATAGGCAGTGTTTTATTTTTCTGTATGTTGAAATATTTTTGTAAAAATTGTGGAAGTTAGGGAAAATAACATTATTTCAGAGCCAGGAAGAAAAACATGTCAATATTAGAAGCAAAGTTGCTGTTAGGCTAGAACTAACGAGTAGATATTTGTGAATCAGATACTTAGAAATTGGGCAAGAGTGCATGTATATGTATGTGTATTTATCTGGATACCGCTGGTTCTTACTTGAATAGGTATTTAAGTGTGGAATGTGCTTTCTTTTTAAAGGGGAAAAGCAAGCAGCTACTCATATAAGTCTTGACCAAGAATATGACTCTGAGTCATCGCAGCAGTGGCGAGAACTTGAGGAGCATGTCGTGGCTGTGGCTAATAAAGGAGTAATTCCATCCAGTTTCTACCCCACACAGTATTGTTTGAACAGTTACTCCGATAACTCCAGATTCCCACTTGCAGTTGTAGAAGGTGGTATAATTGAATTTAAAAAATATTTTACATATGAATGTTTTGCCTACATGTGTGTACATGTACCACATGCATGCTTAGTGCTCCTGGAGGGGGTAGAGGAAGAGTATGGATCTCCTGGAATTGGAGTTAGAGAAGGTTAGGAGCTGCCTTTTGGGTTCTCTGCAAGACCAGCAAGTGATCTTAACCACCGAGCTATCTCTCCAGCCCAATACTTGAGTGGTATACTCATAACTTTTTGTTCTACTTGGAGCAAGTTCCAGATAGTTTATGTTCTGCTACATCGCTGGAGGTCATGGGCACAAAGATAACTCACTATGCACCAAGCTGCATTTGTAAGCAAGTGTTGGGGCTCTAATGCCCTTGTGGTGCTGGAGTATCAAGAGAGTGACATTAGGGACACCTAAGTCATTTCCAAACTGAGTTGAATAAGGTAACAAAGGCAGTCTAGGCAAAAGACATGGGAGGTGTGTTGAGAGACAGTGTCAGGTTTATGAAAGTTATTATATGTAGCCTTTTCTTTTGTAGAGCCAATTACAGTGGAAGTGGCTTTTAGGAACCCTTTGAAAGTTCCACTTTTGCTGTCCGATTTGGCATTGCTCTGGAAGTTTCAGCCTAAAGATGTCAATGGTAAAGACATTGAGACAGTTCGAGAACGAGTAAGTTACTAGCAGCTGTGATGTGTGTCTCAGCTTCAGCCTTTACTCTTTTTTTTTCTACTTCGTTGTAAAAACTACATGTGCTTACTCTTGAAATGTTAGAATACAGAAAAATATGATCTTAAAACTACCTTACTGCTATTTAGAAACAACTACAGTAACATTTTGCTGTTTATCTTTACATTGATTTTTCATTTGTATATGTTTTTGTTCATGTTTTGTATTTCCTTCTACTATTCATGTTGCCTTGTTCATTTATGTTACTTGATAGGTGTTTTCTAGTGTTAAAATGTCTGATACTTTATTTTTGTGTAAACTGTTATGGATGATTCATAGACTTTTACTGTCATTTACTAGTTGGTTTGAAGGTTTCCATGTTGGCCATCACAATAATAGTATGGTGCATTTTTAAATTTAAATTGTGGTAGAATTTTGGGTCAAACCTATGGTCGATGGTGTGTTTGGTATATAACCTATGGTATTTTTGTGCATAGCTTTTAAGTAATTATTTTGGCCATTGTTAACTGTGAGTGGTTGAACTTCTCTTGGGGTCTTGGCCTCTTGATGACTGCATTTATTCAATTTGGTCGAGTCAGGCTGAACAAAATGAAAAATATACGCCAATTGCCTTCTGTAGATAGCTCTACTGTGGGGGTAGAAAACCTGTTGCACAGAGCTTAACCTAGAGGGGCTAACTTCAATTGATGCAACTCTTTGTAAATATGGCCAGTAAGATGTTGAGGATTTGTTATTTTACTCATTAGTATGCATGTTTAAAAAACAATTTGTTCTTTAGGTTACAGGTGAACCTGAAATGATTGGAACTGAAGTTATTTCAGAATTCTTAATTAACAGTGAAGAATCTAAAGTGGTAATTGTTTTAATCTTTTTTTCTTTTTTCTTTTTAAGCTTGTAAGCTGAAACAAAATTTAAAAGATCAGCTTAATTCGTTTAGCTGTTGCCATATTCTAGCTCTTTTAAGTCTAAAATTTGAAATATTAGGGAACTGGAATTGCTTCAAAGAAATCAGTAGAAAAGTTGTAGTTTGTCTTTAAGTTTTCAAAGAAACCTGGTACAAATGTTTCTCTACTTTTTGGTGTTAGTATGGCAAATATACAGGCACTTAGGTGTGCAGATTTGTTTATTTGACAGGATCTCACTGTGTGGCCTTGGCTATCCTGAAACTGGTGAGTAGCCCTGGCTGGCCTGGAGCTCGATCCCTTGAACTCATAGAAATTGCCTGCCTCTTTCTCTGGAGCGTGGGGATTAAAAGTATGTGCCACTACTCCCGGCCCAGAGTTGGGTTTGTGGGTTTTTTTTTTTCTTAATTAAAAATATTCTTTTAGGGCTAGGCTATTTTTACTGTTGTAAGACCTCGTTTTAGCCCCAATAGTACAAAATTAAAAAAAAAAATTGTATTTTGAGGATCTAGACATAATTTTTTATTTGTTTGTTTGTTTTGTCCGGCGTGGTGGTGCACACCTTTAGTCCCAGAACTCAGAAAGCAGAGGCAGATGTATCTCTTTGAGTTTGAGGCCAAACTGGTCTACTTACTTAGCAAGTTCCAGAAAATAGCCAAAGCTACATAGTGAGACCCTATCTCAATAACAAAACACAACAAAACCCAAAAACAATTACTGAATTACAGATCTCATTTTACGAAAGATGCTTTTCCATACTTAACCAACAGGGGAGATGAGATACACAACTAAGAAAGTGACTTCCCAGGGCAAGCCTCTCCATTGCACTTGGGATTTGCTGTGGCCCTGCGATTTCCCCAAATGGGGGAAACATCACTGCATAATTTATGACAGGTGGTGAACTGTGTATGCACTTTCTCCTGAAGTAAAAATTAAAAAGAAAAATAGTTTTCCATACTAAACATTGTGATTTTAAAAGTTAGAACATTCCAAAATTGAGGTACTGTGCTATTTAAGATCCTATGAAAACATAATAAGAATGACTTCAATATTTCCGTAGGCAAGACTGAAGCTCTTTCCCCATCACATAGGGGAGCTGCACATTCTGGGAGTTGTGTATAATCTTGGCACTATTCAGGGCTCCGTGACAGTAGATGGCATTGGTGCTCTTCCTGGATGTCATACAGGTAAAGCTATAGCATCGATAAGCAGTTAGAAAAGTAGCTCTTAAACCATCCCATAGAATATAATGAATGAATGGAGGTTTCTTCTAAATAGGTCTAATGTACCTTCCAAGCATATCCAACCTTTTGACATTACTAATGTTGTCATCAGCAAAGTTCCTATTTGAGAGCTGCAGTTAGATAACTAAAAATTATTGCCAAGAAAAATCTCCATATTTTAAATATGTTGGGCTATATAATGGCATCTAGACAGGTATAAGCATATGTAATTTAGATTATTCTAACTTCTGATATAGGCTCACAGGTAAGGGATTTTATTCCCTTGATAGTATTTTTGTTACTGATCTCAATTTAGTAAATTCTAACTAAATTTTGTTTGTTGAAATGTCTGCTTTCAATACAAACCACCTTAGTATATTTGTTTTTAATATTTCCTTTCTATAAAATAACACATTAAAGCCACCGTTTCCTCTGTCTTTGGATAATAAATATTTCAAGCCACCTGTGGCAGTAAATGCCAATAATCCCAGTTTTTTTGGAGGCTAAGACAGGAGACTTACAAAAATAGCCCCAGCAGTTTAGCCAATGTTTCAAAATAAAAGTAATAAAACTTGGGCTATTGGTGTAGCTCCCTGGTAGTGCATCTGCCTAGCACGAGGTCCCAGGCTTAGTCTTCAGTTCTGACAAAGAACAAAACAACTGGAAAACAAACCACTTGAAATATTGTTAAGTATACCCAAACGGGACAGAGTTAGTTTGAAGCTGATATTTTTGGTGCCCTAATAGCATTCTCTGCAGAACTTGAAGAAAACTAAAGATATATACATGTACACCACATGGTTTGGTGTGTTCTGTTTGTTTGGCTTCTAAATAATTTGGAGAACTCTACATGATCCTAATGTTACTTTATAATTATAATTGTAATGTATAGTTGGTTGAGTTTAGGTTGAAAAGATGCGAAGAAGTTTGTAATAAACTGCTGTAGTTCCAGCACTTTATTTCAGTAGATTTATCTTCTAACAAATTAAAATTGACTGCTGTTCATGTGTTGGGTGTGAAGCTAGCATTCATAAAAGCTGTTTATTAACAGTGGGAGTCTCCTGGAATACTGGCTGACCTTTGCCTTTGTAGTTAACATTTTCACTTGGACACAAGGGAAACTCAGATAGAAAGGATGGATTAGCAGGAACCAAAAGTTACAAACACAAATACACAGAAATTGAGTATGGTCTTCTGAGTTTTAGTACTGTATTTCTGCTTCCTGTTTGATATAAGTGTTTGATGAAGCAGGTAATTTTGTAAATAGTCTTACTAATTCTTTAAATTTTTAATGCAGTATGAGTGAGGATTGAGATTATTTTTAACTTTGCTTTCTCACTGGTACTTTAATTTAATCTAGTACAATAGAGTTATGCTAGTCCATAAGATAGAGCTAACAGGTGCTAAAACAAGATACATTAAAGATCATAATTTATGTTAGTGTGTGACATTGACTGATTAACATTAAAATAAGCCCTATCTTATAAACAGAATTTTTTATGACATTTTAGTATAGTTTTCATACTGAATGTTCACAGGGATCTGGGTTCAATAATTTGTGGGAACACTGTTATATATCTAATCTGGAACCATCACAGTGAGCAAAGGCCCTGAATAGCCTTTAGGAAAGATGGACTTGTATGCCCACTCTATCCCTTCATACATGTACCTGTTTTACTTGGGTGAAATCTCACATAGATGTTGAAAAAGTTAAAAGAAAACTATCTGTATTACAATTTTTATTGTTATGCTTTTTGAGAACATACAGTTATACATCTTCAAAATAGTACTGTATTTGGTATGAGTAATAGTAAGAAGCTGACCTGTTTTATGTTTAATGTTTTCTTGTGGTTCACATCAACACTGGGTCTTTTGGTGAATAAGCATACTGTATTTTAAAGACTTCTATTCAATGATGAGTAGTCTTCATGCAACATAGCAAATCTAAAAAAATGAGATATTGAATAGCATACCATAGATGATATTAAGTGTGGGATTAAAGTATATTTAACTGTTGTCATTAATGTATTACTCAGCAATTACCTGGAAGTTTTCTAGTATTTATGGAAATTTGTGGTATGCATGTATTCAATTTAAATTAAATCATCAAAACTATCATACTGTTGTAAGGTATTGATTTTTTTTAATTTCAGGGAAACATTCTCTGAGTATGTCAGTCCGAGGGAGACAGGATTTAGAAATTCAAGGCCCTCGACTTAACAACACGAAGGAAGAGAAGACGTCTGTCAAGTATGGTCCTGACCGACGTCTAGACCCTATAGTCACTGAGGAGATGCCGTTGCTGGAGGTATCTCACTTCTTCCCATGGCATGGCCAAAATAATTTGCAGAGCCAGATGATATTTGAAAGAAATTAATTTTAGGTTGTGGCTGTTGATAGTCCATTGATTTCTCCTTGTTGTTTTGTTTGTTTTAAGACAGGGTCTCTCTATGTAGTCCTGGCTGGTCTTGAACTTACAGAGATCTGCCTCCTGAGTGCTGGGATTGGAGCTGCACTTTT
This sequence comes from Cricetiscus sungorus, assembly GCA_030556225.1. NCBI lineage: Eukaryota > Metazoa > Chordata > Mammalia > Rodentia > Cricetidae > Cricetiscus > Cricetiscus sungorus. The sequence continues at coordinate 138,737,096 of JANBXA010000651.1, forward strand.
AAACTATTGTTAAACTTGCTAAATAGAGCCGGGCAGTGGTGGTGCATGCCTTTTATCCCAGCACTCGGGAGGTAGAGTCAGGCAGTTCTCTGAGTTTGAGGCCAGCCTGACCTACAAGAGCTAGTTCCAGGACAGGCTCCAAAGCCACAGAGAAACCCTGTCTAGAACAAAACCACAAAAAAACCCAAAAAACCAAAAAAACAAAAAACAAATAAACAAAGAAAAAAAACCCCAAAACTTGCTAAATAGTTCTCATTGATAGAGGTCAGGCTGTGTGCAAATTAGCATTCCACCACAGCCATGCTATAATCCTCAAAATATTAATAGAAACTGGGGGAATATTTGTAACTCAGCACTTTGGTTATTGAACTCGATGACCCATTTGCAATTTACAAAAATATGTGAGCAAATGCTCATAGACAGTCTAAGCAGTATACAAGTATGTGGGGATGAATGTATCTGGTGAGTAACCCAGACTCAGACAACATGACCTATAAAGTCTGTATGTGTGTATATGTATGAGTGGAGATGAGTATACTATAGGCTATGCCATTAATAAGGTGACCTGAGAAAAATGTATTGAGGAAGAAGGGAAAAGCAGTAGGATGTGACATGTACACAGAAAGGCTGTGTGGGGACATGGAAGAGTACATGGGGTAGAACATGAGAGAGAGAATTAAGGAAAGGTTTGCTCATAAGTACCGTAATGAAATCTAAAACTGTATGTGTTAGTTTCTAGATTTCCCGGTAGGGAAGTTAGTAAGTATGACCACCTTTCTCCAAAAGGTGCTTGCAATGTGATCCCAAAATGGTATTTATGTTTTTAGATCTTGTAATCCTAAATATCGTATTGGTAACTAGTTATAAATAACATGGTGTTGAATGGTTAGTGGTGGTAGTGTTGTGTATTAAGATGAAACCATTGTTGAGCTGCATGTGTTCTGCTCAGATCTAATACATTTAAAGTCCAAGGGGCAAAATTTAATGGAAAAAAAATTGCTATTTTCTTGTTGATAAATATTTTATGCATTTTTAAAGCTTTATTTATTTTTATGTGCATTGGTGTTTTGCCTGCATGTATGTCTGTGTGAGGGTGCTAGATCCCCTGGAGCTGGAATTAGAGTTGTGAGCTTCCATGTGGGCACTGGGAATTGAACACAGGTCCTTTGGAAGCCATCTCTCCAGCCCCTTTTATGTGTGTTTTAACTTTATTTGGTATCTTTATCCAAGTTGAGGATTTTTACTTATTTAAAGTCATATTTAGATTTTCTTTTGTGTTTGTTTGTTCTATACTGACCCTTTTAGTCAAAACTTTTTAGTTAAATTTTATTGATTGATTGTGATGCTGCGGTTCAAACCCAGGACCTCACATATTCTAGGTACACATTCTGCCATTGAACCACCTGTGTCTTATTTACTAATGTCTGTAAACATTTTATTCTTTCCCTTTATTTCTGGTTTTCCTTCACATTATTTATTTTGCATGAATGTATGGATGCATATACTAGAGTGTTTTTGTGAGGTCAGAGGACAGTTGTTTTTCTCCTGCCAGTGAGTTTGAAGGTAAAACTGTCTTCTTTGTGTTTTTTTAAAATGAAGATTGTATTCTCCTGCATGTCAAAGGGAGTAAGAACAGTTTGTTTCTAGTTCTAGTACTTTTAAGTAGGGTGCAGGCTGCTCATTATGCTGTCTATTTACTGATGTTCTGAAAATATCCACTCACCCCCCCCAGTTTTATTGTTTGTTTGAGATAGGATCTTACTATGTTACCCATATTTAAATGATATTTAGACCACACTGGCCTATTTCTGTCATTTGAGTGTTGTTAAAGACATGTGCCACCATGTGTGGCTATTTATTTCATTGTGTGCTATCTATTTGATTCAGTGACATTTCCTTATTTTGGTGTGTGTCTTGTCTTTCACATGGCAAGCCCAATCTCCTAATCTCCCATTTACCTATCCTGGCTTAAAGTTCTTTATGCTAATTCATTGATATTGCATAGTTGTAGGTTAGCACTAGGAATGAATTGAGACAGATTGAATTTAAATGCCATGTTAAGTATGCTCTCTTTTATAGCTTAAAGTCATAGGTTACAATTTATGAGGGCTTATTTTCAGAAGCAGGTATTATGATTACTATAGTAAGTTTTCAAAATAAATTAGTAGAGGTCACCAAAACAAACTTAATTCTACTAGTTTGTAGTTTTTGTTAAACCATATAATTGAAATGTTGCTTAGCTATTAAAGCTGTTAAAAGTATAACCAGCCTTTAATTCCAGAACTCAGGAGGCAGAGTCAGACCAAGTTGAGGCCAGCTTGGTCTACAGAATGAGTTCTAGGACAGCCAGGGCTACACAGAGAAACCCTATCTGGAAAAAACAAATGGCAGGAAAAGTATAACTTTTTTGTATTTCTTTTCTTTTTTTTTTTTTTTTTTTTTTAAGATTTTATTTATTTATTTATTATGTATGCAAAGTTCTGCCTGCATGTACACCTGCACACAAGAAGAGGGTATCAGATCTCATTATAGATGGTTGTGAGCCACTATGTAGGTGCTGGGAATTAAACTCAGGCCCTCTGGAAGAACAGTCAATGCTCTTAACCTCTGAGCCATCTCTCCAGCCCCCTTTTTTTGTATTTCTTTAACTTAATAATTTTACTTTTTTGAGAATTCCATACATGAGCTCTGCATCTACACCACTCTCATTCCCCCTAAATACTATAACTCCTATGTCCTCCCTTCAAAATCTGTGATCTTTCATTATTATTGGTGTGTGCAACCCTTCTGAGTCCATTCAGGTTTGCACGTATGTACATGTGTCCAGGGCTAACTACTTGGAATTGGGTAACGTGTGAGAGCTCATTCCTTCAGGCTCCTTTCTTGTCAGCATTTGAGTGGTCTAGATTTATGCTTAGTTTTTATCCAGAGGTTGAAAAACCCTCCAGTTGTCAGATTGGGTTTTGCCTTACTGAATTACTAAAAGCCTGGAGTTGTGTGGAGCTTTTGGATTTTAAAGTTGTGAATCATGGATCTCTGTGTTCTCCTGTGAGAGCCATGCAGTTAGCTACTTTTGAACTTGACAGTGATAAAGGTTATAAGACTAATTTGCGCAGTCATTTAAAATAGCTTGTAACTTGTCCATAATCTACATAGCCATGCAAGTTTGAGAAATTAGTTATTGTTCTTGTATTTTAAATTCAGAATTTAAAATCTGAGTGGCAAAATCACATTAGATGTTTGAGTCAGAGATAGAGCTATGGAGTAACTTGCTCCTTTAGAAAACAGTCTTTCAGCGTTGCTCATTAGAGGCTCAGAATTTTAACAGTGTAATAATATTTTTTCCCTCCAATGCAGGTGTTCTTTATACATTTTCCTACAGGGCTCCTCTGTGGAGAGATCCGAAAAGCATATGTAGAATTTGTCAATGTCAGCAAATGTCCTCTGACTGGATTGAAGGTTGTGTCTAAACGCCCAGAGTTCTTCACTTTTGGTGTCAACACTGCTGCTCTAACACCACTGAGCCCTTCCACATCTGAAAACTGCAGTGCTTACAAGACAGTTGTTACAGGCTCTCCCTCCACGGGCACGGCACTTGTGTCATCTGCGTCATCTGTGGACTTTGGGGCCAGCATGGGACAGCAGCTGGAGGCCATTCCTGTCCCCCTCCCTGACTCTGTGTTGCTCCCTGGAGCTTCTGTTCAGCTCCCAATGTGGCTTCGAGGGCCAGACGAAGAGGGTGTCCATGAGATTAACTTTTTATTTTACTATGAAAGTGTTAAAAAGCAGCCTAAAAGACGGTGGGTAATTTAAAACTTTTAAAGTATAAGGTCCATACTTGATGTGTTTACTCACTTGAGTAACTAGTTGCTTCTTGTTAATGTTATACATCATTGTTTACTAAAAAGTCACCAACTTCCTGGCTTGGCATGGTGGCACACACCTTTAATCCCAGCATTTGGGAGGAAAAGGCAGGCAGATCTCTGAGTTCAGAGCCAGCCTGATCTTATAGAATGAGTTCTAGGGCTACACAGAGAAACCCTGTCTTGAAAAACAAACAAATAAAAAAATTCCATTTTTGATATTATGCATGGTGTTTATATCTAAACTTGTTATAATTTAATTCTAGGTAGCTAAGAATGGGAAAGGGTTTAACTAAATGAAGTCTTCTGTTTTGTTTTTTCTTAAGTAGAAAATGAAAAAAGAAAGCCTAATTTTTAGGGTTTTTTTTTTTTAGTCTATAAACTTACTGATTCTTTGATAGATTTAAGTGCTGTATCATTTGTATATCAAGCCCCCTCCCATACAGTATCCTTATGTAAGAATATGGTCTTGGTATGTATGAGAAATGTGTGTGCAGTGGTGTTCAGTGAACAGTCACTTAAGCTCTCCAGCCTTACTGTTTTCTACAACTTCAGGCCTTCATGTTGCATGGCAGAATTTGAATGCCACTACCATCCTTATAAAATGAACATTTGTTTTATTCTGTAGAATATCTAAATGTCATGTGAAACAGTATAAGGACAAAATACTTGAAGGGATGGTATAGTTCGAGTCCTTAGTAGTGTGAATTCTCCTCAAGAGGATGGACACATAGCACTCTGGCCAGGGAAGCTATAGTGCTGAGGTAGTGAAGTGAGCCTCAGAGGGCAGGAGAGATTTCAGGACCTGGACTCCAAGTGGATAGGAGTTAACCACTCCAGTGTAGTCTTATCTACAAACAGGGGTTAGAGAATAAGAACTGGATGCTTTTGCCACAGTACAAACTGTGGGAAAGAAGTCAAATAGTTTGTTGTGGTAGGGATCACTGTGGCAGCACTTGCCTGTAATTGGGGAGGTGGAGGCAAGATCAGGAATATAAGGCCACCCTGAAGCAACACAGACTTTGGCTTGAAAAACCAAGCATTGCATTAGAAATGTGCAGCTTTGAATACCAAACTGAAAGTTGAGGTTTCGGGCCTGGGAATATGTGCCTCAGTGGTTAAGAGTTCTTGCTATTTTTCTAGAGGTCCCATGTTTGGTACCCAGCATTCATATTGGGTGTCTCACAACTGCTTGTAATCCAGTTCTAGGTGATCTGGTGCCTTCTTCTGGTCTCTTTGAACACCCATACATATGAGATATGCACATGTGAGTGTGGACACACAGCACACACACACGGCGGGGGGAGAAATACACAAATTAAAGTACTAAGTTGTAGTTTTGTTGGTAGTTTTAATTTTGAGACCTGTTTATTTTGAGACAGGATCTCTTGTAGCCTTGGCTAGCATGGGACTCGCTAGACCAGGTTGGTCTCAAACTCACAGAGGTCATTGTACCTCTGCGTCCTGAGTGCTGCTATTAAAGGGCATGTGTCACTATACCTTTAGGAACATCTTTGGGACCACTTTGAAGAGAGAAGATGTATTGGTTGCTATGTGTAGGTTATTTTCACTGTGACACCGTTTGATTAGCAGGAGAAAAGCCTAGAGCCAGGATTACTATTAGATTTCTTTTTTTAATTTTTATTTATTTATTTTGGTTTTTCAAGACAGTGTTTCTCTGTGTAATTGCCCTAGCTGCCCTGCAACTAGCTCTGTAGATCAGGCTGGCCTCAAACTCACAGAAATCTGCCTGCCTCTGTCTCCCGAGTGCTGGGATTAAAGGCATGTGCCACCACTGCCTGGCTTAGATTTCTTAGAAATTGAAAAGAAACAACTGAACTGAACTAACTTAGTCTAACTATAATTTTACCTTCTTGAATTCTTTGTTTTCTTGTTATATGCGATCCTAGAAGTTACCATGTTTCTGGTCTCTATTTAGAATTAGAGATTTGTAACATAGGGAGAGACTCTTAGATTCAGTTTGCATATTTTTTAATCTTCAGACACAGAATATTAAGACACACTGCAGTTATTTGTACTAGCCGGTCTTTGAACGTGCGAGCAACTGTGTGCAGAAGTAATTCACTTGAAGATGAAGAAGGCAGGGGAGGCAATATGCTAGTCTTTGTGGATGTGGAAAATACCAATACTGTAAGTTATTTTAAAGCTGAATTTTGTTTTAAAATCTATTTAGAAATGTTTGTTTTTGGTAATGTTTTTTTCTCTACACGTTAGCATAAGTAGGAATTTAGAACTATTCATGGTCTAGTACGAAAACATGTTAAAATTCTCATCTGGCTTTGCTTTTGTGAAAGGTTCTGCTGATGATGGTATGGTCTGCCGATGTCAGGTGTGGTACTTGGTGATGCAGTCTGAGAGCATTCCACTTTCCATCTTAATGTGCTAACCCCGTTCTCACATGCTCTGACGGCACCATTCCCTTTATAAAGACATTTCTGTCTATACACTAAATGTCAGGAAGATGTGGTTGTAAAGTTTATAGAACCTCAAGTAGACCAGTTCAGATGCTCATTAGTTCTGTAATGCTTGCTTTTAGTTTCATAAGTCTGTGAAACCACTTTTTAAGAAACATCAAGGTTTATTGTGCTGGAATGTTGGTGATTTTCACAAGACTATGTTCATTATTTGAGTAAGTAAATGTTGGTAATTTCTAATGTCAGATTAGCTCTCATTTAGAAAAACAAAATTACATACAGTTTAAGTTACACAGTAGTTTGAGAGTTTTTGTTGTTTCTTGTGTTCCCTCCTCCATAGCATCTCACTGTTTCTTAGTCTAGGTAACTGAATCTGTCAGCCTCCTGAGTACCAGGATTATAGGCATGTGGCAAGTGTCACTGTGTCCAGCTAATTGCTTGTTGTTTTGTTTTTCACCTTAGTGAAAATGAGGTATTTCTGGAGAAAACACATCAGAAGAAATAAAGGGAAGTTTCATATCTTTTGAGAGAGAGAGAGAAAAAAGAGAGCAGAACAGTATCTGGGCTCAAATAGTCTGTAGTTGAGGATTACTTTGAGCTTCCAAGCTCATGCTTTTATCTCCTGAACACTGAGACACTGAAATTATAAGGATGTCATCAAATCTGGGTTATAGAATGCTAGGAATTGGACATAGGGCTTCATGAATGCTAGACCAACTGAACTGATACCCTAACTCAGAAAGTGTCATAGTTTTAGCTAAAAGTCCAAAACAGATTTACTCGTTTTCTCTTGAGTCAGGGTTTCATTCTATAACCCAGGGAGGAAGCCTAAAGCTTGAGTTATAACTCATAAACAGTGGTCCTTTTGCTCCTGCCTCTCAAGTGCTGGGATTGGATGTGAGCTGCCATACCTGGCTTACAGATAATTTTGATTATTAAATACTACCAGAAATAGTAGATTCTAATAACTTTATTTCTGGATATTATACTGTATATATATATATGCTATACGAATATATTTCTTGGGTGAAATGTTTCATTCTATGAAGTGTTGGAAGGATTTGAATAATTTTTTATATTATTTCAAATACATATTACATCTAATGTCTTTATTTCTGAAGATTTGTTTTTATTTTATGCATATGAATGAATGTTTTGCCTGCTTGTATGTAACTGTATATGTGCCTGGTGCCCATGGAGGCCAGAAGAATGGGCTGGATTCTCTGAAAATGGAGTTATAGATTATTGTAAGCTGCTATTTGGGTGCCGAGAACTGAACCTAGGTCCTCTGGGAGCTCAGTAAGTGCTCGTAACCACTGAGCCATCTCTCTAGCCCCGCAAACCTAGGGGGTTTGCACCCCTTTATTTTTTTGCCTATATTGGGAATTAAATTGGCTGTATGTATACTTTACCATTGAGCTCTGTCCCCACCCTCTAATATTACTTTAGATTAATTTGAATAGCATCTGATTTTGTTCTTGTTGGAGTATTTTAACTTGATGCTTTTAACCTCAAGTGATTTTATGTCTTTGACAGAGTGAAGCAGGGGTTAAGGAGTTCCACATGGTGCAGGTGTCAAGCAGTAGCAAGCATTGGCAGCTACACAAATCTGTAAACATCTCTGAAAACAAAGGTCTGTACCCTTAGCCTCTTGTTTGGGGGATTATGTCAGTCAATTTCTTCTTGTTGTGACCAAATATATGAAGATGCAACTTAAGGAAGGATGGAAGGGCTTGTTTTGGCGACAGTCCATCCTTTCTGAGAAAGCATGGGGACAGGAGCATAGCTCATCTGGTCATACTGTGTCTTTGTCAAGAAGCAGAGAGTAAACAGGAAGTGGGGCTGCCCCAGTGACCTCTTCTACCAGCAAGGCACAGTGGTGCCACCAGCAGTGGACCACTTGTTTTCAGACTCACTAGCAATAGGGGCATTTCACATTTGAAGAATTAGAATTAATTGAGCATATGGAAAAAGCTGTATATTCAGAGTGCACAGCATATTCACGTTACTGGAGAGAAAAATTGGCTGTGGATTAGTGTAAATTATGCTGCCACTCATGTAGACTTTAATAGCCAGTACATTTAATTCTTTTGCTTATTTATTTTTGTATTTGTATCTGTGAGCATGTGCACATTTTCCATCGCACATGTGGGGGTCAAAGGACAGTTCAGGGAAGTCGGCTCTCTCCTTCTATATGGGTCCCAGTGTCCAGCTCAGGTCATCAGACTTGCTAGCAGGCACCTTAACCTGTTGAACCATCTCTCTGACCCTGTAAGAACATTTTAAAGTCAGATATAGTGGTAGGAAATTACACTATGGCAAAATATAATTTGTATAAATCATAAATATGGAGAAGTACTAAGAGGAAATGGTTGCGAATACTTAAAGGAAGGGTATAATGATCAAGTGGTAAGACTGGGGAGGTGGCGCCTAGAACTCCCAAGTTCTGACCTAGAACTTAGTGTTCAGAACGTCAAATGTCAAATACACATGGAATCATAGAGTCACATGTGCTGGAATATCTGGAGTCTGAATTTTATCCTTTCCAGGTGGTTTATGAATAGTATTTCATTGAAAAAAGGCAGATTTCTTCCCGTCCCCTGTCCCCCGTCCCTGTCCCTCTCTCTCCCTTTCTCCCCCTCTCTCCCCCTCTCTCTCAGAGACCTAGAATTTATTACGTAGATCCCAGGCTGGCCTCAAACTCAGAGACCTCCTGCTTCTGTCTCTTAAGTGCTGGGACTAAAGGTGTACATTGCCACACCCAACCAAATGAAACGTTTTTATAATGATGATTTGCTTTCTGTTTTGACGAAGAAAGTCTGAATTATGAATTGGGCTTTGCACATGTTGTAACCTGAGAAACATTTTTATTCCTAGATGCCAAACTTGCCAGTAGGGAGAAGGGAAAGTTTTGCTTCAAGGCAGTAAGATGTAAACAAAAAGAAGGTAAATAATTTGCTTTATTTTGATACTTTCTTAAATGTCCATTTTATACATTTTATATCTTACAGCAGTGACATGATTAGTTTCCCTGTGTTTTTTTTTTAGCTGCTATACAGTCCTCTGAAAAATACACTTTTGCAGATATTATCTTTGGAAATGAACAGGTATGCAATGATGCACAGTAGTGTTTGATGTAAAAAATCTTAGTTTTGAGTATCTGTTTATTCTGAAAAAATGGTAACATCACTGTATCTTTGAATAGTAAGCATCTGAACTTTATTGACTTTTACAACCCACCTTTAATCCAAGCATGCCATATGGACTACATAACACTAACTTCTATTGAAAATGCCCAGTGAAGGAAGCACAGTGCTTGGGATTTTAGAAAAGCCAGAATTACTTGAGGAAACTTCTGTTTAAGTGGCCATAGTACAACCACTGTTTTCTAACTGGAACCTCTGCTTTCTAAGTCTGCTCAAAATTCTTTTCTCATGTTGTCATCTGCAAATTTGGCCATATCACATGGTTTCAAGACCTGGAAACAGTGGGTACACAGGCTATCTCAGAATTGTTAATGTTTATGTAACACTTGATCTTAATATGAATGAGTCACCTGGAGCAAGCTTTTCAAATGTTAAGTGTGCATTGGGATCTTATTAAGATGCAGTCTGGTTTGTCAAGACTGGTGGAAATAGGTTCTTCTTTGTGGTTGTCAGATTCTGGGTAGTACTGTAGGGTAGACCTTAGTCGTAGCTCAGTCTTACACTTTGGTTTTGTGTATCCAGGTTTATTCTTAGAATAAAGGCTTTCCCCCTCCCCACTTCTGAAGCGCCATTATGATCTGTAATAGAGTTTGGGAATAGGATTTTTAAAATTTTTTTGAAGATGGTATTTAAGCCTGGCCTCTAACTACTTTTATAGCCAAAGATGACCTTGAACTTCTCTCTTCCCATCTCTACCTCCTGAGTGCTGAATTACAGGTTTATGGCACCATGTCTGGTGGGATTACGGGTTTATAGCACCATGTCACCATGTCTGGCTTTCTATGTTAAAGTGGAGATTGAACCCAGAGCTTTGTGTATGCTAGACCCTCATATACCAACTGAGCTATGTCCCTTCCCTGGAATATGCTTTAACGTTTTTTAAAGTTAATTTAATTCTGTGTGTGCTCACATACATGTGCTTATTTGCATGTGTATGGCATGGTAGATGTGCGGAGGGCAGAGAGGACCAATTCTGGAGTCAGTTTTCCTTGCTTGAGACTGGGTCTCCCCCTGTCTCTGCTTCTGTGCCCATTATGTTCCCAGGCTAGCTGGATTACAAGTTTTGGGCTGCTTCTCCAGCGTGCACCTTCACATGACGATGCTAGGATTAAGATATGGGCTCTAGGCATCCACTTAAGGTTATCAAGCTTGTGTGACAAGTACGTTGCCTTGTTGAACCACCTCCCTGTCTTACGCATTTTAACCCACTCTGCTGTTACATGGAGAGGTTATCTTAAGGAGCCACCCTCATTCTGTATTACTGTTCTGTTAATGAAATAGCTTCTTAATGTTCTTTAGCACTTCAGACATTTCTCAAGTATTGCATTTCTCTGATCAGTAGTTTTCACGTCACTCACCTTCTGTGACAATATTAGAGGAAGTAGCTGTTTAAGGAACATCTCAAAGCTATGATGGTTCAATAATTGCAAAGCATGCGTAATTTTTTAATGTTAGAACTTGCAGTATTTCAGGTCTTCACTTGTATGTTTCCATCATTTCTTTTTCTGTGTTGTCCTTTGACTTGTTTGTTTATTGTGATGCTGGTGATCCTGGGCCTTAAACCTAGGGCCTTCCATATGCGAGGCAAGCACTCTACCACTAAGTTTACCCCAGCCCTCTTTTACTTTGTACTTTGAGAAGGGTCTCACTCAGTTGCCTCAACTGGGATTATGCCATGAGACCTAGTGCATGAGTTTTTAATTTTAAAGTAATTTAAATTCTTAGACGCATCAGTAGGACCCTTAAATTATATTAAAACTGCAATTTTTGTTGTATTTGTTGTTAAATAATATTGTATATGAGCACCGAAGAAGGCAGAAACAAAGATTTTTTTTTTTTGGGGAAGTATTTGGTTGAATAACAGCAAGTACTACAAATTAAGGAGAAAACTATAGTACTGTAACAGAAAAAGTTCATCAGAAGAGGAAAAAAATGCATGAGTGTTTTGTTTGGGGGCTTGTTTTGTTTTGTCTTTTTTCAAGTGCCTGAAATGGGTACTGGGAACTGAGCTCTTACATTTGTGGTTGTGAGCTTACCCTTTAACAGCTGAGCCAGTTCTCCAGCCCAGCATGTATTCATTAACATTAAATATTTACTTTGTATTGTAAAGCTTTACATATAAATTATATATGCATAGTAATCCATAAAACTATGAATGTAGAGGACCGTAACAGAATATTTTATGTTGGGGGAAATCCTATAGATTGAATCAATTGAATCTTTTCTCATGTTGTTTCTTTCAAGTAAATACAAAGGGCGGTTTAATGCCAGTGACTATGTCATTTTATTAGGTGCTGTCTGAATAGTGTCCTCATAAATTTCTTTTTAATTCAGCCAGACACCTCAAAAAGTACTCATGTACAAAATTTATTTAACAACAACCACAGTGAAAATGAGTTTTAGTTCAAGGATTTGATTGATATTTCTAGGGAGTTAAATGGATAAGAAGCACTTTTGTTTTGTAGAACTGTAGTTTTTATTCATCCTCCCAAACACTTGGTAAAACACACTATTTTGGTGTAACACCTCTTGGGGTTCTGAGTAATGTGTACTGAATCTTTTAAGTATTCAAATGGCCTTCATGTATTCAGCTGCACAGACAAGAAATTTCATGAGTGAACTTTTGGGTATATACAAGTTACAGAATTATAAATTTTACCAGAGTATATTTAAATGATTAAGTTTTGAAAGGCGTTTAATTAAAATAGTTAGGCAGACAAATGATTTTTCTTTTCACAGATAATAAGTTCAGCAAGTCCATGTGCAGATTTCTTTTATCGAAGTTTATCCTCAGAGTTGAAGAAACCACAAGATCCAGAGAAACATGCAACAGAGGATGCTGTGCGGCTGGTCCAGAAGTGCAGTGAGGTGGACCTGAGCATTGTCGTGTTGTGGAAGGTAGTACACACATGCTGTCAGTAAGCCTCACTTAGAGATGGTTAAGTTTTATTTGCTTTGCATCTTCGGACAGGGTCTTTCTGTGCAGCACAGGCAGGGCACAGACTCTTGTACTCCTGCTTTAGCTTCAGAGCGCACTGGAAACATAAGAGAATGCCATCATACCCAGCTTGGATATCTGCCAGTTCCCCCCCCCCCCCTTCCTTTCTTTCCTTTATTTTTTGTTATTGTTTTGTTTTTTTTGTTCAGTCTCATTACATAGCCCTGCTAGCCTAGAACTTGCTATATAGACCAGTCTGGCCTTGAACTTACAGAGATCCATCTTTGCTGGGATTGAAGCTTTGTACCACTACATTCAGCTCTAGATACCTTATTTTCAAACTGGAGAACAACTGTATACTCATATTTTTTGTGATTAAAACTTTCAGTATTGAAATTTTTTTTGTAACTTTTAGTAGTTCTATAATGACTTTTTTAATGTTTTTGTCTAAAGAAAGTAATTCATTAAAAGCAGATAGCTTTCTTCTGTGAGATTTCTGTGTGCCACCAAGATTATTGTGGACATGCAGGTCAGTGAGAACAGGTTCTTTTAAACTATCATGAGTACCTCCAGACAGTGTCAGGAAGGAAACTAACTGCACTGTGAGTCTCCAGCATCCACAGACTTGCTAGTTGTGTTTGATTTTTTTTTTTTTTTTTTTTTTTTGGTGTGCCTTTCCTCCCATTTTTCATTTTCATCTTTATTGCTACTGCAAGCAGTTTATATTTTTGAAACCATGCTGACTTTTCATGAACTTCAAATGAAACACTACTTAAATTGCATGTAGAGTAAGATTTATGTTAGAACGACTGCTTGTGTATTGTTATGAATTAGCTTGAAATTATAGGCTCTTGAATGCCCTTTGATGCATTTAAGGTAAGATTTTCAGTAATGTATGCTATAATCTGTATTCAACTATCAAATCCACAATGACCTTGGTTGGGAAGAAAATTACACTTTTTAAAAAATGGCCTTAATGTGTAATCCTTGATGGGAAATAGAGGTTGAATGTATTAAAGGATATGATACAAAGCTTGGTAGTAATTAGAACCTGGAGCTGCATTTATATTTAGTTGAGAAAATGTCTGTAAATTAAAGAGAATTTAAAAATACTTTCCCCCCCTTTTTTTGGTTTTTATTTTTCTGACAGGACCTCATATAATCAAGGTTGGCCTTGAACTTCTTATCCTTCCAGTACCTCCCAAGTGCTGGGATTACAGGTGTGTGTTATCACACCTAGCTAGCTACTGAACATTGTAAAACCATCTTGTTTGTGGGATGTCATGCACAGGAAGCAGAGGATTTGTGAGTCAAAACTATTCAGGACCAAACTTGTATCTTGGGCATCAAATTGTTTTGTTTTGAGGCAGAGTCTCATATGTAGCTCAGGTTGGCCTGAAAATCTATGTAAAAGATGTCTGACATTGTCTCAAGACATTATTGATGAGTTTCTATAAAGGTTAAACCAGCAGCTATTCAGCTACTTACTTGTGGGTTCTGGGCACAGTGGGCCAGCTGTGCCTTAGAACAGCAGTACTCCAGTATGTGACCCTGAATGACAAACTGTCACTAGTCAGTAAGTACAAAGATCAAAAGTGCTCAAGTGTTGAGACTCTTAAAGCTCTCTGATGGTATCTCTTGAATCAAATGAACATCTGACTTATTTAAAATAAGTAAGTTGCCAGGCATGGTGATGCACATCTTTAATCCTAGCACTTGGGAGGCAAAGGTAGATGGATCTCTGTGAGTTGAGGCCAGACTGGTCTACAGAGTGAGTTCCAGGACAGCCAGGGCTACTCTGAGGAACCTTGTCTTGAAAAATCAAAAACCCAAGCACCCAAAGAAACAAAAACACAGCTAAATCAGGGCTGGAGAAATGGGTTAAGAGCATTAGGCTGCTCTTCCAGGGGACCCAAGTTTGATTCCTAGTACTCACGTGGTAGCTCACAATCCCAGGCCCAGGGCATCCAACATTCTTTTTTTTTTTATTTCCTCAGGTACCAGGCATTCACACAGTGCATAGACATACATGCTAACAAAGTACTAATGCACATAAGATAAATAAGTAAAATTAAAAACAAAAAGTCCCAATAAGTCTTATATATTTATATAATGGGACAGTTAGTAGTAAGTTAGAGCCATTGACAAATATTTCTCTCGAAGAGTCAAATTAAAAAGAAAGAAAAATAATAAATTGGGACAAATATTTTAAAATAGATAAATTTAGTTTGCTATTTACTAGTAGAAAAAAAGCCTTTTTAAAAACATAATGTAGCCAAGTGTGGTACAGTGTGCCTGTAATTCTAGTATTCAGTAGGATTAAGTTTTATTCTAGCCTGAGCTACATAACAGATTCCACTCCAGCCTACAATATCCAGTGAGACCCTATCTTGGACAGAAATGACCAAAAGCAAAAGCAATTGTGTGGATTAAAGTGGATATGCTAGTACACACCTGTAATGCTGGCACTCAGAGCACAGGCAGAATTACAGGGTTGAGGCCATCCTAGACTCCACAGTCTGACAAGGTGTGACATTTTCACTCAAAGGATTCAGTTTAGTCACTTCTTAGTCTTTCTCCAAGATCTCCTTGGAAAGCAGTCTTTATTGGGCCTGTGGAGATGACTCAGCAAGTGAAGTGCTTGCTGTGCAAGCATGAGGGTCTGTCTGAGTTCAGATTCCCAGCACTCAGGTGAAAGCCAGTTACTGGCTTGTGTCTGTAACCCCAGTGCTGGGTGGAGGAAGGATCCTGGAGTTCCCTGGGAGCAAGCCTGTCAGGGAGAGAGGTGACTGAGGGATCCAGCAGATGTTGAGTCCTGGCTTTTATAGGCAACTACCTATGTGTACACACATGCGCGCGTGTGTGCACATACACATACACACACGCATGCATGCACGCACACACGCATGCACACTGCATTGTTGTAGCATACGTCTTTGTAGTTTGAAAGTCTAGAGAAAACAAGGAAAAAATTATCATTTATCTCTTTGAAATACTGTGGCAGTCAAATTTTATTTAAAAAAAAAAAACACCAACAGATTCAAAAGGGAGGGGTAGATGGTTTTTTGACTGGATGGATAAAAAAAGGTTGAAATGCATGAAATGCTGACATTATTGCTAGTTGAAAGATACTAGGTGTCTTATTTTTTTCCCACCAGTTGTTAAGATGCTTGCCTTTGAGGTTTCTACCACAAGTGAAAGGTAACATCTCTGTTGGTTGTATTTTTTAGGCATATGTTGTAGAAGATAACAAGCAGCTTATTTTAGAAGGCCAGCACCATGTTGTTCTTCGAACTATCGGGAAAGAAGCCTTTTCGCAATCTCAGAAACAGGTAATGGCAGCTGCTGGGAGGCTGTTCTGAAACTTTCTTGTATGCATATTGTTGTGCTTCCCTCGTACTTGTGACCTTTCTGTGTCCTTCCTCTCACCTCCTCTGCCCCTGTCTTCACCAGGCTGGCTCCTGGTGGTGGAGTTAGATGCATATGTTACATGCCTAGTTTGTCTAAATATCCTTCTTTGGATACTAATTATGTCTTTTCTCCTGATAGGTGATATGTAGAAAATTTTCTGGTGTTTATTGTATGGTGATGATTAAACCTGTGCCTCAAATATGACAAGCCTACATTCTACTACTAAGCTAAACCTTTAGCCGTTATTCAGTATAATTTAGAAGTCATGTTGTTTAGATAACTTGAATATGTTAATAATGGATTTTAAAACTTTTAAATAGATGTATTTTTATTTTCTAAGTGAACATTTTGCCTGCATATGTCTGCACCATGTGTATGCTTGGTGTCTGTAGACTGTGTATGAGCACCATGTGCGTGCAGTGCCCACAGACATGGGAAGAGGGCATTGGATCCTGGAAGTGGGTTATGGATGCTTGTGAAATGGGTCCTCTAAATGAGTATCCAGTGCTATTAACTACTGAGCCATCTCTCCAGCCCTAATAATGCTTTTGCTGTTGTTGTTTTGCTTTTTGTTTTTTGAGACAGGGTTTCTCTGTGTGACAGCCATAGCTGTCCTGGAACTAGCTCTGTAGATCATACTGGTCTCAAATTCTTGGAGATCCACCTTCCTTTGCTTCCCAAGTTCTGGGATTAAAGGTGTGCACCACCACTGTCTGACATTTTTTAAAATTTAAAAATCAAAAGTAGTCATAAATACAGAAACTTTACAGATTGAAACACATGCTAATCCAAGACTGGGTTGAAAAAGAAGACTCTGGCAGCTGCCCAGAAGCTCCTCCTGTCTTTCCTCAGATCTTTGTTTTGTTTGTGTGCCTTAGAAGTCAAAAGCAGAACTGCCGATTTGAGTCTGCAGGTACCCTGTAGTGTTTATTGTCATCTAGTTCCTGAAAGCTAGGGTCTTGTTTGTGAATCTGTCCATGTTATAGCTCTTGAATTTTTAGTGAACATTTCAGTGTAGAAACAACTACTTTCTGACCAAAAGAACAGTGGGTTTCTGGAACAGTGACTGATTCCCAAGCTGAGGGAGGAGGACTGCAAGGCGAGCTACAAGACCTCATGATACCAGAGTGTAAAAGTGTCCACAGCTTAGGAGAGCATGCTGGGTTGAATTGCTTGTATGTTATAGAGTGTTGTTACTTTTCTTCTTTGGTCCTCACAAATATTCCGTGCACAATACAGTAGAAGCAGCTGGGTTTTTAAAATGAGGCTCTTTGAAGTAAGTAGAAGGGTCTTTACGATCAATATTAGGTAAGTTTTATGCTGTTTTCACTTTCCTCCTTTAAGGAAAAACAATTTAGGGGGCCTTCTGCAGTAGCTGAGATTGACCTTGAATTACTGACTCTTGCTTCTACCACCCAAGTGCTGGAATTACAAAGTATGCTTTATAGTGCTGCTACTGTGGTTTTGTAGGTGCTGGGGCTTGAACCAGTTCATTCCAGGCAAGCACTGTACCAGCTGAGCAGTATTTCTCCTTTGAGTAATGCATTTGAGATATCAAATCTACAAAATAAATGCAGTTTCAAAATGGAATTTTTTTTTTTTTTTTTGGTCAATTCTTGATCCTCAGCTGTTTAAAACAACTGGATAATTGAATATCCACCGCCTATGTACTAAGCATTTTTATTGAATGAGAATCACATCAACCATTGAAGTGATTGGTTATGAAACCCAAATTTAGATATAAGGAAAGTATTAAAGTAATTATGTAAGATCACAGAGCTAATGTGTGGAATTAATGGGAAATTAAGGTTTATCCCATGTTATATTACAAATGATAGTAACTGCTAGTTTAAATAATAGCAAAAAAAAAATACTCTTCATGATTAGGTTGTCTTCACTGTTTTTTTTTAAGTTTGCATATACTGTAACTTTTTATAAAGCATCATTTTATTGATAACTTTTATTGTCTATTCTCAGGAGCCACCAGAAATGGAACTATTAAAGTTTTTCAGGCCAGAAAACACTACAGTTTCCACAAGACCATCAGTAGAACAGCTTTCTAATCTCATTAAAACAAGTCTTCACTACCCGGAATCATTTCATCATCCATTTCATCAAAAAAGGTATCCGTTATCTTTGTTAAGTTGTTCCTATGTATATGTACACACATCCATTCTTAAAAAATGAATATTATTTTGGTAACAGCATTAACCCACACACCAAAAGAAACTTAAAATAATGTTGAGTCTTGAATGATTTAGTATTTACTATAGTGAGGAGAGAGAGAGGGAGAGAGAGGGAGAGCGCGCACAAGCACATGAGCATCACACACCTTCAGTGTTACTGAGGATGGATGTTGCCCCAGCACTTCTGAGACATCAAAAGCTTTCTATTTGACGTATAAGGTTTTTCATAAAGTCAAAAACTATGGATAAAATTGAATCTTTTTGTTTTAGACACAAATCAAACCTGTAGCATGACTAACATTGGGACTCAGATTTAGACTGTCATTTCTTAAGATTTTTTTTTTACATCTATTTATATTGCACTTTGTGTGTGTATACATACATACATACATACATACATACATACATACATACATACATACATACATACACACATACACATGCATTCTGTGGCATTCATGAGGAAGTCAAAGGACATTTTTTGGGACTTACTTCTTCTACCATGTGGAATTCAGGTATCCAAACTCAGGCTGTCAGGCTTGGCAGCAAGCTGAGCCATCTTGCAAACTAACAACTCCTGGGGGATTTTTAAGTACTAAATATCATAGGGAATGATTTATTTATAATTTTAATAAACAGCTTTAATATATAAATTAAATTTTTAAAATAGAAAGTTCTAAATCTGATGACACTTGAAAAGGTTGCCCATTTGCAGGTATAAGGAGTAGTTCATGTTCGAAGTTTTGGGGGAAGTTACCCTTACTAGAGCTGGGAGAGGGATGTGCTGGGGCAGAAAAGAAAGGATGAACAGTGAGACAAGGAGAAAAGAATGCCTGAAGAGGGCTGGAGAGGAGCAGCTAATGCAGGAAGACGGAGACGGAAGTGATGTCTTACAGTGCTCCAGAAAGGTCTAGTAGTCAGTGGGCAGTAATGTTGATTGGGTCTGCGGGTTAGGTGGGCATGTGCAGATGTGTGCTTCTCTTCTTTCTAGCAGCATTTTAGTAAGGTGTGAGGATTAGATGGTGCCAGAACAGTGTGACTTTCTCGGGTTTCACTTTTCTTGTGACTTACACATTTGTAATTTACATGAAGGAGATGCTACAGACAAAAAACCTGCTCTCAGGGCAAAGCGCCAGCACAGCCTAAGGTACACGTGTATCTAGGGACAACACTTTTTGCTTTATAGTATTCCTTATAGAAAGTGTGCATTCTGAGATTAATTATGGACAGATTGTATTAATGTATTTTATTTACAAAATATGTTACCTAGAATGATTTTGTGACTCAATTTGTTTTTTTCTTACTTGAATTTGATTTTAAACTTGCTCTGTTAAGTGTTCTTGTGCTATTTTTAAGAAACTAGTTTCTAAGAAAAAAGTGTATGACTAATGGTTTTGTTGTGTTTGTTCCACAGCCTTTGCTTAGTACCAGTCACCCTTTTACTTTCTAACTGTTCTAAGGCTGATGTAGATGTAATAGTTGATCTCCGGCATAAAACAACAAGGTAAGAATCTATTTCGTGAGAGATTATTTTGTAGCCCAAAGTTTAGTATTATTTAAAGCAGTTCAGTGTTTTGAAATTATGCAGACCATTGCCTAACGTGGATAAAGTTAACTCAGGCAGCATTAGATTTGTTTATATGGTATCAGAGAAGTGTTACAAATCTATTAAATATCAAAGGGTTTTTTCCTTTTGATTTGAACATAATACTTAACCCAAGAGTCTATATTATGCTGCAATACCCAATACTCCTAGAGCCAGCAGTTTGTCTCAGTCATTTTTTGTGTTAGGAAATAAATTTCATGCTGGAGAAATGGTTCAGTAAGAGCACTCACTTGCTGTTCTTGTAGAGGATCTGTGTTTGGTTTCCAGCACCCATGTGGTGGCTTACAACCACCTGCAGCTCCAGTTCCAAAGGATGTATACGGTATTCTGGTACCAGGTACACATGAGATTCAATTACACATGTGCAGGTGGTGTACCCATACACATAAAGAAAGTAAATCTCCAAAAGCACAAAAGAAAAGTCACATGAAGCATACGCTGAATGTTTTCATGTTACAGCCCAGATGGTGCCTTAAAATCCAAGCATGTAGTGTGTGTGTGTGTGTGTGTGTGTGTGTGTGTGTGTGTGTGTGTGTGTGTGTGTGTGTGACAAACTCATTGAGTTATGCTGTGTTGGGCTAGAGAGATGGCTCGGCCGTTAAAGGCTAGGCTCACAACCAAAAATATAGGAGTTGTGCTGTGTTGTTGGGCACTTTCTAGTTTTACAAAGTTTAATATCATGGGCATTCTTTTGTGCATAATTATTTTTTATATGTAGATAACAAAGAGGTTAAGAGGTCAGTTTCGAATCAGGCTTCATCGTTTACTAGATGTCATTATGGGCATTAAATGAAATAATCTAATTGTAGCATTGTTCCTAGAAAATCGTAATAACTGTTAATACATGGTTGATTATTACAGTCATAATGTTAATAATAGTTCATTTCATAAATAATTCCTAGAAATAAAAGGATTTGATGAAAGAGCAATGTTAGTAAGACTTTACAGAAAAATAAACCTTCAGTTTACATGTTACTGATTCCTTTCTTCTTTAGTCCAGAGGCATTGGAGACTCATGGATCATTCACGTGGCTTGGACAGACGCAGTATAAACTGCAGCTGAAAAGTGAAGAGACGCACAGTTTGCAACTGAAAGCATGCTTTGTTCATACAGGCGTTTATAACCTTGGAACACCAAGGGTATTCGCCAAGTTATCGGACCAGGTTACAGTATTTGAAACAAGTCAGCAGAACTCCATGCCTGCTCTGATTATCATCAACAATGCATGACAGCTGAGAGTCACAGAATGAGCCTGACTGTGGAATTAGTTTTACAGCAGCACTGGAGATACCCTCTTGTTAAGGAAGTTTTTTGATCACTGCAAAATACTGGGACTTGGCACTTAGTTGACACACAGTACACTGGGCTGAGAATAGAATTCCATTTTCTTTTCTTTTAAAACTGGTAATAATTTACATGTTCATAATACAGAATTTCAACATATCCATACACTTTTATTAAGCTGTGTCTTAAAAAAAAACGTTGAGGTCTCCTGTTGCACCTTGTGGAATGGGATGTGACTCTGAGGAGATGATTTTGAGGAACCATAGGCCTTGCTGGCAACACTGCCATTAAAGCCATTAGTCTGCAGATCCCAGCTTTACTGTGAAGTTCTATAGAGTGTTATACAGTTTTCCTGCCTTTCTCATGCAGTTCTGTAACATTGGATTTGGACTTTGGTTACGGGCATTCGTATTGCAGTCTGGTGTCCTGATGGCTTATACATAACTGTAGAAAGGAAGCTTTTCTGATGCTCTGAACATGGTTTCTGAAGGAATTTGATTTTATCCCCTGGCTCATCTCTTACTGTCACACTATTTCACCATAAGATTTTTGTCATTAAATCATATTCTTTATTATATAACTTTAACAATTAAGTTGATCTGTTTAAAATATTAATCTACTCAAGTTAAAAATAAGCTTTTCAAAAAAATGTATTATATTTATAACAAATTTACTGTAAATAGAATAAAGACATACTATTCACTGTATAAATTTATTAGATGCCTTTTTTAAAACCTGGCTTTGTGAGGACTTAATATATTCTTTATTTAAAATAAATGTCAACCGTGTACAGTAGGCACCAGCCTAGTTTCCTGTGAAAGCTTCATCTCCATTGTTCAAAAATGAAGCATGGCCTTTGCTCTAGATGAGCAAATGAAGTTTTTTTTTGCACATGTCCTGTCTGGTTCTTTGTTCAGCACTGCCTGGGCTGGCCTCATCTCAGTGGGAAGGTCATGGGTGCTTTCTGCAACTGCTGTCCATAACCGCTCAGCTGCTCAGGCGCTGGCGCTGGCGCTGGCGCTGGCGCTGGGGAGACTTCCCGCGGGAAGAAGTACAGCTTTGGACTGAACAGGAAAGAGCTCCCTAACACAGTAGCCAACCAGTCTTTTGCTGGGGCACTGCTCTGCCCAGGATTTTTCCCTTCTGAAGAAGCAGCCTAGAGACAGGCATGGATTTAATGTGCTTGGAAGACGAGATGTGTAGTTCAGGAGAACTTAGGTAAACTGAAGCAAGCAGAGAAAAGAGTTGAATGGGGGAAAGGTAAGAAAACGGCTGACATGGTTATATCTGCAGGGAGAAGAGGAACATAGTGTTAAGAGAACCTCACAGATTTCCAGATGATTCCAGATCCGGAACTTCTGTATACGTGTAGGCAGAGTCTAGGCCAGAGGCAGACGTATTTCCTCCATCTCAAACAGCCGCCTCCTGTACTGGAGCTGCCACAGTTAAACCCATAGTGACTCCATAACAATAAAAGAAACTAGTGGAATAGCTGAAAGGCTTTGAGTGGTGTGTTGTGTTCTATTTTTTTGAGGCAGGTCTTATGTAGCTCAGATATAGCTACGTAAGAATGGCCTTGAATTTTTTTTTTTTTTTTTTTTTTTTTGTATGTTTGTTTTCTAAGACAGGGTTTCTCTGTGCATAGTAGCTCTGGCTGTCCTGGAACTTGCTCTCTAGACCAGACTGGCCTTGAACTCAGAGATCTGCCTGCCTCTGCCTCTTGAGTGCTGGGATTAAAGATGTACACCACCACTGCCCTGTGACCTTTAAATTTTGATCCTGTCTCTGCCTTCCAGGCATGTGTCACTGCCCAGTTTCCCCAATGCTGTGGCTGCTATCAGAATCCTGTGTAGCAATTCCTGTCATAAATAAGAGGCTGGAAACAAAACTGCCTTATCTGGCAGGGTTTAAAATCCTCCATACTATCCCAGTCTTGCACAGGGAAAGACTCACTAAATATAGCTTATGTTGAGAAAGCTTGCAAAGCCAAAACTGAGCTACACCCCCAACCCTAAGCTACAATTTTAAATTCAGCAAAAATACACCCTTGCACCCACCCTTGTAGGAAGGGAATGAAGCACATGTTTCAGACTAACCTAGAACATTCGGTTCGGGTGGCTGTAAGCTAACTGCAGCTGCCCAAATTTTCCCATCATTCTCCATATATGTATGTGATCCCACAGGAAAAACAGTGGAGCCAAATTTCCCATTGTGGGAATTCAGTGCAGAACTCAGACAAGCTTCTACGTGGAGCCCTTTTAGAGTCTAAGTGGAGACCCCAGAAATGTAGACAGACTAGAAAGGGAGATGAAGGCCTTTTGAGCTGAAGTCACTCCAGGGAAATGACCCTGGTGTATTTTGGAGACTCCAGCAAGATGAAACTACGTGGGAGAAAAAGTGCAGGGTCAGAGGTTTCACCATAGCAAAGGATTCTTGAAACCGACCACATCCACAAGGGGGCTCTAGAGTGCAGCTTTGGGTCAGTGCTGTGACTAATTTGCCTGTAAAGCTTAAACTAGTGTTGTAAGAGGTGACACTTTAAGTGCTCAGGGGAAAGGTGGGTAGCTTTTGCTTTTTAAAGATTTTTATTAAACACATATGTGTGTGTGTGTGCGTGCACACACGCACACACACATGCACCACAAGTATCCACGTGCCCCCAGAGTCCAAAAGAGGATGTTGAATCCCCTGGAACTAGAACCCAGGGTCTTACACAACCATTTTCAAGACAGGTTCTCTCACATAGCTGGCTCTGACCCCCATCTTCTGAGAATGACCTTAAACTTCTGATACTTGTGCCATCTGGGCACTGGGATTATAGGTGTGTGCCTCCATGCCTAGTTTAAGTGGTGCTGGGGATGGAACCCAGGGCTCCTATACGCTAAGCAAGCACTCTACCAGGTGTCCCAGCCCACATCACCCACAGCACTCAAGCTGAGCATTGCAGCCACTGACAGTTACCGTCTGACCTGCCCCCTGGTCATCTTTTAAAACTTTTAAATTACATTTTATTTAATGAAGTGTGTGTGTGTGTGTGTGTGTGTGTGTGTGTGTGTGTGTGTTTGTATATGTACACACACACCCAAGTGCCATGCTGTACATATAGAAGTTAGGATGGCATGTGAGAACTGGTTTTCTACTGCCACCACGTGGATTATGGGATCAAACTTAGCTTGATCCTCACCTTTATCAGCTGAGCCTTCTCTCTAGGCCCTCATTCTGTTTTTAGTATATATTAGCCAACCTCCACTCTCCATCATCTAAGGACACTCACCTTGCTCACTGGCCCTATTCTGGCTGTCCTCATGACAGTTTCTGACTTCAAGGGCTGCCTTTAACCACTGGATGGGCAGGCAGCAACCTCATCTTCTGCACCTTTCCCCATGATACTTTGCACCAGCCATAAGCAAGCCCTGTCCACTTTAAGGTCCCAAAGAGAGCCAATAATGTAAGTTTGGCAGTGAACCAGTATTAAATGAAGGCTTGGTAAGAAAAATTAGGTGTGAGTCTGTTTCAAAGGAAATGAAATGTCTCAAATAGCACCATTTCCAAGTTTAAATAAGCCACTTCTGTCAACCCATTCATCCTCTAAAGACTTTCATCAGCCTATTGGAGTGACTGCAATTGAACTATATATTAAAATATTTGTAGCATACCATAATATACTACAAGCAACCTTCTGGCCTTTGCACATAGCAAGTTACCAGCTTTGTGACACTGGACAGGAGGCAGCTAGCTTTTTCCAGGAGGTGCATCTGTGTTTCTGAAGGTGATCAGAAAGCAAAGGATGGATGATGTTCCTAATTGTCTCCCTAGGGAAGAGTATTCCCTGAGGCTACCCTTGGGCATTTAGAAAACTGTCTCGAGGAAAATTGAGAGTGGCGAAAGCACTTTTCTGGAAAAGCATCCCGAGAGAAAGGAAGTGATGTGAAGAAATCATCAGGACTGCTGGCCAAGCACTGAGGAGGATGGGCAGAGTTGGAATGCCCTGATGTGGGGTCCCAGGCAGGTATATTGCCTGCGACTCCACACCAATCATCAGAAGTTCTCTGCAGGCCAAGGAGATTGTTCTGCAGTCTGCCTATCTTCACACGGATGACAAAGCAATTCTAGACATGCTAACATCTGTAACTAATTCTAGGGCATCTGAAATCCCCACATGGCCTCCCCAAGGCCTGTGTGCACATGGTGTATGTAAATTCATACACACACACACACACACACACACACACAAATTTAAATATTTGAAAGTTGTTTCTATGGGTCACTGAATAGATTTATAGATATAAAAGATACCTATCAGACACATACATGTAAATGACATTTTCTAAGTCATAAATGAAGAATATACAACTTTAATTCTCAATAATGCCATCCCCCAGTTGATACAAAATTCAGAATTTAATTTCTTCTGTTAAGGTAAGTGTTTCTTGTGTGATATTTTGATTGTGTTCTGACAAATACAGCTTGCTTGGAGTCAGAGGGCAGGGCCAGCCACTTGCTGACCAAAATCAATGAGGACTAGAGACAGGAGACAGGTAGTAAGGTGGGCAGAGAGAGGAGCTCCGCCTTTTGGATGAGGAACTGTAGAGGTAGGAAACCACTGTGGCTGCTCCCTTGCTTCTCTGATCTTTCAGTTTTTTACACCATATCTGACTCCTAACCTTTTTATTGTTACGATTAATTACATCAACACAATTTCATTTCTTTAATTAAGATAGGCTTTTCTTTTAAAGGTTGTATCCTTGTATTAGTTTTGGTTGTATTTGTTTTTGGTTTTATTTTTAAGGAAGAGTTGCAGATACTATGAAATGGGCTGGAGAGAGGGCTCAGTGGTTAAGAATACTGGCTGCTCTTCCAGAGGACCTGGGTTCGGTTCCCAGCATCCACACAATAGCTTACAGTCATCTATAATGGAATCCTTTTCTGACCTCTGGGTATCAGACATGCCTATAGTGCCCTCACAAGCTGGCAGGCAAAACACCATGCACTTAAAAAATGAACTTGAAAATGGGCCGGGAGTGTCACTCAGTGCTAGGGTGTGTGCCAAGCAGGTGCAAGGCTATATAGGTCTGACGCCCAACACCCATGCCACTCCCAACAATGACAAAAGGAAAAGGCCATGGTATTCCTGTCCTAAGAGGTTAAAGCAGTGCTAGTTGGCGAAAGTTTCCAATCTCTCACAGGGAAGGAGCCACACTAAATATAGAACATTTTGAGAAAGCAACAAAGCCAAATGGTGAAGAAGGAAATAAACTGTGAACCAGGTGTCAGCTCCCCAAATAGAAAGCTCCTGTGAATATCTAGGTGCTGGGAACCGAACCAGGCTGTCTGCAGGAGCAGCGAGTGCTCTCAATCACAGAGCCAGCTCTCCAGCCCCAGCAATAACTTTCATAATTAAAATTTTGGTTAATATACAAAGAATGATGTATCATTGGAAATAGATGGTTTGAAATTAAAACTGCAATCTTCAAAAGCCTTGTCTCAATCAATGTTCTGGCTTGGGAGGTTTATGCAAATGAGATTCTGCATCTTAATTTATTTCAAAATTTCACATGCTACACTCTCTAAATGCACAGAATTGGTTGCTGGGGTCATTTTGTTAAGCCCAGCTGGTGCAGAAGGCTGACTGTGGTCAGAACAAGACTGGCTGTTGCCCTCAAGAGCTTTCAGAGTGTGGCATTTACCTCCCCACATTCCCAGCTTGTAGTGCACAGTTGTAAAGCCTTGACTTCCCAGAAATGTATTTCTTTAATCAAAAAAGCGAAGAGGAAACGAGTTTATTGTATAAATTGTATTGTATAAGGCATGGGTCTGAGCATAGAGGGCACTGGCTGAAGTGTCCAGGTTCTTGTATTCCAGAACCAAGAATTGGACCAGTGCCCTGTGGATAGTTCCAGAAATAGAGTGTATCAAGCCAAGAAAGGAAGCAGGCTGAAGAGCTGAGCCAGGTAGGAGCTGTCGTGGCCTCCAGCAGGGAGTCGGGTGAGCCCCTGGGGGTTACTTGCATAGCATCCAAGTTTTCCTGTTTTCCTGGATGTATTCTGTTTCATTGCCTGTAGCACAAGGTGTGGGGAGTGGGCTTCCTCTGCCATTGCTTTCTGTGCCGATGTTTGATGCCCTGCTCCCTGTCCCATTCTCCTGCCACATAAGGACTTCTCTGACAAGGACATTTTTGTTTTATCCTAATGTGCGTGCGTGCGTGCGTGCGTGCGTGCGGTGTGTGTGTGTGTGTGTGTGTGTGTGTGTGTGTATTTTAAGTACAGGGTATCACTGTAAAGCCTTGGCTAGCCCGGAACTCACAGCAGTCTTCCTGCTTTGGCCTCCCAAGTGCTGGCTCTACAGGCATATCTCACTCACATAGCTAGCTTCTGGTGAGTTTCTTTTTTTTTTTTTCCCCCTTTCTTTTCTTTTTTAAGGTCTTTATGTGTATGAATGTTTTGCCTGCATGTATATATGTGTATCATCTGTGTGTCAAGAGCCCATGGAGGCCAGAAGAGAGAGTCAGATTCCCTACAACTGGAGTTAGAGATGGTTGTGAGCCACCAAAACCCAGGTCCTCTGCAAGAGCAACAAATGCTCTAGACCACAGAGCCATGCATCTCTCCAGCCTCTCTGGTGAGCTGTTTAATAGAATTGGTGCTGAAGAGATAGCTCGGTGGTTAAGAACATGTAATGCTCTTATGGAAGTCCTGGGTTCAGCTCCTAGCACCCACAGTGGGCCACTTAACAGCTTCCTGCAACTCCAGCTCCAGATGCAATGCCTCCTGGACTCCGGAGGCACCCGCTCTACATGTACACACACAGAGAAAGAGAGGGTGGGGAGCCTATAGCTCACCAGCGGTGATCTCTGAGTCACCAGTAATGAATCCGTAAGTGTTGCTTTCCCTTTGTAGCCATTTAACCAAGAGTGAGTCCAAATTTGAATTCTCTACTTCATGCTCCTTGTGGCTTCTGTCCTCAGTTGTGTGAGCCTGAATCTGTCCATCCCAGTGTGTGTCCGTATGTGTGTCTAACGAAGGAGCTGCTCAGTCTTTATTGAGCAGCATAGGAAGCATCACATGAGGAAGGGAAGAGATACATACAGAGATCTTTAACAGAGTTTTACAAGGTTTCAAGCCAATGGCTCCAACTGGCCAGATAACAGACATCATTGAGGACCAAATGGATGCTTTCAACCTTTATGGTCAATTTTAGGAAGGCACTTTGAATGTCTGTATTTTCTGCTGTCAGCAAATGACACATATGCATCTTCTGAGTCAGGGACATGGAAATTACATCATTTGAGATCACAGCTGTGCATTAGTTTGGGTTATAAAAGTTAACTTCATGGGAAATCCAAGGCAGGTAATGTTGGTAGTTGTCTTGTTCTCTTAGAGGCTGGTTAAACAGAGTTGAGCATACAATAGGCTAGCAGTCTTATGTCTTAAGTGACCACTGGTGTATTATTAACGCTGGCTGTGAGGTCCAGCAAAAGTTCCAGTCTCTTAGAATTTAAGAGCTATTTTTAGAGCATTGCATTGATGGAGGGGGGTGTCTTAATTAAAAGCAAATGGTAGAATCATACCCTCTTGCGGAATTTGAGCCATTAGGTCTAGGTTAGTTCTGCTAGGATTTGTTTATAAGAAATTTTCAAGTGATCCTGCAATCCTGCTTTGGACGGCTGTGTTGGTGCCAGGCAGTGAGCCAGTGTGCTCTGCATGGTGTCCAATGCCTAATGGGATCCTAAAGGACAATATGATCTGGGGAGAAGTGGGTGTTTTATTTGTTTGTCTTTTAAAGACAAATTCTCACTATGTAGCTCTGGCTGTCCTAGAACTCACTATATAGACCAGCCTGGCCTCAAATTCATAGGTCTCTACCTGCCTCTTCCTCCCAGGTGCTGGGATTAAAGGCATATGCTATTACATCTGGCATGGGTGTTTTTAAAATTACATTTATTTATTGATTCACTTATCCATTCATTCATTTGTTCATTGTGTGGGTGTACACACACACACACACACACACACACACACACACACACACATGTGGAATAATGCTCTCTTGTTCACTGTAAAGATTTGGCACTTGTATTGGTTTAATAAAATGCGGATAGGCCAATAGCCAGCCAGGAATAGACAGGGCAACGAGACTGTGTGGCTCAGGGGACAGTTTGCTGGAGTTGGTTCTCGTCTTCCACCATGTGGGAATTAAACTCAGATTGTCAGGCTTGGCAGCGAGTGCCTTCACCCACTGCACCCACTGTCAGGCCTTGTTTAAGTTTTGGAAAGAGGGTCTCACTACATATCCCTGACTACCTGAAACTGGAGAGCTTCTTTCTGCTTTAGCCTCATAACTGATGAGATTGTAAGTGTGAATTACCTACCAAACCTGACTGTGTGTGTGTGTGTGTGTGTGTGTGTGTGTGTGTGTGTGTGTGTGTGTGTGTGTGTGATGAGACTAAATCTCACTACATATCCTGGGCCTTCAGGTCTCTGGGCTCCAGCAAGCCTCCTGCCTGAGTCTATTGAGAGGCTGCATTAACAGGAACCACTGCACCCACTAGAATTTGGCATTGAGTGAGGAATGTATTTATTCTTATCCTGCTTGCAAGTGAGAAAACCTAATCAAGTCTAAACAGGTCACTGGACACCTGTCTGCCAATATTCCAAGCTTCTTTTTCCCTCATTAAAACTGCACCACCCAACCGTTTCTGTATGAGTCTACCTAGCTGGCTCTTAATAACAGGCTATGCTAGTCCTTAACTCTATAGGAATCTATATACAGGTTCTAGATAGTCAATACGTTTCTCACTGTATCCCACGACCATAAGCCTCAGGAATGGACCCAAACACAAAATGAATGTCCCTCAGAAGAGAAGTCATTGTCTTAGTTGTTCAGCCAAAGTTTGTGGGCTGGTTTAATGAATGAATAGCAGTGAGGCCAAAATGGGTGACTTGTGCCAAAACAAAACATCATGTCCCTCTCTTCTTTCCTGTAGGTCCAGGGCAGGACCTGATGTTTATTCATATGAACCTGTAGGCATTTAATGGTCCTGCATTTACACAATGACTTTCCCTTAGTAGCTTTTGCTGTCCCTGCTAATTGCTTCATAATACTTGTACTGTGCCCATTGGGGTTTTCATTTTCTGACACACCTGAATCCCTGATCCCATTAACAGCCTAAAAAATTTGCCACTCATTATGGATAATGGTCAGGAAAAAAGCTAAACAAAGGAGATTAGATTCAGGGTTGTTGTTTTGAAAAGAAAAATCAATGGGGAGATGCTCTGAGATAATGCTTCTGTACACTGTAAAGATTTGTCACTCGTATTGGTTTAATAAAATGCTGTTTGGCCAATAGCCAGCCAGGAATAGGTGGGGCAACCAAACTAGGAGAATTCTGGGAAGAGGAAAGGCAGAGACAGAGTTGCAACAGATGCAGAGGAAGCAAGATGAGAATGCCTCACTGAGAAAATGTACTAAGCCATGTGGCTAAACATAGATAATTATGGGTTAATTTAAGTTGCAAGAGCTCATTAGTAATAAGCCTGAGCAATAGGCCAAACAGTTTATAGTTAAAAAAAAAAAAGAAAGAAAGAAAGAAAGAAAATTTACCACTCAGACAATTTTGGAATGTGAGTTTATAAGATTCTCAGTCCAACTTTCCAGGTGACATATATAGTTCTTGATCAGAGTTCAAGTGTCAGCCTTGAACTCTAGACACTGTACCTCCAGAGGCAAGTCTAACAAGAAGAAAAGAGTAAGAAATGACTGGCAGATGAATGTACATCAACCAGGAACTGTGCTAGACAGTGTGTGTTTCCATTTATAATCTAAATGAAATATGTGACACAGTAAACACTTTTTAAAATCCCAAGGAAGGCTAATGCCTTCAATTTTTGTTCTTAGAGCGTTTTTGTTTTACTAGAACAAATAAGTACATTTAGATCCATCTCACTTATGAAAGCACTTGGAGGAACTTCATTTTAGACAATAAAATGTAAAACATGATAATGGTATTTTACTGGAAACATCTCAGAGTAGCAATGTTTTCCTCCCAAAATCTGGTGACTCACTTATTAGCAGACATAAATCTCCATTAAGCATCCCGAGGGCAGCTCCTGGAGGGCAAGGACAGAGCTCTGCCTGTGACAAACTATAATTCAGACTGACTCGGGGAGGGGAGAGCTTGAACACTCAGAATCATCAGCAGTCTAGTGAATTCAGATCTGTGGATAGCAGGGCATTGTCTCTAAAATTAAGGGTTCCTTTCATTTTTTTATTTTTTTATTTTTATTTATTTTGCCAGCAGATCTATGAAGAAGAGGGAGATTAGACTTGGAAATAACTCCTCAATCTGCTGCAAGATACAGATTAAAGAAATGAAGGGGCCAAGAGTTGGGGTGTTATAAGCATTTAATACCAGCACTTGGGGAGCAGAGACAGGTGTCTGAAATTTGAGGACAGCCCAGCACAGGAATTGAGTTCCAGGCCATCCAGGATAACGCAGTGAGACCCTGTCTTGAAGGAAAGAATGATAGAGAGATAAGGCCAGAGACTTTCTGGGTATTTTAGTACCGCCGCACATTGCTCCTTTATTATTATTTTTTTAATTCTTTTTAATTTTTTAAAGAAAGAATTATTTATTTTTATTTTATGTGTTTAAGTGTTTAGCTTGCATGTATGTGGAGGCCAGAAAGACATCAGGAACTGGAACTGAAGTTACAGATCGTTGTAAACCACCAAACCCCAGTGCTCTGCAGGGACAGCAAGTGCTCTTAACCACTAAGCCGTCTCTCTGGCCCTTCTTTTTTCTTTTTTAGAGACAAGGTCGCAGGTGGACCAAGCTTTCCTCAAACTCACTGTGTAGCCAAGGATGACCTCGAGTTTCTGCCTCTACTTCCAGAATTCTGAGGTTGTGGGAGGAACCATCACACCCAGGGTATGTTGTGCCAGGATGGAACTCATAGCCTCGTGCATGCTAGACAAGCCCTCTACCAACTGAGCCACATGCCATTCCTCTCCACTGGTCAACTGTCATGACACTGGGGATTTCAATTAGTGGATGGAGTATAAAGAGGTTCAGTATCAAGAGGTTAGTGGCTATCTTGGACCTGGCTGGTGTCACTTAACTTCTTGTCTTTGAAGATGAGGGATGTAGAGACTTGCTTCACATGGGAATCACACAGGGCTGCCTGTAGTCTAGCATCACAGTCTGTGGCCTCATGGGCCTCACTAGAAACCCTCTTCACTTTCTCTCTGGCTTCTGACTGAGCTCCCCTTCTGGAATCTTCCATCAATACACTAAGGACTCATCAGAGTGCCGTTCATGCATGCATCCATTTACACTTAATTTTCATAACAGCCTTGTCGTGGAGATACTGTCATGCCTCCTCTTCCAGTTCTGGGTGAGGAAGTGA
This sequence comes from Cricetiscus sungorus, assembly GCA_030556225.1. Taxonomy (NCBI): domain Eukaryota; kingdom Metazoa; phylum Chordata; class Mammalia; order Rodentia; family Cricetidae; genus Cricetiscus; species Cricetiscus sungorus. The sequence goes on from JANBXA010000651.1 coordinate 138,769,431, forward strand.
TGTAACCGGCTGCAGGTCACCCAGTTACCAGAGTTCAGACCAAAACACAAACCTAGACATTTGTGTGCAGAATCTCTCCTTTGGGAAATAAAGATCCCTGGCAGCCCAAGCTGAACTCAGACTCACTGTATAGCTGGACTGAATGCTGCCTTCTAAATGGTGAGGTTCTGGGTATGAGCACCACACCCAGCCTGTCTGCGAAACCTCTGTAGCCATTTCCTGCAGGCCTGGGCCTTGATCAAGGTTCATATCTTTTCAGAAGAAAAGCCATAAATATCACTACTCCCTTCCTTCTCCTTCCCTCCCTCCCTCCCTCCTTCCCTCCCTCCCTCCCTCCCTCCCTCTTTCCCTCCCTTTCTCTCCCTTCTTCTCTCTCCTTCCTTCCCTCCTTCCCTCTCTCCCTCCTTCCTCCCTCCTTTTCTTTCTCTTTCTCTCCCTCTCCCCCTCTTTCTTTCTCTCTTTCTCTCTTTCTTCCTTCCTTTCTTTCTTTTGAGACTTGATCTCATTCTGTAGCCCTGGCTAACCTGGAAAACATTGTCTAACTTAAGAACAACTTCTTCTTCTTCTTCAGGCACAGAAGGAGAAATATTCGTTTTCCTGTCTCAGGTATATTCCTCTCCATGGCTTGATAGAAATCATGCTCAGTGTTCTGAGCTTGGTTCTATCAGATGTTTCCTGCCTTCCAATTTTTCCCATTAGCCCTCTTCAGATGTAGAAAATACCCAAAGCCTTACTTTGTGCCTATCAATCTCAGAGACTTCACAGGAACTGTTACACCATACAATCCTGACACAGAGCACCCAGTGTATTACTGTAGAGTGCTGAGTGTGACACCTAAGGAAACCATACAGCCATTATTGTTCCCTGAGATCAAGCTTAAGTCAGATTTCATGTGGTCCAGTGTCAGAGTGTGAATAACATGTCAGCTTATATAAAGAAGCATAATTCAGAAGACAATGTTAGGCACTTGTGAAGCATTGTTTTACAAAAGGGGGCTATCTACCAGCTGCTCTGATAAGGCATTCTTGTTTGTTTGTTTGTTTGTTTTAAGAGATGCGGTCTTAAAACTGCTGGCCCCAAATCACTATGTCACTAAGGATGATCTTGAGCTCCCGATCCTATTGCCTCCACATCTCAAGTGCTGGGAAGACAGGCATGTGTCACCACCTGCAATTTATTCAGGACTGGAGTTCGAGCCCAGAGCCTTGAGTGAGTGGGGCATGTGCCTTACCCATTGACGTACATTCCTGGACTTGTAGGTGGTGACCCTAGTGAGGGGAAGAGCACAACATGAGCATGTGTGGACATGTGTGAACATGTGTGAACACCTGTCTGTGTGGACATGTGTGAAGCTGCTTGCTTAGGACTATATATTTCCCTCCAATGTTTTATTAAAAAGGAAAGCCACATATCTACTTCTTAGATTCTACTATAAACATTTTTACCCTTCTGCCCTCTACTGTCTCATTGTGGCCTTGGTTTTTCAATTCACTACAAAGTAAACCCACCAGTGTATATTACTTCAATACTTGAGAATATATGTCAATTTCTCCCCTCATCCCAAGTTTTACTTTCTTTTTAGTAAAATGAAATGGACACATGATATTTTATGTTTGTGTATTTTATTTATGTGTGGGTGCATGCATGCCATAGTGGTCAGAAGACAACCCCTGGGAGTTGGTTCTGTTATTCTATGGTGTGAGTTCCAGGGATTGAACTCAGGTCATCAACCTTGGGAGCAGACACTGTTTACTGATATTAGTAATGCATACACTGTATAGTTCAAGTTTCTATTGAGCTATGGACAGTCATCATCATCCCAGGAAGCTCCCCCGTGTCCCGTCTCATCAACCCCTAGTTTCTTTGTCCCAAGGACAATCACTGTTGGATTGGTTCCAACCCTAGATTCATTATGGCTATATTCTAGGACTGAATATAAACAGAACCACACATGGTCCCTATCTTTTCTACACACACAGTTGAAAGTCCAGTGGCTTTAACAATGTTTGGGAACATTTCGGGGGTTCACACTGAGCAGTTGCTGCTGGCATCTAGTATTCAGAGACTAGAATCTCAGGATGTGGGGATGCACCCATAGTTCTGATACTTGGAAAATGGAGACAGGAGGACTGGGAGCCAAAGGATCATCCTGACTACACAGTGAGCTCTAAGTTAGCCTGAGCCACACGAGGCTCTATCTCAATCCCTCCTTCTGCAAAGAGCCCAGAAATGCTGTTGAATAGTTTATAATGTGAAAATTAGATTTCTTTTCACTCCAAATCACCCATGTCATGGACATCACTGCAAAGAACTATCCAGTTCTGTCCACAGCAGTGAGGATGAAGAGCACAGATGTGAAGCATCATCAGTATCTTTGCATCCAACAGCTGTTATGGCCAGCCATAATTTATTAAATGTGGATCTTGGACTAATTTTCAACTTGTGATTTTTTAAATATTATATAAAAAGACCCTGCCCCGGTGTGTGTGTGTGTGTGTGTGTGTGTGTGTGTGTGTGTGTGTGTGTGTGAGTTCTGGGGGTCAAACACGGGCCCTGTGCATGCTAGTCAAGAGTTCTACTACTGAAGTATACATCTCCAGCCCCCAAATAAAGTTTTCTTTAATAGGAAATTCAATCATCAATAGCAAACTCATACTGGAGTTTTGGGTATGGTTCTCACCTGGCGACCATGAAACCTATTGCTTCAAACTTCCAAAAAGCTTAGGCTCTGCCATTGCTTGTCTCTGCAGATGACAGGAAACAGATTAGCTGCATTCCTCTTGCCTTTCGCCCTTCAATAGTGACAGAAGTGACCACTTGTTCTACAGAAGGCTCTGGGTGTCACCTAGTTTTATTTGTCCCCTTCAGGAACAATATTCCAAGAACAGAAATAAGCTTGTTGAAGAGCTAGTAAAAGAGGCAGGCACTTAGAAAAAGTCTGTTCCCCTTTTCAAACAAAAGCTATTGGCTATGATACAGAGCAAATGTGATTCATAAAGATATATTGAAGAAAACTTCCATTAGATGTCTCATAAAAATAATGACTACTGTTTTGAGCTGCCTGCTAGATTTCCCTATCAAGACTGCCTCAAGGCTAAGTCTCTTGTCTCAGTGAGAGCTGTGATTAGTATTCAGATAGAGAAAGGACACAGCAGACGCTGCTCTCCAAGCACAGCTGTGAATCAGCCGGATGACTCGGTGGTAAAGACACCTGAGTTCAGTCTTTGGGACCTGCCTGGTCGGGGGAGAGAACAGACTCCTGCAAACAGGTGCATGACCCCTGCACGAAATATAGATCTTTTTTTTTTTTTTAATGTAGATTTTGGAAGACTGCAATCCAAATCATAGTCAGTGACATTTTCTAAACTTCTGGAGTATTCTCTCAGCCCCCAGGCCTGTTTTTACACCAAATAAGACGGTCTGTCTGAAGCCCAAGGTCTCATGTGAACATGTGAGAGAGGGGATGTTTGGAACAGAAGTAAGAATGATGCACTGTGGAAATCTACAGACACTCGTTGTTCAGAAGAAATGTTCCTGAAGTGGAGTCTAGGGAATCTGGTCTTATAGAGAAGAAGGGGGAGACAGGAGGAGATGACGGGGAAAGGAGAAAGGAAGGAGGCGGGAGGCAGTGGGGGCCTATGAGACAGGTTGTTTCAACTGCCCTGCTTCACAAGAACAGCACAGGCCAGTCAGGCAGTGATAATCCCAATCCTGCGGATGCAGATGCAGGCAGATCCTCTGTGAGTTCGAGGCCAGCCTGGTCTACAGAGCGAGCTCTAGGGCAGCCAGGGCATCACAGAAACTCTGTATTGAAAAACAAGACAAAAGGAGCTTAGTTCATACATGTTACACCTCCCAGTACCACTGACAACCAGAAACTAAGCATTCCCCATCCACAACTTGTTAGAATCCTTCACCACTTATTACAGAAGTAGCAATTAGTGTTCTAGGTATCAACTCCAGAATATTTGTTACTATGAATTTGGCTGTATATAGAAAATATTCTGGGTGCTCTGTATTCTCAAATAGGCTCCAGAGAAAGGAATTCCCTCTCATCCCACCATGGCATCAGCAGTAGAACTGCAGCCTCTGAATCTCATACTACAAAGGGAGCTTCTTTCTCCCTTTGATATAGCGCTGAGAAGGCCCCTTTAATGAGTTAACAGCACAAGTTGCAAGTCACATCCCCTTGACACTTAAGTATTCCAGGACGTTTTGCAAGTCAGGTCCAGGGGAGAGATGTGAGGCACGTGCTTTTCTCAAGTTCTTACCACATTCCTGACTCTGAGAGATGTGCAGGTCCTATTGTCAGAGAGTTGTTAATGTGCCTGTGGGTATAAAAACTAGAAGCCTTGTGGGGTAGGAGAGAAGAACTTCTAGAAGAAGGAACCTTTGGAGACTTTTAAGAAGAACCTCCAAAGGACTTTTAGAAGGAACTTTTAGATCTAAAGAGAGCTTTTAGAGAAAGAACTTTTGAGGAGAGAGCTTTTTAGAGAGAAATCCCAAAGAACGCTGGTTTATTTTCTTTTGGCCCTCAGATCAGAACTTTTAGCTATCCCCAATTCACCTGCTGTAAGCTCCCTCTCTGAACCCCCATTAATAACTACTACTCTAGTGGCATTACATGTTTTCAGGGCACTAAGCTGAAGAGGTTTAGGTTAAAATTAACTAGGTCATGAGGTATAGGACTCCGCGGAGCATGCCTGCTGTCCACCGTGCCTAATGGAAATTTATTTTAAGACCCTGCTCATTTGTTTATACTTTTAACATACATATAGATCACAGTATCCCATGAAAATGTAAAATCTTATTTTAAATAAGTTTTATATGTGTGTATACACACATCTATATGGGTGTGTGTACCTGTGTGTGTGCACAGAGGCCAGAAGAGGGTGTAAGGTATTTTCATCTGTCCCTTTTTGCCCGCTCCTTACAGGCAGGGTCTCTCATTGAATCTGAGTTCGTGTTCTCAGTGATCTTGCTGTCTCTGCCTCAGAGCTAGGATAACAGACATATGCAAGATGCCCCCACTAGTTTCGTGGGTGTTAAGATCTGAACTCCGGCCTTTATGGTTGTGTAACAAGCTCTCTTGACCACCAAGCCATCTCCCCAGCCCCATCCATGATTGGCATTTTCAAAGAAGAACCTTTATCCTTTCCAGTTAACAGTATATACTAGGAGGCAAAAGGACAAGGAGCAAAGAACAAAGCCACCCTGTCACAAGCAGCTTGGTTGACCGTGACCAAGCCATGCCCTGCACAGAGCCTCCTGAACTGTATAGCGTGTGGCATGTTTTCTCAAACACCTAGTGTTTACTAACTCCAACCCCCACGCTCTGCGGTATTCTGGTAACCCATAACACCACGCCCTTTCCATTTGTTAGGAAAATTGTTAGCTGTAGTGAGATATCCACCCCTTCTACACCTGTTGCACCGTCCACGCCCATTGGGGCATGGGTTTTACTTAACCTGCCTTCCATGGGGACAGAATTTTCACAAAAATGGCAACAGGCCTCGAGCTAGAATTATTGACAAGAGTTACAGCTGAAAACTGCATCTCCTTAATGTCCAATTCAAAACAAAAATACAACACAATAGACTACACTAAGTGTGGCATTCCTCAGAGTCGGTGATCAGGGCTAGACAGCTGCTAGGGGATTGGCAGGAAGCTGTGGTTATCATCGCAGCTCTGTAGTAAGGGCAGAAGACGAATGTGTGGGAGTGCCACTCATCACAACACAAACCTCAACACTTCAGAGCATGTCTCTTCCTGTCACCCTCTTCTCCCCTCTGAGCTCAGCCCAATCAGCAGGTCCTAACTCACACTGGCCAGAGGTGCCATAACCACTCTACGCCCAAGAGTGCATTATCTCACATCTACAAGCTGACCAATTCACCAGCTATACTGTTTTCTTTTTTTAGTTGTTTGTGAATGAAAGCGTTTAATTAAGGTTACTTACAGGAGGGTGTATGAGGGGTCATTTATAGGAGCAGGAACAAGTTATTAGTGCCTACGGCACTCAAGAAACAGGTTTCCATTCCAGACACTGTTAGCTGACTGTGACTCCTCAGGGAGGGCCACCTTGTGACCTCCTCCCTCTAGCAATGGTTGTAAGTCCTCAAGGGGGCTGGGGAGACAGTGCTCTCTGCAGGCTTCCTGTGGCATCTGTCAGAGGGGAGGGGACCCTGCAGATACTGACTGTGGCCTGAGCAGCTGTCTGGATCATAACATGAATAATAACATGCACATGTGACCACACCCATGTAACCACACAAAACGCTCCTCACATACACACAGAGGAAAAAAAGAAGAGTACAAATGTAGCAGCAGCTACAGTCTGAAGTCTGTAGTAAATATAAGCATTCTGACCTGGAAAGACAGCTTCATTTCGTCTCTCTGCCTTCTGAGTAGTGCACAGGTACAGACCCATGCTATGCTCAAACATGGTGAACAGAGATTCAACACCACTGCATTACTGGGGACAAGCTTTTCCATGAATTTCGACACAGAGGGCTCAAAGTGTGCATGTAAGACTTTGCCATAGGCTGGCAACCATGGCAGAGGTGAGATGCTGAGGATTTGTGTGCTTTTGTCCATTCCACATACTGTATGCAGAGCAGAGGAAAACTCACAGAACATGCAGAGGAACAGCTGGTGCGAAGGTCCAAGCGTAGACATACTCACATGTCACTTTTGCGTTCCCTTCTTTCCCACATCGCCTAGCCACTGAATGAGGACAGCAAACTGCACACAGAGGTAGAGTCACTGTCCCGTTCCCCAAAGAAAAAACTTCATGTCACTTTTAGTGAAAAGGTATCTACAAAATGGTGTTCGCTACCTCTATATTGAACATGTGTTGGGTCCTTCTAAGTATATCAATAGACTGGATATTTTAAAACAAAAAATACACACACACACACACACACACACACAAACCAACTCAATTTGCCAAATGTATCACATAGCAGCCTTCAGGCCACTGAATATTTGCAACAATATTTGTAACAACAGTACTGGGAGTGTGCTCAGGGGCTGCTGGAGAGATGGTTCAATGGTTGAGAGTGATGCATTAGTTCCCAGCACCCACGACAGGTGACTCACGACTGCCTGTAACTTCTGCTCCAGGCATCTGATATCTCTAGCTTCCACGAGCACCCTCCCCATGCCATTCTCTCTCTCTCTCTCTCTCTCTCTCTCTCTCTCTCTCTCTCTCTCTCTCTCTCTCTCTCTCTCTCTCTCACGCACCAATAGAAATAAAAAAAATCTTTTTGAGACAGGGTCTCACTACATAGACTTGGCTGGCCCGGAAGTCATGATGTAGACCAGGCTGGCCTCCAACTCACAGAGATTCACCGCCCTCTGTCTCCTGAGTGTGGAGATAAAAGGTGTGTGCCATCATGTGTGGCCCATCATTTCATGTCTGGCTGTCTGTAGGTCTTACCACCTACTTTGCAGGTAGGCTAGGGGATTGTTCATGGCCTCCTTCAGAACATAGGAATGGGTGTAGACACAGGCTGGTGACCTTACTTCTTTGATGGGCTATGGGAATTAGGTGTGAAACTGGATTGCTGGAATATGAACTCAAACCAAGGGGTTTTCTAGAACCCTCAGCCCCACAGAACTGCCCATTGTAGGCTTTTTACTTCACATCTGTCCCCTTCATAACTGACACAGAGTGTGTGTCAGCCTCCCAGAGCTTCAGCTAGTAAATCTGTGTCAATCAACCTCCCCCCTTCTTATCTTATCTCTCCCCCTCCCCTCCCCCCCACCAAGAAGCACATTTGCTGCTGTCACTCTTGGCACCTCCTCCCATTTGCACAGCATCCCACCTATTCCTTCCACATCTGCCTTTGAAACATTAAGGATCACGGCACCTGGCAGTGCCAATGGCAGGCCAAGCAGACGCTCGCAGATGACTGCTTCTTTCTCCTTCTATTTTGGCAACAATGTAAAATTCTTAGCAGGTTTGGGAGAAGCTGTATAGAGTCCAGGCAGACATGAGTCATCCTTGGGGCCCCAGATGCGTGGAGGGAGCTTAGCTTCCATCTTCCCTTTACAAAGCAATTCTAAATTATCGTAGCGGCTTCTGAAAGTGATGTCCAGCCTGCTGTAGCCGAGGTGTCCCTGTCAGGTTGGGGGCTTCTTTGGCCTCTTTAATGTTCTCTAAAGAGAACATTCCATTGTAAACAGCCCTCTAACTAACGATCTGAAGTCCAATCACTGTGAGAATGAAAACCACAGACTGACAAAGCCACTCTGCTCTGGCTAATTTCAGGCTCTACTGTACCTGACCCAGTAGGAGGCTCTGCATATGCTCTCATATGTCTGGGTATCAGATCATACACCACCCCAGAATTCTGAATGACATTATGGGCATCTATTACAAAGAGTGCATCTTAATCTTGCCATCTCCAGACACAGTGTGTATTTACTGAGAATGGAATCTTGATCTGAGTTTTAAGGAGTGGTCTTTTCTCCTCTCATGTCTTTCTCATAATTCGCTGTTCTGTGGTTGCTACTCAGGGAGTGGCAACCCATGGCCACACTTCCTTTGCTGATGACTCTGGCTGCTTCAGAGTCTAGCAATGTCTTTGTGAGGAAGACTCACTTGTCTTCACATCTGGGGTCTGACTAGACCATCCCCTTACCCTGGACCTTAACCTCTCCCTATAAAACCATTAAACGGTTTCCTAGGAGCAGGACTGCTGAAGTTTTCCTATTTCCCATTTATAATGTCAATCTCTCACATGAGAAGTCTAAAAAAAAAATTAAAAGTATTAAAATAGGGACTGTTGAAATGGCTTGGTAGGTAAAAGCACTTGCCACAAAAGTCTTGCAACCAAATCAGATCAATGGAAGCCATTTAAAGATGGAAGGAGAGAAGAGATCTCCACATGTGTACATTGACACACACCAGGCACACAGCACACAGTAAAAATAGTCATGCACCACATAATTTTATTCTGGCCAGTGGTAGATGAAGATATTGTAGCCATCCTGCTCTGTGCACCACACTGAGATGTTCACATGATGTGGGAGGTTCACATGATGTGGGAGGTTCACATGATGTGGGAGGTTCACATGACGTGGGAGGTTCACATGATGTGGGAGGTTCACATGACGTGGGAGGTTCACATGATGTGGGAGGTTCACATGATGTGGGAGGTTCACATGATGTGGGAGGTTCACATGACGTGGGAGGTGTCTAAAGATTGATTTCAGAACGTGGCTAAGTAGCGCATTCATGACCCCAAGGGAATACAACTCAGAAATCTGATTTGTGCTTCAAACGAACCATTATATCATTGGTGCCTTTGGAATTAATCAGTTAAACAGATATTTTTAATGAAGCAGATGCCAAGCTGAAGCCTTTCTGGATGATGCTGCTTACCCTATTTTTACACCAGCTCAGCTGCTTTGATTATACAAATTGGCCATTTTTGGCAGAATAGGATATTGTTTTCTAGAATTAAAACCTCGTACAAGGACTGGCAAGATGGCTCAGCAGGAAAGGACAGCTGCTGCCAAGCTTCATGACTGGAGCTCCTGGAGTTATCAGAAAAGGCTTATTGCAAAACTGTCTCATGCTGGGCATGGTGACACACACCTTCATACGAGGACTCTGTAGGCACAGGCAGGTGGATCTTTGTAAACTTGAGACCTCCCCGCTCAATATAGTGAGTTCTAGGCTAGCCAGGACTATGTATACTAAGTTCTTGTCTTACAAAATAAAACAAAATGAACAGCCACACACAACTCCCCTCATGGGGGCTGGAAAGATGGTTCATCACCTAAGAGCACATACTGTTCTTATAGAGGGTCTGGCTTCAGTGTCCAGGACCCATGATGTGGGTCTCAACGACTTGTAACTCTAGTTCCATTCAAGCCTTGGGGCCCTCTTCTCAACTCTATGGGCTTCCGTGCTCATGTGAACATATCCACACATGCACATAATTAATATTAATGGAAATAAATCTTATAAAGCACCATCACATGAAGGCTTGTAAGCTCTTTTCTAGATGTGCAATGGCTAATGCAATGTGGAAAGTCTATCCAGGACTCCTCTTCGTGTGACTATGATGGTGAAAGCTTTCTTCTTCTGTCTCACATTTTAAATTCACGTAGAGTATACACAGAGCTTTCTTTTGTTGTTTTATTCATACTTTATTTTTTAAAGCGTATCCAGAACACAAGCTCTTAAATTTTTTACATTTATTTACCTATTATTTAGTGCATGTATGTGTGCGTGTGCGTATGCGTATGTGTGCGTGTGCATGTGCGTGTGCGTGTGTTTGAGTGTGTGTATGCACACACTCATGAACACTATGTCAAGTGCATGGAAGTTGGAAGACAACTTGAAGAAGCCAGTCCTCTCCTTCTATCATGTGCTTCCCAGGGCTGAAACTCGGGCTGTCGGTCTTAATGGCAGGCACACCTTCACCTGTTGGACTGCTTCAAGTATTTAGACTTTATTTTTATGGTACAGCTTTAGATTTATAGAAGAGATGGGAAAGTGTTCCCATAAGCTGCGTCCTCATCCTCACTCCCATTTCACACACACACACACACACACACACACACACACACACACACACACACACACACACACACACACACCGTTATCGCACTGGAGTGATATATTTGTTATAACTGATGAGTCAAAATTGGACACATTCACTAGCTAAAGCCCACAGCTCACATCAGCGTCCAGTCTTGCTGCCTGCCATTCATTCACTCTATGGCTTGCGTGCATGTGTGTATATGTGTTCATGTGCACTTATGTATGTAGAGGCCGGAAGTTGGCACCAGGTGGCTTCATAAATCCCTCTCCACCTTATGTTTTGAGGAAAACGTCTCCTCTTGAACTGGAGCTCACAAATTTGATTAAAGTAGTAGGCCGTGGGGGGGGTTCTCTGTCTCCACCTGCCTGTGCTGGGTATGTCTCTGTGTCTGCTTTTACATGGGTTCTGGGGAGCAAACTGAGGTTCTCACACTTGTGCAACAAGCACCAAACCATTGCTTCAACTCTCCCATCCTGTGATTTTTCACAAATGCATATCCACCATTATAAGAACATTCAGGACAGTTTCACTACCCCAAACTCCTCTGCTTTACCCCTCCCATTAAACACTAGGGGCTATGAACTTTTTAATTGTCTTCTTCCAAGTTTGTCAGGATCACCGAGTATGTGTCAACTTCAGACTGGCTTCTTTCCTTTAGCGGTACACACATAGGGACCCTTTAGTCACCTTTAACTTGACAGCTCTTTTCTTTTTCCATCGTATGGCTGTAACCACACACCTTGGTTATGTCCAACCTTTGTCCACTAGGAATATAGCTGCTACAAACATTTGTGTGCAGCATTTTATAGGTGTAAACGTTCAAGTCTTTTGGGAAACTATCAAGAGATGTGTTCACTGGCTCACATACTGAGAGTGTATTCATTTTTTTCTAGAAATTTCCAGAGTGTTGAAGGCCTCCTGTTGCTCCTCACCTGTGTTTGGTTTGGGCCATTCTATTAGATTGTTGTGGCTTTAAGAATGCTTCCCTAATGTCATGTGATTTTAACTACAGTTTCAATGCCCCTTTGCCATATGTATGTCATTTTAAAAATGTTATTTCCTTATTTATTTGTGGTGTCTGGGGACAAGGTGTCAATTTATATCTCAGGCTGACTCCAAACTTGTGATCCTACTGCCTCAGCTTCTCAAGCATTGTGAGTACAGGTTTGTACTATATCTTCTTTAGCAAAGCATCTCTGTAGATTTTTTTCCATAAATCTTAAACATAGCTGTTTTGGGGCATGGTCGCTCACACTGTAACCCTGGCACTTGGAGGGCCAAGGCGGGAGAATTATTGTGCATTGAAGGCTAGCTACCACCACTAGGCTAATTTTCAGTTTCTTTTTAAAAATAATTTTATTTTTGTTTTTTAATGTCAGAGTGCACACCAGAAGAGGGCATGAGATCCTGTTATAGATGGTCGTGAGTCATCACGTGGTTGCTGAAACTTGAACTCAGCACCTTTTAACCCCTGAGCCATCTCTCCAGGCCAGTTTCATAACAAGGGTGTCTGCAAAGCAAAAGCATGCCATTTCAAGGAAGGCCAGTTGGCTGATACACTTTAGTAAATCGTGTTTTGGGTATGGCTTCTAGGAAGGCATTGCTGATCCAAACTGGCCTAGATTTCTTTTATGTTTTCTCCTAGTTTTGTGATCTATGAAGGGCATAAGGTCTCTGACCCTTTCTCTATAGAATTATTTTGTTCCTTTGTCTCAGGTCAGTTTATTGTAAGAATGGATATCTGTGGATGATCCCTCTTCTGTTTTTTGTTTGTTTTTTGTTTTTTCCCTATTTGACCATTTTTTTTCCCTGCCAACATCATGCTATTTTTTTTAAAAGCATTCTGTGACAGGAGATAGGCTGGGAAAAAATTCGCATGTCAAACCAGTGTGGGAAAAGACCAAAGCATTTGACACTGAGGAGCCCCTGCAGGAGAGAATGGGCCCCTGCAAATTTCTACTCTGCAACTTCTGCTATGTTAATGAGGGCTGTCCTGACTGGCTCCTCCTGAACATTGTGTGGGGCTGAGGGCCCCCAAAGCTGCTCAGTGGTACAGGGCTGTGCTTGCCTGGGACCTGTGGATGCTCAGCTGATAGCACTGTTTCCTCTCTTAAAATGATATTTATTTATTTAGGGTGTGTGTGGGGGCATGCATGAGTGTGATATTTATTTATTTAGTGTGTGTGGGGTGCATGAGTGTGATATTTATTTATTTAGGGTGTGTGTGTGGGCGGGCATGAGTGTGATATTTATTTATTTAGGGTGTGTGGGGTGCATGAGTGTGATATTTATTTACTTAGTGTGTGTGTGGGGTGCATGAGTGTGATATTTATTTACTTAGTGTGTGTGTGGGGTGCATGAGTGTGATATTTATTTATTTAGGGTGTGTGTGTGGGGTGCATGAGTGTGATATTTATTTATTTAGGGTGTGTAGGGGGTGTGCATGAGTGTGATATTTATTTAGTGTGTGTGTGGGGCGGGCATGAGTGTGATATTTATTTATTTAGTGTGTGTGTGGGGTGCATGAGTGTGATATTTATTTATTTAGTGTGTGTGTGGGGTGCATGAGTGTGATATTTATTTATTTAGTGTGTGTGTGGGGTGCATGAGTGTGATATTTATTTATTTAGGGTGTGTGTGTGGGGTGCATGAGTGTGATATTTATTTATTTAGGGTGTGTAGGGGGTGTGCATGAGTGTGATATTTATTTAGTGTGTGTGTGGGGCGGGCATGAGTGTGATATTTATTTATTTAGTGTGTGTGTGGGGGTGCATGAGTGTGATATTTATTTAGTGTGTGTGTGGGGTGCATGAGTGTGATATTTATTTATTTAGTGTGTGTGTGGGGTGCATGAGTGTGATATTCATTTATTTAGTGTGTGTGTGTGGTGCATGAGTGTGATATTTATTTATTTAGTGTGTGTGGGGGGGTGCATGAGTGTGATATTTATTTATTTAGTGTGTGTGGGGTGCATGAGTGTGATATTTATTTACTTAGTGTGTGTGTGGGGTGCATGAGTGTGATATTTATTTACTTAGTGTGTGTGTGGGGTGCATGAGTGTGATATTTATTTATTTAGGGTGTGTGTGTGGGGTGCATGAGTGTGATATTTATTTATTTAGGGTGTGTAGGGGGTGTGCATGAGTGTGATATTTATTTAGTGTGTGTGTGGGGCGGGCATGAGTGTGATATTTATTTATTTAGTGTGTGTGTGGGGTGCATGAGTGTGATATTTATTTATTTAGTGTGTGTGTGTGGGGTGCATGAGTGTGATATTTATTTATTTAGGGTGTGTGTGTGGGGTGCATGAGTGTGATATTTATTTATTTAGGGTGTGTGTGTGGGGTGCATGAGTGTGATATTTATTTATTTAGGGTGTGTAGGGGGTGTGCATGAGTGTGATATTTATTTAGTGTGTGTGTGGGGCGGGCATGAGTGTGATATTTATTTATTTAGTGTGTGTGTGGGGTGCATGAGTGTGATATTTATTTAGTGTGTGTGTGGGGTGCATGAGTGTGATATTTATTTATTTAGTGTGTGTGTGGGGTGCATGAGTGTGATATTCATTTATTTAGTGTGTGTGTGTGGTGCATGAGTGTGATATTTATTTATTTAGTGTGTGTGGGGGGTGCATGAGTGTGATATTTATTTATTTAGTGTGTGTGGGGTGCATGAGTGTGATATTTATTTATTTAGTGTGTGTGTGGGGTGCATGAGTGTGATATTTATTTATTTAGTGTGTGTGTGGGGTGCATGAGTGTGATATTTATTTACTTAGTGTGTGTGTGGGGTGCATGAGTGTGATATTTATTTACTTAGTGTGTGTGTGGGGTGCATGAGTGTGATATTTATTTACTTAGTGTGTGTGTGTGAGGTGCATGAGTGTGATATTTATTTAGTGTGTGTGTGTGGGGCGGGCATGAGTGTGATATTTATTTATTTAGTGTGTGTGTGGGGTGCATGAGTGTGATATTTATTTATTTAGTGTGTGTGTGGGGTGCATGAGTGTGATATTCATTTATTTAGTGTGTGTGTGTGGTGCATGAGTGTGATATTTATTTATTTAGTGTGTGTGTGTGGGTGCATGAGTGTGATATTTATTTATTTAGTGTGTGTGGGGTGCATGAGTGTGATATTTATTTATTTAGGGTGTGTGTGTGGGGTGCATGAGTGTGATATTCATTTATTTAGGGTGTGTGTGGGGGCATGCATGAGTGTGTGTAACACAGCACACAAGGGAAGGTCGGGGCAGCTTTGTGAGGTCAGGCCTCTCAGGTCTCTTTCCACCATATGGTTCCCGGGACCAGGTTGACAGTGCCTTTGGCTGATGGTCCATATCCCTGGCCCTGCTGGTCTCTGTTACAGTGTTATTAGGAATGCTTGCTGAACCAGGCTTGCTTTGTGGAACTTCCCCCAATGGGGTCTGTTCCCCTTCAGCCACGTGTGTCCTTCTCTCCACAATTCTTTACTCAAAGAAATTTCATTTACCTGTTTCTGAACTGTTTTTTTTTTTTTCTGGTTTCCAAGGATTTCATCCTTATCCCCAAACACCAATAAAACCCATCAGCTTGCAGCCCACCCCCTCTGCATCGTTCTAAGCAAGGAGCATCATTTGTCACTCTGCACCAACAGATTTGGATGCAGTTACTGCAGAAAGTAACTAGCACGGACATCACTTAAAGTCAAAGCTGTGTTTACCTGGTTCAGGTATTTAGTGAATGTGCCTGGCTGAAGAAAGAACTCATCATGGAGTGGAAGGAGCAAAAGGGGTCCCTGGAGTCTGGTTCTTATATGACCTCATTCATAATGCTTATCCCAGGACCTGGGTGGTTAGTAAGAGAGAATGAAGAGAGAGGAAGGGAGGGAGGTAGAGAATGAGGAAGGGAGGCAGACAAGAGTAAAAGGAAAGGAGAATAAATAAGATTTCTTTCAAATGGGCATTACTCATTTGCATCTCATCTTTTAAGAACTCTCTGCTCATTTAACCCTATTTGTCGATTAGGTTGTTTGATTTCTTCTTTAGTTTTTAAAATTATTTGTATATTCTAGGTATTACTCCTTTGTAATATGTATAGCTAGCAACGATGACCCAACTGTACCACTCCTGGGTATTCACACACAGGACTCCGAGGTTTATTGCGGAACTACTCAGAATGGCTAAATTATGGAACTAACCAAGGCATCCAACAACAGAGGAATGGACAAATAATATGTGGTTTATACTCACAATGGATCTGTTTTAGAGGAACAAAGTCATGCCTTTAAAAGGTGAATAGATATAACAGGGGATAATCACATTAAACAAACCTATCTGAGAAAGACAAATATTGTATATCTATCTCTTTTGCGGTTCCTAGATTTATACATAAAATCTTGTATGTCTAGATGATATGAAAGAGGATGAAACTGTTTAGGAGGACAGAGGGGACTAATTAGAGGGCTGGGGTGGGAGGGACACGAGAGAGTTTGGGGGAATACACTTAACATATGATATGTACTTGCATGAAAGCTTCATGTTCTTTGAAAAAGAAAACCTCTATGAACTCATCTGAACTACTTTCCTGTGGAAGGAGAGTGTTTCCAGGGTGCTCTGATCACACAAGGCTGCACATGAAGGTGATGTGTCCGGTTCAGCTAGCTGCTCAGACGATGAGAGACCACTGCAGCTGTGGTCCACGGGTCTGGCTACTGCTTGAGCGGGAAGCTGCCTATGCAGGGTTGAAGAAAGATGCTGGGTGAGAAGCTACTGGGCTCTAGTGTTGCTTGGGTTCCACCCCATTACCTCCTGATGGGAGATGTTATTCTGTAAATATGTTTCTCATACTGGTTAATTAATAAAGCCTGTGGCCAATAGGAAACAAGATAGGTGGGGCTAGGAGACCAGGAGGAGGAAAGAGGAAGCAGAAGGAGGGGGTCAAGATGTAGACGGGGAGGAAGGAAGACGCCAGCCGCAGCTCCCCATATGATGACCACGTGGAAATACTTAGATAAGTAGAAATGGGTTAATCATTAAGACAGAGCTAGCCTATAAACAATAATGGTAATTGGCCAACAGGATTGTATCAAATATGGAGTCTCTGAGTGTTATTTGGGGCTCATGTGGCGGCGGGACCATGGCGGCAGGACCAGCGGCAGCCGGCGGGGAAAACCTGCTGGTAACACCCTCCCTGTGCTCTCCTTTTCCAAATGGGAATGTTTACTCTGTGTATACATTTTTACATCACTTTGACTAATGTAGCTGACATGAACAGCTAAACAAATGTCTTGAATCTCAGTAGTCGCTTTAGGTGTAAAACGGTTAAAGCGATGGGGACTTGAGGTTGGCGTGGTGACAGCATGCCTGTAATCCAGGACTTGAGAGGTAGAGGCAAAAGGATCAGGAATTCAAGGTCAGCTTTGTCTACACAGTGAGTTTGAGGCCAGTCCAAGTGACACGAGACAGACTCTGTCTCAACAAACAAATGAGACCCATGGGTATTTTCAGTGTTTAGCTGTGGGTGTCGGCTTCTGCTTCCATCAGCTACTGAATGAAGGCTCTAGGATGGCATATAAGGTAGTCATCAATCTCATTATTGGGGAAGAGCATTTAAGGTAGCCTCTCCACTATTGCTTAGATTGTTAGTTGGGGTCATCCTTGTAGATCTCTGGACATTTCCCTAGTACCAGATTTATCTTTAAACCTATAATGGCTCCCTCTGTTATGGTAACTCTTTTCTTGCTCTCCTCTATTCTTCCCCAGACTCCATCTTCCTGCTCCCTTATGTCCTCCTCTCCCCTCCTTTTGTCCCCTTCTCTTTTTCCTAACTCCCTCTCCCATCCTCCCATGCTCCCAATTTGCTCTGGAGACCGTATCCCTTTCCCCTTCTCAGGGGACCATGTATGCCTCTTTTAGGGTCCTCCTTGTTTCCTAGCTTTTCTGGTGGTGTTGATTGTAGGCTGGTGATCCTTTGTTCTATGTCTAAAATCCATATATGAGTGAGTACATACTATGTTTGTCTTTTTGTGACTGGGTTACCTCACTCAGGATGGTTTCTTCTAGTTCTATCCATTTGCCTGCGAATTGCACAATTCCATTGTTTTGTTTTTCCTGCTGAGTAATACTCCATTGTGTAAATGTACCACATTTTCTCCATCCATTCTTCAGTTGAGTGGCATTTAGGTTGCTTCCAGTTTCCAGTTACTGCAAATAATGCTTATGAACATAGTTGAACAGATGTCTTTGTTGCATGGATGTGCATGCTTTGGATATATGCCTAAGAGTTGAATAACTGGATCTTGAGGTAGTCTGATTCCCATTTTGCTGAGAAACCACCATACTGATTTCCAAAGTGGCTGTACAAGTTTGCACTCCCACCAGGAATGGAGGAGTGTTCCCCTTTATCCTCTCCAGGATAAACTGTCTTTGGTGTTTTTTTTGTTTTTTTTTTTGTTTTTGTTTTTGTTTTTTTGCCATTCTGACAGGAGTACAATGGTATCTCAGAGTTGTTTTGATTTGTATTTCCCTGATGGCTAAGGATGCTGAGCACTTTCTTAAGTGTCTTTCAGTCATTTTGTCTTCCCCTATTGAGAATTCTCTGTAATTATCTGTTTAGTTCTGTACCCCACTTTTTAATTGGATTATTTAGTGTTTTGGTAACTAGTTTCTCGAGTTCTTTGTATATTTTGGAAATCAGCCCTCTGTCAGATGTGGGGTTGGCGAATATCTTTTCCCAGTCTGTGGGCTGCTGTTTTGTCTTGTTGACTGTGTCCATTGCCTTACAGAAGCTTCTCAGTAATTGTCAATCTCAGTATCTGTGCTACTAGTGTTATGTCCAGGAAGTGGTCTCCTGTACCAATTTGTTCAAGGGTACCTCCCACTTTTTCTTCTAAGAGGTTCAGTGTGGCTAGATTTTTGTTGAGGTCTTTGATCCATTTGGACTTGAGTTTTGTGCATGGTGATAGACATTGATCTATCTGCAGCCTTCTACACACCATCATCCAGTTGTGCCAGCACCATTTGTTGAAGATGCTTTCATTTTTCCATTGTGTAATTATAGCTGTTTTGTCAAAAATCAGGTGTTCATAGGTGTGTGGGTTAATATCGGGGTTTTGATTAGATTCCATTGGTCTACCTGTCTATTTTTGGGTCAGTACCAAGCTGTTTTCAGGACTATAGTTCTATAATAGAGTTTGAAGTCAGGGATGGTGATACCTCTGTAAATTCCTTTATTGTACAGGGTTGTTTTGGCTATCCTTGGTCTTTTGTTTTTCCATATAAAGTTGAGTATTATTCTTTCAAGTTCTGGGAAGAATTGTGCTGTGATTTTGATGGGGCTTGCATTGAATCTGTAGATTGCTTTTGGCAATTTTTACTATGTTGATATTACCTATCCAAGAGCATGGGAGATCTTTCCATTTTCTGGTATCTTCTTTAATTTTTTTCTTTAAAGGCTGAAAGTTCTTATTATTTAGGTCTTTCACTTGTTTGGTTCGTGTTACCCCAAGATATTTTATGTTGTTTGTGGCTATTGTAAAAGGTGATGTTTCTCTGATTTTTTTCTCAGCTCTGTATATAGCGGGGCTACTCTCATTTTTTTGAGTTAATCTTGTATCCTGCCACTTTGCTGGAGGTGTTTATCAGCTATAGGAGTTCCCTGGTAGGACTTATGTAAACTATCATATCTGCAAATAGTGAAAGTTTGACTTTTTTCTTTTCAATCTGTATCCCCTTGATCTCTCTTACTGCTCTAGCTAGAACTTCAAGTGCAAAACTGAAGAGATATGGAGAGAGTGGGCAGCCCTGTTTTGTTCCTGATTTTAAAGGAATCACATTGAATTTCTCTCCATTTAGTTTGAAGTTGGCTGTTGGTTTGCTGCATATTGCTTTTATTATGTTTAGGTATGCTCCTGTTACCCCTGATCTCTCCAAGACCTTTATCATGAAGGGCTATTGGATTTTGTCAAAGGCTTTTTCAACACCTAGTGAGATGATCATGTGGTTTTTCTTTTTCAGTTTGTTTATATGGTGGATTATATTGATGGATTTTCATATGTTGAACCATCCCTGCATCCCTGGGATGAAGCCTACTTGGTCATGGTGAATGATTTCTCTGGTATGTTCTTGGATTCAATTTGCCAGTATTTTATTGAGTATTTTTGCATCAATGTTCATGAGGGATATTGGTCTGTAGTTCTCTTTCTTAGTTGTGTCTTGGGTACTTAGTTGTGTGGCTTGGGTACCAAGGTAATTGTAGCCTCATAAAAGAGTTTGGCAATGACCCTTCTGCTTCTATTGTGTAGAACACTCTGAGGAGTATTGGTATTGTTGCCTGTTCTTTGAATTTCTGGTAGAATTCTGCACTGAACCCATTTGGCCCTGGGCTTTTTTTTTTTTTTTGGTTGGGAGACTTGATGACTGCTTCTATTTCACTAGGGGTTATAGGTCTATTTAAATTGCTTATCTGTTCTTGATTTAATTTTGGTAAGTGGTATCTTATCCAGAAAACTGTCCATTTCTTTTAAATTTTTGAGTTTTGTAGAGTACAGGTTTTCAAAGTATGACTTGACGATTCTCTATATTTCCTCAGTGTCTGTTGTTATGTCCCCCTTTTCATTTCTGATTTTGTTAATTTGTATGTTCTTTATCTGCCATTTGCTTAGTTTGGATAAGGGTTTGTCTACCTTGTTGATTTTCTTGAAGAACCAACTTTTTGTTACATTGATTCTTTGTATCATTTTCTTAGTTTCTACTGGGCTGATTTCAGCCCTCAGTTTGATTATTTCCTGGTGTCTACGCCTCAGAGTTTTTGGTTGTGCTGTTAATTCTGTAGTGTGACTATTCTTCAGTTTCCTCATATGGGCACTTAGTGCTATGAACTTTCCTCTTAGCACTGCTTTTAAAGCACTGCATTTAAAGTGTCATCATTCTCATTGAATTCTTAGAGGTCTTTAATTTCTTCATTTCTTCCTTGACACAGGAATAGTGCAATTGTGCATTGTTCAATTTCATGAGATAGTAGGGTTTCTGCATTTTGTATTGTTGTTGAATTGTTACTTTAAACCATGGTGGTCTGATAAGATACAGGGGGTTATTCCAATTTTTTTGTACCTATTGAGTTTTGCTATATTGTCAAGTATGTGGTCAATTTTAGAGAAGGTCCCACGTGGAGCTGAAAAGAAGGTATATCCTTTTGTGTTTGGACGGAATATTCTATAGATGTCTGTTAAACCCAACTGTGTCATAACTTCTGCTAGTTTCTTTGTTTCTTTGTTAAGTTTCTGTCTGATAGTTCTGTCTATGATGAGAGTGGAATGTTGAAATCTCCCACTATTAGTGTGTGAGGTTTTATGTGAGATTTGAGTTTTAGTAATGTTTGTTTTACAAATGTGGGTGCTTTTGTATTTGGGGCATAGATGTTCAGAATTGAGACTTCTTGATGGATTTCTCTTGTGATGAATATGAAATGATCTTCTTCATCTCTTTTGATTGATTTTAGTTTAAATTGTAATTTTTTAGATATTAGGATAGCTACACCTGTTTGTTTCTTGGGTCCATTTGATTGGAAAATCTTTTCCTAACCCTTAACTCTGAGGTAACATCTGTCTTTGAAGTTGAGGTATGTTTCTTGAACACAGCAGAAGGATGAATTCTCTCTTTGTATCCAGTCTGTTAGCCTGTGTCTTTTTATAGGCGAGTTAAGGGCATTAATATAGAAGGATATTGATGACCATTGATTATTACTTCTTGTTTGTTTTGGATTTGTTGGTAGTGGTGATATTGTGTGTGGTTTTCCCCCCATTTTTCTTTTGGCTGTTGGTAAAGTGGGATTATCTATTGCCTATGTTTTTGTGGGTATAGTTAACTTCCTTGGGTTGAAATTTTCCTTCCAGGACTTTCTGTAGGGCTGGATTTGTTGATATGTATTGTTTCAATCTGGTTTTGTCATGGAATATCTTGCTTTCTCCAACTATAGTGTCTGAAAGCTTTGTTGGGTATAGTAGTCTGGGCTGGCATCCGTGGTCTCTTAGTGTTGGTAGAATATCTATCCAGGACCTTCTGGCCTTCAGAGTTTCCATGGATAAGTCAGGTGTAATTCTGATAGATTTGCCTGTATATGTTACTTGGTCTTCTTCCTTTGCTGTCAGGAATTTCTTGGACTTAAGACTTTGGTCAATGAATCTACTTCTCCTAGTGTATCTTTGATGCCTGAGATTCTCTCTTCCATCTTTTGTGTTCTGTTGGTGATGCTTGCATATGCAGTTCCTGATCATTTCCCCGTTTTTTTTTTTTTTTTTTTAATTTCTCTCAGCCTGTGGTGTTTTGTTTGTTTGTTTTTTGTTTGGTTGGTTTTTTTTTTTTTTTTTGGTCTCTATTTCAGTGTTCAAACCTTGCACTGTTTGAATTGTTTCTTGCAATTTTTGGTTTGTCTTTTTTTTTTTTTTTTTCCTTTTCTTTAAAGGATTTTCTCATTTCCTCTTTTAGGGTCTCTATAATCTTCATGAAGTTGCTTTTAGGGTCATTCTCTTCTGCTTTCTCTTCTGCTGGGAAGTTCAGGTCTTGCTGGTGTAAACTCCCTAGACTCTGGTGGCATCATATTGATCTTTCTGTTGTTGACTGTGCTGTATCTTTGCTTGTTTGTTTGTTTGTTTTTTGTTTTTCAAGAAAGGGTTTCTCTGTATTTCTTTGGTGCCTGTCCTGGAACTCGCTCTGTAGACCAGGCTGGCTTTGAACTCACAGACATATGCCTACCTCTGCTTCCCAAGTGCTGGGATTAAAGGTGTGTGCCACCAACACCTGACGACTGTGTTCTTTATACTGTCATCTACCCATCCCTTCTTCCAGTGTGTACTGATGAGGTCTCTCCCTCTCCTGCTGGGTATCTGACCAAGGTTCTCTTCCAGTGGGTGCAAACAGGTCCAATACTCTGATGGCTCTCCTTTTCCAATGGGTGGTGGCAGGACCAGGATGCTGGCAGACTCTGGATGGATTGGTTCACCAGGATAGGCTACCCCACGTATGTGCAGTCACCAGACCTCAGGAAGCTCTGAGTAGGGCCCCAGAAGTCGGTCCAGAACCCATATCTAGCTTTTAAAGTTATTATTACTTTATTTTTATTTTTCCTTTGAGACAGGGTCATGTGGTCCAGGTTGGCCTGAAATTCATTATGTAGTTGAGGATAACTTTGAACTCCTAATCCTCCTGCCTCCACCTCTCCAGTGCTGGCACTGGAGCATGTGCAACCATGTCGGATAGTGATTAATTTTAATTGGCATATAAAAGTTACACATATTTGTACTATGTAACATGATGTTTTGATGTGTTTACCGATTGCCAAATGATTAATTTAAGCACATTAGCATATGTATTTGATCAAAGTTTCATTTTTTTTTGGCAGGTTACATTGTTAAGAAAATGTTATTTTTTTTTCTTTTTGGAGTGGGGAAGAGTGGGAAGAAAGAGCATGGTCAGGAGAGAGAGAGAGAGAGAGAGAGAGAGAGAGAGAGAGAGAGAGAGGACTAAGAAGGTAGATGGGCATGCCAACTTCTGGAATGTACCAGAATAGTCCTGGTGACAGCTGGGTGTGATGAGTAGGGGAACACTCTTGAGGGTCTGCCATAACTCTAAGTGGACTATGAAGACAGCTTGTCCAAGCTCACTCAGCATCTGAAGGAAGAGTCAACTCCTCTGCTCTTGAAGAATTAATTCTTCAGGAATAGGAGAGGACAGGAGGGGGAAATGACCAGTAGTTAGCTTGAGGCTTCAAAACATGGCCCCCAAACTGAGTACTGTGTACCAGGCAGCAGTGATGTTTCTTCCTGCCTCCCTCACCCCACACACACTTGAGTTCACTGAGCTGTGACGATTATTAGTGACGTTATACTTTTTGCGTGACCTCCAGCCTATTTTCAAGTGAGTATTGCTGTGTTACGGTGTAAAATTACAGCAGTATTCATGGACTTTACAGCAAACGTCCTAATTCCATCTTATTATGATTGGGGTGATGGTTAGCTGTAATCGGCAACTTGACACAACCTGGACTTAGCTGGAAAGAGAGTCTCAGTGAAGAACTGCTAACTTTAGGTCGGCCTGTGTGCATGTCTGGTGGGGGATTGTCCTAATTAGCTGATATAGGAAGGTCCAGTTCCCTGTGGGCAGGAGCCCACTCAAGGAAAGGATCCTGAACAGCGGCAAGTGGAGAGATCACCAAACAAGCAAGTAGCATGTATGAACCCACTTCTCTTTGCTCTTGATGGTAGCCACGGTTTATTAGCCAATTCAAGCACCTGCCGTTGTGACTACCTTGCTGTATCAGTTGTTTTTCTATTGCTGGGATAAAACACGGTGATTGAAGGCAACTTGTAGAAGAAAGAATTAGTTTGGGCAGACCATTACAGAGGGTTAGGAGTCCACCATGGCAAGGAGAAATGGCATGAAATGGCAGGTGTGGTGGCTGGAGCAGTAAGCTGAGAACTTCCGTCTTCAACTGAAAGCACAGATCTCAGCCAGTGAACTGGAAGTAAGTTAGGCTATGTGACCTCACTGAGGTACTTCCTCCAGTAAGGCTGTACCTCCTAAGCTTCCCCCAACAGTGCGGTAACTGGGAACCCAGGGTTCAAACACCCAAGCATGCAGGAGTTTCCGTTCTCATTGAAACCACCACACCTGCTGTGTGCGCTACAGTGTATTGTAGAACTGCAAGCCAAGTAAATGCCTTCGCCCTAAAGTTGTTTTTTGGCCAGGGTATCTTATCACAGTGACAAGAAAGAAACCAAAAAGCCCATGGCACTTAGTGATAGCATGTCATAGAGCCGTGATTGTTGGAGCCACTGATGGACTTCACTTCTAGCAGAGACATTTCTTTAAAATACATGATTTGATGTATATGGACGTTTTGCCTGCTGGGTACCAGAAGAGGCCATCAGGTCCTCTGGGACTAGAGTTTTAAAAAAAAGTGGATCAGGGTCCTGTACAAAAGCAGTTTCTTCTGCTCCTGGCCCCATGGAGAAATTTCTTAGTGAGTGGTGTGCTGTGTGGTTTTGCTGATGAGTTTGGAGGTTTACAAGCCTTGAAAATGGCTTAGGAAATAGCATTGACTCACTGTAGATAAAAATATGCTCCTCTTCCTGCCTATGCTCACGGAATTTACACTGCATTTGCAGAACTGAGCTGTATAAAATGCTTGCAGTGTGTTTTAACTTCGCGTGGAAAAGGCTGCTTGGTCTTCTCCATCGCCGGCTGACAGGAGGAGCAAGGGTCAGCAGATGGTTTCCTCCTATTGTGTTCGACTCACCGCATGCATTTCAGGCCTCCAGTACGGGTCACTATGAGAAAGACTACAAGATACTGCCCATTTCCTTCCCCCACGGAACGAAGCAGAGAAGGAATGTGAGGGACAGTGCTTATCAGGAAAGGGCTCCTGGGAAGAGAAAGGAGAGGCTCTGTGGAAGGCCATCCGGAGAGCAGGCGGCAAGAGGGTAAGGGAAGCAGAAGGCTGGTGTCTCTTTGGAAAGTTCTGGGAATGGGTAATGAAAACGGTTGATAATATAGGGAAGGGCAGCTGGCGGGGGGGGGGGGGGGGGCAAGTCCAGCCAATTTGCCCCAGGTTTGAAACCTAACCAATCTGTAGCAGAAATGTACAAAAAGCAGAAGAGACAGAAACTAAGAATGCCCTAAAAGGAGCTGTGTGGAACAGAGGTCTGGGGAACACAGAGATCAGCTATGGAGCCAGGCTGCCCTAGTGGCTGAGGCTGGTCTACAGGCATCCATGGGGTTTGAACCAATGCAGCTGCCATCCTGGGAGTCCCTGGAAACTGTTGAGGTCACAAGAACACAGGGACCTTTCCAGTGTAGAAACTTGAGCAAGTCCCATGCACCGGAGTGAGCAATGCCGTCTGCTCCACAGCCCTCTGGGGTGACGTGGGCTTAAGCACCGGTGTTCTGAGCCGTTTCCTTATCTACACCTCCTGCTTCTTGTTTTCTTTTCAAACAGAATCTCGTGTAGCTCAGGATGGCTTCAAACTCACTGTTTAGCCAAAGCTGTCCTTGAACTAGCTAACATTCCAGCCTCAGGCACCCAAGTGCTGGATTACATGTGGGTGCCATCACATCTGATCCCGACATCTCACTCTGCTTCTTTTTGTGTTCCTGAGACCAAGCATACCACATAGGCTTGGTTTAACCTAAAAAAGCAGCCAATAAGGCACTGGGCCAAACACAACTGAAACATGGTGGACAGGAGTTAGATGCTCCCGTGGGAAAAGGCACTAGACTCTAAGTTACTACGTCAACATGCCCTCTGTGAAGCAGCAGTCCTCACCAGACCTCTGAGCCTTGAGTTGCTGTTGATTTGCATTCCCAGTGGGGAGGTGAGGGACACGGCCTTGTTTAAACTGGATAAGGCATTGTAGACAGCCATGAGCCCGAGTGGGCGGGGAAGGGGGCTGGAGTGGAGTTAACACTCATCCTTTCCTTGGTTGGTTTTCTGTGGCTGTATCTGAATACCTGAGGCTGGATAATTTATCAGGGAAAGATGTTTTGTTGAATGGATGGAGCACTGTGGAAGGATGGTGAGGATCACTCTATTAGAACCTACTTTCCAGGGACTGGACAGATGGCTCCTGTAGAGGACCTAGGTGCACCTCCCAGCATCCACACTCAAGTTCCAGGGGATCTGACACTCTCTTTTTGGCCTTTGTGGGCACCTGTATTTACATGATGTACATTAGCTCTTACAGGCACACCCACCTACCTATTCACAAATAAACATAAAAACTCTTTTTGAGCAAGTCAGATTCCTAGGTTTCATAGTAGGAATTCTGATCTAGTAGTCGTGGTATAATAGTACATAGAATATCTGCTCCCGAAGAACTGCAGCTTCCTTCCTTTCTGGCTTCATTCCAGACTGGGTCTCTTATAGCCCAGGCTGGCCTCAGACTTGCAATAAAGCCATTGTTCTTGTTTACCCAGAACAACTGGACCGTAAGATCCTATTGCTGAAGATACAAGGCATTTTGGTTGCAGGATGAAGAGAAATCAGTATCAGGAAATCAGTCTCTCCTGGCCAACTTTCACAGTGCGGGAAGGTGCTATCTGTGCAGGGGAGAGAAGACATGGAAGGTCTTACTCAGTGGTGGACTCTGCAGCTGCAATACTGACCTCCCAGGCAAGACCTACTCACTGGTACAATAGCGATGTGGCTGTCACGGGGGTAACCCAATTGTTCTTTACCTACGGTTAATACCTGCTCCGCGGGAGGAATTCATGCATGATGCTACCAAGCTGGTTAAAAACCACATCTGGGAAGCCATAGGTCTTAGAGGAGAACCTGACACTGTTGCTGTGATAACAATGGGCATGTCAATCTGCTTTCTAAATATGTGTTCATACCATAGATTAGCTCTCAAGCTTGGTTGAGTTAGCTTCTTTTTGTAGTGGGTGCTGGTTAATCCAGAGACTCATGACTGGTTGAGTACTTAGAATAAGTGACTGTTGAGTACTCAGCCCTAAGTGGACATCTGTATTACCCACAAGTCTCAGGGAGCATCATAGAAGAGGGGGCAGAAAAAAAGAAAAAGTAAAAGCCAGTAGACAGGAAAGAGTACTGTGAAATGCTTTCTTCTGGACATGGCATGCCCATTGCACTTATAGGCCATGTGCATAAAATAAAACCAGTCAACATTCCAGCGTGGATTGGGGAGGAGCTTAATCTCCAGGTCCCACCCCTTGCTACAGAGCTGATAGTTGATGGGTTCTGAGAGAAGGGAAGTCTTTTTTTTGAAGATATGGCTGCTGGTGGGTTGCCCGGCCTTACGTGGATGGCTTCATATCTGTGCATGTGAGCAGCGCTAATTAGACATAGTGTTTCTCATTTTTTTTTGTTTTTTGTTTTTTTTTTTTTTTAAAGAAGAGAAACTAGATGGGGTGGCACACACCTTTAATCTGAGCATTTGGGAAGCAAAGACAGGCAGATTTGAGTTCGAAGTCAGCCTGGTCCATAGAGTGAGTTCCAGAACAGCCAGGACTATACAGACAAGACCTGTCTCAAAAACAAACAAATTAAAGAGAGGACATATGGGAAGGAGGTGTGTTGGAAGGTGTAGATATGATCAACATTGTACATGGGGATGAAGCTGTGTTCAGATATTCTTTGTTTTCAACAGTTCATTTTGTTTCTATTCTGGACAGTTGATTTCCCATTTGATTCTACTTGTCTTAGGAATAATCTGTAATGAAATAATTCGGATCTAAATTTCTCATGCTTAGGCACAGGCCAGTTTGCTAATTCTATAATCGTATCAACAAACAAACAAATTAGTCTTTATTCAATTTGTCAGGAAAATTGGGAGCTCACTTGAGCAGCTGGCTGTCTTTCCTGCCAAATTAATCATAACGAATGATCTAATTTCTTATAGAAACGTGTCAGAAACATTCTTAAGTTAAACAGGTCTGTGATAAGGAGGCAGAATTATTAGCTTTCCTGTGCCCTGTTGGGCACTGTAGACATTCCATCCTGGGGCTTAAAGCTAGACTAACAAATGTCACCTTGAAATGACACTTTGTTTTGATTATCTGTCTAACTGTTCCATCCAACCAGCTGGATGGAGCAGTTAGGGTCTGACATAGCTGTAGAGATTCCAGGACCAACACGGCAGGTGGTAAGGAAACATGACTGGACTTTCCTTCTTGTTGTGAAGGGATTGGAAAGTTCGATTTACCTAGGCCTTGGGAAGTCAGACCCTGATCCCCTGACCTTGACTTTTTATTTTGAAAAAGGAACTTTTTTTAAAAAAATTACTTTTTAAAAGTTACAATGCATGGGGCTAGAGACATGACTCAGCTATTACGAGCAAGTACTGCCCTTGAAGAGGGCCTGAGTTCAGTTCTCAGTGTCCAGGTCAGGTGTTCACATCCACCTGTGCCTCCAGCTCTGAGGGGACCTGGAGTCCTCTTCTGACCTCTAAGGGCATTGGCTTCACGTGCACATTCACGCCCACCCACACCCATACAACATAATTAAAAATGACAGAGACAAATCTTTCAAGCTGGATTATAAAGTAACGGATTTATTCTGAAAATTGCATTCCACTTATGTAATATTTAGTGTGTGTGTATGTCACAGTGCACATGTGGAGATCACAGGACAACTTGCAGGAGTAAGTTCTCCCTCTGCCATGTGGATCCCAAGATCCAACTTAGGTCAGAATGTTTGTCCCAAGTTCCTTTACCCACAGAGCCACCTTGCCATCCCTGGTGATGAGTTTCATTATGGTGTTTTCTTACAAATCTGTCACTATGCTTTGTCCCAATTTGCCTCCCTCCCTCTTGCCCTCCCTGCCCCCACCGCCTGCTCCCATCATTCCCCAGAGTCCCTCTCTGCTCTCCCGAAACATACCCATTCTCCTCTTTATCTCCCTTAAGATTTCTCTGTTCCCCTTCTCTGTCTCCTGTTTTGCTTCCTCTCTCCAGCCCGAAACTATTATAATTGTGGTTTTATTATCTTCAGCTTCTTAAAACATTAAGTCATATTTCTTTAGTTCTTGGGCTATTTTCAAATTCCTAGGTCACACCCTCTATTTGGCTGTATTGAACCTCTCTTGATTTGATTCAGTGCTTGAAAAACATTTTTTACATTCATTCACAGGGAAAAGTGATGTTTAGTTACACTTTATATATCCTTTGCTTCTCACTTATCCTTCTCCTATATTATAAACAGGCAGTTGACAAATAAAAATTAGATGAATTCATGGATACTTAATATATGCACACATACAAAATTATTAAATCAAGCTTGACATATCCAACAACCACCTACTTATTATTTTGTGGTGAAAATACTTGTCATCTATTTATCCCTTAGTAATTTCCAGGATATAACACATTGTAATTCTAACATCATGCTGTTATTGGAACTCCAGAATTCCTCCTAATGGAAGCTGTCCACACTTGACAGTGCTGATGACAATGTCTTACACAGAATGACTGACAGGTAAACAGAAGGATTGTTACTGGGTAAACAGAAGCCTAACTTCAGCATTCCTCCCAGTCTTGTCAGGTGAATTGAGAGCTCAAGGGTTGATAATCTGTCCAAGGTTGTGAACTGATAGGACCTGGGACCAGAATTCCAGCCACTATCAGGAATCTGTTTCTCTAACTATTGTGTGAGCCTTTGCACTGTGCTTTGGAGAACTCAACCAATCTGAACAAAATAAGAGAGGAGATACCATGTTACAAATAAATTAATTCCTTCATTCCATATACAATATATATATATATACACACACACATGTACATACATATAAAACTGTGTGTGTGTGTGTGTGTGTGTGTGTGTGTGTGTGTGTGTGTGTGTATACCATGCACCACAATATGGGATTTTTGGAAGTGAAGGTTGGGGAGAAATTCTCTGCTCTCAAGAGCATCATGTTCTAATTGGAAAAGCAGAGAACAAACATAAATATGTACTATAAATAGGTATTTTAAAGAATAAAATGAAACATAGCAAACAGAGTGGAAGGAGGTTCTCAGGGTGACATGTTTAAGTTGGGTTATTATTTATTATTATTATTATATGATGAGGACAAGCACAGTCATTTGAGGAGCTAGACAAAGACCCTGGGAAGCACATCACAGACAGTTAGACATGACTTTGTTGTTTTCCTTCTTTTTAAACATGTTCTAGATTTAAAAAAAAATATTTTCTGTGTAAGAATGTTTTACCTGCATGTGTATCTGTGCACCCCATGCATGCCTGGTGCCTGAGGAGGTGGTGAGTTTCCTTGTGGTGCTGGGAACTGAACCTGAGTCCTTTGCAACAGCAACTCACTTTGTTAAATCACTGAGCCCATTGACCTTCCATCTTCTAAAATTGTCAAAGCATCCTGTAAGGCGTCAGGGCTCTGCCCTTAAAAGGTCATGAGATAAAAACAAGCAAACAAACAAGCACACATTAGAAAGCAACTTCATATATGTTTCTTATTTTTACGATTGCAAAAGTAGTTTGGGGGCTGGAAAGATGGCTCAGCAGTTAAAATTGCATTCTGCTTTGGCAGAGGACCTGAGTTTGATTCCCAACGCCCACACCAGGTGACTCACAGACACTTGTTAACTCCAGCCGCGAAACCTAACACCCTCTTCTGGGTTTATGGGCATCTCACTCATGTGCACATAGCCACACATAGGCACACACATATACACATAATTAAGACTAAAATAAAATTTAAAGCAGTATTTCAAGTTCTGTTTCAGTGTAGTTACAGGACGATGATAACCCACAAAAGCAAGTTGCATTTACCGGTTTTGGATACTCAAGAAAGACACACAAAAATGTGTGTACAAGTGAAAAATGGATATATCAGTTCATTGGGGCAGTGGACCCAATGAACATTTTTAAGGAGTTCAAGTTAAACATTAACTGATACTAAAGGTTATCTATTTAGACTCAAATATCATTTAGTTGATCACCCTCTAATGTTCCCACAGCTTTAGAGCTTGTGTAGTGGTTGAATTTTCCAGAATGATCTCCCACGTCCAATTTAGCACCCACAAAACATGATTATTCTGTTAACAATAGTACAGCCCATCTCCACAATGATTGCCATGTTTCTGAGAAGTTAATCCAGGTGAGGCGACTCCCATCTTCCTGAACTTCAGTTCGCCAATCCACTCAGATTCTGTTTGAGGTCGCAGTAGCAGCAATGGGATCTCTAGAGTTCATGGGACACCAAGGGGAGCCCCAAACAGTTAAAGAGAAACCCAAACCAGTTAAAGAGGTCCAAGTGGCTGGGGAGACTCGTGCAAGAGTCCTTTAAGAGTCAGTGGACAGAGTCCAATTGTCCTGAGTGGTAGGAGGGGATAGAAATAGAATACAATGGCACAGACATGGTCCAGCCAGGCAGCATGACCCAGTTGCCACCTGTAAGGGGGCACTATTCCCTTTGTAGAGTGGCTGCTCTCACAGAATTATAAACGGGAAACCTTATTTTCAGTGGAATGTTGAAAGAGCTGAACTCCTGAATTAGACACCCATGTCAACCCACATTTATGGACCAGACATATGTCAGTCCGAGAGAATCTTCCAATCATCTGTTTATAGATACAGACATGTCCATGGGTGTAAGTAAACTTAGATGTATGCAAACACACATATATAAACTTCAATGCATCAGAAGATGCCATAGGGTTATTTGGTTTCATGATTTTTCATAGCTCTAAATTGCTAGTTTCTTTCTTGACTTGAGTGCTCAGTCCATAAGCTTGGCTGCACTATGAATGAAAGTGGAGGAGACAGGCAGAGTAACTAAGTGGTGATTGGAACAGTGTGGGGAAGAGTTACCTAGTTCCTGGTCTGAAACAGGAGACTTTTGATGGGAGATGTTATATATATATATATATATATATATATATATGTATATATATATATATATGTTTCTCATACTTGTTAATTAATAAAGCACCGTTGGGCCAATGAGATAGCAAGATAGGCGGGGCTAGGAGACAAGGAGGAAAGAGGAAATAGGAGGGAGGAGTCAAGATGGAGACCTGAGAGAAGGAAGACGCCCTGTGCGGCTCCCGGATAAGATGAGCCAAGTGGAAATAATTAGATAAATAGAAATGGGTTAATAATTAAGACAGAGCTAGCCCATAAACAATAATGGTAACTGGCCAACAGGATTGTATCAAATACAGAGTCTCAGAGTGTTATTTGGGGCTCTCATGGCAGCGGGACCATGGCGGCAGGACCGGGAGGCCGGCGGGGGGGGGAAAAAACCTGCCGTAATAGACTTTTACACAGCTCAGGTAGTAAAATTTCACCTGAGGGCAGAGAGAGAATAACCCAGGATGTTTCTTGCTTCCTGGCAGACTAAGTAGGTGATAATGAACACTGGCAAGGAACAATTTTAGGGGAATGATGGCGAGCTCACTTTTAGATACACCAAGTTTGATGCATCCAGGGAACAGTCCATGGAAAGATCCAGAAAGCCTGGATCTTTAAAAGCTGGGCAGTTAGAGATGAAGGTGTGGTCACCTGCATGCAGATGGATGCAAAGCCAGGACAAGGCAAGCACACTCCACTGTGAGTTCATAGAGACAGAGCCTTCAGGAGGAAGCAGGAAGCCTGGAGAGCACAGTTAATGTTTGCATAGAAGCCTCGTGCCCAGGAGGTTATGATCAAGAAAATTTAGCAATGCCTTTAACTTGACTAATAATAAAGTGTTGGAGTCAATCTATCCACTTCTAGCTACCCAATACTCTTCAGTGATGAACATTAAAACTACGTACAATAAACACAAAGTAGGTGGCTTCTTTTTCCTTTGTCCTATTACTAAAATACAGCATTACATAATTGTCTGCGAGGAACTGAGCATCAATCAAAATAATGAACCAACTTACAGATGACTTAAAAGTTGTAAATGTTTCCATTGACTTAAAAAAAGTTTTTATTTCAAAACAGTAAAATCATTTAGTCAGTTTTGTACTATTTTGGGCAGCCCTGCCACCCTGCCAACATTGTTAAAATTTTTCATAGTTTTAAAATTGTCAGTAATATGTCATAATTGCTTAGCCAGAAGAACCTAAAACATCTTATTTCCTTCCTTCTAAAAAAGGCAGTTAGCCTTGATTTATTTATTTTCACAAATTCCTTCTCTGAAAATTTCACACATGCATGTAATGCATTCTGATTTAACTTTTTAAAAAAGAAATAGGTTGGGAGTAAATTTGAAAAATGCTAGCAATGTTTGTGTGATGGTGGAAATGTGATAGTCATGTTGTTTCAAGACGTTACATAGCATAGAACATTTTTTCCGGTTTCTTCACTCACCGGTGGCCGACAAGCACAAGCAGAGGGTACAAAGTCCTCCGCACGCCACAGCGTGTCAGGGTTTACAGCCGGTTGGCATTATCACTAAGTCATTCAAACAAGTGGGCCAAGGGCTAACTAACTCTACAGGTGAATAGTCATTCCCCAGCTTTGTATTTTCGACCACAGTTGAGCAACCAGGAAGTATGGGCGTTTCATTTGCGACTGAAGAGCTTCGGGGTTCCCTCGACTACAATATCCCCAAGACAGGCTGCACCAAGGTGATTGGCAGGTGCCTCCCAAGGTTCTGGAGACTGACAAGGAGCCAGGACTCATGTGCTTCTCCAGGCAGCCTCTAGAGGGCAGAGCAGAGGCCGGGCTCAGCCTGAGAGGAGGCATCTTCCAGCATGGCTGCCACTTTTTAAATGCCAGGCACTGTACTTTGTAATATCCTTGGCACATTTACTTTTTTTTCCCCATGAGATATGATGCCACGTTTCACACATAGAGTTTTGTTCCCCAGAACCAATCAATATTGTTTGGTTTGACCAGTTCTCTACATACCCTTTTAAAACCTGTGTACACGTGTTATGTGTAATTGTATAAAGCACACCACGGGTCATATATGCCAACAGTCCCACCTTCTTACTTATGTCTAAAGCCACAGGCTCCTCCCATACAGCTCAGACAGAAACACAGACTTCTCTCTTTGGTTTAGTTCCTGTGTAGGAAATTCATTTCAAAACCATTGCTTTCCAGGTATTGCATGACTGACTCAAGCAGGGACACACACACACACACACACACACACACACACACACACACACACACACACACACACACACCCTTAACAGTTCACACAATCTTATTCCCTCCCTTTCTTGGACTGATTTGACACTGGGGAAGGTTTTCAAAGACCCCCATAGAACCCAGCCCATGCTAGTATGTACAATCATCTTGGGTCCTCACTGGCCACTGTCCTAGATCCTGTGTCTTCTGAAGTGTTACTGGCAGGGTAAACTGTGTGTGCTGGACTTTGTCATGGCTCCCACAATGAAATTCTGCCATTTGTCATTGCCCACTCTCGCTCTCAAACCCCAGTTACTCACTGTTCATAGTGGTACCTCTCTGCTCCTCCCAATGACACACGTCAAGGTCTGGACACAGGCATTCTGCTCAGATGAGAGGAGTCAGGGATGGTGTTTCAGATGCATCTGCTTCGTTTTCTTACCGTTGGTTCCTATGATCCCACAAGAAGCAATTTGAGGAAATAAAGGTTGTTTTAGTTCAGATTGAGAGACTAGAGCCCATCATGGTGGGGCAGGCATGATGGGAGAGTGGTACCCAGCAGCAGTAGTCTAGGTGGAAGTCTGGTATACTTCCTCAGTTCTCAGGAGCAGAGCTTCGGGGTACAAACAGGGCTGGGTCACATGCCTCAAGACCTCTGTGACTCACTTTCTCCAGCTAGACCCTGTCTCCTCAGGGTTCCAAAACCAGTGCCACCACCCGAGGACCAAGTGTAGGAGCACAGGAGCCTGGTGGGACATTCCATATTTCGACTGTGAACAAGATGATGGGAATGACTAGCTCATGTTTGTGGAGAGACACATCTGTACTCCAGCCTGAAAATCAGACCCGGAGTGCTGCAAAAGGTGAATCTCCATCCCTTACCATCCCTTTCTCCTTTCCACTCCACCTGAATGAGAAATGTCATCTCTACCTTTCTTGCATGCTGGGGCCTCTCTTACAGCATTACCTTGCCCCTCCCTATCCCTGGTTCATGGCAGACCGCAAACTCAGCAAAAATCTCTTCTAGGAAGGTCACTCCCCCTAAACCTCCCCACACAGGTCTACCAACTGGGGACGAAGTGTTAAAACATCTGAGCCTATGGGAGAGATTCTTCACTTTTAACTGGAGCTTTAAAAAATGTAGGATGTAGTTCATTGATCAAACATTGTTCTGCTTAGCAAGTGCACCACACACAGAAAAGCAGGAAACAATTTCTCTCCAACAACGAAAAACAAAATCAACAGAACAAAATACATCCTGCTGATATTGTGCTCAACCTTCACAAAGAACCCCATTTGTTATCAAAAGCACAAAGTCTGTTTTTCTTCCGGACTCCATTGGTTATAAGGCCTGCTGGGAGGATGACAAGATGACCTTTCTCCGGTGAACAGCGCCCTTACTGGTAGTGGCTGCTCCTTAGGACTGGAGAAGAGAAAAGAGGACAGTGTCACAGTCCCCTGGAGTTGGGGTTGACCCCTGGTGGCCCCAAAGAGCTGGCATAGGCACCATCCTCCCAGACATATGAAGACGCTGTGTGAGGCACAGTAGAAGGCTGACTGTCACTGGGATTTGTGGCAATTTGGAACATGGAGCCACTTCTGCGCTGTGGAGTCAGTGTTTTCTTTAAAAAGTGGAGGATAACCATTATTGGGTGTTAGAAGTGACCTGGCCAAGGACGTAAAGGTTACAGGAGCTTGTACACAACACGGTACAAACACTACACTGTGCTGGACAGTTTTATGTCTCCTTGATACAGGCTAAATCATAGAGGAGGGAACCTCACTCCAGAAAATGCCTCTGTAAGATTGGGTTGGAGGTAGGCCTGCAAGGCATTTTCTTAATTAAAGATTGATGAGGTAGGGCCTAGCCCGTTGTAGGTGGAACCATCTCTGGACTGGTGACCCTGGGTTCTTTAAGAAAGCAGGCTGAGCAAGCCATGGAGAGCAAGCCAATAAGCAGCAATCCTCTGTGGCCTTTGTTAGGTCTCAAACTTGGGACAAAGGGTTGAGGTGCCTATTTAACATATTGACATAGACCTGGCCGCCAGGCTCTCCCAGCATCCCTCAGTCCCTACCTGTTACAGGATATGGCTGGCACGACCCCCCCCCCAACTTCTCAAGCCCAAGAGCTGGGGCGGCCTGTCTCCTAGATGCCCTTCCTTATGTAATCCAGACATTTGGTTACCTAGCCCATTTGTCCACCCTCTGTCCTTTGCTCTCTTAGCCCAGGCCACCCCCTTTGGCTGGTGGCTCCTCCCCCCTCCCTCCTCTCCTCACATGGCCCAGCTCAAACTGGCTATGTCCACTCTGGACTCTGCCAGATGTCTCTGTCTCTGGCTATGTTCTCCCTTAATAAAAGGATACAGTTAGCTTTCTCCTGCACCATAGCTAGGAGCAGACATGTCCTTCCTTTTGTATTTCTCTCTCCCCCCCCCCACCCCCCATGCCTGCTGTTTAAATTCCTGCTCTGACTTCGATGACTGAACAGTGATATGAAAGTGTAAGACAAATAAACCCTTCTCTCCCCACCCCCCCCAGCTTGCTTCTTGGTCATGGTGTTTCATCCCAGCAATAACAATCCAAACTACAAAGTGGGCTAATTTACAAAAGGGGTTGAGTCTAGATTTTGGAGTCTGTAGGAATTCTGGAGCCACTTCTGGGAGGTACAGAGGTTGATTTGGGTTCCTTCAAAGATGGCTCATCTGCTCCATTGGCTACACACTTTGACTTGCTTTGGGAAGATCTTGCTGTCACCAACCCCCCAGTCTACATCCCTTCCTTGTACTTCTGATGACAAAGGCTGCAGCTTTTGATGCAATAGGGGATCCTCATCCTTGAGGAGTGTATTTTTGCTGCACATGCTACCATGCAGTTCCTCTTCTCCAGCCTGGGCTTCTGGTCAGGCTTTGCTGAGAAAATTCTGTATGTCTCAGAGTCCACATCGTAATCTGCCTTCTGGTTTGCTAAAACTAGACTTTAATCCACTCTCCTTTGTGATTTCCTTTCATGTCCATAAAGGAGCAAGGGGACATCCCATCTTAGTCATGCTAGTCCTGAAAGTCCTATCTATTGATTCCTAACATTTTAGCTACTGGTAGTAAAACAAATAACTGCTACTCAGTCTAACAGTTGTTAGTTCTTAGACTGTGGGGGAGCCACGAGACTGAGGACACAGCTATGTCTTGCAGGCATAATGACCTGGTTTAACTACCAGAGTCTATGGAGAAAAGCTGAGTATAGTGACTCCTGCATGTAATCCCAGCTCTGGGGAAGTGGGGACAGGCAGATCGCTAGAGACTGCTGGCTAGTTAGCCTGCCCTAATTGGGAATCTCTCAATCTCAATGAGAGATTTTTTTTCTTAATAAAACCAAAACGCTGATGGTACAGCGTTTTGAACAACGACACCCTTGCCTCAACACCCATGTGAGCAACAACCTCCTACACATAGATGTGTACCCCACCACCACCACTGCACACATCTGTTACTCAAGACCTCTGGAGTGACAGTGTATTAGCTACATTTCTGTTGCTGTGATAAAACACTATGACTGAGGCAGCATACAGGAGAAGGAGTTTATCTATCTGGACTTATGACTGCAGAGGGTTAGATATTGTCATAACAGGGACGCATAGCAGCAAGCAGCAGGCATGGTGACAGGTGGAGGAAGCTGAGAGCCCACACCCTTTCCAGGAACTAGAATAGAGATAATTAGCAGGAAGTGGGGACAAGGCTATAAACATCCAAAGCCGCTCCCAGTGACATACTTCTCCAGCAAGGCTACCCCTCCTAAGCTTCCCTAAACAGTGTCTCCAACTGGGAACCAACTGTTCAGATTAGCCGAGCCAATGGGGAACACGCTCGCTGCAGCCACTACAGACAGCATGTCCTCTAAAACTAAGTGATGGGAGATGTCATTCTGTAAATGTGTTTCTTTTGACTAGTATAGGTAACTATCTATAATCTGTATTTAATTATACATTACATTTTTAAATGAGCTATATAAACACAATACTTAAAAGGAGAAATATACATATCACAAAATTGACCTTAAATTTGTATCAATAAATGAAAATCTATTCCAAAACAAAGTATTTGTATCTATACCATAATCCATCCCCCTTTTTTTTAATCTTAAAAAGAGATTGGTTGTGATTATTAACCATTTATAAGCAATCCCGTTTAAATGAAAACAAACATTTATAAACAACATTTGGGAACTTGGGCGTTGTTCTTTCCAAACTGTGTCCTGCTGGTAGGGGGCGCTGTTATGGGGAATCCTGAGAAGATGCAGAAATCCTGGTTGTAGTGATCTGCAAGGCTGCCTTGTCCCAGCTGTTTTGAATGTTGGAAGGATTGAATCCACAGTTTTTTATTTTCTGTGGAAACAAAAATAGAAATTCTTTCCCCCAGTAACCTGTCCTTAGACTTGAATTTGGAAGTTAAAGCATTTTAAAATGTATAAATTGGATTAACTTAGCAGCATTGATAATCAAGTGTATTTTCGCAGTTGTTGTTCCTTCCTTAGCAATTGAGCAATTCAAAGACAACACAATAGCACACAGTATCCAGTGTTTTTGTGCTTTTCATCTTTACTTGGCTTCTTTATGACTCTATTTCTTCTATTTCTATTTTTTTTTTTTTTTATTTGTTGAGACAGGGTTTTTCTGTGTAACTTTTGCCTGTCCTGGAATTAACTCTGTACACCAGGTTTACTTTGAAATCACAGAGCCTCTGCCTCCTGAGTGCTAGGATTAAAGGCATGTGCCACCAATGTCCCAGCTTTCCTTTCTATTTTTTTTTTTATTTATTTTAAACCAGCTGCTCATACACACCATTGAATTGTTAGCAGCGCTTTTTAAAACCGTGCATTTTTTTTGCCGTTATGCTGAGTCAGGAAACCTCCCTTAAAGGAGCCTCGCAAATCTCTGCTTGTCTATAGCAAAATAGAGCTCAACCAAGAAAAATGTTGCTACCAAGAAGCCTTGCTTGTCTCTGTTCTTTTGTTTCTAAACCTCCCCCACCCCTTTTTTAAGCTTTTGTCAAGTTTTAAGTGAAAGTTCTCGGGTCCACGTTGCAGCGCCATTTTGTTACGAGCAGTTTTCCTGCCATGCTGGTCCCACAGCCATGCCAACCCCAAATAACACACAGAGACTCTGTATTAGATATAAAGATGTTGGCCTGTTACTAGTGTTTCTTATTGGCCAGCTCTGTCTTAAATATTAATCCATTTCTATCAACCTAAGTATTCCCACGTGGTCTTATCTCACCAGAGAGAGGGTCCGGAGTCCTTCTCTCTTAGTCCTACATGTTGGATCTCCTCCTACCTCCTCCTCAAATCCCCCTTCTCTCCTAGTCCCACCTATCTTGCTTTCCTATTGGCCAATAGTGCTTTATTCATTCATCAACTAATAAGAGAAATATATTTACAGAATGACATCTCCCATCAACTAAGGATGTTTCTGTTATTGCCTTGTTAATGTTTGTAGGTGGGTTGAATAAAAATGGCCCCCATAGGCCCACTGGGAGTGGCACTATTAGGAGGTGTGGCCTTGTTGGAGGAAGTGTGTCACTGGGGTTAGGCTTTGAGGTTTCAGAAGCTCATGCCAGGCCTAGTAGCTCACTGTCTTTTGCTGCAGCCTGTGGATCTCTCAGCTATCTCTTTAGCACAATGCCTAACTGCATGCCAACATACTTTCCACTATGATAATAATGAATTAGACATCTAAACTGTAAACCAGCCCCAATTCAATGTTTTCCTTTGTAAGAGGGACTGTACTGTGACTCAATGGGCCACATGACAGCTTTCACGACAAGATTCTTCTTTTTTATTGTTGTTTATCTTTGTTTTGTTTCTTTGTTTGGCTTGGTCTTAGCATTTCTCTTAAATTTGGCTTTGATTTGGGAAAGAGGTTGCAAGGGCAGAGGGCAAATTCAAGAAGATGGGGAGATAAGTGGGACTAGAATGCATGATGTGAGATCCACAAAGGATCAACAAAAGTAAACAAATAAATAATTTTAAAAATAAAGTTCTATTGTTTAAAAAGTTATGATTAGAGAGAGAGTTGCTATGGTAATGTGTCTCATCATAACAATAAAATCCATGATATGACAATGTTCATATCACATAATTCTTTTCATTCCTGTTCTTTGGTTATAACGTCTTAGAAATTTAATATTGCTGGTGATAATTTCTTTCATTGTCTTTAGCCTATAAAGAACGCCTCATCTGAAGAAAGATGCTATGCTTGCTAATACTTTCATTATAAAATGAGTGCCCTGGGACTTCACTATGAAATCCACTGTTATGTATTAAAAGCACTATTAGCTTTAGGTCTGACCTAGTTTATATTTTAATTACATTTTGTTTACTAATTAATTGATTAATTAATCTGTGTGCATGTGTGTGTGTGTATATATATATATATGTGGAAGCTGGGGAATAGCTTGCAGGAAATAGTTCTTTTCTCCCACTCTATGAGTCCTGGGATCAAACTCAGGTCCTTAGATTTGG
This sequence comes from Cricetiscus sungorus, assembly GCA_030556225.1. Classification (NCBI taxonomy): domain Eukaryota; kingdom Metazoa; phylum Chordata; class Mammalia; order Rodentia; family Cricetidae; genus Cricetiscus; species Cricetiscus sungorus. The sequence continues at coordinate 138,810,073 of JANBXA010000651.1, forward strand.
TTGGTGACAGCCTGTTCTCTGTGAGCCATCTTGAGGCCCCTCACTGATTCATTCTAAAATCAGGACAGTGAGTACCTGGGCTATGTTCTGCTTCCTGCCCTCCTTGACTCATGTCAGGAGCATCTCAGCACTGGATCCTCACAGGGATTTACGTGTGAGGTAAAAGCCTGCCTGCCATTCTTGTTTCAGATGGTAAAGAACACCTGTCATTTGAAGTGCTAGATAGTCAGCATAGCTGAACCCAGGCTCTCACGTCTAGAAAGAGACAGTGTTTGGAAAGCAGAAACCTAAACATTCACTGGCACAAAGGGCAGCCATGAGAATATGTGGCCCAGGGCAACAATTCTCATGAAAAGAGAAATACATGCTAAAGCTGCTGAGACAGTGTGAGCAGGCACGAGCTGTGCCATTGTGAAGACCATTGCTTATCTCTGGCAAATCCTGGGGCCTCTGTGCCCAGAGGTTTCTGAGAGCCCTCCTTGCCTTTCTGCCTTAGGTCCTGTGTGTGTGTGTGTGTGTGTGTGTGTGTGTGTGTGTGTGTGTGTGTGAGTGTGTGTGTGTGAGAGTGTGAGTGTGTGAGTGTGAGGGTGTGTGAGAGTGCATGTGTGAGTGAGCGTGTACAAGTGTGTGTGTATGTGTGTGTGAGTGAGTGTGTGTATGAGTGTGTGTATGTGTGTGTTAGTGTGTGTGTGAGAGTGTGAGTGTGAGAGTGTGAGTGTGTGTATGAGTGTGTGTATGTGAGAGTGAGTGTGTGAGTGTGTGTGTGTGTGTGTGAGAGGGTGTGTGTGTGTGTGTGTGAGTGTGTGTGAATGAGTGTGTGTGTATGTGTGTGAGTGTGTGTGAATGTGTGTATGTGTGTATGTGTGAGTATGTGTGTGTGAGTGTGAGTGTGGTGTGTGTGAGTGTGTGTGAGTGTGTGTGTATGAGTGTGAGTGTGTGTATGTGTGTGTATGACTGTGAGTGTGTGTGAGTGAGTGTGTGTGTATGAGTGTGTGTGTGTGAGTGTGTGTGTGTGTGTGTGTGTGTGTGTGTGTGGTGCTTGAGACTTAGCTCAGGATCTTGTGCATACCAGACAAACACACTACCAGCAGCTACACATCCAATCTTCTTCCTTACTTCCTGATGCCCTGCTTCGAACAGCAGGCTACTCCCTCTGCAGTCCTGAACAAGCTCTCCCTGACTTTGCACACACAATTTGCTAGCTAGCAACTGCCAATCCTGAGACCAGCTGACCATGTTTCATCTTTGTTATTCTTGAAAATGACAGGAAATAGATTAAGAGAGACTTTTATCTCTGATGAGAAAATAGACTCTGTTCTTCCAGTGATAGGCTTTATGGACTTGGGGACTGGACTAGATATCTATTTAAATGTTTTGTTTTGAGAAGTACTCACTACTACTATAATACTGGTCTGGAAATAACCCATGAGGTCACCTGGTCACCAACCCTTTACTTTCAGTGAAAGATGGCTATTCTAGACAAACATATGAGATCATGGGTCCTTTTTCTGTTAAAGTACCAATAAAGACCATTAAGGAAAACTTCTGGGCAAGAGAATAGAATCTCTAGCCTGGGTGGAGTCCACTTGGGCTGAGTCTATTACCTTGCCAAGGAGCTACTAGGAAAGCAGGCTCACCTTGAGCCATGCCAATGAGTAGGCAGAATAACTTCTCTTTCAATAAGTGTGGTGGTTTGAAAGAAAATGGCCCCCAAAGGGAGTAGCACTGTTAGGAGGTGTGGCTTTGTTAGAAGTGGTCACTATGGGGCAGGCTTTGAGGTCTCTTTCGCTCAAGCTTCCCTCAGTGTGACTTTCAGTTGACTTCCTGTTGCCTGCAAGATGTAACTCTCTCAGCTAATCCTCCAGCATCACATCTGCCTTCACATTGCCATGCTCCCTTCATGAAGATAATAGACTGAACCTCTGAAACTGTAAGTGAGCCATTCCAATCAAATGTTTTTTTTATGAGTTGCTGTGATCAGAGATCAAGGGGCTACATCTTGGAAAGAAAGAAGTCAAGCATTCACTATTTGCAGATGATATGATAATTGACCCCCAAACTTCTACCAGGGACTCCTACAACTGATAAACACTTTCAGTAATGTGGCAAGATACAAGATTAACTTAAAAAAATCAGTGGTTGTCCTATATACAGATGATAAAGGGGCTGAGAAAAAAATCAGAGAAACATCACCCTTTTCAATAGCCACAAACAACATAAAATATCTTGGGGGTAATGCTAACCAAACAAATGAAAGACCTGTATAATAAGTTTTTAAAGAAAGAAATTAAAGAAGATATCAGAAAATAGAAAGATCTTCCATGGTCTTGGATAGGTAGGGTCAACAAAGTAAAAATGGTAATCTTACCAAAAGCAATCTACAGGTTCAATGCAATTCCCATCAAAATTCCAGCACAATTTTTCACAGACCTTGAAAAAACAATACTCAACTTCACATGGAAAAACAAACAAACAACTCAGGATAGCAAAAAAAAAGAAAATACTGTACAGTAAAGGAACTTCCAGAGGTATTACCATCCCTGACTTCAAGCTCTGTTATAGAGCTACAATAATAAAAAAGCTTGGTATTGGCACAAAACAGACAGGTGGACTGAAAGAATTGAATCAAAGATCCTAATATTAACCCACACACCTACGAACACCTGATTTTTGACTAAGAAGCTAAACTTATACAATGGAAAGAAGAAAGCATCTTCAACAGATGGTGCTGGCATAATTGGATGTCAACATGTAGAAGAATACAAATAGATCCATATCTATCCCCATGTACAGAACTTAAGTTCAAATGGATCAAAAAGACCTCAAGAAAAGTTCAGCCACAGTGAACCTCATAGAAGAGAAAATGGGAAGAACCCTTGAACAAATAGACACAGGAGACCACTTTCTGAATATAATAACACCAGTAGCACAGACACTGAGAAACTTATATAAGGCAAAGGACACAGTCAAGAAGAGAAAATGGCTACCTATAGAATGGGAAAAGGTTTTCACCAATCACACACCACCAACCAGGGTTGATCTCCAAAATATACAAAGAACTCAGACTTGCTGGTACCATGACATCTCACCTGGAGACTTGGGTATTTTTATTGCTGTGAAGAGACACTATGACCACGGCAACTCTTATAAATAAAAACATTTAATTGAGGAGGCTCACTTATGGTTTCACTACATTACCATCAGGATGGGGAGCATGGCGGCTCGCAGGCAGATGTGGTGCTGGAGCTGAGAGCCCCACATCTTGACTCAGAGGCAACAGGAAGTGGACTGACTGTCACACTGTGTGAAGCTTGAGAAAAGAGACCTGAAAGTCCACCCCCACGGTGACATACTTCCTCCAACAAGGCCACACCTCCTGATACTGCCACTCCTTTTGAGGTGCCATTTTCTTTCAAACCATCATGCTGGGAAGTGAGTTTATATTAAAGGGGTACCACAACTTGGTCCATATGCAATTTCCTACAGTCCGTCTTGTCTGGGAAGCAGGCAGCCTGGCTACAGACTCCTCTCATGAAATCTCCCTATTCTCGGTAAGCTAGAAGAGACTTCCACTTGTGCCACATGGGCCATAGTTCACTTTAGAGACCCCACCATTCTGTCTGTGTCTCTCATGGGGCCTGAGCTCTCCTTGGAGTCATCAGCATGCTGATGGCCCCTGCCTGTTTGTCCAGGACATTAATAACCCTTCTAACCAATCCTTTAGCTCCAGTAATCCATCTCAGTGTCCCCCCAAGCCACCTGACACATCCAAAGCCTAACAAACATCCTGATGCATGTACCATCATAACAAGTGCATTCGTGAACATACAAAATAAAAATGAATACATAAATTGTAATCATACTGTCATGGAAGAGTGAAAATGAAGAAAGCTGAGTTCTTGCTGTGTTTTGCTACGCAACACAATAGTTTTCTAATATTTGGTGCATTTTCCAAGTATTTTAGAGGCTAATAAAGTCCAACATAGTTCTGCACAATGCTCTAACAGAGTCAAATGTCCATATTCATGATAACTCATTCACTTGCTACAGTGTGATACAGATTGCTCAGGCTTAGGAGAACCTGTTGAGCTACAGCCTGCACTGTATCTGTGCTCATCCCAAGCCTCATGGGGTGATGTACATGGCATCATGTGCTGAGTATCTGCCTAGGACTCTTCATCCAAGCACCTTTCCTGCAAGATTATCTCAAGATTCAGTGTGTTTACAGAATGTGGAGAAGACATCAGATTCATTGTAATGAATAGATGATGCTACAACTAATCCTTTGAGAAATTCAGTTTACTCCTTGTAACTTTTAGAGTCAAATGCATTTCTCCTGCAAGCACAGCCAAGCTTCCTGTAAGGTGGATGGTGACAGGTGATATGGGGTCCCTCTCAGGAGCAAAGAGCTTAAGGAGGGAGATGTACCTCTGCTTCTTCTGCTACCCACAGGCGTGCAATCGTCTCTCCTCTGGAGCCTGAGAGCCTGGTTTATGGCTTCTCCCCACCTCCTCCTCCTTTGCATGGCTAACCCCTCTCTGACCCTGCTCACTGCAGTGCTACTCATGAGGCCCAGGGCTACTCATTACCTGACTGTTAGGAAATTCCAGGGTCTGAGCCAGGTGACGGAGGTAAATGACAGGTTGAGTATCTCATTACTGTGTTTAGCAACAGTTCTGAGCATAAAATATTCTTTCAGGCATGGTCGGCCTGCACTGCTGTTGCCAGTCCAAAGGCTGATTTGTACATTGTTTTGTTTTTATTAGTCGGTATAAACTGTGTTTTGCATCCCTAGATGTCTGGAGACCTTGAGTCTTTGACCTCTCTTCCTTAAGTCTTTCCCTTCAGCCTTATAATTGACTGGTGGGTCAGGGGTGTGGTCCAGTGGATCGGTTAATTCATTCTGTTTTCCTCTCCCTCCCTTCTTCCTTCAGTGGCTCTCTCTCTCTCTCTCTCCCTCTCCCTCTTCCTCCCTCCCTCCCTCCTCTCTCTCTCTCTCTCTCTCTCTCTCTCCCCCTACCTCTGTCTATATTGCAGACTATGAATACTTATATAGGAGTTGAAATTGGGGTCCTACGCTTACCCATTTACTAGCAAAATGTCTTTAAGCCTTGACACATCAGTTTTCTCATTGAAAAAATGGAGTAACTCTGCTTTTATTACCTTTTCTGTGAAATCAAACAGTGTAATGAAGGTGGCAGTCAAGGGCAGCCTCAGATTTCACGACAGGAGGCTGTGTGATTCCTCAGAAACAGACAACTTTTTTAAAAAGGGGATTTGGCTGAGTACTTAAACACAGCCCAGGCACAGGCAAATTCAAAATAACCAGATCTCATGTGAACATTAGAATTAGTGGGAGGAAAAAAAAAAGGGTAAAAACTAAAAATAAACTCACAACCATATTTGGTGGGTGTGTGTGTGTGTGTGTGTGTGTGTGTGTGTATTTTTTTGGAGGGGTATAAACCAGAGGAAGATGATGTCAGATGTCTTTGATCATTCTTCAACTTATTTTTTAAAACCTCTTTTTTAGGTTTACTTGTTATATTTTATATGTATGAGTGTTTTACCCACATGTATGTATGTATGTATGTATGTGTGTGTGTGTATGTATGTATGTATGTATATATGTATATATGTATGTATGTATGTATGTATGTATGTATACTCCATGGGTGCATATAGGGCCTGAGGAAGTCAGAAGAGAGTGTTGGATTCCTGGAAATGGAGTTACAGATGTTACTTGACCTTTCCTTTTGTGACAGGGTCTTTCACAGAGTCCTGGCATTCGGTGAGCTAGCCAGCAAGCCCCAGGGAACCCACCTGTCTCTACTTCTCTGGCACTGATATGATAGGCAGATCTTTTATGTAGGGATCTAAACTCAGGTCTTGGAGCTTGCCTTGCAAGCACTTTATTGGGTCATGTCTCCAACCCTGAAAGCCACATTTTTATGTAAGAGCTACTAGCATAAATTTCTGTTGTACATAGAAAATACACACATTAAATGCTACTATTGTTCATCTGAAAATGGAACTTAGCTGAGGGTCTTGCAGTTTTACTAATGACACCTGGCAATTTCGCATAGCTTATTCTCTCGAGCAACCCACTTTTGCAGCTGCTGGCAAAGCCCCTGAGCAGGGTCTGCATAAAACCAGATAAGTGAGCTTACGGCCTGTATGGTCTTTTACATCATCTCTTCTGAGCTTGACATCTTACTCTTAGATTTCCATATACTGTAAGCACAAACATCTAAGGCATAGATACTTTAGGTGAGTTCATGGCTGTTCTTGGTTGTCAATTTGACTATGTCTAGGACAAATTACAATCCAGAAATGAAAGGTACAACTGTGAGAAACTTTTTTGCTTGGTTTGAAGTGGGTGAGTCCACTTCTGGTCCAGACCTTTGAGGTAGGAAGACACAAGTCTTTAATTTGGATCTTAGGGCTGGAAGACACACCTTTAATCTGGACCACACCTTCTATTGGAAGTCTGTATAAGGACATAAAAGAAGGCAACTTCTGCTTTTTGCCTGCTTGTTCTTGCCTTGCTAGCAAGTCTATCTCTTTGCTGGCATTAAAACCTACTTCTTTAGCGTTCCAGTCTCCACTGAAGAGCAGCTGAGACATCCAGTCTTGTGAACTGAGCAATTTCTGGATTGTTGGACTTTCTGTTCATAGCCAACCATTGTTGGATTAGTTGGACAAATAGCCTGCAAATGATTCTAATAAACCCCCTTTATATAGTATATGTAGGACACACAACACTATATATATATATATATATATATGCATATATATATATATATATATATAGGACAGCTATATATATATATATGTATATATATATATAATTAAATAAAAATATATAACAGAACATTGTCAGGGCCCAAGAAGGCTGAAATGCACGTTAAAGACTGGAAGGGGATTCAGGCAATGGTGAATATATAAATATATATATATATGGTATTAATATATGTACATATATGTTATACATATAGGATTTATTAGAACACCTACATATATATCTAAAGATAGAGAGGGAGGAAGGGAGGAAGAGAGATTCATTCTATAAGTTCTGCTACTCTAATACAGTATAGTGGCATCTTGCTTTGCAGTGAACTCTCGGAGGTGGCCACATTCTAGGGGCGTGGCTTCAGGTGTGCAGATGTAACCCCTTATAAAGGAGAGGAGGGGCTGGCTCCCTCTCTTGGGTTTTGGTCAGAGCAGCAGAAGGGCAAACACTGCCCTAATTTTATTCATACTTATTGATACCTTTCCCTGGATGCATACCTATAAAATTTAAACTTTCTATTCTGATGTTAATGTTTAGGTCTTCCACAGAGAACAATAAAACTTCCTAACAGCAATCTCTGAAGTCTCCAGAAAGAAGATGGGGCCCCACAACATTGATTCTCTACTTGATTCTACATGTTTTCTTTGAAATAGTAAACACCACTCAAGGATTGGTCTTGGACTAAAACTGCTCTAGACAATTCCAGAGTAGCTAGCTGAGATGATCTACCTTCTTATAACACTCTGGCCAGAACTTCAGACAGAACTTCACAAGAATTACATGCTACTCAGAGACCAACTACAAATGTTACAGCTAGTCCTCTTGAGGACCCATTGCTTTAGTTTTTTGTTTGTTTGTTTGTTTGCTACAGGATCTCATAGAGTCGCCTTTGCTGGCATGACAGCTGGAAGTAATTCTAAGAAACAATGCCCCCTTTCTCTATAGATGGCTTAGATGGTGTTGGCTATGGATAATGGCACTTGCTTGGGGTTGGTTTGAAGTTGTGTAGGATTGGAAATGGAATATGACATTCAGACCCAGCAATCACTTTCAGAAAAGTATAAAGGGAATGGATGGGATATAGGTAGATTAGTATATTTTCTTGTGAACTATTTAACGACTACTAGCTATAGACACCTTACATTGTTATAGATTCTTGTATATTGATATGTATGTAATATTACTTTTGTATTCCTGTCTTGGGTAGTTTGTATATTGTTCCAAACTTCAGATTATATTTGTCATACTGTGTAGACTCCTCTTTCGATATTTTTGTGCACAAATGTAAAATTACTTTTATCATATTTTATGAATGTATGTTTCTACATATGCTTAAGATATTTTGTATATTGATACAATTTAGGATTTTTAAAATCATTTTGCACCATACAGTTCTACCTTTGGTCAGGATATTTCAGTTCTACCTTTGATCTAGAGATTTACATATATATATACATATGTATATATTTACAAATTTAAGGTCATTGTCCTTATGTTGCACATATGTTTAAAAGTTGTTTACATTATGTATGGGAAGCTTTAGTAAGTAAATGATAAATATTTTTGAGAATTACAGATTATAGTTACCCATGCTTCTTATAATTAGTGATGTTATTCAGGTTCTCTATGTGCTCAGAGATTCACCCTACATAGATATCTGACCTTAAAACATTTCAAAGACCTAAAGAATATGGCACATAAATGTTTTAATAATTTAGAACTCAGTTGACATGAGACACATTGCTCCTGGCATCACCGAAGTATGATGGGCACCGGTGACACTCCATTTGGAGTTCATTTTCTTCTTAGCTACTGGGCCTTTTGGCAAAAAACTTCCCCTGCCTTGACTACTGACTTTGGACTTGCTGTCCTAACTAGGCAAGGAGGAGATAAACATAAGGAGACTACAGAAACTTGCCAGGTCAGGGTAGCACAGTCTTTCAAATTTACCTGCTCCTGAGATGGTCTGTCAGATACTCTAGGCCTTAGCCAAAGCTAGTTTCCTCAACATTACTGTGAGACCTTGGGTGACCAGGTAACCCTCTGTTCTGTCATTTCATGTACCCTTAGGAAGTCACCTGCTTGTACTTCCCTAGTAATGTTATTTTCCTTCTCAGGTCTTTGATGAGGTTGAGAACTAGGTAGTCACAGCTAATATCCTCTCTTATCTTACCTAAAACATATTAGGTATAAGACTTAGACTTTCCACAGTGGGACAGCTATTGGAGTAATCTCTGTTATCAGCCATCACCCTGGGCCTAGACATTTAGTATGTTTTTTTTTGCTTAATGTTGTTCTTGCTGGTTGTAGGTCTAAATTTGTGTATGTTTTTACTTTTCTTTCTCCTAGACTATACTTGATATTTGTTATCATTGTATATAGATTTTGTATCAGGCTTAAAGCCCTCTTATTTAGAGAAAAAGAAGAAATGTAGTGGCGTCTTGCTTTGCCAATGAATTTGTGGTGGTGGCCATATCCTAGGGGCATGGCTTTAGGTGTGTAGACTGGATCCCTTATAAGGAAGAGGAGGGGCTGGCTCCCTCTCTTGGGTTGTGGCCAGAGCATCAGAAGGGCAGAGATTGCATCGTCAAGAGCAGGAAGACTGCCACATTTGTTTAATTATTTGTGTAAGTGCTACCCAATAAATACCTGTTTATCATTTATCTTGGATCTTGTGAATTTCATTTAAACCCTGCCTTCAATATAGTATCCATCTTTAGAATACCTACGATATACATAATTTATACTGTAGAATATATATATACATATATATATGTATATATATATATATATATATATAGAGAGAGAGAGAGAGAGAGAGAAGGAGGATGGTGGAAAGGGGAGGAGGGGGACTGGAAGCAAACTTGGAGATGCTAACCATACACATTGCCTATTTCCTACTCCTGTCTCAGTCTGTTGTTCTCAGTGACAGCCAGGTCCAGCCAATTATATGGATATACTCTCCTGTTTCAGAAAAAGAGAAATGTCAGGAACAGCCTCAAGGGCAGCAACATTCACACTGTAGTGAAAGTTGGTAGATCTTCCTGAAGATGGCAAAGCAGTTCAGGTTCCCTTCCTGTGGGAATTCTTCTGTTCAGTACTGCCAGACAGAACTTTCTACTGTTAATCCCATCAGGTGAGAATAAGACCACTCCCCAAAATTGTTAAGCCAAATTAGAAGCAAGTTTCTTTAAATACTGGCCAGGACAATGAACATTGGCCAGGTTCATACCCAGTATTCCTAGAGTATGGCCACGAATTGCATTAGTCAGGGTCTTATAAAGACAAAACCCACAAGTCTATGTACTTTTCCCCTTAGCCCAATCTGGGGCAAGCACACACCCTGATATACTTCCTGGATATGTACCTCCCACCTATGTGCGGTCAAAGCTCGTTTAGAGAAGAGAGAACATCTGCCTTGTCACATGAACAACCTCAGTATTCCAGGAAGTCGTCTGTTCTCGGGTAAGTGGAGCTCACAGGTTAAAAGATAACCTTGGTCTCACATTCTCCCTTGTACTGTATCCTGAATCAAATCTTTGACTCTGTTGTGGGTACCTGTTCATATTTGGATGTAATAACCATCAGCTTAATGGCATCCAGATAGAAATTTATGTATGCAATTAAAGCATTAATGGTGCAAGAGAAAACACTAACTAATGGAAATAGAAGGGCCAAAGGCACTGTGATGGCTGACATCAGAGTTACTAGTCAGAAGGAGCCTGAAAATAAGAATGGGAACCAGCCATTTATTTCATCTCAGGTCCCCTCTTTGCAGCTCTTTCCTTCTCCTTCCTTTCCTTTCTTCCTTCCTTCCTTCCTCCATCAATCCTTCCCCCTCTCTTTTTCTCTCTTCCTTCCTTCCTTCCTTCCTTCCTTCCTTCCTTCCTTTCTTTCTCTCTTTCTCTCTTTCTTCCTTTCTTTCTTTTGTTAACTACAGTCAAATCATCTCTAATGGTTTCCTAGTGGTTTTTACAGAAGCAAGAATTTTCTTAAAGTCACACAATAACCTTGTTTTACGTAGAGCAGTTCAAGTGCCCTATCATATTGTAGTTAATGAATTTTAGTTAATGAATCTACCTGTTGACAGCTCTGGGTCATTTGTTTTAACAGGCACCTTTCCTGGTCTTCCAAGAGGCACTATAGGTAGTCATTTTGCCACCTTTTCCAGGGACTTTCCTTTGGACCTCACAGTCCAGCCTTTGTTGAGGATAAGGGTGATATACTCTCTTCTGTAACTGCTTCCTGCTGAATAAGAGCATAGCTGTCAGGGCCCAGGAGGGCTGGAATGCTGGTCATAGGCCAGAAGGGGACTCAGGCCATGGGCATTCATCAGAAGTATCATTGCTGACCCAGCTGAAGAGACAGGAAGCAATCATATTGGCTGGACTGGTCCACATCAGCTTTCAGCAAACCCACTGAAATAGTTCATAACTGATTTCTGGATAGGGTCTGTCAGCTGGGTGGAAATATGTTCTTAACCATGAGCTATCTCTGTAACTCCAGTTCCATGGGGTTCCGACATCCCCACACAGACATACATGCAAAACACCATGATTAAAAGAAAAATTTAAAAATACCTCTGTCATGGAATCCTACAATATCAAAAAATAAATCAAGTACCTTTAATACTTGACACAGAAACAAGACACAGGCACAGTCTGGACAAGACAAGACCACAATCCAACAGTGTGAACAACTCAGTACTCAACATCTGGGATTCATGATCCTCTGGGCTCCTCCAAGGGGCATAGATCTCCTGTCCAAATCTGCCCTCAGCAGCACACACAACCTGCCTTCTGGGCTCCAGCCAGGTCTACTTCTAGTGACTACTATCACATGGACCCAGCACCTTCAAAATGGTGGGGTCCCTTCCTTTGTCTCTCTTTAGAATCTATAGCCCTGCTACACAGTGCCAAGTCTCAGCTATTCTCCATGACCCCTTCATGCCTTTAAAACCACCTGGGTGATGCTACCATTTCAAAGCTCAGCTGCCGGCACAAGGTCCATTCTTGTTATATGAACACAGGGAGGAGAAGCTTTAATACCTCATTAAACAAGTGTCATTTTTAGCTCTATCTTTTATAAACTTTGTGGTGGTCTAAATAAGTATGACCCCCCATAGACTCATGTGTGTGAATGCTTGGCCCATAGGAAGTGGTGCTATTAGGAGGTGTGGTCTTGTTGGAGTAGGTGTGGTCTCGTTGGAGGAAGTGTATCATTGTGGAGATGGGCTTTGATATTTCATATATGCTGAAGCTATACCCAGTGTAGTGAGACATTCACCTTGTCCGCACCTGTGGCATAGACCATGCCCATTGAGGGTGGAGAGAGGGCCAGATATTACCTGGGGGAACTGAGTCTGAGGAGGGGGCTTGGGGAGCTCTCTTGCTTTACAGCATGGGGACAGGAGTAAATCTGGAGACATCCTTGGGACCAGTAACCTGCTGGTGTTCATCTGTCTATGTTGTAAGTTATTTCTCCCTGAATAAACATCTATTTGGCCTATCTGCTTCCCCTGGCCCTTATTAAACTTGAATATCTGGTGTCAAAAGCATACGTAGTCTTGTGAGAGAAAAAGAATAAAATGGTTTTAAAAAGACAGATAGTAGCTGGGTGTGGTGGCACACACCTTTAATTCCAGCACTTGGGAGACAGAGGCAGGCAGATCTCTGTGATTGCAAAGTAAACCTGGTATACAGAGTTGATTCCAGGACAGATAAAAATTACACAGAGAAACCCTGTCTCAAAAACCCAGTGTGATGCACAGTCTCTCCTGCTGCCTTCAGATAAAGATGTAGAATTCTCAGTTCCTTCTCCAGCACCATGTCTGCTTGCATGCTGCCATGTCTTGCTATGATGATAATGGACTAAACATTTGAAATTGGAATCCAGCCACAATGAAATGTTTTCCTTTATAAAAGCTTCTGTGGTCATGGTGTCTCTTCACAGCAACAAAAAGCCAAATGAAGACAAACCCTGCTTTTATTATTTTATTTTCAGAACAAGGATTATCATACAAAAACCCATCATAACCCAAAATTTCTTGGAGACCTGTTATTACCTCCTTAGTTGGCTTATGTCATGCGGCCACCTTTAATCAAGATGCGAGTGAAGTCACATGACACCCATTCTTCCCAACCCCAGCAAAGATGGCTGCCAGCCACATGGTCATCTCCATCTGATGTGGCGCATCAGCTAAGATGGCACCAAGCCACATCTTGCTTACAGTTCAAGATGGCATCATGCCACACGGTTCCTTTAAGATTATCTATATATAGATTTTCAACTATCAATTCCCTATGTTACAAGTTGTAAATGAACCTTTTTACAGATTTTGTAGATTTTTAACCATACCCAATAAACTTATAATCCTTGAGGTACAGAAAGTTCACATATTAGTCTTAAAAATCTTAAGGTAAGGTTTAAATCTTAGTGTGGTGATTTGAATGTACATGGCCCCCATAATCTCATAGGGAGTAGCACTATTAGGAGGTGTGGCTTTGTTGGAGTGGGGATGGCCTTGTTGGAGGAAGTGTGTTACTGTGGGGATTGGCTTTGAGGTTTCCCATGATCAGCATATTGCCCAGTGTCTCAGTCAACTTCCTGTTAACTTCTGATCAAGATATAGCTAGTGTCATGTCTGCCTGCATGTCACCATGCTCCCCTCCATGCTCCCTGCCTTGACGATAATGGACTGAATCTCTGAAACTGTAAGCCACCTCAATTTAATATTTTCCTTATAAGAGTTGCTGTGGTCATAGTGTCTCTTCACAGCAATAGAAACCCTAACTAAGACAGAAGTTGGTATGAGGTACTGGGGTATCTCTATGATAGGCCTGAGCATGTTTTTGCTTAGAGGAATTTGGACTTTGGTACTTTGGGTTAGGAAAGCAGAGGAATGCTTTTAGCACTGCCTAATGGGTTTACTGGTAGGAGCATGGGAGACAATGGGCTGATAACGATTTGAACTGTCTGGGGCTGAATCAAGAGGTTTCAGAGGAGAAGAACTTTAGTATGTTGCCTAAAAATAACTCTTGTGATATTTTGGTAAAGAAAGGGGCTGCCTTTTGCCCTTGTCCAAAGATTCTTCCTGAGGCGAAAGTTAAGAATTTTAGATTAATTCCATTGTCAGACGATATCTCAAAACAGCCTAGTATAGACTCTGCCATATGGCTGTTAGTGATAACTCTAATAAAGATTTATAACGAAAAGGGACAAACTGAACAGGTTACATTACAAAATGTAAATTTTGAGGTGAAGAAGCACCAGGAAGTAGGATGGAGCTAAATCCTGTGTTCAAGGAAATAAATGGATTAAGAAATTGAGTGAAGGGAGTGGTGGCCTCAGGGCAAGATCCCATCGAGCTAAATTTCCAACTTGTGAATTAAGGAGAAGCTTAGAGCAAGTGTGGTGGTGCACACCTTCAATCTCAGCACCGGGAAGATAGAGGCTTGCAGATCTCTTGGTTTGAGGCCAGCCTGGTCTACAGAGAAAGTTTCAGGACAGCCAGGCTTTGGCAGTGAAGGACAGAAGATATAACTGAACGAGGGGCCATGTTCCAGCCCCATTAAGGAACAGAACTTCAGCCATATGGTGTTTGCTTTAGAGTTAAGGATAGAAGAAAAAGGTTATGGAATTTGCCTCCACGCCTAATGAAAGCTGCTGAAGCCAGGCATGTGGCAGGGGTGTCCCTGGATGAAGGCATAGTGGAGAGGTCATTGCATGAAGCTATGAAGTTAAAGTTTGGATTGCCTTGGAGAACCCAAGATGTTAGAGATGCCAGACTCATGGGATACCTGCCAAGGACAGATGCTGACAGAGAGTGGAACCAGCCCAAGAGAAAGAAGTGTATCACAGCTGAACAGTTGGGGATTTGAAGAGCATTTCAATATCACACATGGAGATGCAGAGTTTGGAGTTTGCCCATGTGGTTTTCAGTCTTGCTTTGGTCTAGGACTTCCTTACTATGCTCTCTTCCCTACATTTTGGAAAGGTAATGTATATCCTGTGACATTATATGTTAGAAGTGTGTGATCTGCTTTTTGATTTTTACAGATGATTATAGTTAAGGGATTGCATGAATCTCAGAAGAGACTTTGAACTTTGGACTTTGAAACATTGTTGAGACTGTGATAGATTATGGGGACTTTTAAAGTTGGATTAAATACATTATGATATTGTTACATGCTAATGGAGGTCAGGGAGTGGAATATGGTACTCTGAATGTAATTGGCCCCCATAATCTCGTAGGGAGTGGCACTATTAGGTGGATTTGTTGGAGTGGGTATGACCTTGTTGGAGGAAGTACGTCACTATGGAGGTGGGCTTTGGGGTTTCCTATGCTCAGGTTATTGCCCAGTATCTCAGTTGACTTCCCGTTGCCTTCTTTCTGACCAAGATGTAGTTAGTGTAATGTCTGCCTGCATGCCACTGTTCTCTCTGTCATGATGATAATGGACTGAACCTCTGACACTGTAACCAAGCTACCTCAACTAAATGGTTTCCTTGTAAGAGTTGCTGTGGTCATGTTTCTCTTCTTCACAGCAATAGAAACCCTAACTAAGACACTTAGCAAAAGAAGTTTTAGGCAGTTAAATGAAACCAATACCCTCCCCCCACCCCCCACTCTCGTTTTTGGAATGGCCTCTTTTGCTTTGCTTTCTTCTACATGGCACAGCATCATATGGATCTCTTGACACAGGACACAGAAGAAACTTTCAAATAAGCATGCTTGGGTCTAGAGAAGGGAGAGCCACAACCCAACTCCAGAGCCAGTTTTTCAATATAGTAGACTAGCATAAAACAACTTTAATATTAACCACACACAAAAGACATTTGCATCCCTGCTAAACTTAATCCAGTGACCAGAACGCTCAGAGATAAGATTTTCCACACAGCAGCCATGGGTTGCCGCAGTAGTGGTGGCCAGCAGCTAGCAGTGACAGAGATGGAAACAACAAAACCAGTAAATATAGATCACAGAAAATACAAGATACAGAGACAGCAAAAAAAAAAAATGAAACGAAAGACCAGGCAAACATAATACAAAACCAGACTACCTCAGGTGGGAGGTTCAATGATCTCACTTTTTGCCCTGGATAGGAGAGTTTGGGTCAGAACCAGGTGTTAGAGAGAATGACTATGACTCCAGGCAGAGGTCTGTGTAGCTGTTCCTGCTTTTCTCAGCAAGGCAGTTCACTTTGACAGTACATAAAACCAAGCCACACCTGGGAGTCGTGGAACATCTCAAGGTCTATACCTCCTCAGGTGGTCCTTCAGCCCTAGAGCCCCAGAGTGAAGATTCTGCTTTAGAATTTGCGAGGGTGATCTGATCTCACTGGGGCCTCTGGAAAATATTAATTCTATTGGGTGAGAATAAGACCACTACCCCAAACTTTTGAGTCACATTTGAAATAAGCTTTATTAAACATTAAACACTGCCAAGGACCATGGATACTGGCCAGGTCCTTACCTGGCATTCCCAGAGTATAGTGCCAAATTATATTAGTCAGGTGCTTTTAAAGACAAAACCTACAAGGCTACGTCCTTCCCACTGTTGTCCAGTCAAGGGCAACATACATCCTGAAGTACTTCCTGCCTCCATAACCTCCTGCCTGTGTGTGATCAAGCACATCCTGGGGTAGCCAAGCTTGTTTACAGAAGCAAAATCATGTGCCTTATTATTTCACAATAACAACAGCCCCCAACATTCCAGGAAGTATCTGTCCTAGGGTAAGTGGGGTTTGCAGTTCAGAGGCGTTTTGCTTTCTAGATCTCTTAAGCATGGCAATTTAAGCTCAAAGCATGTTAGCCATCATACCGCAACAGTGGAAATGTCCCGTGCTGTCTACTGCAGTAGGCACAAGTCATGTGAGGCAACCACACAGGAAGAATTGGGTTTTTAGTTTTACTTACATGTCATTAAAATTAAACTTCGAATAGTTGCATGCTGCTCTGTTACCGCAGGTTGTTCCTTCCCGTCCGGCTCCATCCCGCCTGCCGCCAGTCTGCTGCCGGTCTGGGCCCACAGCCGCGCCAGCCCCAAATAACATTCTGAGACTCTGTATTTGATACAATCCTGTTGGCCAATTACCATTATTGTTTATGGGCTAGCTCTGTCTTAATTATTAGCCCATTTCTACTTATCTAAGTATTTCCACGTGGTCGTCTTATTGGGGAGCCTCAGCGGGCGTCCTGCTTCTTCCCTGGGCTACATCTCGACTCCTCCCTACTGCTTCCTCTTTCCTCCTCCTGGTCTCCTAGCCCCACCTATCTTGTTTCCTATTGGCCACAGAGCTTTATTAACCAGTATGAGAAACATATATACAGAATAACATCTCCCATCACTGCTCTAAACTTTGGACTCCGGACTGTAAGCTGCATCCCTCACAATCTCCGTGGGCCGCTTTGGTCAAGACTTTTCATGTCTCAGAAACTTGGCTTTTCTGTCTATAACATTAAATTAATAATGCTTTATACTTTACAGTGTTGTTACAAGACTTTTATGAGAGGAAGTGGGTAAAGCCCTGAGAAAAAAAAATCTGTGATTGGTAATAAATGTAAAATTTGGGAGGCAGCTTATTTTAGCTTATTGTAACTTTATTTATAGTTTTTGTCTTTGAGACAGGTTCTCGCTGCAGCCCTGGCTGATCTAGAACTTCCAATGCAGTCCAGACTGGCTTCAGACTCAGGATTCTGCCTGAGTGTGCCACCACAACTGGCTGATTTACATACATATATATATATATATATATATATATATATATTATGGAGAATTTCAATCTTGGAAAGAAATTGGTGGAAATGAAAAGGTGTACATAATAAAGTGTCTTTCTTGTTAGTAAAAAGGAAAGTAGAGGGAACACCATTTTCATATACTTCCTGGGTTTGGTCATACACTACAGTCTTTGGTCATCAGTTAGTAAACCATATATGAAAATAATCGTATATTGAGCCTACCAAGATGACAGACTCATTAACATTTCGTTCCTTGCTTAATCTGGAACTGGAAAGGAGCCAAATTAAAAAAAGAAATCAAATTTATACGGAGCATAATGCCATTAAAAATAGGGCAGTGAGTATCAGTGTGAAGACAACAAGAAGGCTTGTGGAGAAAGACAGAGGCGACTTTTGTAGATAATCCCATAATAGGAAAGCGACAGGAAGGTAAACCAATGGAAGTGTGACAGCCAATGGTGCCACAAACTGTTGCTGAAACCCATGGTAAATGAGAACTTTGTCTACAGCCTGTTTGTAAGTCATTTGGAAAAGGGGTTCAGCAGAATTTCTCAGATTTTAATGTTATTAATAATAATGTTATTCCATTTTAACTTAGAAGTGACAATCCTTTTAGGGTGTTTTATTATAAAAACATAAACATTTGAGTAAGCTGTGAATGTGGAGTAGTGGGAACATGAGACTCTGCTTTTAAAGGTTATTATCAAATAGAATTTAAAATTATTATCTTATTATTTACTTATTTTTTGAGACAGTTTTTCCACTTTGTCACCCAGACTAACTAGGGACTCAATATGTCAAAGTAAAAGAAGAATAGAGGGAACACAGAGACAAAAAAAACACAGAGACAGGTGATACAATAAAAAAGTTGAGATTGCTAAAATAGAAACAGAACGAATATTGGGAAAAGTTAAAAAATACAACTGACCTAAAAACAGAACAAGGACCTCTATTCAGTGTAGATTTTGTTGCTTCTTTCACACCTATCAAATCTTGTGTTTGAGTCATCAAGTTTTAGTTCGTTGTTCTTTCCTCTGTACTAGTCTCTGCTATTTCTAGCATGTTACTGATTTTCCCCAGACTTTAAAATACATAGTTAATTTGTTTGCACACGAGGTGGAAGGACACATGTTAGGGTCTCATTCTGTAGTTCAAGCTGGCCTGGAAGACAGGATCATCTGGCTTCTGCCTTTTGAGTCTTGAGATTGTAGGTATTCACAAGCATGACCAGCTTTTAAACTCGTATTGTAGCAGGCATGAGAAGTGCTTGTTAAGGAGAAGTTCTCTTTAGAAAGACAGTGAGTCTTCAAGGGATGAGCACAGGATCAGAGACCCATGAAGAACATTACTGGTGATACATCCTTTTGTAAAACTCTTAAAAGATAACTCTTAGGACAGGATTGTAACTTTGTGCAAAACAAAAAAACTCCCAAACCAAGCCCAAGCAAATACAAAAGAAGGGCTGGCAGCTTCCTAGCTGGATGCATAGCTTCAGAGGTAGTTTGTGATTGCAGGCTAAGTGTGGCCGAAGCTCTTCAAACAGGGAGTCCCACAACACAGTGGAGCCTCCCAAGGATGAGGGGCACACACATGAATTCATTCTCTCTGGGAATTGTACTACATCTTCAAACTCTAATGCTGGAGGTATTAGATCATAAAATAGCATAAAACTTAATATTGGCTAAGGATTTTCTATGTTCTAAGCACATTGTCTCTTCACTACTTTTCTGAATATAATTTAAAAATCCCCAAACATATTCTGATATGGAGTGAATTAAGAGTGAGTGAATCAGCAAGATGATAAAGTTGCTTGAATAGAATTGTGGGGGAAATGCTTGTTTATGTGTTTAAGAAGGTTGTTAGAATAAGATTGTGCTTGCAGCCACAAGATAACAAAACTTCTGAGCTTATCTTTTCCATTCTATTGAAAATACTTTAGGGCTACTGATCTACCTGCAAGTTAATATATAATTCCACTAAGTCTAAATTCTTAGTTCCTGTATGAGTCATACAAAAAGTTCTGTACAAAAGTCAAAGGAATTTTACCCCAATAGTTTAGTGATTCATGAATAAGCAGGGTTAAATAATGACCCAGTGTGTCACCAAAGGCACTCCCTGAGTTCTCTTTGTCTTAGGTCTAAGTTTTACACATCTCTTAAGGGAATTACACCGGCATTCTTAGAGGAATCGACTCCACAGAATATCTCACCATACAGAGGATCTGCTAGACTGATTTGTGCACTCTGGGGCTAGATAGTCTCATGATGCTTGCATGCATGCTGGAGAACCAAACAAACAAAACAACCAGCTGCTTAACCCAAGCTGGAAGCCTCAAAAAGGCAGTATTTTATTTTTCAAGACAAAATACCATGACCAAGGCAACTTATAAAAGACAATGATTATTAGTGGTCACAGTTACAGAGAGTTTATGATTATACAGTAGGGGGCATGGCAGCAGACAGGCAGCCATGGAGTTGGAGCAGTAGCTGAGAGCTTACATATGATCGACAGGAAGGAGTGGAGTAAAGAGAGATAATTGGTAATGGTAAGGGCTTTTGAGATCTCAAAGCCCACCCCCCAGTGGCACACCTCCTTCAACAAGGCCATACCTTCCAATCCTTCCCCAACTCCCACCAACTGGGAAATAAGTTATCATTCAAACCACAAGAGGCAGGGACCGACAACACAGTCCCAGATTCAGGCTGAAGACCTGGGGTCCCTGAAGAGTGGCTGATGTGAGTCTGCATTAAAAAGGCTGAGGATACTGGAGTCTGACATCCATGAACAACACAGCAGCAATAACCACATTGCTGTGGGAAAACTGAACTCACTTATTTGCTGGCTTCCTTTTGCTTTGATGCTACCTAGCTGTTGGATGGGGCTGCACGTGTTCAGAGCACGCAGGCCTGCATCCTCAGTGGCTTTCCCACGTGTCAGTCATCTCCAGGAATGCTCCAAAGATATGCTGAGAAATGTGCCTACCTGTTTCCTGTGTGTCTCTAAAGCCAACCAAGACGATCATCAGGACTACCCATTTTGAAATGAATTAGAACAAAGCATAAGACCCAAGTTTGTGGTACACGCCCTTTACTCTAGTACCTGGGAGGCAGAGACAGGTTGGTCTCTGAGTTCAAGGTTTGCCTGGCCCAGGTAGTCAGAGCTACATAATTGAGAGGACCTGTATCAAACGAAACAAAACAAAATGAAAAGGACAAAGCATAATGTCCGCTCCTCTCCAACCAACATGCCAAAATGAAATCCATCACTTTGCTTGCTAACCTAAAACATCCATAAGGGATTAATCATCACAGTGTATGAATGTGTATTTTGTCCTCATTAAGTGTCATAGTTAAGAAAATAAGGCTCAAACACATTAAATGATACAGGAGGCCGTAAAAGACCTAGGTCTGCATTATTTTTCTCTATTGTAATTCTCATTTATAAATTAAAAATGACTACATTTAAGTAGTTACCTGGCTTTTGCCTTATTAGTCTTGTTTGGCTGATTTTCATTGTATTGCACCTGTTGTTTATGTGTGTGGTTGTAGTGATGTGTTTGTGTTGTATTGTATACATACATACATACATACGTACATACATACATACGTGTGTACACGTGTGCATGAGTGTGGTGTATGTGTTTGTGGTGTGCACACAAAGGCCAGAGATGCTGTGTGCCTTGCTCTGTTACTCCCCCCTTCTCCCCTTAAATCAGGGTCTCTCCCAGATCCTGGACTGAGGCTGGCAGCCAGTAAGCCAAGGAGTTCTCTTGTGTATCCCTCCAAAGCACTGGGACTACAGCCACACTGCCACACCAGCTTTCTATGTGGTGCTAGGAACTGGACTCAAGTCCTCAAGCTCACACAGCCAGCATTCTCCATTGCAAGCCACCTCCCTTTCACCTAACTTGCAGGTTCTGCCAAGCCCTTTAGGCAAAAGAAACAAAATCAGAGTTATAATGATGAAGACTCAACTTCGCACAGTTATATACACTGTCTCTATTCATCTTTCTCTGGTTTAAGCTGGTCAGTCATGTGATGCTTCTCCAAGACTCTGGGTCACTGCATGCTGCTGACTATTTGTGCATTACACAAGAGGTCACAATAAGTTGCTCAGTATTATTATGGTAAAACAAAAACAAAACCCCTTGATTCCTTCTGGTAACCCTGACCCAAGCTCTTAATTCACCAAATGCTCTCACACTTAGGAAGGAGCAACAACAGACACAACTTACCTTGTAAAGATGAAATCCATCACCACTCCTAGAAAATGGAGGCCCAACACGAACGTTATCAGACTTTAACTATTCCCAGTAATGCACAACAAAATGTACTAAGTTAGATATGGACCATTTCTGACTTGAGAAGATCTCTGGCTCCTCTAGGGAGGGCTGGGCTTGGCTGCTGTTTCTGTTATTCTTCAGTATCTTGAAATCTAACTTTTCAGACCACAGGCACATAGTAAGACTATTAATAGTGGCTGATATTTGCGCATGATAGTCTGAATTACCACTCACCGCAGAACACATAGGACCTTTTTAATGTATTCAGCCTCCGTTGGCACTGATATTGTTTATGGGAGATATAGATAACAGGATTACAATCAGGGTTGGGACGCATGATCCATTATGGTACCGAGGGTATCTTCCTCAATGCCTCCTCACTTTATCTTTAGTTTGTTAGTTTTTTTTGGAGACAAGCTTTCACTATATAGCCATGGCTGGGCTGGACCTTACTAAGTATAACAAGTTTGCCTTGAACTCACAGAGATCTGCCTGCTTCTGCTTCGCAGGTGTTGGGATTAAAGGTGTGTATCACCACACCCGCACTTCACCTTCATTTTTGAGACAGGATGTCTTCCTGAACCTGAAGTTCACCATTCTGCTACCTCGGCTGGCTGTCAAGCCCAGCAATCTTCCTGTCTTAGCCTATCCAGCAGGAGATGGCAGGCACATACCACGTACCAGCTTTTTCATGTGGTTGCTGGGGACAGGCCCGAGGACCCCTGTGTTTGTGTGAGAGGCACTTTCCTGAGCAAACCACCTCCTCTGAGGGTTACTCTTTTCTTAACATTTGCTTGATGTTGAAAAGAGGATGAAAATCACCTTTCCACATTGCAAAGACCTTTCCAGGTCTTTACTGAGAGGTCACGGTGTTTATCACAGTCCTTGGACCTCAGGTCTCCTCTGCCTTTCCAACAGCTATGGCTTTCTGTGGGGGAGGGTCTCTGTCTGCTGCAAAAAGAAGTGTCATTGAAGAAGGGTGAGAGCGACAGTTACCTGGGTCGTTGCCCCGTGTGTTAGCTACAGGGTCCCTGGTAGCGAGCAGCTAAATTAATTTTTAAAACTCAGAATTCCAAATACTGAGTTTCATTATGGTGTTTTCAGCCTCACTCTGTTTTGTTGACCCCATCCCCACCCACATCCTCCTGGCCCCTCCTGCTGGCATCTTTGCTGCCCCAGAAGTCCCTCTGCTGCCTTAGTGGCAAATGTATCTCATTACTCTTTAGTTCATCAGTCTCCCTCTTTTAGAAAAGGATCCCTTTTCTCTTCTCATAGTCCCCATTTTGGCTTCATGACCTAAAAACCCCCACACATAAATGCACATACTTATAAACGAAATTCTTGGATCTGTATACTTGGCATTTGTCTTTCTGAGTCTGGGTTACTTCACTTAACAAAAAAAGTTTTAGTTTCACCGAATGAAATTTCAATTAGTGGTTACCAGTTAGTCCTAAAACAAAATGAGAAACAGAGCCCTTCTCCCATAGTCTGTTCCCCAAAGGTATGTGTGTGTTTGCAAAACTCCATTTTTATAATTTTAAAGACCGATCTCAGTCCTGCTGATACAATCTTTCTGATACGTGGCTATTTACCCTTCATATTCCATGTCGCTTTTTCTTTCCATCCCTTCTGGGCCATATCCTGGATCTGCCTTAACTAGTTTTGTTTAGGATGGAATTTTCCAGCTCAAGTCACGGGTACGGGTCAAGGTGGAACTTCAGGTACAGGAGACCTACAATATGTTGCCTTTAGAGCTTTCTTATTAGTAATGGCTCTGTGACATGATTCCAGTCCAGGTTAAGAAGTGGCACTTGCTTTTCCTGAATCTACACGGGACATGGTTCTGTAGTAGACTAAGTCTGGCTGCCTTTGACTCAGCTTCAATACTTTCTAGACTGGAAAAACCAATCATCAGTGCAGAATTTCATGTCCTCCAAGGTTTCCCTTCACATCTTCAAGGTGTGCTCCACCCTCCCAGCTTGTTTGCTGCAGAAGTGCTGAGTGTTCATGGCTAGTTAGACAGCCCTTCTCTACCATGTAGTCAACAGGGGCAGCAATCCTTTCCCAGCATTCTCCCTGCCTGTCAGAAAATGCTGCCTCTCTGCCCAGTCAGAGTCTCGTGTAGCTCAGGCTGACTTCAGACTCATTCTGTGGTGAGGATGGCCTGGGACTTCTGACCTTCTTTCTTTACCTCCTGAGCGCTGGGATCACAGCATGTATCACCAGGCCGGCTCAGCGCTCTACCATCCGAGCTGCATCTGTGGTCCCCATGCTTTTTGGGATATTACAGCACACAGGAGGCAGAAGCTGGAAGGTCTCTGTGAGTTTAAAGCCAGACTGTTCTACATAAGTGAGTTCTAGGACAGACAGAGGTACATAGTGAGACCATGTCTTGAAAAGCCCCCAAACTGAGCCTGGCATACCTTTAATCCCGGCACTTGAGAGGCAGAGGCAAGAGAATCTCTCTGAGTTTGAGGCCAACCTGGTCTCTGGCCTGGTCTCCAGAGCATGAGAAATCCTGTCTCAAAAAAAAAAAAAAAAAAAAAAAAAAGAAAAAGAAAAAGAAAAAGAAAAAAATTGCTGTGCTTGATAATGTCATTTATGAAAAATGGGGCCTGGCAGCTCCTGCTTATAACCCAGCACTTGGTGTCAGGGAAGAGTCAGGAGGGTGGCTACATGAGTTCCAGGCTTGCCTGGTTTAGGTTATGTAGTAAGATACTGATGTTTAATAAGGATCACGAGAAACAAATAGGACAGATAGATGTTCATTCAGGAAGAAATAACTCACAACAGACAGATGAACACCACCAGGTTCCTGGTCCCAGGGATGCCTCTGGATGTACTCCTGTCCCCTGCCAGCAAGAAAGCTCTCTGACCCCCCCCCCCCCTTCTCAGACTTAGTTCCCCTGGTCACCTCCAGCCCTGTCTCCACCCCCAATGGGCGTGGTCTATGCCACAAGTGTGGACAAGGTGAACATCTCACTATAGTAAGATCCTGTCAAAAGAACCAAACCAAACAACACCCAAATAATCCTGGAATCCCTGAGTTTGTTCATTAGTCACCAAGTGACTCGCATTGTTAAAGTTACTCTGAAATATGTGCTCTGGGCATCACTGGATTAAAATTTATTTCTCCTTTGTTTGTGCTGCTGGTTTTATAGTTACACATGGTATTGTGACATTTAATATTGGTAACGTGACATTTTGTATAAGACAAGGTTTTTTGGTGTGTGTGTGTGTGTGTGTGTGTGTGTGTGTGTGTGTATTTGTACATGTGCATACATATGTACTACAATGTTGGGGACTGAGCCCAGGACCTTGTGCATGGCAGATAACCCTCTACTAATGAGTTTTATACCTTCCCTTAGTAGCTTTTATTATATATATATATATATATATACATAATTATATATATTTATTATATATTGTATATATTATATAGTTATTATGTTATATATTTATTATATATTATATATTTATTATATATGCATAAATATATATGGAAAGTTTTTATTGAAGTAAGTTATTTAAGGATAGTTTCTGTCAAGATGACAATGAAAGCCAATAACTTAGTTAAAATTGGCATTTTCTTTAAGTATTCCTGGGAACTGGAGCCCCTCAAGTGATTTTCATTCTGACCTTTGACAAGGACAGCAGAGCTGTATTTAGATAATTAATGTTGGGTTGAGGTGGTGGTGTGTGTATGGGTGGCTCAGCAGTTAGAGCACTCCATGTACAAAGGTGGGCCCCGGAAGCTTGGCTCTCTAGCAGGCATATAAATGCAAGGTAGGTGTGGCTGCCAGATGTAATGCTGACCTCTGAAGATGAAAAGGTGGTGGTGGTGGTGGTGGGTGCACTCTGATTGGCAAGACTAGCCATCCCACTCTCCACAAGCTCTGGGTTCTGTTGGGAGACCTTGTTCTGTGAGTAAGGTGAGAGGGTGATGGAGGAGGATTTGTTTGTTTGTTTGTTTCTCATTGTTTATGACAAATATTCCCCCATTTTCTCTGGTCAGAGTCTTAGCCAATCAGAGAACAGACTCATCTGACCCCCCCACCCCTCCTGCAATGGCCCTACTGAGTGCAAAGACCATTACCACTCTCTGTGACCTTGTCAGTCTCGTTCACATTCGTCTGGATGGATGACATGTCCTTGTCACCAATGATGTTTTTGCTTGCAGAGCATTTCCACAGCACATACAGCTCCACGAACCTTCAGGTGTCACACTTCCTCCCTCTGCTTTTTTATGTGCTTGGCCATTTTGCCACATGTATGTCTGTGCACCTACTTTCATGCCTGGGGTCTGAAAAGGACAGTCAGGGTGTTGGATCCTCTGGAACTGGAGTTACAGATGGTTGTGAGCTGCCATGTGGGTTCTGGGAGTCAAACCCGGGTCCTCTTCACCACTGACTCCAGCCTAAGGATGACTGTTCATATCAAACTCTGGTGTCCATACATGTGTACCCACACAGCTGAACAAACATCCAATACGTATGTACTGACCACACACACACACACACACACACACACACACACACACACACACACACACACACACACGAAAAGTGGAAAATACATTGTATTTTTTATTTTCTAGATTGTGTGACTTTAGTCATTTGCCTAGCGTTGTTGCAAGACAGGTGCACATCTGGCTGATGCTCACTGGCTATGGCGAGCTGCTATTATTCTTGCATTCTTACTTGGCAGATCGAAAGGACTTGGCTTCTTCTTTCTCTAACTACCTCTGCCATGCCTAACGTTCTTGTCTTTTCCAACAGCGTCTCCCCTTGTACAGTAACACTGTCCTTCCTGTGACTGTGCACTTGTGGATTTTAGTTTATACACCAGGACCTCAGTGTTCTACGATTCTCCTTTCACACTCAGAAGCATCAAAGTCCTTCATCCAGCATAACCAAGCTCCATTTCTCACTTTAGAATTACTACTCAAAGCATGACTGTCATACGCAGGAACCTGGACATGCTACCTGCACAAGATCAATTCCGCCCCAGTTCTGCTATAGATGGGGAGACCCTCTCCAGGCCCCACCCTTTACTCTGGCAGAGGGAGAATATTCCTTTTTGAGGTTGTTCCTCATACCACTAGGGGTCTTGATTGGATTCATTTTTTCCTGCCAGTAAAAGAATCAAAAGATAGGGAAATTCTCTAGCCCAACAGGCGGCAGAGATTAAAATCCCAGAAAAAAAAAAAAAAGGCTTTTATTAGGGGTATAGATCACCCCAGCCCCATTGCAACTCACACAGCAAGACATATACATACAAGTTCCCGTGGAGCAGAGGGAGACTCAGGAAGCTAGCTAGTGTCCAGTTTCTCTTTAAAGGGTGGAGGGATTTAAGGGCCTTTGAGGGATCTTCTAGTTGAGGGTTCATCGCATGAACAAAGAGATGGGTAAGTTTATAGGTCAATAACTTTGGTGTAACCATGCCCTGATTTGACCCACTAACAGGGTGCCTACTCGCAGAAGAAAGGCCAGCCTGGCGTCGTTCTCAGCTGCCAGGCTGTTGTCTCAGGTCAGGAGAATGAGGAAGAAGCCATGTTTCCCATCTTTATCATCTATTTGTGACTCCTATCATCCATCTGTCTAACTTCCAGCTGCTCCTTCCTCCCCATTCTCATGCTCTGGTGGGTGGCTCCACACACACCTAGTCATACCTGGGAGGCCTAATTGGACTTTGTAGGTTATCAAAAGAAAAAAAAAGACACAAAGTTGGCAGGCAGCCATATAGCCTGCTGGGGAGAGTTTGAAATGAGTTGAAGGAGGAAAATGGGAGTAGATATGGTCATGTTGCATTGTATATGAGTATGAAATTCTCAGGAGTAATGAAAATGGACATAAATTACAAATACATTAAATCTCCAAAAATTATTTTTCCTTAAGTCACTAAAAGAATAGCCTGGCAAAATACCACAAGCTTTGTTGGGATGGTAAATATGGTAATAAGTGGATAGAAAATGGTCTAGAAAATTCCCTCATTAACAGTTTTTTCTGAATCATAATTGTACTTCTTGGTTTATTTTCATAGCTGCAGCTATAAAATAAAAAAATAATAATTACTATTTTCAGACAGGGTCTCTCTGAGTAGCCTTGGTTACCCTGGAACTCATTCTGTAGACTAGGCTGGCTTTGAATTCAGAGATCTGCCCCTCTGCCTCCTGAGTGCTGGGGTTAAAGGTGTGTAGCACCACCATGGGGCTTTAAAGTTCTTGTTGACATAAAAGGACACTTTCATAATACATTACATTTTATCTACATGAATAGTTCTCAACCTGTGGATTGTGATTCCTTTGGATGTTAAAAAGCCCTTTTACAAGGTAAAGCATAGGATACCTAGGCATATGATAGGGTTGACCTTTAAAGCCCTGGCTGGCTGTTCTCCTGCCATGTGTGGGGTTTTTTTGTTTGTTTGTTTGTTTTTTTTTTTTTTTTTTTGCTTTAAATGATGCTTGCTATGGGGACAATAAAGCAGTTCTGCTTGACTAGACTCCCTGTTGGGTCTGATCGTCTCTGGGATCCTGGGAGGCTGGGGAATAAGCGGTGAACCTTTCCTTGGACCCAGCTCAGCCTACTGTGGTTGGGCTAAGACCCTGCAATATATGAGCACCCTTTCCAGGGACACAGCTAAGCTGATGATTTGGCTGCTGTCCTAAGGTAAGTGCGGGTTTCTGCTGGCTCCTGACACCTGCCCTACTTGATTACTAATTCTAGAGTTTACCGCTTCTTTCTTCCCTCCACCTGCTCTAACCTGTCTATGCCTCTGTTGGCCCACTTGAAGATTCAACTCTTATTTAGAAGAACAGATCTGCTTTATTATGTGTGCAACTTAAATTCAACTCTTGTTTAGGAAAATCGATGTGTTTAAATAGCAACCATGTGGTTTGCCTCCATTGTGACTGATGACCTCATTAGCATAGAAGCAACCATGTGTTTCCACTCTAATAAATAACAATAGAACCCTTCTCCAGTCACGTTCTCATTTTCATTCACTGGGCACATATGTGGCAATGTGGTGACTTCCTCAGCCTCATTGGGGTCTCACAGGCCCCATGTACCTGCAATCTCAAACAAGTGAAGGCAACCTCTTCTGGTCAACCTGGATGTTTAAGATCACACGGTCCCTTCCTGTGGAGGGCAATGGGCTTTGCTTTCTATGTGACTTGGCTGCACTTCAACTCTTCTATCTCCATTATTCAGCTGGGTGTGGTGATGAATGGCAGTAATTTCTAAGAGGTGGAGACAGGATGATCAGAATTCAAGGTCATCCTCAGCCACACGGTGAGTCTGAAGTCTGCCTGGGCTGTTTGAGATCGGGTTGCAAAGTAAAAACTGAGACTAACAATGAAAACATAAACCCCTCCTCACTCTTCCTCGTGTGTCTGCTCACTGCTCAGCTCCAGAGCATTCTGAACGGGACCCCTCATTTCCACCAGGCTTGGATTGCTGGCCCTGAGCTGGGGCCAGTTGGTGGGTATCAGGCAGTTCAGATTCTCTTTAAAGCAAACTGCTGAACATACCCAGCATAAATTGAGCTGAGAAAAGGGTTGGATAAAGCTGACACAACCTATTAGTTTCCCCATTTCGATTTATAAATTAATGACAAGTCAGGACTAGATGGAGGTGATCTGCTGACTCAGACAAGGGGCCTTGGCATCTTGCTTTACCTTTCCCTCACAGCTTTGATTGCATGTGGTATCATTTAAATAGAACCCTGACACAGATGCCTATGACAGAATTGCTAAAGAAAGCTTGAGTCGCACATCGTCTATATCAATTTCAGCAAAGATGATAAGAACACACCAGCTAGAAAGGTTTGCCCCAGCAAGTGAAGGAATCCACATGAAGATGGATGCCAATGAGGCTGGAAGGAAGGGAATGAGATCGACTCAGTGATAATGTCTTGGCTGCGCTCCTAGTTCCTTATTCCTCTTGACCCGAGGCCAGTTATTTTGGCTCATCTGGCTGGCTTCTATTTCCTCATCCCCAAATGACCTATGATGCTCACTGGCCAAACGGGTGTTGTGAAAATGATGTGCGAGTGGTTTGAAATCTTGAGAATACAACAGGGGGTTCAGGACATGCAAGAATGGAAGAATGTCTTTCATGGAAGATGAAAGACAGAAAGTATGTGAGATCAGCACAAAATCTGGGTCAAATGGTGAACTAGGGATTTCCTTTAAGTTTTATTAGACATATCATTTTACAGACCCCATAGGTATGTCCTTAATATCATGTTTGCTTGTCATTGTCATATTTATCTTAAATTTCTCCAATATAACCTAAACATTGAAGAAATCAATACCTTTTTTATCCAGCAGAATTCTGACCACATTTATAAGGAAAAATTTATTTAAGAGAAGGTTCTGTACTATAACATATGTATAATTTTATGACTCATGCTAGCATCTAAGTTTCATATAATTTACATGTAATTATATAAACATTATGTAAATAATTCAGCTGTCTTGAGCATAGTTTATCATCCCAATAATATTCCTGAGCTGAGTCTCAGATATAAAGACCATGTATTGAAAAACGTATAATACATATGAATGTCTGTTGGTATGTGTATGTGCAGGTGAACGCTTGTATGTGAAGGCAAAGTGTCTTCCTGTCTAGCTCTTCACTCTATTTTTTGAGGCAGGGTTTCTCACCAAACCTGGAGGTCCCCCTGAGTCAGTTAGACTGGATGTCCAATAAACTCCAGGGGTCCTCTGCCCTGGATTATAGGTGAGTCTTACCGTGTGCAGCTCTTCACCTGTGAGCTGGGGATCAAAACTTGGGTCCTCACACTGAGCAAACTCTGAAACTACTCAACTGCAGCCCTCGCCCTATAATTATCCTATTTAACTAGTGATTACAATATGGAGGTCTGAAGATTTAGCAGTGATTTAAAATGAGATGGTATCTTCTTTGTGGAGACGGGATCTATTTAGATTAGCTTGTCTTAGCCCTCCTCTCTTTTCCTTCACACACACACACACACACACACACACACACACACACACACACACACACATTTGTGGGGGAGGTTGGGACAGGGTTTTCTCTGTGGCTTTGGAGGCTGTCCTGGAACTTGCTCTTGTAGACAAGGCTGGCCTTGAACTCACAGAGATCTGCCTGCCTCTGCCTCCCGAGTGTGGGGATGAAAGGCATGTGTTACCGATGCCTGGCTCTTCTTCTATATTTTTTTAATTTAAGTGAGAAATAATCTTGTTTTACATGTCAATCCCAGTTCTCTCTCCCTCCCCTCCTCCCCTGCCCCCCATCTATGACTCCCTATTCCATCCCCTTTCTGCTCCTCAGGGAGGGTGAGGCCTTCCATAGTGGAACTTCAAAGTCTGTCACATCATTTGGAGCAGGGCCTAGGCCCTCTCCCATGTGTCTAGACTGACAAACTATCCCTCTATGTGTAATGGGCTCCCAAAGTTCATTTGTACACTCTTGATAAATACTGATCCGCTACCAGAGGCCCCATAGACTGCCAGGCCTCCTAACCGACACCCACGTTCAGGTGATCTGGGTTGGTCCTATGCTGGTTTCCCAGTTATCAGTCTGGTGTCCATGAGCTCCAGCATGTTCAGGGCACCTGTTTCTGAGGGTTTCTCCTAAGTGCCAGGATTACAGGTATGTACCACTCACTGCACCTGGTCAAAGTGAGCCTCGAGATGCTAATTTTATTATTTTCATTTTCCTCTTTGATTACAAAATACTTTTTTGTAAAGCTCATAAAGTATTCTGGCTGGGCAGTGGTGGTGCATCCCAGCACTCAGCATGCAGAGGCAGGCAGATCTCTGTGAGTTTGAGGCCATCCTGGTTTACAGTCTAAGTTCTAGGATAGCCAAGACTGTTAGAAAGAGAAACCCTATGTCGAACCCCCCCCACACACGAAGCCTCGAACACCTCCAAAACAAATCTGAAACGCTTGGTGGATAGTGCTCATTCTTATCCAGCATATACCCACCCCCCCAAAAAAAATTTCTTTTATCTCCAGCAACTATTTCTCCATCCTTCCTTTTCTTTTTGTAACAGTCTTGCTCTGTGGACTCAAACTCTCTACACACCTGCTGTAGCCTCCCACGTTCTGAGATTACAGACACTGTAAACACCATCAACTATGACTTAATTTATTCAGCTATATCTAAAATGTCAAGTGTGGGGTTCCAACAAACAGAAGATAATAAAAATCACTACATGCCTAGTAGTAATACAGCAAGAAGGAAGTCATTAAATAGGGTTCCCTTCTGTCTCGCCACAGTAAATTACAGTCTACTCTCATAGGTTTAAGGTCTTTTCACCACTCTTTAAAAAAATCAAACATCTTATATTTCTGTGGTCTACTTTGCTGTGGAGTTTACCTGACCCCCCCCCAGGAAGTAGTTGCTAACAAAGGCTCGAAGAGGCTCAGTTTGTATTTCCTAGGCTCCAAGCATTCTCTCTGTTTTAGAAACGAGCTAAGTACAAAGTTTAAGGTTCAGCTCAGTGCTATTACCCGCTTACAAGCCTCTAGGCTTAATCTCTGCCATGGGAGTTGGGTAGGGAGTGAGGACAAGGAACATTGAGACCTTCAGGCCCCTCTTAAGATAACCACAGACAAGAAACTTACTGTAGGATAGCTGGTGTTTAAGTAGAGAGATAATCTTCCTTGTCCCTTGGGAGACTGATTAAAAGGAGAGATTTTTAAAGAGGGTTAAACGAAGATTCCGCTAGTGCTCGCCATGTACCAGGCTCCCCCGTGCCCTTTGTCATTTAAAGGCATCAACTTATTAAATAAAGTCACCACGTGTGACTGGTGCAAGTGTAGAGGTGTGGTTTCTTTCAGAAAAGTGGTTTTTTTTTAAATCAATAGTTCTGTGTATGTATGTGCATGTTTGTATATGTGTGCAGGTTCACATACATTGTGTGTGTGTGTGTGTGTGTGTGTGTGTGCAGGGCAGAGACTGACACTGGGCATCTTCCTCTACTCCAATTTGGTTTTTGAGAAAGGGTTTGGGGAAGGGCTCGTCTTCCACTGAATCCAGAGCTCACCAATTGCCCCAAACTGTGTCTAACCTCCCAGTGATGCTATTAAAGCAGACCATGACACGAGCACACACAACTGTTGCTACCATTGTTAAGCCAGAGTCTGGGCTCTAGGAGTCCTAACAATTCAGGTCCAAGCATCTGCCCTCAAACTAACAGTTAAACAGATAAGTAACAGTGACAAAGAAAGGCATTCAGTGTGGCCACACTGGGAAAAGAAAGAAATAACGAAATCCAGTGACCTCCTCACCTTGTTTATCTTCAGAGTCTTGACATGAGGTTTAGGTTTAAATGCAGGGTAAAGGACGGGACTAACTATGCAGCCCTGCGCAGTGTGGTCCCTTGCATCGTTGACCTAGCTCCCTCTCTCCTACAAGGTGGTCTGACAAGTTGTGAAACCTCTTTTGGATAAATAAGTTCCTCCTTTGGCTAGCACCAGGCTTCAGCCTTTTCTTTTCCCAGTATGAGTCTATGGAGAAATTCCAATAGACCATTGTTTTTAGTAGCTCGATGGCTAAAAGAAGAAACGTATATCTCTTTGGAATCTATCTTCAGCCTTGCCATGGTGGTTTATATAGTCACGGTTAACTGATCATCTGAAAAGAAACACCTGCACACAATATACTGGAAATATGTGATGTGAGACGCCGGAGTAACATAGCTAGCAGCAAGAAACATTCGAACAAAGGAGGTGTATCAATTCAGTGGTCGGCTTGTGGTTAGGGATTGGGCTGTGGTATTCATGGGCCTATTGGTTGTGTTTACCTTCAGTGGGAAGGCTTGTCAGGGCATAACGGATGGATACACATAGGCCCAACCGCATCCAACAGTCCATAAATCCGAAAGAGAAATGTGGTCTCCTTCGTCCTTCTCCAAAAGGTCCTTGTTTCCCACAAACATCATTCTTGGTGTAGAGCGCATCCCATGCTGGGGACGCGGTCCTTGCCTAGTTTAGGGTCCAGCGGGGACAGAGACTTGGGAAGGCGGGGCGGGGTGGGGACACTGGTACCCTGTGCCAGGACCAATCAGGACGCGCGGCGCTCCAGGGACGAGGGCTCTTGGTTCCCCTGCTCTGGGCGCAGCGCCGCCTGGCGAGTTGTGCACGGGCGGGCGGAGCCTGCTGGGGTCTCGGGGCGCATAGGGCTGTCGGGATTGTCCTCGTGGGTGTCCGCGGTACGCGATCGCCGCGCGTCTGTCACCTTCTTTCCTTCACCCTCCGGGCTTCGGGCGTGCGCATTGGCCGGGTAGTCCAGGGTCTGTGCGGGGGCGGTGCCGCCTCTCCCTCGGGCTCCGCGGCGGGAATGCGGCTGCCGTGGCCGGCTAAGCAGCGGGCGGCGGCAGCAAGCGGAGCCCGGGCGCATTCGCCGCTGCCCGGGACGCCGCCCTGGCCTGGGCTCGGCTCCAGAGGCCGCCGCTGCGCTGCGGGGCCCGGCGCGGAATGAGGTGCAGGCCGCGCGCCGGCGAGCGCCCGGCTCCGCAGCCCCCAGGTTCCCCGCGGCCGCCCGTGCCTCGCGTGCCCCGGAGCCCACGCTAGAGCTCCGCACTGGCCGCACTCGCCCGGGCGCAGGCCCGCAGAACGCACGCGACCCGACCCGGGTTCCGATCGCGGGGACTCGCCTCTTGGACGCCGCCCGGGGTGCGGGGACCCCAGCACGCTGCAGCCGGCGGGCCGCCCTCCGCATCCCAGCGGTCTAACCAGCCTGGCCCGTGGCTTTGGCCTCCACGGTGCCGGGTCCCCGGCCTCCCTCCACCTTTCCCCGCATCCTCCCTCCACCCTTCCCACTGCTCCGCTGCCTCCCATTCATTGCATCCCTTTCCCCTCCCCGGCCGGACCCCGCTACCTCTTGGGGTTCTCCGTACATTAATGAAAGTTTAGGGCCTGGACCGTGGCCCCGAGTCAGACCTAAGAGCGCAGCCCGCGCTGCTGGCAGGACAGAGGAAGATGTCTGCGCTCAAGAGGATGATGCGGGTCTCCAATCGCTCCCTGATCGCCTTCATCTTCTTCTTCTCCCTCTCCACGTCCTGTCTCTACTTCATCTACGTAGCTCCAGGCATCGGTAAGCACACGGACACACCCTCA